>CM060876.1:9799015-10399015 GCA_030737845.1 Acorus calamus | reverse complement strand
AAAAAGAAAACTAAATAATTTAGGGATAGGTCCCTCTCAGAGACTAAAAAAGAACATACCCTTTAAATCTGGAGACTAAAACCAAAATAAGAAGAATGATGGATCAATCACTATATCATATGGATTATGGAGACTTAAAAATAAAAAAACTCTTATTTA
The DNA here is from genome assembly GCA_030737845.1 of Acorus calamus. Classification (NCBI taxonomy): domain Eukaryota; kingdom Viridiplantae; phylum Streptophyta; class Magnoliopsida; order Acorales; family Acoraceae; genus Acorus; species Acorus calamus. The sequence goes on along the minus strand of CM060876.1, from coordinate 10,398,856 downwards.
TTTGATATTATAATACATATTTTTGTAATATAATATATATTGACATAGTAAAATATATATTGTGTTATGATGTGATGATCCCGTAAATGAGACTGTAAAATAGATTAAGTATATCAACCAACCTATATTAGAACCAATTCGTTAGCTATGGTTCGAAATGATAATTTCTTTTTCCCAAGGAATGACCACGTGAATAGAATATTCCAAACATGAATTACCTGAGCTTTACTGCAGCCCAACTCCTCATAACATCCTCTGTACTAATTTATCATAGGAAAATGTTAACTCGGTCACATTTACATACCAAAAATTACCACACATGTTTTCATTTTTTTAAAATAGTAAACACCATCTAATGAGATATATCGCTCCATTTCGAGTTGAATGAACTCATTTTTATTCAATGTAAGAAAATATTTAACGAGATATATACATCGTTTAATCAAATATATGTTTTACTAAATTTCTAAAGAGGTATATATGACTATATTTTGGACTGTAAAAAAAAATGAGTGTAACAACACTCTTTATCATAATACATGATTTATTTCATATTTGATTCATTTGAATATATGCTTCTTTTTTGGTACACACACTTTATTTAATAAGTATACTTTCAAAAAAAACTGCAACAGGGGGCCACAACTAACATTTTCCAAAGAATTGTTATGGACTAGAAATCACACAACTGGCTGTACAATTCTTCAAATACATGTATTTGATTCTACTGAACAGTAAATAGCAAATTACAACTGCGATCTGCAAACAAAATAATCCCGAGATTTGGATGAAAACTATAGTTTTCTGTTAATCTCTATATAAGCTCAACATTTTCCCAGAAGAATTACAATGACCAATCCCTGTTCCTGAGACTTTATCGCCTTGAGACATATTTAGGGACCAGACTCATTGCACTTGAAGACTTCTCTAACCTGCAGGAAGTGATGAACAAGCAAATAAGTCTCATTTGTGATTTTTTTATAAAGGCAATGGAAGATTAGGAATGCAGAAGTTGATGGGAGAGGGAGGTGGCTCACTTCGCAATCTCTTCAACAACCTTTATTACTTCCTCAGAACTTGTTTCCAGCACCTGACCACCGAAGATGATCTCATCCAGTACTGTGTGCATCTGTCAGACATCAAGAAAATGAACAATGATGGAGCAGGAGCTATAGCATTTGTACTAAACCACCTCTTGTCAGATTGGCAAAGGTACCCCCTCTTCATTGAAGAGGTCTAGGTTAGAGTTAGAAAATAAAACAAACTACATACCTACCAAATAATATAAAAACTATATGCATCATACGGCACTCAAATGGTATAACTAATTGGACAGGGTTCATGTCACCTAGGTAATGATTATCAGGGCTAACCATCAAACTAGTGAAGCCAATGCTTATGCTGGATCATCCAGCGAATCCAAGAAAATGAAGCTCAGTTATATGTTAGGTTATTGTTATATTTTATTGAACTGTGATTTTCAGAGTATGCCTCCATTCGGACAGGTTAATACTCATTTCCAGGCATGAGTGCAACTGGGGACAAAGCTTTTGTGTGCTCTCTCCGAGTGTTGTGGTTTTCACACAAACTCTGCTCTTTTTAGCTGGGTGATTATGCAAATGTGATGGGGTACTTCTCCAATTTGAAGGATGAAAGGCAAGAGTATGATTCAAATGGATTTAGCTTACATCAAGGACTACCAATGTAAGTCAAAATCACATGTTTAATCCATTTATATGGAATGCCAGACCAATGTAATTTGCACATAATCAGAACCCTCAAAACATAAATTCATTAGCATAGATCAACCATTAACTCAATCACAATCGGTCTTCCAACAATGCAACTCATAGATCCATGGATCCAAGCTAAAATAAAATTTTGGTCTACTTCAAGGGGAAACCAGCCTCCTTTGAGGGAGAAAAAACTCAAAAATTTGTCAAGCTTTCTGGATAAGATAAATATAGGATTATAGACTAACACCATTTAAATAGAAATATGCAGAACTACTTCCCTTTTTTTGTATGATAACAGAACTACATTCCTTAACAATATCTTATTAATTCCTAACCAATCGATAAACATGGAGACAATCCAGTAGCTTAAAAAACCCACAACACTGTGTGAAAACGCCCAACTAATGCAACACAAACTAACACAACTCTTCTCATATATTATATATAAATAATATTGAATTCACAATCTTTTGTGTCTGGATGGTTCCCAAAACTTCTGGTTTAAACTTGAAATATATATTAGGGCCATGAGATTCTTAACATGCTTATGGGGTTGCCAATTGTACAAGGGTGTCTTTTAGTCATTTTTCACAAATGAAAATGAATGTATCAGGTTCTTTCAATCCCTCATATTTTTTATGTGAATTAACCCAATTAGATGGGGCAAGGATGACTAGTTACAGTTAAACTCTGTTTCGCCTCTTGCCAACAGATGTAAACTACATTAATCAACTACAAGTAAAAAGACAAAGTTCCATACATAGAGTCATCTCCAACAATAGCCAATTTCTTCTCTCTCTTCAGTTCTTAGGTTCTACTGCTTTAAGTTTCTTCTTCCCTTTGAGGAAAAACATGGACTCTGATCTTCTGTATTTAGTGTGACTGTTCTGGTTCTGGCCATTACATCACAATTAGAAGAGTATACAATAAAGCATTCCATGTTGAGTTTTTCCAAATGGTCCATAAGAAGTTATTTTGGTTGGAAAAATCCCATACTCAAATTTACTCTTGAGAACTTTTGATCATTATAACTAGAAGATTGAGATTTCCGAGGTCCCCTTGCATGGACACTATTAATGAAATATTCTAATTTGAAATACTCAGAGATTCTCCAACTTTGTACAATTGGTCATATTGTGGAACATTTCTTTCCATTCCGATATTCAAACCCATAAGAAACAAAAAGAGAGAGCATATGTAACCTTGTTAAAATTGTACACGATGTCAAGCTCGCACACATTCTTGAAGCATTTGTCCAGTGTCTCCACAAAAACTGAAAACCAAGTAGAGTAAAATAACAAATAAATTAAAGAAAAAAACCCATAGAGAGCTTAGAGACAATATGTCTTCATATATCAACCGCTAAAATGCCTTAAACCAATCAACAAGCAATTTATTTGTCAGAAGGTAAATTTGGGAGCCTGCAAATATGACTAATGGTCTCTCATTAGATAACATTCCTGTTTGCAAATCTGTTATTGGTATTGAAAATTCCAAAAAAATAAACCACCATAAAATCACCTTGTATAAGGTCAAGCATGGCCAACTCATTCTCAGAGCTATCAAATGCAAAAACGAAGTAAGAGTTGCAAGGTGCTTATAAACCAGCTGAGTATCCTACAAGATGCATGAACAACCTTTTCAATGAGCAGCGGTTGAAATATCTACAACAGAAGTTGTAGAAAATTAACAGTCTCAAAGATAGACAAGAACAAACACTTCAAACAACACGTCTTTTACTTTACGAGTATAAAATTCACATTCAGACTTCATAGTATATATGATCAGTCATACTAGCCAATTTGCTTACAAAAAAATTAACTTGCTAGTGAAAAAAAAAAAACCAATATGGATGTGACAGTTCTTCCCTGCTCCAATTAAGGACTTATCCCCTAGATCAGACTAGGGAAGAGCGAAGAAGAAATTTAGTATATTTAGAGTTTTTGAGGTGGGGATTTTGACATCATGTTAAATTAAAAGAAAAGATTCATTATCTGTTTATAGATACAAAAGGAGAAATTCTAAATAAGTGATAGACTAAAGTAAATTTACATAATATCTCTCAACATGTACTACTTACTTCATGTGCATTCAACATAAATGGAAGAACATACCGGACCAAAGATCGCATCGGCTTGGATGAAGTTACTCACATTCTCAGCTCTATTTCTCAGGACTGTAAAGGACATCAAATTAAAATGCATTTGAAAAGAAGGGTTTGGAAGTAAAAGAACCCATTCAAACATTATGAATCACTGTCCACAGAAACCCTAATTTTCATGTAATGAAAGTAAAAGAAGATGTGATAACCTTCAAAAACTTGACGTATGATCTCATGCTGCTTCTCCGGAGTCTGTTATCTCTCCCACCCACAAATTTAACGCCCCCAAAAAAATCATCAGCAGAAACACAGGATGTGAAAACTAACAGCGAAGGAACAGATCGATCAAAAAAGAAAAAGAAAAACCTGATATTCATAGAATTTGGTGAGGCGAGGTTGGCCCTGCGTGTTCATCACTATCACCGCCCGAATCATCGTTTCCCCTCAAAAACAAAAATTGAAAAAAAAAAAAACACGAACGGAAGGTCGGATTTGACGTTTCGGATGGAATCGCTGGCGAATCGAAGGTGATCGGCAGAGAATCTTTAGCTTGAACAACACCAACTCTCCGACGTTAGGAGATTCTTGACGGAATTTGTTGACCGGGGAACGTCGTCGCGACGAAGAGGGAGGCGGAGTTTCGGTCTGACTAAAGCCCGTGCGTGCGTAGAATGAGAGGTCCAATGTCGTTCCTCTCAATCTCTCATCAACCGATTTCTAACGAGCTCTAATGGTTTTGGACAATGTTACAGTAATCTTCCAAACCCAATTTCAGTCCTTTTTTTTTAGCCCGTCTATTACCACCCACCGATAATCACCCCCCCCCCCCCCCCCCCCCCCCCCCCCCCCGCGCGATAATATTGTTGTATAGTACCGATTCATTTTGTTCGGTTTCATGCAAGCAGCTGGGTTTTATCTTATATGAGTCGAATGGATCGATTTCAGAGTCTGGCAGGCATCGACATAGCCTTGGTTGACACCATTGATCTCGACTAGTTTCTTCTAATGTTTTGGCATTTTTTTTTTTGCATATTTTGCACATAACAGAAGCAATGTGTGAGGTTAATAATTTTTTGTAAATCTCACAAGGTCGCATAGGTACCAATTTATTTTGTAAAGCCAAAACGATGAATATGTGTAGAAGCAATGTACATGTTAGTATAGTGTAAAATATAATACTATCATATCAATGTGCTAAATGTAAAGTTCTAATGATGCAAAGTGTTGAATATATTATCATTTTGTGTGTATTGCAATGTGAACTTCTTGTATGTCTAGGAGTAGTTAACTTGTATTTCATTTTATAACCGGCGCGACACACCTTGGGTCACGAGAAATTGTTCGGTTTGACACAAACCAAGTCATACTGGGGTATCAACTGTGATCCAAGGTGTGTCACACAGTACTTTCTAATTACAATATTTTAAAACTGGCGCGACACACCTTGAGTCACAGGAAGTTGTTCTATTTGACACAAACCCAGTCATACTAGAGTATCCACTGTGACCCAAGGAGTGTCACATAACCCTTTTCACCTACACTATTTTAAAACTGATGCGACATACCTTGGATCACTAAAAGTTGTTCGGTTTGACACAAACCTAGTCATACTGGGGTGTCCAATGTGACCCAAGGTGTGTCACATAACACTTTTCACCTACAGTACTATTTTAAAATTGACGTGACACACCTTGGGTCACTGAAAGTTGTTCGATTTGACACAAACCTAGTCATACTGGGGTGTCCACTATGACCCAAGGTGTGTCACACAGCACTTTTCAACTACACTATTTTAAAAATGACGCAACACACCTTCAGTCACGAAAAGTTGTTCAATTTGACACAAACATAGTCATACTAGGAGGTGTACTGTGACCCAAGGTATGTCACACAACATTTTTCAACTACACTATTTTAAAACCGGCATGACACACCTTGAATCATGGAAAAGTGTTTGGCTTGACACAAACTATGTCATACTGGGGAGTCTAGTGTGACCTAAGGTGTGTCATCCAACGCTTTTTCAAATGCAATCTTTTAAAAGTAATGTGACACACCTTGAGTCACGGAAAGTTGTTCGGGTTGACACTAACACAGTCATATTGATGTAACCCGAGGTGTGTCACCCAACACTATCCGGTTGACAATAAGGAGAATTTTTTTATCCATTATAAATAACTGCAATACACCACAAAAAGTCATTAATATCATAGTCAATAAACATTTACATTCACAAATTCAATACATTCTTTTAGGCAAATGAAATCTATTATTGACATAACAGTCTTCGATATTCAACATTCACATATCCTAATTACATATTCAACACATCCACATTAATAGCTTTTTGACAACTACACATTGTTCAAAAGATAAAATATAATACATCATTGACAACTACACGTTGTTCAAAAATCAAAATATGTGAATGTTGTTAACAGATAAATACACAGCAATGCACACTGTCATCTTCTATGTTTGAGTCTACAACTGTCGGTGAATGTCTCTCTGTCACCTCCTCAATCTCTTCTTCGAACTGGCTTGATGGATCGTCCACAACGTCCTCCTCGACATATGGAACCACTGAGGTTGACGGGGCCTCTTTCACCAATCTCTCGGATCTACGTATGCGGTTGGAGGCTGTTTGAGGAATGCGTTTCTTGGGAGCCATACTGCAAACAAAAAATGGTTCACTAGTCAGAACTCACTACCATGATTACAGGGACTTAACATTGGTGTTCTTTCTTGTGCTATTAAATAAAAAGGAAAAAGATGTTGATGAAAAAAAAAAACATGCAGTATTGACAAACACAACAATTTATTAACATATAATTTGCATTGTCATTGACGTTGGTATACACTGATATAGTCAAAGTGTTATTTGACATCACCCAAAAAATAAAAAAAGTGCTTTATTTTTAGACATAAAAAATAAATAATACTAGATAGAGGAGAATTAAATGTCATGGGTGACTTGTGATGGTGTAGAGCAGTTCATTGGTTGGTTCAATGCCCTTTTAACCAAGACATGTGGGGCCACTTGCTCTATGCTGGGTTAGGAAGGTGGTGTTTCAATGTGTCCACCACCATATGTTGATACTTTTCTAGCATCTCAACAAAAAAAAAAATTAAATCTGTAAAACAAAAGTTTAGAAATCTCATCCACCACCAAATGTATGGTCATCCAAAAATGAATTGATATGACATGGGAAGTGCGCAGACATTTTATAGGAAGATTGATTTAGTATGTGGTGGAGAGAGTGTGGGATTGATGGGTTTAATATCTCAAATTGTATATGATGGGGGTTTTCATGTTCTTGGATAAGAATCACATTTGGTTACTTTATTTTACAACTTTTTCCCTTCAATCTTCTTATAATGAGAACACCTGGCATTTAAACCGTCTTATGGACATTAAACCATATATTATTATTAATTACTCATTTTATTTATTTACTCATTTTCTTTTTCTATTGTATTAATCTATTCTGCAGTGTCATTCCAAATGCCGTTATGCCTCTAGAGGTGTGTATGATGTACATCATTTCATATCTTTCTCTTTTGACCAGTTGCTTAATATGTTCTTAATTTGTTCATTTCTTTTTTCTTGAGTGTCTTTGGAGGGTCATCCGGCCTTGAATTTAGATATTGTTATTAATATTTTTAGGATATAAATGTGCTCATCATTATTCACACCATGGGACTGAGATGTCTCTAGAAAATTATATTTAGTCTCATTTGCAGCTCATAAATCACATGATTGTAGTAGTAAAATTCATTTGAGATGTCTTTAAAAAATTATGTTTATCCTCATTTGTAGCCCACACATTTGTATTAAGTATGTCATATCTTGTTGTCTCATCATATTGAACCTTGAACACAAACAAATTCAAATATAACCCTAGGTATCTAAGAAAAGCCCAAAACTTTATTTTTATGGAATAACCAAATTTTCAGTCAATATATTGAACCCTAAACACAAATAAATTCAATGTAAACTATTGATTTCTATGAAAACCCTAATTACTATCCAAAACCCTTTTTTGGGGAATTACATGACATTCAATCCACACTTTAGTTTTCCTAAACCCTAAAAACAATATATGAACAATAACATTGATTTTTAATTATTCAAGAAGAAGGAGTGATAGTTTACTCACAATATGGTTTGTGGCAATGATGATACAGCTCCTAACGGATGACCGGCAGTGCACGGGGATAATGGACGGTTGTAGCTTGGAATGTGAGAAGAGAGGAGAGGGAGGGAGAGAATGGGCTGGGAGAGGAGAGGAGAGGGATTTATGTTTTTTTGGGTGAAGAGGAGGGCATGGGATAAGAAGGGTTGTGGATTAGTTTTTATATGGTGGTGGGCTTGGATTTATTATTAAGTGAGGGTTGTGGGGAGAGTTGGTTGGGGGGGGGGGGGGAGAGAGTTTGGGTTGGTACTAAACTGCTAATAGACCGGCTCTTTTTTTCATTTCTTTTTTTTTTTTTTTAAATGTCACTGTTTTTATTTTTTTTTTAAATATTACACGTGGATATAAATTTTAATAATTAAAAATGTATATCGCTTCATTTCAATTACAATGAACCATGTAATCTCAATATATTCATATAACCCCTTGTAAACACACCATAAATACAAATAATCTCCCCCAGTTAAATTTTTTTTAATAAAATTGAAATATTTCAGACATATTGCGTTATCTAAACCATGGCTAACAAATATCTATTCTTTTAACTATCTGAAAGCAGGCAATACTTAAAAAAAAAAAAAAAACACTAAAAGAGTATAAAATTAGAAATATGAGTGTTTTTTTTTTTGAAATAGACTGTTTTTCAGGGGTTAAAAGAATACACATTTGTTAACCATGGTTTAGATAACGGAATATGTCCGGAATATTCCAACTCTATTAAAGATTTTTTTACTGCGGGAGTTATTTGCATTTATGGTGTGTTTACAAGGGGTTATATGGATATCAGGAAGATTACAGGGGGTTATATGGATTTTTTTTGTTTTTTATTTTTAAGTCCCCATAAACCATAGGATTTAGTGATCAATCTCTCACTTCTTCATATTTTGGTTTTAGTTCTCAGATTCAAATGATATGTTCCGCTTTAGTCCCTGGGAGGGACCTATCCCTAAATTATTTGGTTTTCTTTTTAGTCCCTCCTAGGGACTAAAAATGAACATATTATTTAAATCTGATGACTAAAATCAAAATAAGAAGAAGTGATGGATTGATATCTAAATAGGTATATTTACATGGACTGAAAACTAAAAAACCATTTTTTTATATATACATAGAAAGTATAACATGAAACATATTCCAATAAATAAATTGGACAATTATACAAAATGTGAAATTTTCTACATATATATTCTATATGAGTGTACAAGGCTATCGAGATACAGAGAAAAATATAAGGGCTCCATTTGTGAAACCGCACACAGATCAATTCAGGTTGATTTTTTTATGTTTGAATTAATAAATATCATGTTTAGATTAATACTTATTTGGTTTGATTTAGTTACGCCTTATGAGTTGAAAAAATAATAATTTGATGTAGTTTAATTTGAATTGGTTTTACATTTAAAAAAATCGAAATAAACCGAATCAAACTTCTATAGAGTTTCTTTATCCTTCTACTCATTCTTGTCATCGATGTCCACCCTCCACACTTCATTCTTTTATATGTTTATATAAGTTTATTTTAGAAAAAAAATTATTTGTGATACTGTGTAGTTTGAATTCATAACAAGGAACAAACAAACCAAATTTATATCAATTTGGTTCGAATGGGTTGACAAAACATATTTAGTTTGGTTTTGTAATTCATTTCGGTTTGACTTTGTGTTTGCATGTAGTGATACTTTTAATTCAATTTGGGGTGATAATAAACCGGACCAAAAATTACGGCGTCATACAATCACAAATAAGTGTGGATGATATAACTTTCGTAATTGTTCTCGTTTACAGTCTTCCCAATATGATATACATACATAACTGAATAAATCTGAACTAAAAATAACTTGAGACTCAGCTGATAGTATAGGTCACTCAAATCTAATTATGCCAGACCTTGACATGGTGGAATAAAATGAGTTGCATCAGTTACAGTTTCTCATATTTATTATTTTCCTTTTTCAGGGATGTGAAGTTCTTAAGCAGCTCTGAAATTTTATAGCGATTTATTGTTTCCCGGAGAACTTTTTAGGTAGCTTAAACTAATTCTACTCTTCAAAGACCACATATTTCTCAGGTTGATTACCTAAAGTTTGGTCTGAGTGCTGAGGATGTTGGGTGACTGTTGGCATTCAAAAGCCATAGCTGATGGGGTGCAGCATTCAGAAAAATTGGAAAGCATTTGGTGAAGTATTTGCATTTCTTGAGTTTCACATTCTGAGAACTCCTACAATAATCTTATTTTCAATTTCACAAGCATAACTAACAGTCTAACACCCACATGAAATACCAAGATTGTTCAGTTGCTTTCACTAACTACTCAGCATGAGCACCAACAAGGAGTGCAACACAAAAAAAAATATATTATAATTGTTCTACTCACCAAAAACAATACAGCAATTTAGCAAAAAAATTTTGGAGTTCAAATAATAATAAATTATTCAGGCTAACAGGAAAAATTATGGGTTCAAATCTGGACTAACAGAACCAAGTTATGAGCAGTTTGTGCAAAATAAACTTATCTTTTAAGAACCAAAATAACAATGTTGTATTTCATAAACGGCTGATAAATAGTGTCCTATTTTCTTTAAATCAAAAACTATGGGGGTACCTTAAGATACCGATAAATATCAATGGGAATGTTGGTTGCAGATTCCACTCAGAGATTAAGAAAATGTGGATATGACATCCAAAGACAGGTTGAAGGAGATGAAGAACATGCACTATTTTATCCCCAGCCGACAGATTTGGTTTTCCTTGATCAGCTTGAGATTAACCTGCTCAACCAAAAATAACATGCACGGCACATATAATAAGAAATAAGCGGCCATTTAATCATGATCTTCCATAATGGAATAAATTGTCAGGATCTCACCTTGTGACCAAAGAGATCACGGATGTTGTCATAACCATACAAAATCATCGTAGGCCTGTTCAACAGAAAATGAAGTTTAGAAAAGCAAGACAAAAACATGTACAAATAAAAAAATTAACCATTTCTTTTTTTATTTTTCATTCTTAGCTTGGACGACAAGTGCACATAATTAAAGCTGGATATAGACATATATTCCCATTAAATATAAAAAGTTCCAAATTATTTCAGTATTTTTTTTATTTTACATATGATAAAAGTGCCACAAAATCCTCATGATATAAGTTGATAGGTGAGTGTGTCACTATCAGCTATGTTTTTAAGACAATTGTTTAACATTCACAATAGACACCATAAGATGCACATTCCATGTGGGATCTATATATTACCTTTCAAGGGAAAGACCCCATGCAATTACAGTTATATCCTCTGGCAACCCCATAGGGCGTAGCATCTCTGGCCTGAACATGCCGGAATTGCCAACCTCCACCCATTTTTTGAAACCTTCATGATAGCTGGGTTGTAATACAGAGAAAGAGTGAGTAAAGATAACTATGCTAAATGGGCCAGAGACCAAGATTTGGTAACCTGAAAATTTCCATGCTTGGAGAGGTGTAAGGGTTGTAGGCAGGCTTGAACCGCAGCTTTGACATTCCTACAACACAAGTAAATGCATGCAAAATTTACAATGTTAGAATAGAGTACCAGATGCCCACGGAAGGGGGGGAGGGCTGTTTCCATAATCAAAACATTTACCTGAGCATGCTTGAAGAATCTATGATGCAATTAATACTTCATATTTATAGTCAGCGTTCTTATTTTAAATGCAAAAAGGAATTAATAAAGAAAGTAAAGCATGCTTATGCAATTATTTGCATACTACTACGCTTCTGTAGCTAAATGATGGAACTTGCAAAAACTGCAGATTAAGTACAAGGATACAGAAATTGCATATTGCATGAATCGACTAGAAATATATCTCACCAAGACGTGCGAAGAAATCTTTTAAAACTTTAATCAGGTCAGCAAGAGAAAGGCCATGATCACAAATGACACCTGGAAAACAAGAAAGATTAAGAAAAGTAAGGTTCTACGAAGAATGTTGAGAATAAAAGTTTAAGATCTCGTGTGAATTGATTAAAGGGGGAAAACCTTCTATTTGGTGAAACTCAGCAAGATGTGTTCGATCAACTGCTTCATTCCGGAAAACACGATCTATTGAGAAATACCTTTTGGGGAAAGAGGGTTTCTGTCCAAAAAGAACCAGTTAGCAATGATGCAAAACAAAAATAATGCATTATTTTATACAGGTGATCAAGAATTGCTTACTAAGCGTTCATAAAGGTGTTTCACACACAAACCATGGCTTGAAATTATGGGTTTATGCTCTATGGTTCAAACTGCATACTCTCTACAATAGAGAGCATAGGATATTTAAACTTTTAAGAACATGTGAATATTTTTCAATATAGATAAGTTCTATCAAAGATGCTTAATGAGCATTCAAGTTAGAGTACTGTGTTTAAAACCACCAGGCGGTCTAAATGTTACCATGTCAAGTCCATTGATCCTGACATGAATCTGTATAACTATGTTAGTAGAAGCCTGCCATGTAAATAAACATCATTTTTTTTTTTTGCCCTAGCGACCACAATTCTCAAGTATATTCAGGTCTTTTGCCAAGTTTGTGTGAAGCAGTAAACAAAACAAGCAAATCCTATAGATATATTGAAATGTCAATACCTGGGCAAGCAAGTAGAGCATTCTGGAAGAAACAGCAGTTGTGTGTGTACGTAACAAGTTTTTTTCTGCCTCGTCCCTCTTCCATTCATAATTATATCTACAAAAAGAATAATTTATCAATGGAAATTGCAGATAGGCAACTGAGAAGAATAGACATTACTCAAAAGACATACCCTTTTGATCCATAACCACCAGATTCATGTACATTCTTTACCCTCTCAACATAATCTTCAGGTAGTTGCTTTGTAGTGGAAGGAACTGCAGAATATGAATGAACAAAATGATTAAACATAAAAAAAGAACATCAAAATAGCATGGGCACAGATTTTTTTGTAAAATAAACAAAAAAAAAAAAAAAGAGGCATGGATGGAGTCACGGTGATCAGCTAGAGCATAGAAGACCTTTTAGGAAAAATGTATCATGTGAATCACGGGCTGGGTGCTGTTGCGGTTGGAACAAGGCATCAAAATTCCAAAAGCTGCAAAGTAGAAACACAGTCAAGCATTCCCTAAAAATTATTATAATGCCATGCTTCTCAAAACACACAATACAGCACAAGCACTAAAATGTTGAAAAATGGCTATTTATTGCAAACATACAACAATTATCAAATAATCACTTCACTGTGTCTACTATAATGGAAGTTTCTCCTAATCATACGACACAGAAACCAGAGAGTGTATCTCCCCTTGGCATGCAAACCATGTACATAAATTGCAATTTGAACCCCAGAGAAATTGACATTCAACAAAAGCCCCCATTCAATGGACTTTAAAAAAGGTTACAGATATACCTAAGCAGTGTCCTCCATTGCACATTAAATAGGGATGCCTACTACCTAGGGCATGTCCTGAATTTAAGGAGGCCCACAGCCTAGAAAACAGGCCTACATTGCACAAGAAAGAGGTGTAACTAGGGCTTGATCTGGGCTTTAAAGGTCCATGGCCTAGGGCACTATCCTCCATTGCACTTAAAAAGGGGTGTCCAGGAATTAGTCCAAGAGTATCATCCCCCTGTATTTGCCGGTGAGCCACAGAGTTACCCAGATCAAGCTCTGATAACCAGGCAGGCCGCACTTCAGCTCAAGCCCATTACAAAAAAGCTGTCAATTTGCAAAAGCTGTCAATTTGCACAATTCATTTCTAATTTCAATCAAACACATAACCTCTCTTTAGGGGAAAATGGTAAGCTACATATCCAAAACTAAAGGCAATCAAGCATTTGACAAACAACTAACTTTAGATGATTAAAATGCAAGGGCTTCTTACCTGCTCTCAACATAGTTATTTGTTGGCATCTCCTCAAAACTGTGCAAATAATAATGCTTTTCAGTATTACAAGCTCAGGTGATAGTATAAATGTACAATTGAGAAGAAAAAAAACCGAAGGGCTATCTCACCCCATCTCAAGGAAAATTTTTCGAAATTGCTCCCGTACCTAAAATAAACAAAAAGGTTATAAAAAGATTAGTTTCATATAATGAGAAACCAACTCAACTGATGGGTAATCACATCTAACAAAATTTAATAAATGAAACAGAATCAAACCTTGAGATATATACAGAAGAATCCAAACCTATTTGTTGGCAACACACAAAAAAGAACCAGTCTAGGAAGCATGAAAACTCCGTGTCCATCTCCAACACATTTCAGACACATGTCATGACACGACACGTCCCATATTTTTCAAAATTCAAAAATAATTTTCTGAATTTTGGGCATGCATTGGAAGCAGTGTGAACACTGCTTGGACACACAACGCTTAGGTGGGACAATGCTGTACTCTAAGGTTTATACTCACAGGAAGCTGAATGATGTTAATATTTTAATGAAGTTGATGGTTGACATAACATTACAGTAATGTCAATGTTATATAGCTCATGGATGTTGATCATTGTTCATTGTTTTTCAAATAATCATAGTATAACATTTATTTATTCATTTATTTGTTTATTCATTAACATGTCTTTATCGTGTTCCACGGTTAGTTTCTCAAGATTTGCCATGTTGTATCCGTATTATGTCATGTCTGTCTCCCGTCTCCATGACCATGCTCCATAGGAACCAACCAAACTTTATATCTAGCATTTTCTTAATGTAACTAAGTGGTACAAGTAACAACTGAGTCCAAGCCCAAGGATTATAACAATTGATGAAACAAAATGTGGAAAAAACATGCATCAACCTCTAGAAAAATAATAAGGTTTTTAAAAGGTTATTAATAGAGTTCAAATAATGTAAAGATCATTGTACCCAAAAGATATTAATTCCTACAAAAAATAACAGAGATAAAATCCTTGAGATAAAAAAATTTAAGGGAAAATGACTAAAAAAGTTTCCTAACAGTTAGAAATACCCAAATCAACCACTTTTTAAAATTATACCTAAAAAAGTCTCATTTCACAATTTTGGAAACACAAAAGACTAATCTACCCTTGTGTAATTTGATTCTTAAAACATATTTCATACCACTTAATTTTGTTAAAATATTTTATCCTCTTCATTTTGTTAAATGTATTTCACACATTCTCATGTAAATTTTTTTTTATTCTAGATTCTTTGTAATTAGGTGGATTTTGTGAGATATGTACAATATAATTTGAGTTTTTGATAATGAAATACATTAAATATTGATGATTCTTTAAAAAATTGGATATATACTAATGATGACATTAAAATATGTAAATAGTCAAGCCAAAAAAAAATGTATTAAGGATTTAGAATATAAAATATCATCTGCTGCATTGGGGCGCAACACAGATTTAAATTACATATTTTGATTATACATAATGAAATAATAAACAACATTATGTAAGATATATATAAGAAACACATAATAAAATATATAATAACATAACATCTAAAAGGATTGATTTGGGTCATATAGAGAAAAATTGTTGTTTTGTAGGAAATATATATCTTTGGTGTGGAATAACCTACCAAGGATTAGAGGAGATGTTAGAGATCTAATTACACAAGGGTAGATTAGTCTTTTGTGTTTCCAAAATTGTAAAATGAGATTTTTTTAGATATAATTTTAAAAAGTGGCTAATTTGGGTGTTTCTAACTTTTAAGAGATTTTTTTTGTCATTTTCCCAAATTTTAAACAATGCAAATATAGTATAATGTGATTTTACACAGGATTTTTTTGTTGAGATAAATTAAAGAATTAAAGAAGCCCGAACAAGGAGACGTGGGGTCTCAAAAAAAAAAGATATCAACTTAAATCCCTCCTCTCGGAATGTCAATACCCGAAAGAAAGAAAAACCCACAAGCCTTACACCCCCCACACCATGAGTTACCATAATAAATGATGGTGTGTCCGCTCCTATAAGATTAACAACCCAACTTACAAGGAGAGAATGATTGTCACCCAAGTGTTCTCTGTATAAACCCCTTTGTGTTGGAAAAGACGATCATGGTGCATGATCCATATGCTCCAATACACCACATGGGCAACAAGACAATGAAATGAAATTCTCTTTTCTTATTTGGAGATCCCTCGTCTCCTTTTTGTTCGGGGGCTTTTTATTCAATAAAAGTTCCTATCTCTATTAAAAAAAACAAGACAATGAAATTTTGCAAGTTTGTTCCGATCGCTTCTCTTGAGCCTCTTCCGGAACCATTTTCACATACCTTCAAAGTCACCAAAAGAGCATTGGGACACACGATCGAAGTCAACTTTATGCTAAATTCGGGCACTAAACGAACACCCAAATAGAAGATGGTCTCTTGTTTCCTCCACCCCCTCACACAACACAGGAGATTTAAAAATTCAATATTCTCATATGGGAAGCGTGTCATCTTAAAGAACAGATCTTCAATGCCTATTAAAGACTTCTAGTGGAAATTTTGATTTAGGAGGATAGGTGGGAGCTTACCACCAGGAATTATAATTACTAACACTAATGTAGGGGAACATCACTCCCTAACCTTAAAAAAAAAACAAATACTTGTGTCTTAGATATTTGATGATGGAAAAGGTTAACATACACCCCCAACATTCAAGGCCCACACAAAACTTAGCCGTAAGGCCTCAGCCTTTCTTCTAGCCTTCGAAACAAGGCAACATGAACTTGATTATAATATTTTTGTTACTCGTACTCGTCATCAACAAAGACCATTTTTTGCCACAGACAAAGAATAGTAAAGTAATACATAAATAAATAAATGAGCACTTTCTTGCTGGGTGAATATTTAGAAAAACTCAACTGAACAAACATTGTTAACACAGTGAATCTTCAAATGAAAGTAAAAATAGAAATGTTAAAAAAATGTTAAAAGAGCAGCAAATGTCATACCTTAAGTAGAGGATGGAGATGGCCACCCTCTACGTACTTTCCTTGGGCATTGCAGTTGAACTGATTGAATTTAAGGTTCTTCCACTCGCCACTTTGTAGTGAACAAAAATAAAACAATTAATAGGCAGAAGCATTAACATAAAGCAAGACACATTGCACAATTTTCTATAAAACGCTTGTTTTTCATTTTATTCTTCCTGCACAAAACACCCATCTTCCTACTACTATCTCTGGCATCCATAGAGACAACCAGTATAGGATGTAAATGAAATAATATAAATGAATTTACATTCAAATTATCCACATTACATATCCAACAATATCATAGTAACAAAACTAATCACCATAAAAATAATATACAAAAGGGGAGAAAGACATGTTTGAAATCATATGATTTTGAGATCTAGCTAGCAAAACAATGAATCAATAAAGAAACTCTATGTCAATTATTCAACGCTTATAAAACACCACACCCATGGATTACACTGTTGACACAGTTGACACACAAGTGATGTCTTCAATCACAAGTAGGAAACCAGAAAAATAAAATTAAATGAAACAATAGGTTACATAAAAAAAGAGCTCCTGTTTAGTAATGGAATAGTTAAAAGGGGAAAGTAATTGTTATTTGACCTAGTTTTAATTTGTTATACTTTTGGTCAACATTGATTCTATTCTACGTAAAATAAAGAATAGTTCTTTGATCTTTATCAAAAGGGAGCATTAATATGAAATTAGAAAACTGAATAAGCCTGTTTCACCTGCCCCTATAATGATTTTTCACCGCTAATATATTTTAGTTGAATAGTTATTCAAATAAATATGCAAACCACAAAAGAATAAAGGATGTTTCTCTTCCCTACTTCACTTCTTATTTGAAAAAAACCCAAAGTAATGCAACCTGCATCATTCATAAGACAAATACAAGAAGCAAATACTTTGAAACTGCTTACTCAATTTAATGAATTTCCGTAGACAGTACCATTTTCCTCAAAATGAAATGCACTTCTGAATCGCGTATGCTCTAGATAATAGATAAAACACAAGATCACTAGCATTTGATTTTAAATACCTCAAAATATGATCTCTTGTGATATCAGTGGGACCTTTCTTATGATCTCGAGTGTATTCAGGACCTTTTCTTACTGAAAAACCTTTCCATGTCCTGCAGAAAGTAGATATTCTTAATATCTTTATTAAATATAGGTCATATAGTCCAAATTTCAACACACACAAACAGAATATTGTGGACAGGCCATTCATTGATTGATCGTTCAATATCAGATAGTGAACCATTGGATTCAAATCTGACAGAATACACGCATTTGCCCTTTTTCAGTATAGCACAATTGTTCATGGTCTTGCAATATGCACCATTCTGAAATGAGTACTATGTCATATCTGAATATGGAAACTTGAAGCCAGTTATGCACATGAAGTCATATAGCATAGCAGACCAGATGTCCATGCAAGCCTTTGTATGTCCTTGTTTGAATATAAGATCCAAGACATTTGAGACTTACTTCAGAATAATGAGTTTTCTTCTTTTCAGATCTTCAATGTCATCCTTTCCAATAGCCTACAAACATCATTTCACTCATCAAACTTGTGGGAAAAAAAAAATTCATTAAAACATAAGGGCGTGTCTATCCCCACCAAGACAATTTCTTATCCCACCAATAAAAAAAACCGGTGTTTTGCTGTTCCCACCAATCCAGTTCGACCAAAATCGGTCGTCATTTCAGATTTTGGGCGACCGGACTTGGTCACCATTTCAGGTTCTGGGTGACCGTAATTAGTCGTCATTTCAGGTTTTGGGCGACCGTAATTGGTCGAACATGGTTCAGAACTATATCTACTTATTCTTTGTAAACAAATAAATTTTTGGGTTTATCCATCATATTCTACATTTATTCTTTTATCCAAACAACAACTAAGGGACTGAAAAAAATGTAAGTATGTATACTTTCAATTAATTCAAATTTTTATAGAAAAATATCTTATTAGACAAATATATATCATTTTTAAGCTTCGTTTGAATTCGTAGTTAAGATGATTCTTTGTTTGAAAACAAAAAAACCTACCAGTTGATCCAAACACATTTTATATTTGGTTTTTGAAATTTGTCTGTAACTTATGTAAAAAAAATTGTTCTTATATTCTACATTTAAGAATAATGATTTATTCTCCCTATATTATAACTCAGACTTGGAGTGATATGAAGGATTCAAGGAGGATACACGTCGTGAGATTATGTTTTCAAGAAAAAAAATTATAAACTTTATTATAAATCCTTTTCGACCAGGTTCGGTCGCCTAAAACCTGAAATGACGACCAAATCCAGTCGCCCAAAACCTGAAATGACGACCAAGTCTGTTCGCCCAAAACCTGAAATGGCGATCAAATCCGGTCGAACTGGCTGGATCGGTGGGGATAGCAAAACACCAAAAAAAAAAAAATTTAACGATCGGTGGGGTAAGAAAAACGGTGGGTGGGACTAGACGGGCCCAAAACATAATATCAAAATACCTATGTAATTCTTTGTAAAAAATTAACCACAAAACAATAAATATTAAGAAAGAAGGTGTCTATAAAGCAGATCTTTTAAATTAATAAGATATCTGATTAGATAATTTATAAAAAAAATAACAGAAACAATAGCACATACTTGTTCACTTTCCACTTGTTTAAGCAATTCCTTGACTCGATCCTTCACAAGCTCAACCTAAAATAAGAGCACAACATCAAACAAACAAAGAGTTGAAAGAAAAAAGAAGGATCCACTATAACATATAATAAGATGTACATCAACTAAAATAAGCATATCTACCATGTTCTCGAATTCATGTATCTGAACTAACATGAATGTCATATATTAGTTCCCAATTTCCCATACCTTTTGCTCAATTGGAGTCCAAAATACTGAACTAGGTAATGGAGCTCAATTCACTTTCCATGTCTAATATTCTACTTTGATTTTGTTTAGAAGGAAACAAAGCATTTGGAAAAGCAGCCATGTCTTTAAAGAAAAACCAGAGAAGACGAAAGTGGCAGAGACATTTAGAAGCACATCAGTTGGAGATTGAGGAGTTATTTCTGAAAGGAGGGTCTCCAAAATTCAAAAAAAAATGTCCCAAGATCTTCACAATGGACTCGCTATAAACAGCACCCCAAAAATCGATTATACAGTTTCCCATATAATATGGAAATTGCACAAAAGGAATGCAAAACAGTTGCATGCTGAGACTGAGAGCATGAAAGGAACTAACAAACACAAGGAATGCAGTCTTAACAATACAGGCTCAACCATGTTAACTATTCCTCATATCATTTCATCTCATTCACTTCTTTTTGTTGTTTTTTCACCAGACAAAACATACTAAAAAACACAAAAAAATTTGTAATCAGGCCATTCCTCATGCTAACTATTCCTCATGTTACCAATCAAAAAAAAAAAACTATTCTTCATGTTAACTATGCACCCACCCAAATACACCCAAAACATAATAACGTCTCTCTTGAGTTTTTTGAGATGGATAAACTTCATAATCAAGCTATAATGGTCCACCTGGCCTTAATTTTTTTTTTTTTAAAGTAAACAACAAAAAAAAAACAATTCACTTGATGAACTTGTTTTGTGGGTGATTTTTGTCTATCTGGGTTTTCTCAACTAATTTGGGGTTTCTCATCACCAAAATTTTAAAAAAATGGTAAATATTTCACCTTCATGAGCCACCTTTCACACAAACTAAGCAACAGGAAAATATAAATGACAACTCCAAATCCTAATCACAATTTAAAATAAAATACCAAGACGTCACACTTCACCGTTACCGACATCACCCACCAAGAACACGGGTACACAAAAGTAAGAGCAAATATTAACAATACTAAACTGCATTTTACCTTTCTATGCAACAGAGAATTCTCAACTCCCACCCATTTGTTCCTGAAGGCCTGCGTCCTCCCTATCTTGTATAATGCAGGGTCCATTTTTTTCTACCATTCAGATTAAAAGGGCTTAATAAACACAATTGCAGTCCCAAGCTCAAAACCAGACCAGATGAGAGACCAAACTAAAATCTATACCAGCAATGCATCGGGTGAGATCCCTTCAGGGGGTACAGCAAGGAAGAAGCGGCACTCTGGAGACCCATCCGCCGCATATGACTTCCCTTCATCGGTGAGCACATACTTCTCTGTCTTGATATCCTGTCAAAACACAAATCATTTAACAGAGAATAGGGGGTAAATTAAAATTTCAAGGCTTATGCACCCGTTAAAAATCACTTTCCTATCTCTTCTATTCATTATAAAATACAAGAAAAATGCAACCAACACAATGTTGTGAGTGACCCATTAAAAGTGAAATTTCTATCATTCCTCAACAAAGGATTGCACCTACAAAAAGGCCATGCACTGAATCAAATTACAAAAACTGATTCGGGGTACACCACAAGTTACCTCAGCTTCCAAAAATAATTTCATCATCTGGAAATGCTGATAATCTATACACGCAGAGAAAAAAATTACATTTTTTCTGGAAAATGACAAGATATTTTCCATTACTCAGTGAAAGATATCCAATAAAGGATACATGGGGGGAGTTCCATAAAAAGTTAAGAAAAAAAAAAAGGAAAAGCAGAATGAAGGTCCAGTAGCAAATATGCTACTGTACACTTTCACCCTCTCACCAAATAAAAGTCATACACAAGTTACACAATGAACCATCGCTTCCCCTGTTCCCCACTTCCTCTAGTACCGTATTAACTTACAACATATGCTTTCTCCACTCTCAAAATACTAGCATACCAAGCCAAACTTTCTCCCAATATGGTTTTTTCCAATTGTGTATGTGTCATAAACTCCAACAAATTGCATATTTATGAACTTGGATTTAGACTTCTATCGCCATCCTTTCGTTATTTCTTGAGCAATTCCCACATTTTTGTCGTCTCTAAGACATGGAATCCCCCTAACAATAACTAACTTTTTTTAAATCTTTTTGCTAAGAATGCAACGGTTGAATAGATGTGATAAGAGTTCACACATCACATTTTCATCGTTGGCTCACTTTTCCCTCTTAACATTGGTAAAAAGTTTTTCCAGGGTAAAGAACCACATAAAAATCTTCACTTGCAGCAGAGATTCGGCATCCCATATTTGTCTATATACTCCAGCCACCGCCAACACCTTGTTTAATCCCTTCTTCAGCTGATTGTTGAAACTTTTTATCCACAAAACCAATGTTTTGATGGTGTCTTCCGCAAGTAAAGCTAAAAAGGTCTCGCTTGAACCACTTCAGATTACATTGCTATTACACTGATCAATTAAAAATACAAGTTTCCCCTTTCAAACAACAATTGTACGTGTTTTAAGGATTCATTGAATCAGTCGAACGATTTCAAACAATCACGTATCAGAAGTTGACAGAAGATTAAAAAACCACAATCAAACCGAGATAATGAAATTCAACATAAAAACCCCTAAAAAGGGGTTTTGAAACCACAATCTTGATAAAGTTAAGAAACAAAAGAGAACAAAAGGAAAAAAGTCTGGTCGGACTATTAGGGTTTGATGGGGACCTGGGCGTCGACGATGCGACGGGCGGAGAAGCTCTTGATGACGTTGACGACGAGTTCGTGGTCAATGCCGGCGGCGGAGGCGAAATCGCCGGTGTTGGAGATCTCATCGTTCTCGTAAAGGAAGTCCAGCACGGCCTGTCCCTCCGCCGACTTCTCTTCCTTGTCCCCCATTCGTGTCTCTCTCTCTCTCTCTCTCTCTCTGTACTACTGGTTGAGGGGGGGGCGTAGGTTGCAAGTTTTGATGTCTTTATTGGTCTGGTAAAATCGCACGCTAGGTTTCTATTAAGAGCACTGTTACACTCGGCTTAATTTTTAGCGTCTCGTCACGAGATATATTTGGTTTGCAATTTTTTATTTTATTTTATAATGATCCCATCATATGTTTTATTTTTAAAAAAATTATGCACTTAATTAGATAATAATATATTCTATTTAATAAAATCAAACATCTGTGGTAAAAAATAAAATTAGGCTATTAGAAAATGGGAATCAGGATTTAAGGAAAGATGTAGTTAAATGGAAAATTATGTTTGTCATTTGATGAAAATCTAGTTAATTAGCTTTTTAAAGTTGTTTGCATTTAAGTGTACGGGTAATGATGCCTACATCTTATCATTTCACTGTATATGCGGGGGTAGTTACGCGGAATGTCCTCCATCCGGTAGCTTATAACCGTTCAATCGATAGTTCATTGATCAAGCGATATGTTGATATTAAAAAAAAAAAGATCAAATTCATTCACCCTATCACCCCTCATCCCTCATGACCCCAATAGAAGACATAGATACAATTTACATATAGATAAACACTTCTTGTATTTCAATTGTTAGATCATTAAAAAAAATAATTTTTCCATGGTCATGAAAAGGCGTAACACCCCCACAACAAAAAATAACATGTATTTTTTACATATGACGACAATATTGTAATTCTTTATTATGTGTGAGACATTATGATAACGTATTAGACCATGTTTCTTTTAGGTTTTCATTACCCTAATCTTTATAAATTGTTTTACAAATTATTTGTTTGGTAGCAGGTTATAATTGGCCTGTGATTTATTATAAATACCTTTCTAAATTTTCTACCTTAAAATATTATTTTATAAAAAAATTGTGTAGAATTTTAGCTCCAATTTAAAACCTAATCAAATAATGATTTGTAGTAAAATTCAATTCTTAAAGGGTTAGATGTGGGATTGATTCATAAAAATAAAATATATACTAAAATGAATCACAAAAAATAAAATAAAATAAAATAAATAATGTGATTCACTAACCTAGTATACTAGGTGAGTGATTTGAGTACGTCAATGCCCCAGTTCTCAAAAGGGGGTCAATGTTTACAGTTCACTTAGAAGAAAATTAAATGAAATGAAGCACATTGCATTGGCAGATGCAGCCCAGTTGTGAGTACTGGTATTTTATGTCTCAGAAATGGAATTCAGTAAGGTATATCTTCTCTTACTTGCATGAACTGGTGCTCGGATTACAAAATCTCAGTTGTGCAAACATACATTTATTTCCAAGGTTTCATGATAAGATGGAACTCGAGAGGGCGGGGTAATCGGATCAACGGTACAGGCTCTCGGACCTGAGGTTTTCAGCAATCTCCGTCTCCCACCTGTCACCGTTCTCGAGTAGCTTCTCCTTGTCATAGAGAAGTTCCTGCAAACGAACAGAAACCCTCATATATAACATGGCATCTTCAGTTTTACTAGGTAAATAGATGATTGCAAAGTAAATAGGCATGTCGATTATCCAAAAAAATATCTGTATACGCTCAAAAATTGTATTCGATATTCGAATATCCACGGTGCAGATACGAATATCAATGTATCCACTCCCAAAAAAAAAAATTTGAATCTATCATATATTGTAAAATTATATGCATTTGTATCATATGTTGTTAACTCTATTATCCTGCATGAGTAATCAAAACCTTGAAAATTCAAATTACTACTTTATATTCTCTTTGTATGATCCCTAAGGATATGAGAAATCCTAAAATCTCAATTTTAATTCTCTCATCTCTCTAGTAGTTCATCTGATAACTCAAACTAGTGTCCATATTTAGACAAGTCTATCTAAAAAATATCAGAGTATCCCCTCTGAATCCGAAAAAAAACCAAATTCGAATATTAGTATTAGTAAACAATGATTTGGAATATGATATATATATTAAGGTGTCCAATTCATTGACAGGCTTAAAAGTAAAGGAACACTCACCTCATGAGTTTCGGTTGCAAATTCAAAGTTTGGGCCTTCGACGATTGCGTCCACAGGGCATGCCTCCTGGCAGAATCCGCAGTAGATGCATTTTGTCATATCGATATCATATCTGTCAATCCATTCCACATGGATTTAGAAGAAGACAAAGAGTGAGTGATTACACAAAATCATAATAGCTGGAATCAGATTATACGAGGAAAAGGTTTGAGTTTGATTACCTTGTAGTCCGACGACTCCCATCTTCACGTTCTTCTGCTTCGATCGTGATCGCTTGAGCAGGGCATATCTGATGAGATAATCATGTCATTTGCAAGATAGAGAGAACTCTAAGCCTTTGACATTCTATAAAAAAAAAAAATAAAAACTTGGCTCCCGAGCGAAGTGGAAGATGGGGAGGGTGGAAGGAAGTGTTACAAATTCAATTAACAGATAACTAAATAAATGGGTGAATATAAACCTTATATTTAAAATCATGCCATCATTCATGGCTTCTCTTCCATCCAAAATTAACAAGTACAAGAACCTCCAATAAGACATCAGACAAAACAACTCATAAATATTGTCCAGCTTAGTTATTATAATGAACTCATGATAAATAGTTCAAAGATTTTCTTAAAACTTTATAGGCATCTAAAGCAGAAAGGCTTCAGAAGCTAGGAAGTTTTCATTTGCATCTTTCAGTACATAAATCAGGTTCAGATTCGTAAAATCATAGGCCTATCCACACATGTCGGTTGCGGAAACTCGGATCGGACGCGTGCCCTGGCGGGCTCGGTCGGATCATCTTCTCGGAAGGGGTGAGGGTGTGTCGTTCCTGGTTGAGGCGCCCGATTCTCAAGAGGATTTTTGTGTGAACTAACTAGCACCATTAACTATCCATTAAAACAAAGAAGTTATTCTGGCCATTAGGTAATCCACACAATTTTGACGTACATGTACTTTTCTGCCATAGTTGTCTGGGCGGCTAGGCGAGCCTAGGCGGTAGGCGGCCAAGAGAGGGCGGCTGCCTAGGCGACGCTTAATTAAGATTTATTATTTAAATTGGTAATTATAGGTCCGGGCTAAGGGTTAGGGTTTGGGCTATTTTTAGGTTTTGGCTACTTATCCATTTTTTAATTTTTCCAGTAATACTACTTAAAATGAAGAATGCTATTTATAAATAAAGTATTAATAAAAGGATCATTAATCACCTCTCCTATCTTTTATATTACCACTAGGCAAATAAAAGTGGTTTATATAACGAGATTAACTTATCAATTTCCAAAGATAAAAGTGGGTTAAAGTCCGGGTATTACAATGCCATATGTTGTGGAATACATAATTAGAAAAAGCTTAACATGCTGTCAAAAGGAAGCCTGGGAGGCACCATAAACAAAAATATGAGGGGATTCGAGTATCTGGAATACAGAATTTCAGACAGTGGATAACAACTAAAATATTAATACTTACTGCTTCACACAATTTGCATGCAATGCATCGTTCCTCTCCAGTGGGATATCGTCTGAGAGCATGCTCCCCACGGAAACGAGGACTTAAAGGGCCCTTCTCAAAAGGATAATTAATCTAGAACAAGTAAAATAACCTCTCAGAAATAAAGCGAGAATTATATATGCAAAATTTTAAAAAATAGTTTCAGGCAAAGGGGAGAAGAGCTTACAGTGACTTTAGGGTCAAAGAAGTATTTGAGTGTTAACATCAGCCCGCGTACCATTTCGGTGAGGAACAATGTATTTATACTTCGCTCGAAGACTGAAAATCATCCGAAACATTAAAATGGGTCTCCCAACACACAGAATATATACTCAAAATAGCATGAAGTCCGAGACAAGTTACTGCTAAGCTAAATCTTTGTCATTCCTTACCAGAATTCCAGTCTTTTGACATTTCTTTGGCAAGTTGTTCCTTTTCCATATCCTCTGTTATGCAAAAGAACAAGGATCAACTATGAACTGTAAACATCTGTAACTATTTCCCATCAAGAATGCTCAGAGAAGCAAGAAACAAGAACATGATCCTCAACACAAATTGATCAATTTACATATACAATAAGTTAGAGCATGAGTTTGCCATTACTAAAAAAATAAAACTCCAAAAGTAATAAAAAGATATGCATTGGTTTAACTGTGCTTTCCTTCTTCTTCTTTTTGTTGAAAAAGTAGACAATCCACCAGAGGTTTTAAGTTATTGAGAATCAGAATAAGATGATTCAGCTCAAAAAAAAAAAAATGATACTGCATGAGACCCAGGTAGAACAATATATATACAATAATAAAAATAGTAAGAATCCTTTCAAATTTATATCCATATGAGTTGGCTCAAAAAACCTTATTAACCAATAAAAAGACCACAATTGGGGAGAAAAAAGATGACAAGAACAGATGAAATGAGAGATTAAAGAAAAGAAAGGGTGAGAAAAAGAGAAAAACAAGGATACAGTGGAAAAGATCATCAGCCTACCACTTTCTAACCAATCTCTTTGCAACCTCAGTCAAGAGATTTGGACTAGAATGGGGAGCATCTTTGGGGCTCACTGTTCTTTCCAAAATGCAGGAAAATGTGACAAAAGTTCAACGCAAAGAGGAAAATGGGTGATCGCAGTAAAGACTAAAAAGGCCAAGTTCATCATGTGTATACCTCACTAGGTATGTTGGGGTATATGGCTAAAAAGGAATTATGTGGTCCTTTGAAGCATAAAGTCTTCTTGAGAGAACACTTGGTCTTGCGTCCTCTTATCTTCCTGGGGACTGAGGGGGTTTACATTTTGGGCGTCGATCATGTAGCAGCAATCTTGGGGGCGGTTAGATATTGAGATAAGCATGTAAAAAATTAAAACTGTACAGGATGCTTTGTAAATATTTGCTTTGTCATTTTCCTCTTGATTTTGTTTTTTAAAAGATTCCTCATCTCCTTTGTATGTTCACCAGTTAATGAATAGTACCTGCTTTCTATTAACAAAAATGGGGGTGCTAACCGGCTAACCAAAGCCCAGTTTGCAATATTGATTCCATATTACTAAGCAATTTTAATGCGTATGGCATTTCTTGCAGGCTGTTTAAACAAAATTAATAAAATTTGGTTATGATATTTAAAAAAGGAAGATACCAAAGTAAAGGAGAACATGTGGGTGCAACCCTATCTAGATGGTTTTCTCTATTTTTATGATCAGATGGTTATAAAGCACGTGTAAGAGAAAAGTGTTTTGAGTGTGCAACATTTTAAATTCATTATTCGCTACCCCTCCCCCCTCTCAGTAAAGGTTAGGGATCAAACCCAAAGGGGGCACCAATCTTCAAAAAAAATATATTATTAATTTTTCAAGTAAAAGAAGAAGCCCAAAAAATTGGAATTCTCATAAATTTAATCGCTCTGATGGAACAAAGATAGGAATCAGAAATATTTTAATCCTTTGGCTACAGGGAATTGGATTTGGTGGAAATGATATACCTCATAATCCAAAGCCAGATTAAGCTGCCATTTAGGATTAACTGTGCTGGGAAAAGAAATTGGTTTTTCAAAAATTTCCATGCAGAATTTGATTTGTCATAGGTCATTCAAGAAAGGGAAAACATATTAACGACTCTATGGGTATTCAAAGCAAACCTTTGGTTACTCTAGAATGAGAGCGTGAACTGAATGTTCGTAAATAGTTCTGCAACTCCGGTGATGCTTGTACAGCTCGAACCTAATAAAAAGCAAATCTATGGTCAGCAGACAAAGACAAAAGTATATGACAAACAGAAAAATGTCAAGTTCTTTACTCTTTACAAATACATAGAAACTGGAGCACAGAAAGCTCCATTCTTGAAAAATCTAGCAAAAAAGGAGCAGGAACAAATGCTGCTTTCCAATCAATTACAGCCCAAGACACCATAGTTGTGATTTTTAATGATAGCATTACAAAATAAAGGTACCATTTCACAGTAGCATTGAAGAATCCAGTTAAACTTTCAGTTTTTCAAGTCAGTATTCCTACTTCCAAAGGGTCTACAATTAAGCCAATTCATAGAAGAGGTTCGATGAAGAGAACACTTTGGTGGGCTGTTAGACAATCTGCATGTAAAAAATGCAAGGGAGGCTTGAGGTCATTGACCTTAATCTTATGAATAAAGTATTGTTGGGAAGATTATGGAGGCCCTTTTCAGCACCTGTTTCTATGAGGGCCCAATTTATTCCATTGATATATTATGAGAATAGTGGTAAATTAGAGATTTTCCAAAAATTCATATACAAACTCTCAAGCATATGAAAAGAAGTTAAACAAACACTATTTGTTTCAAGATGAAATCAGATTTGAAGTCGGTGATAGTGAGGAGATAAGGTTTTGGTTGGGCAGGTGGATCACTAGTGAAACATCATCAAGGTATTCCCCCATCATTATTTTAACTACTATGTGGTCCTGCATTCCAGGCAATTGAGGGGAAAGTCCTTTAGACTTAAACCCTGAAGAGATGGTGCAGGTGGTGTGTTTGGGAAATTGCAGGTCCAAAAAACATAACCACAAATGACAAGATAAAACGGAAAACAAGAATTAAATTAGTGTACCTTTAAAAAAAATTATGGAAAAGAGTAATTATAAAATTCTTTTTATTTTGAGGAACTGCAGAATGCCCACCAAATTTCATTAATGAGATAAACCATCCAAAAACAAACAAGAGCAAAAACAAGAAGGATAAGAAGATGAGAGGTCTTCTGAGCCGAAGAGTACACCTCAATCAACTGCCTCACAGAGAATGACCTATCCCAATTTAGACTATCAATATAGGGTCCAATGTTAATGGATGCACTAAGCATTGCAGCATTCCAAGATGCCACACCATGTGATTCAGGAAAAATCTTCCAATGCGTGACTTTCTATGCAAAAGATAGTTGGAGTATATTTTAAGTTGTCTACAGGTTTGGTATCATACTATCTTGGGGGCAAATGTCTTGCTTGAATATGGAATGAAGACCTGTTGTTGAGTGAATGTGATAGAAACACTTTCCAGAAAGACTTTCTTCTCCCCTTTTCTCAAATTTGTAAGGAATCCCTCATCTCCTCTATGTTCAGGCGCAACTTTATTATAATAAATTGCACTTATCTTTCATCCAAAAAAAAAGAATTGCTCATATCTTTTTCTCCAAAAAATGTGGGGATTTATTGTTTTTTCGGTCCCTTCTCAATTTTGCTTATCCCTCTTCATTTTCTTCACATCACCAGTTTTGACAGATTTAGTAGACTCCGACACTTTCCCCCAAAACAAAAGGAAAAAAAAAATAATTCCTAATCAAGCTTAACCGTTCACCAAACTCAAACTGGATACAAGGAAGATAAAAGAAAAGAAACCTGCAAAGTGTATTAGCCAGAGGATTCCTTAAAGGAGCCCTCAACCACCATTTCCACAACCCCTTTTAGCACAACCACTCATATTTGTGAAACTTCCATTGGAGACATTGCCCTCTTCTAACCTTTAAATCCATCTCCAAGTTCCTTTTCTCAAAGTTCATATATTACTGAAACCTGTTAAAAATATCACCGATTTTCAGACATATAAAGCCATGCAATCCATTTTACTTGCTCCTATTCAGCTGATAGAAGATACATCTTCCCAAATAAGGACTGCCTTTTTTTTTTGAATAATAGGTAGGTGTTTGCTACCCGATTTCATTTCTGAATTTCGAATCACAAACCCTGAACTGGGAGAGAATATAAGGACTGCCTTGAAACCATATCATATATGGGTTTCGTCCATGACTCCAAATATCATCACATAGAGACACATAAGCATGGGTTCAGCATTTTATAATAACTTATTTAAGTGAAATCAACCAACCATCTAGAGTTGATGACGCTGCTCACAATTCTCACGAGTTTGTAAAATGAATTAAAAGGGCACCAACGTTAGGGTTCCTATCCTCGACTCCTCATGACCAAAAAAAATTATCAAGAACACGAAAGCATCACTTAAGGTGATAGTCTCTCGAACTCCTAAGAAGCAAAAACACCAAAACAAATCGCGCATGGTTCTTGCGGACTCTTCATTACAGATCGCAATACGAGGGCAACAGAAGCGTCTTTCCCCACAAAATCAAACCAAATGTTTCCACCAGATTGGAAACACAAACAAACAACCAACAAAGATGAAGTCTTGTATTAGGGTTTCTCCAATCAAATTAGATACAAACGATCAATAAATAGCAGATTCAGAGACTGGTTATATGAGATGATGATGGCGGGTTCTGGAACTCTTACCGATTGTTGAGCTCGCATGGAGAGTGCGGTCTTGCGAGCTAAAAACAACGCCATTTTTAGGTTATCGATGGCGATTCGGAGATCAGAGAGCGAGAGAGAGGAAGAGAGAGAGACCCGTGGAAGTTGGAATCGCCGATGTGGGTTTATTATCAGGAGGTGGAACTACAATGCTTGACAACCGTCTGATTGCTGGATTCATGGACCATCGCGTCCATATCCGTTTCGCGCGAGTTCGGAACCAATTATTAGATAAGTTTTATTTTTGTAAAATCAGCTTTTTAATTCAAATAGATATTTTTAAATTCAATTTTTATATTTTTATTTTTGTGTTAAAAATAAATAAAATTGTTATTTTAGAATATTGATTGACAGTGGATTACAGGGTATCACTTATTTTAATCAATCGATTGCATAGATACAAGTATATTCTTTGAAAATTAGTTTTAAATTATGGATGGTAAATGAATCGAGCAGATTGAGCTCGGAGAAGTTGAAGTTCGTTCGGACTCGTTCGACTAAACAAATGAGTCGAGCTTAAACAATTTTTAAAGCTCTATTGTAACCAAGTTGAGCCGAGTCAACCCCGAGCAGAGTCACAAGCATATACGAGCTCATTTACTTAAAAGATAAAGAGAGCTCTTTATTCTTCAATGCATATGAGCATCTCTGATTCTGAATAGGAAAAAAAAAAGACCAAGCTACCGCATTCTATGGTTCTCATTCAATCATTTCAACAAAAAAAATTTGTCGTTCGGGCTCTTTCGATTAGACAAATAAGTCGAGCTTAAACAATTTTAAAAGCTCTATTGTAACCAAGCTGAGCCGAGTCAACCCCGAGCCGAGTCACGAGCATATACAAGCTCATTTACTTAAAAGATAAAGAGAGCCCTTCATTCTTCAATGCATCTAAGCATCTCTGATTCTGAATAGGAAAAAAAAGATCAAGCTACCACATTCTATGGTTCTCATTCAATCCTTCTTAACAAAATTTTTTGTCGATATGCCATTCATATCCACCCACCGGACTTCTCTGTTTTCGCCACCTAGGCCATTTCGAGGTAATCTCTAAGGGTCCGTTCGGGAAGTGACATTGGCTTATTCAGCCTGATAGTTATACCAGGATATATAACAATGTTTAACAGAATAAATCTATCTTTGTTGGTTGCATTTTATATTATTCTCATTGGGAAACATAAAATGACTTTTTTGTTGTTTGATTCACCTTGGATAAAGTGATAATAAATGATGGATGAGAGTTTATGATTTTTTTAATGACAACTATGCCCTTGAATAAGTGTGAGAGATATGTGATAGACTTGATATATGTGATGGTTTTGGAATGTGTGTGTGACAGTTTAGGTAAGATAAATTTTTTAAAGACAGAAAATGATATTTATTCTCAGAAATAGATAAGCTCTGATAAGCTATTCTCACATTTTTAGTAGAATTGTTATCAGGTCTTATCTCAGTTTATTCAAGCATACTACTGGGGTTATCCGCACCAAATGAACAGCGGATAAGGGCTATTCTACTATTATTCACCCCTATTCTCTATTTATTACATTTAACGAAGGGGAGGGGGGGTAAGACTCCATTTCATCTTCTTTATTTTAGGGTTTTTGTGTTTTTCTTCTACTTTATTAGTTTAGGCCTAGTGCATGACCTTGTATTAATAATTGATTAGTGTTCTGATTTTATTTATTGTTGACTTGTTGTGATAATTCATTTTTGTAATGTTGTGTTATCTGTGAATGAGATCTTTAATTAGGGTGTGTTATCAAATACATGTACTATTTTTTATTGGTTTCAAACTCAATCTCTTGTACATTTTTTTTTTGTTTCTGGAGATGAATTTGCTTTGCTGATTGTCTTTTTCTATTTTTGGAGATTAACCTTTTTCATTGTGATTATGTTGATTTTTTTTTGGAGATTAACCATGTTGTTTTTTTTTATCAATTTATATTGTACATCACTCTAACTTGACTAGTTTTTTTGTCTAGTTGTATGCCTCCCACTATCAATCCACCTGATATGGCTTCCAATACTCAATCTGAAGATTCTCAATATGGAGATGCTGCTACAGTTGATAGTACCACATGAATCTGTTGGGAAGAGCATCTTAGGAGGAATCTCAAAGATCTGAAAAGAAAATCATAAGAAGAGGACATTGAAAGTGTGGAAGATTTTACAGTAGTAACTGATGAAAGTGAAGCAAAAAAGCGAAGTGCAAGTACTGCAATCAGCCATTTTATATGACTTTGAGGGGTCCCACTACCTGTCTATTAAGTCACTTGAAAGTTTGCACAATTCCTCTAGTTGGTATCTTGAGTCAAGGTAAGGGCAAGAAACAAAAATTATTAGATTGGGAAGGGTTGATTAGTGGAGGTGGGTTAACAAATTACAAGTACGATAAGGATAAGGTAAGAGATAGTTTAAGAAAAGATTATTATTGTGCACATGAGTATCCATTTAGAATGGCTGAACATGAGCTTTTGTGGTGCTTCTCAAAACACTTAACCCAAGTTTGAGCTATTAAAGCGTCAATCTGTGAAGAATGATGTAATAAAGTTTTTGCAATGAAAAAAAGAAGTTGAAAGTTGTTTTTTTAGTATTGATAGATTTAGTTTAACTGTTGATATATGAATCTCAAATCAAACCATTGGATGCATGTGCTTAATTGAACATTATTTAGATTAGAATGGTCGTTGCAAAAAAGAATTTTAACTTTTTATTGTCTACCACTCCACACACCGATGTAGCCATTATTAATAGTATCTTTAAGTGTCTAATTGATTGGGGGATTGAGAAAAGGTGTCCATTATCACTTTAGACAATGCATATTCAAATGATGTGGTTATAAACTTAAAAGATAATTTTTCAATCAAAGGAAGCCTTTTCGTTGGTGGAAAAAAATTTCATATCAGTGGTTGTGCACATGTTTTAAATCTCATGGTGTAAGATGGGTCGAGTGAAATATGGACATGGTAGAAAACGTGCGTAAGAGTGTCAAGTATATAAAATTGTCCCCGTCACGACTTCTAATGTTTTATGGAAATTGTGAAACAATTGCAATTTGCCTACTTCAAAGCGCTTAATTTTTTATGTACCTACTAGGTGGAACTCAACATATGCAATGCTAGAGTCCGCCATTGAGTTCAAACAGGTGTTTCCAAGGTACAATGAAAGAGATCCTAACTACAAATGACTGCCATTTGATGAGGATTGGTTAGGCATTGAGAAGATATGCAAGTTTTTTTTAGAGATTTTTAGTGAAGCCATAAATGCTTTTTCAGGATGTTCTTATCCTACTTCAAATTGTTTATTGCTAAGAATTAAAAAATAAAGGAAATATTGAATTAAATGTGTTTGGATACTAGAGATCACATGATTCAAATGACTGGTATGATGAATGAAAATTTGACAGTATTAGGGAGAGTGCAATATATTGATAACAGTTGCTGCAGTGTTAGACATTTGGTATAAAATGATACTCATTGAGTTTAGTATTTCCAAATTATATTTACATCTGAGGGAAGGGTGCATATTGATCTTATGCGTCATTCCTTGCATGAACTTTATAGGATTATGCATCAAAAGATGTAACATTAAGTAGTAGCAATATCCCTCGTGTTGTTATCAATGTTAAGGAGAAAACTAAGAGTAGAAATGAATTTGATATTTGGGCCAAACAATTAAATATTGTTCAACCAATGAAGTCAGAATGTATATTTATATGAAAGAGGGGATTTACAAGTCAGAGTTGTATATTTATCTAGAAGAAGGGATTTACTTGTTTAAAAATGATGTGAATAATGAGTTTGATGCTTTAATTTGATGGAAAACAAATACACTCAAATATCGTAACTTATAAAAAATGGCTCGTGACATACTCTCCATTCCTACTACTACTATTGCTTTTGAATACGCTTTTAGAGCGGAAGGAAGAGTTTTTTATTAGTACGATATACAACTGAGAGAACTTGATTATATTATTTTTAATAAAAATATTTTTTTTTAAAATGGGTGTTAATAAAGATTTTTTTTTATTGGTAATAAGTTATTAAAAATATCTTTGACATTAAATTGGGAGGATAAATTTAACCTTTTATGTACTTCTATAAAATTAAAGTATTTTTTACATTAAAAATAAAACCACATGCAAAAAAAGTTATTTGTCATTGTAGATCTATTTTAAGAACTTTTTTATCTATCAATATAGAAACCATTACTCTTTTTCACCCAAGCATTATTTACTAAATTTTTTTTGACAGAATTTAATTATATTATATTTAATAAAAATATCTTTTTAAAATGGGTGATAATAAAAATATCATTTTTTCCATCGTAATAAGTTATTTAAAATATCTGACATTGAATTAGGATGGATTTTAACCAGTGTGTTATTCCAAAACTACCCCGAAGAATCCATGAAATACCCTCCATGACTCCTTATCCCCCAAACCACCCCGCGCCCCCCCCCCCCCCCCCCCCCCCCAAAAAAAAAACAAAAAAAAAGGAAAAACCCTACCTCCGACCACCCTCTTCTCGTCGGCCTCCATCGCCGGCGCCGGAAAAGATCCCTCTCATCGGCTCATCTGGTAAGATATAGTTTTTTTTAGAGATTCTCTTCGTGACCCTCTTTGAATCTCTGATACCCAAAACGAAATGGAATCTCTCATTTGAAATAGTTGTTTCAACACATCAAAATCTCATTTTTTTTGGGATTTCTGTTTCAAGTTTGAGTTTTTTTTGGAACAAAACCGATTTTGAAAAACCTTACACATACTATTTGGGTTTGTTTTTCTAAATTGTTTATGAATACAAATCCCTTTTACTTGCTCTTTTTCATACATAGATGTGTAAGTATAACGCACACTACTACACTCTAAGAATCACTTCGCTCTTCCTCCTTCTGGTCGCCTCACTATGATCTACGGTGTGGCTAGGCTTGAACCTGAAGCTTTTTGGTTTTTGAATGCGTTTTGTTTTTCTCTGTTGTGGGTTTGTGGATTATAGAGATTGTTGGAGGCCTAGTTTTTTTTTTTTTTTGGGTATATGCTTGTTTATTAGATTTTTTTTTGCTTTCTGTTTTAGTTGGGCTTTAGTTTTATCTGCTGTATTTGATTTGATTGCTCTTCTTATGAACTGAAGTTAGTTTGATTGCATCTCTCTCTCTGTCTCTCGGGTTGGTCACATTATCCATACATACATTTTCTTGTATAATAATGTTTTCTTCTGATGGGTTTTGAGAAATGTTGTTGATTTGTTTTTTTCTTTCTTATAAATTTTTCTGTTGATATTAGTCATTGATCTTATTCTCATCGCGCACAAACCGTCCCTTTGTTTACTTGGTAGAGTATTTCAGCTAGTCTTTTTCTTTTTTGACCAAATGAATCTCAAATTTGTCCTTTCAAGAATTTGAAAGTTATCATTGAATTTTATGTGATTCAAATATTTGTTCATCTCAAACACTTCAAATCTTCCTGTTAAATTTGGAACTGGAATAATTAGTTATTGAAACAAAATTTTGTTTTTGTTACTTGATCATGAACGAAACTGTTAAATTTTAAATGCAGTAGCGAGGAACCTGCTTGAGATCATTTTCTTGCAACTAAAACAAAAGCACATCAGTCATTTCAACATGTACATAACAATCCAAAGCCAAATTTTGCTGAAAATCCTAGACCTGATGTCACCCCATAACACGTTTAATTCACTCACAACTTGAGTTTACCTGTTTTGTGCCTTTCAGGGCTTCTCTTTTTCTTCAAGTCAAACGTGAAAAACAATCGTTCATTTTGAATCATTTCTTGATAGAGCAATGGAGACCGGAGCTTCTCTAAGGGCGTCGAATTCCTTAAGACCTTCAGATTTCACTGCTAGGAAGGCTATCTCCTCCTCTTCTCACCATCCATCAAATGTTCCCTTTTGGTGGTCTGTTAGGGCAGGTCACAGTTGTGTAAGTTGCAGAGCCTCCATCAAAGAAGAACCAAGAGCTTCCATTGTAGAGGTACTCCCTCCCTCCCTCCTATATATTCAATAGGGTCTTCTATTGCTTGGTTAAAATTTAATTTTTTTTGGAATCTCAGATGGAGAGGTCCTTTCAAGGTGCACCGGCTGAACTCGAGCTCTCCAGCTTAACGGCTTTAACACCTCTAGACGGACGATATGAACAGAAGGTCAAGGAGCTGCGTCCCATCTTCAGTGAATACGGTTTGATCCGTTTTCGCGTTCTAGTGGAGGTATATTTTTCCTATTTTTAGTGGTTTCATCCCATTGTTTTGTGCTTATTTCATACTGGTGTAGATTATTAAGTAAAGAATCCTTTTATATGAATGCTGTTATGCTTTCCCACTTCCATTTATGTTTCAACTGTGGCTCATTTTCATTTTAGTTTCAATATTTGAATTAGTGTTGTGCTAGTTGTTGATTGTTCCCCTCTGCATTTTCCAATATGGTGTAGATCAAATGGTTGTTAAAGCTTTCAGAAATTGATGAAGTCATGGAGGTGCCAAACTTCAGCAAGGATGCTCGTTCTTTCTTGGAAGGAGTAGTTTATAACTTTAGTGTGGAGGATGCCCTGGAAGTGAAGAAGATCGAGAAGGTGACAAACCATGATGTCAAGGCTGTGGAGTATTTTCTAAAGCAGAAATGTGGGTCTCATCCAGAAATTGCACAGGCTTGTATTCATCTCTTTGCTTCTCTAAAATATTGAATTTATTTATTTTCACAGGCAAGTTTTATTATGGGATTTGTTTTGTTAAATTCTCAGTGGATTGTTTCCTCTGTTTCAGGTAATCGAATTTTTCCATTTTGCATGCACATCCGAAGATATCAACAATCTGGCCCATGCTTTGATGCTGAAAGAAGGAGTCAACGCTGTCATTCTGCCTGTTATGGATGAACTGCTTCAAGCTATATTCAAGATGGCAAAGGAAAATGCACATATTGCCATGTTATCTCGCACTCATGGGCAGGTACTATTGGAAGTTTTTATCCTATATGGAATGCCACTTTGTTTATATGATAGCTCATGTGATGTTAAATTCGAGGGAGCATTCAGATGTAGGTTCAAGGGATAGTAAATGTGAGGTTTACAATTGGTCATAAAATCTATATCAATCCCTTGTGGAAGTACTTCTGAGTTATGATTGCTTCATATCTCCATTGCCACCCCTTCTTTCCAGGGCAGATATGATATTTATATTTATGTAATCATGTAACTTAATATATGTATGGAAAATATGTAAATCATGACACTCGTATCATAACGTAAGAATATCTCTTGTATGAAAGACACTAATAATGTCGCATGTGTGACATTGGTGGTTGATATTGAACATTGTGGAGATTTTATTTTGTATAGAAATTACACATCGACAAATTTTTGTTGGCACTTTTTAACGAGAATGCTAGTTTGGGCTGTTGTGGTGCTCAAATGTTCACTTTTAATTTCTTTGAAATTTGTTCAAAACATGCTTCTATTGATGGACCATCATTCCATGTCTGATAATGTCTCCTTGTCGTCATGTAGCCAGCTTCACCTACTACTTTGGGAAAGGAAATGGCAAACTTTGGCTCACGATTGAGCAGACAGAGACGGATTATTTCTGAGGTTGAAATATTGGGAAAGTTTGCAGGGGCAGTTGGAAATTACAATGCGCACATTGCAGCATATCCAGAGATTGATTGGCCAAGAGTCGCTGAAGAGTTTGTTAGGTCTTTAGGAATAAGTTTCAACCCTTATGTGACTCAGGTATGGTTTTTTCCCCTCTTCAACTCTCTCTGCAGTCTCATTGTTTATGTTTTCAGTTAATGTATTTGAGTATATTACAAGAATTTTTGTGGTGTCACAAGAGCCCAACTAGTCTTGTAAGACTAGTTGGGCTGTGAGGGTCCATTTGGTTTTACTGGGTGAAAGCTGTTTGCAGAGGGTGCCTTTATTTTTCTTTTCTCTGATGTTTCTCTCTTTTGATTTTTCCTTCTGTTCTTTTCTTGCTGTTATTTTCATCAAGATATATGTAACTTTAACCAGTTGGAAATGTTTTCATTGAATTACTACCTATTCAGCTGGGTGTGGGAGGAAATAATCATATCATTACTTGTTTTCCAATTACTCTGTGTGATATCGAGGAATCATCATCAAAATTATACTGATTCACTTCAGTTAGTCACTATTTCATTTATAATCTTGATGCTGCTTATATAGGCTTCAATTTGTTTCAAACGAACTACTGAACTATGTTATATAGTTCTACTTTCTACATTTTGTACTCATCGTGTCATCACAATTAATTCTTAAATCCTGCTTGAGATTAGGGTTTGATGATCATTGCCTCTTTTCTTTACAGATCGAGCCGCACGACTACATTGCAGAGCTTTACCATTCAGTTATCCGATTTAACAATGTCCTGATGGATTTTGATAGAGACATATGGAGTTATGTTTCCTTGGGTTACTTTAAGCAGGTAATATGCCGTTAGAATATTCATATAATTTAGATGATTTTTGCAGGATGCTAATCCTATTAGATTCTGTGATACAGGTAACCAAAGCTGGTGAGATTGGCTCCTCAACCATGCCTCACAAAGTTAATCCAATAGATTTTGAAAACAGCGAGGGAAATTTAGGTGTGGCTAATCAATCTTTAGACCACCTAAGCATGAAGTTGCCCATCTCTAGGATGCAGGTAGAATCAAGCTTTCATTTATTTGATCTAGGCTTGGCTCTCCTCATGAAAGAAGTTACTGATTTGTCACTGTATGTTTTAAACTGACAGCGTGACCTGACTGATTCAACTGTTCTGAGGAACATGGGTGTAGGATTTGGGTATTCTCTCCTTGCCTACAGAAATGCATTGCAGGGAATCAAGAAGCTTCAGGTGAGGGTCACTTTTCTTAGTTTGAGAAATCTGTTTTTGTAACTAAATGGTGATGCTTAAAATGCATTTAGGATGCATGAATCAAACAACATAGTGACGGCTGCTGAGGAGATAAATAATTAACTATTTTCACTGGAAAACTTTTCTACATGCTGTATAAAATTAGGATGCTGGCAACATGTTGTCCATGCAATGCAAACATCGTTTTTGTATCTGATCTATACTTAATTTATGGAAAAGGGTGTTGCCATTAAAGAGGGTCTTGGCTGACCCTCCCTGTGTGTCCCGGGTGGGGACACCTATTTTTAAACCAAAGGTGTGGTCCAACTCCAAAGATTGGTATCAAGGAGGGAGCACCCCGTGGTTGATGGATATAAAATGGCTAGTTCACCTAGAAAAATGCTAGCTGCCTGGCTTTATTGTTAGATTTAAACTTTTGTTTTTGTCTCATTTTATAACAAGCTTTCATTTATATAATCTCAAAATGCTAGATTTGTTATTTCCTTTTATTTGTGAGCTTAGAAAGTCAGCTTAGGATTTATTGAATTTATTGCTTAATACAGGTCAATGAAGCTTGTCTGAATGAAGATTTGGAGCAAACATGGGAGGTCCTTGCTGAACCAATACAAACAGTAAGCAATTTCTATCTGCGTTTATGGTCAATATCTTTAAACTGCAACTATCCAGTTTACTCCCTATAACTATTAAATAATAGAAGATTTTATCTATATTATTCGTAATGGCAGTTATGTCATGCTTTTCTCCCTTTCGGATATATGACCTATTTTAAAAGAATATCAATTTTGTGTGGATTTGCTCTTTCACCCTTGCTCATTGGCGAGTGTGGCTGTCATGTTGAATGCATGTGCATATGCGTTTATACTTTTTTTTTTGGGGTAGTTAATGCTGAAGAATTATACGAATAAAAGAGTAAATGTTACAGATTACTTAGAAGGATAATTGATTTCCCGCTACTGGGAGGGAAGAACAGTCTACCTGTCCTGCATCCCCATCCTAATTTAATGACCTCCCCTACAATCCAATTACGAAGTGTGCTACCAAACAGAGACAACTCTGTCCAAAAAATTACATGTGAGCATGAAAGAACAAAAAGATTTAAATTTTCTTTCATAAATAGTTCCCTGTTGGTCCTTTCGCAGCAGCTCACGGAGTGCTATCCAAATGTTTTGTGGCTGAATAACTGTATATCCCATAGGGCTCTGTCTGACAGCCATGGCATCAGTAGGCTGATTTCATTGTCTGTGAATAGTGGTGGCTCTCCAAGTACAGAGTATTCAAGAGTTCTTTGATTTGTACTAGGTATAAATTGTCTATATGCTTGCAATAGAGGGGAGAGGATCCTTTGCTATTTCCTATTTATCCAAATATTGCTAGCCTGATTAGACAAATACAGACCTTCCAAGATTCCTAGGGATTCTAATAAGTTGTTGATTTTATACGATTTCTTGCTAACCAAAGCTCCGAAATCTGCTCGACTATCAGATGAAGAGCCATCTGCATTTGATTCCCTGATAGGTTCAATGTACTGTAGATTTCTATTTC
The DNA here is from genome assembly GCA_030737845.1 of Acorus calamus. Classification (NCBI taxonomy): domain Eukaryota; kingdom Viridiplantae; phylum Streptophyta; class Magnoliopsida; order Acorales; family Acoraceae; genus Acorus; species Acorus calamus. The sequence goes on along the minus strand of CM060876.1, from coordinate 10,357,427 downwards.
TGCTTGTAGAGGAGCAGCATGGAATCACTCACTCCAAATTTCAATATCATGTGTTTTATACTTCGCTTGTATGCAGAAGTGCATGTAGGTTCAAATGAGTAATGCAATCCCACTGTTGTAGCATGTGCAGTCTAAATTTCAAGTAGATATATAAAAGCCTTGTATTAATTAAAAGTAGCACACAATCAACATGCACATGTATATAATTTTTTCATACACTGAATGCTGACCTCAATTAATCACTAATGCTACCATTGATTGTTATTTCAGGTGATGCGAAGATATGGGGTACCTGAACCATATGAGAAGCTGAAGGAGCTGACAAGAGGTAAAGCAGTCACCAAAGAGAGCATCAGGAAGTTCATTGAAGGACTGGAAATTCCGGAGGATGCGAAAAGCATCCTTTTGAAGCTTACTCCACAGTCATACATTGGGGCAGCAGAAGGATTGGCCAAAGCTGCAGATTCATAGGCTATTTTATAGGTTGATAAAAGTTTTGATACATCTCAATTACTAGTGGACCCCTAATGAATCGGAGAAACCTCGGAGCCGCATTTTGCACTCTAATCTTATAATTTTTTTTCTTGGATTTTTTATGGTACTGATGGATGTTTCATGGCATTTCTTAGCAAATAATACATGAAAAAATATTATTTATTTACATGTTGTCAGAGTTAATAAAATTGATTTCTGACATGTGATTGTAATTTATTTCTTCATATATCTTGGGGGTTTTTTATAATGAAAAAGGGAGTGAAGGACCTCATGCTTCTTTTCCCAGATTTCATTAAGTGGTTGGATCAGGCTATCTCAGCTGGGTCTGCAAGACAGGTGATGATAACACTTTTTACAGGTATTGTTTGGACAATCTGGAAGGATAAAAATAGTAGATTTCACTTGAAAAATCAACTTGTACTAACAGCCAGTCATGTCAGTTTCCAAGGAATACAATTGACAGATAATTTCACTCCTGAAATCTTAAAGCAGGATCGGTCATGGACATAAACGAAAAGGGGCCTGGCCACCTGCGCCCCCCATTTATGGAGGGGAGAATAAATCCAAAAAAGAAATATTTTATTTTTTAATTTATTGGATTTTTGTTTTACTTTTTTTTGGATTATTTTATATTTTTTCATGAAACCTGAAATATTTTGTTTTTTAATTTATTGGATTTTTGTTTTACTTTTCTTGGATTATTTTATATTTTTTCATGAAACCTTCTATTCCTTTTTTTAGATTTGTTTAATATTTTTATTGGAAATTTATTTGATTTACAAATTTTTTTTCTTTTTAAGTAGTGTAATTTTCATTTTTTTGTTTTACTTTTTAAGTGGATGTTATTTTGAGGGGAATTTAATTTCGGGTCTTCAGGAAACCCCTGAATTATTTTTACATCCATGCCACATTCTGAGTATTTTGACTATGCTCCTAGCAGATAAACTGTTTGCTCACTGAATAGAGATGTCATGAGTTATTGGAGGTGTTGCTTAAGAACCAACAACGTTTGGGGATCGGATCCCCTCAGGATCGGATACCCTTAATTCGGTCAGTGTCCACCGTATTGGTGACACGTGGACACAACAAAAAAAAAGGGAATCCAACATTGACAGGTGTTATCGTCTATTTCATTCCCTTCCCCTTTTATGGTTTACCCCTTTTTATCTTTTCTTTTTCTCTCTCTCTATGAGCTTCCATCAAAAATCAAAAGGCTAGCCCCAATAACTCCATTGAAAACCACGTAGACCCAACAAAATAAAAAAACAAAAAGCCCAACCAAACTGGTTTTTCAGGTGAAGCCTAACGAAACTAATTTTCAAATTCCTCTTTTGTGCATGAGGATTTAATGTAAAGCCCAACAAAACAATTTTTTAGATTTTCTCTTTTGTGCATTTCAGGATTTAATGTAAAATCCCCACATTAACCTCTCGGTGAGTGCTTTTATCCCTCTTTATTTGTTCATCTTCCACCTCTCCTTCTAAAACCCTCTCAATTTTTAAGGTCGCATTGGCTTTTAACTTCTTCTTGAGCAGCAAAAGTTGATATAGCATCAAGTTCTGGATTACCACAAAAAATGACAATGAAATTGATGGGTAAGCAAGCTAATGGACGTGACAATCTTGATTTCACGAATGTAGACTTAAAGAATTATTTGCATATAAAGTAAAAGATTGTGATGAAGAAAGGGGATGCACATGCTCGACTGAATACTTTCAAACCATGCAAGAATGAAATCATTCTTATTATGCTATTCAACTAGATGATGAGGCACTATTAATGAGTATCTTTTGGGCAGACTATAAAATGATGGTCAACTACGCACATTTTGGTGACGTTGTTTGCTTTGATACAACATAAAAAACTAATAAAGAGGAATGAACATTTGATTTATTTGTTGGTGTAAGCCATTACAAGCAATCAGTTGTGTTTGGTGTTATTCTGTTATATGATAAGACAATTCCTACATTCGAGTGGTTGTTCCATATTTTTGTTAAAGCAATGAATGGGAAAACCTAGGACTATTATTACTGATCAAGATGCAGCAATAGCGAGTGCAATAACATTTTGTGTAATGGTTGAAAATAAATGGTTACAAAAGAAATTTGAGAGAAGAGAAAAGTAGGCTCTAGCATATGGAAGAAATACATTTTGTGCCGACATGTCCACCACCCAATGAAATGAAAGTTTGAATGCATTGGTTAAATAATATCTTAATAGTGGAACAGATTTGATGCGTTTCCTTGAACACTTCGATAGGTTGTTGAATGATCGATGTTATCAAGAGCTGGAAGCTGATTTCAAGATGAGTCAAAGCATCCCTTGCATTCATCAACAATGAAAGATATTGAAATCTGCGGCATCAATGTACACTTCTACCATGTGCAAGTTGTTTGAAAAACAAGTAGTCCAGATTGTGGATCTTGATTTTGCTATTGATCATGTTGAAGGAACAAAAATGGAATTCAAAATAACTGATGAGAACAATAATTGTGAATGAAAAGTCTTATATGACTCATCTGATTATGAGCTTGTTAGTTGTCGAATGTTCAAATTTGTGAGGATCCTTTGTAAACACTATCTTACAGTATTAGATCGCTTGAACGCCAAGAGTATCCCCGAGTGTTATATTTGAAGCAATGGACCAAAAAGTCAAAGGAAGGGATTGCTTTTTTATTATCGTGGGTGTGAATTATAAGTTAATCTAAAATGGGATATGTTAGCAAGATATAAAGAATTAAGCGGCATGGTTGTTCAGTTGGTAACAAAGGCAACACTGTATAATAAAACTACTCAAATGGTTTTTGGTACTCTTAAGAATGCAATGAAAGAAATTGATAATTGCTTGAAGGAGATGCATCTTGAAGAAAAACAATGTGGAGTTGTTGAAGAAAATCCTACTACCAATGATCATGTTGTAGATGAAGAATGCATTAATGATGAAAGTCTACATGAGAAAATAAATGCCATTTCAAAAGGTATCAAGTAAAAGTTCGAAACAAATGGTTGTAAAAGGAGACATTTGAGTGCTCTTGAAAAAGTTGTTTCAAAAGTGAGAGCTTCTAAGAGTCGTCATGTAAATAAATCAAATATCAAGGTATCTAAGGAAAATGTCATCTTTCAGGTTGTTTTATTAACAAATGATTATTCCCAGTGATCTTTCAATTGTTTTCATTAACGCAATTAAACTAAGAAAACTTTTTAAAATTTTTCAGTCTATTGATCAACAAAATCAAATGCAATCATCGAATTATACCGTTGATGATTAGTGGTCATCCTTTACAAATCTTATTCAGGTGCTTATTAAAGTACATACATGTGTGTTATCCTTGTATATATGTATACAAGAGGTTCAACCAGACTCCATTTTTGCTAATGTATATGATGTAAGTCAACTTTTGATAGTATAAATATATGAGCCCAACTTGGGACTTTTCACCCACAAAAAAAAGGATAAAATGGGAGATGATAGTTTTTTTTAATGTTCATGCATTCAATACAGACTCACACTCATATAATTGCAAATCAAGACCATATCAACCCCCCTTTTCAAAAATTAAGGTTTTGAAAAATAAGGATCTGAAGGGTTTATTGATCAAAACAACCCCCCCCCCTCCCAAAACAATTCTTTGCAGCAACTGAGAGAATCCAAGTAATGGTAAACCTTAGAACAAAAACTCAGACCACCCAAAAAAAACATTAAACCCAAAATAAGGTTTCTTAAAAAAATGTTTTCTTTCTTTATTCCAAATCGGGCTCGATCAATAATAATAACTAGATTTTTTTAATAAAATGAGATCATATTCTTATTTGTAATTCATATATTAAAAACATAATAACAAATTACATGATCATAAATCAAACCCCCTCTCGAGAAAACAAAAAAAGAATTTTGAAGGGTTCCAATTAAACAAACCCAAATAGTGATAAACCCCAAAACATTTCCAACTGAACAAACCCAAATAATGAGAAACCCTAAAATAGAAACTCAAACCATCCTTTAAACACATAAAACACAAACAATTTGCTTCTTCATTATTCACACTTCTAAAAAAACCCCACTCCGAAAATCTAAAAAAGAAGAAAAAATTGAAAAAAAAACTAGGGTTTGAAGAGTTTACCGATCTAAACAAAGGTCGCACGAAAATCACCCCTGTATTGTGTTGGTTTTTGTTGGGTCTCCCTTGTTTTGTGTTTGAATTTTGTTGGGTCTTTGTGTTTTTTATGGAGACCCATAAAAGAGATAATAGAGGAGAGAGGGAGGGAAACTCAACCAAAAGGGGGGAAGTTTTAAAAAGGGATGGGAAGTCAACGTTAATGGCCATCAACATTGGGTTTCAGTTTTTTTTTTTGTTGAGTCCATGTGCCACCAATCTGGTGGACATTGACCGGACTGAGGGTATCCGATCCTGATAAGATCCGGTCCCCAATGTGTGGTACATGGAAGACTCAGATGTAGTACAAAAGTTTTAAATCACATATTGCAATAATATAAATCAATTTCGTATATGAACACTTTTACAAAAAATAAGGGTACATGTATACATGTTAGAGAATTGATAGAATGTGTTATGTTGGAAGGATAGGAAACAAGTTCTAGCTCAGTCTATCTGCATGATGAATGTTCATTTCCTATATATATATATGACCGCGTGTTTGGGCGCACGATGGGGTGCATGGTTGCACATTCTTTCTCCATGAACCTCAGTCTCCACAACAAAGTGGGTCGTCACTGCTTAAACCCGGTCTAGCCTTCGCTTAACTCGCGCCGTCAGTTTTTACACATAATTGAGGCGATCCATCAGGCGATTTCGTCGAAGTGAGTATTATAGATTGGATGATCGATTACTAAATATGACTTTTTCAAATTCTTTATGTGGAATGAGGCCGCTTTATACATACTTGTCGAAAAATATCTGATCGTCACATTACTCACTGACCACACCCATAATTCATATATATATATATATATATAGTCGAGTGATAGCGTGCGGTCGATGCGGTCGTGCGGATTCGACGTGCGTCGTCCGATCGCGGGTCTATCGCATCCAACGTCGATGTGAATCGCCCCCGACCGTCTGATGCGATGGACCCGCGATCGGATGATGCACGTCGAATCCGCACGACCGCACGCAATAACGAGTCTATACACACACACACACACACACACACACACGAGCGATTAGGTGCGGCGAACGGCGGGTGCGGCCGCGACGTGGACCGTTCGATCGCGGATCCATCGCATCCGACGGTCGATGTGAATCGCACCCGACCGTCCGATGCGATGGACTCGTGATCGACGGCCCGTGATCGCTGCCGCCCCGCTGTTCGCCGCACGTAATCATATATATATATATATATATATATATATATATATATATATATATATATGGAAATGATACCGTGCGGGACGTGCGGTCGTGCGCGAACGACCACGGGCCGTCGATCACGGGTCCATCGCATCGGACAGTCGGGGGCGATTCATCTCGACCGTTGGATGCGATGAACCCGCGATCGACGAACGACGTCGTTCCCGCACGACCGCACGTCCCGCATATTATCATCGACATATATATATATATATATATATATATATATATATATATATATATATATATATATATATATATATATATATATATATAGGGATCCGATTACATGCGGTTTACGGTCGGTGCGGTGCGCGATCACGGGCCGTCGATCACGGGTCCATCGCATCGGACGGTCGGGTGCGATTCACGTCGACCGTTGGATGCGATGGACCCGCGATCGAACGGCCCACGTCGTAAACCGCACCGACCGCACACCGCACGTAATCGCGACCATATATATATATATATATATATATATATTATATATATATATAATATATACGCGAGTGATAGCGTGCGGGTCGTGTGGATTCGACGTGAGTCGTCCGATCGCATCCAACGGTCGAGATGAATCGCCCCCGACCGTCTGATGCGATGGACCCGTGATCGACGGCCCGTGGTCGACGCCGTACGACCGCACGACCCGCACCTAATCACTCCTCTATATATATATATATAGATTTCCAATAATATGCGGTCGTGCGGTCGCGATCACGGGCCATCCGATCGGCAGGTCCATCGCATCCAACGGTCGACGTGATTCGCACCCGACCGTCCGATGCGATGGACCCGTGATTGCGACCGCACTGACCGCACGACCGTATAATATCACGACTATATTATATATATATATATATATATATATAGGGAAATGATATTGTGCGTGTCGTGCAGTCGTGCGACGTCGACCACGGGCCGTCGATCACGGGTCCATCGCGGGTCCATCGCATCAGACGGTCGGGGGCGATTCACATTGACCGCTGGATGCGATGGACCCGCGATCGAATGACGCACGTCGGATCCGCACGACCGCACGACCCGCATATTATCATCGACCTATATATATATAGTGATATTATGTGGGATGTACGACAAACGTGCAGCATGCGGGACGGGTTTCTAACTGTTCGATCAGTGATCCGGCGATCAAACGGTTAGATGCAGTTTAAACAAAAAAAAAAAAGAAAAACCGGGTGACCTGTTCAGCCGTCCAGATCCCCCTTGAACAGACACCCCCCCCCCCCCCCCCCCCCCCCCCGTTCCTCTCCTCCTAGCACCACCACCGCATCCCCGTGCCTTGGTTGATTGAATAATAAATTCAGAGATTGAAATGTTTTTCAGATCTAAGGTTGGATTTTTAAGAGTGTAAAAATTGTGAGTTTTTATTACTGTTTGATTATTGGAGTTTGTGCAGATACAATGTCCTCAAGTGATATAACCCCCTGAAACACATTTTACAACAATCTTTTTTATTTTTTTCTCTACAATTGGGGATCATTCACAGAACTAGCAATAAAAAGTCAAAGTGAGTTTTGCTTCATAGAGAGTTCTGCAAGTATATAACGTTCCTATTAACTTATGAAGAATAAAGTGGATGGAGTAATCTACTCACCTTAGGCGATAAAAAGAACAAAAATAAGACATAATATATATAAGTAGCAACTTGCAGACCTTGTCCTTTTTTTTAGAAAAACTTGCAACCTTGTTTAATTGATAACAAAAACAACACATACAATGTTCAAAATGAAGTTGATAAGTGGCTTGAAAAGTTTTCTAATTCAAGATAATTAGCCACATTGTCAATGCTCCAACAAAGTTTTTAGAAAGCTAAAAAACCAACATGAGATCATCCATAGGCTGCAAGTGAACAACTTCACACAAACTTTTTACTGCAGGGAGAAATTAAAATATGACCATTGTTTGATTTAGCCTTCAATTTTTTATTTTAATACATGTATTTGCCTGAGAAATTGAGGCCCTCTCCACTGTCATGTTGGGATGCACCTGAGTTAGTTATTGGTTTATACTTTATAGTGAGATGTCCTGTTATTGCACATAAAAATATGACTGATTAATATATTTTTATTTACCAAAAAAAAGACACATGATACTCATAAGCAGCAGAACTAGCAACTTGTTTAAGAAACAATTATAATGAAAAGTGGCCAGCCCAATAATTATCTGTTTCAAAAACAAATTCACTTACAATAATCCATTACAACCATTACAATATAATATTATGTTTAGACCACTATGTTCACAAAAAAAGGTTCACAATTATCTGTTCAACATCTTCACAAACAACAATTTACAACTATTTGTTCTGACAACTTCACAAACAACAACAGTTCACTCACAACCATTACAAAAAAATAAAATAAAAAAAACCACTAAACACTGTAGACCACTGTACGATGGTTAAGATTTGAGGGTGGGTGGGTGGGTTAGGGGGTGGTTGGGTTTGGGTTAAAACAATGGTTAAGATTGTATAGTGGTCGACAATGTTTAGTGATTTTTTTTTTTCTCGACAGCGTCCACAAAATTGATTTTTGCGGGCGTGGGTTGGATTGGGTTGGGTTAAAAAAATAATTAAGATTGTAAAGTGATATATATTCACTAATGAGTATTTTTTTTTCAAACATAATTTGGGCCACATATCAGATAGGGTCCCCGGGGTCCGCAAATTTGGTTTGCGGGAATCCCTGTACACACACACACACACACACGAATCCCTATACCTTCACCTTCTCTGGTTTCTGCTCTTCGAGGGGCTGAAAAATAGGATTTAAATGTGTAACTTGTTAATCTAGTGAAGCATGTTACCCTGTTTTTTCAAAATCAAACACACACCGTCAGATCTGAAATCCACAAATTTGACGATGTGCATTAGCTCCACTCCGCTGCACCCCATCAGCTAGCTCTCTCTCTCTATATATATATAAATTAACAATTGTATAGAAATGCACGCATTACAATTATTTTTTAATTAGACAAACACAAAAGGCATTCAATCCAATAAAAAAAGGAAATAAAAGAGTTATGAACCAACACCAAAGAAATGCAATGATCGTGATATAATAGACAATATATAATCCACAGTTATTACATGACATTGCTGTGTCTGCAGCTCCTTAAGGCCACCTTTGAAACCCTGACAAACTCTATACACTTTCATGTGAAAAGAAACACAACATCATTTGCTCACACAAACAAGAAAACAAAAACAAAAAATGGACCATTACAGAAGCGAATCATGGAGTGATTCTTATATGCATACGACTTTCATTGTTGCAGAAGATATCCTTCTTATTTGTTGCTTTATTTTTCCCTTTGTGTATGTGTATCAGTTGTCCTTTTGGGGACTTCAAGCCACACTCAAATGCGCTGCTCAGACTGCGTGAATATCGAATTCGTGAGGCATGAAATCTTCGCTGGGCCTGTAGTATTTGTCAGGGGAGTAGAAGCTTAAATTTGTCACTTGGCTGGTGTACAGACACGCAAACCTCTCTACCTACAGAAATTCAATGGAAACATTGGTTATATTGTTGATTAATAATGGATCCATAGAGCTGTGTTAAGATTTTTGTGAATTATGTGACTGTACACCTGATGTGCAAAACGTGAGTTCTGGTAGCCAGTTTTCATGAGTTGTCCCCAAACACTGTGGAACTGCAACATTCAAAGTGAAAATGGAGTGGAAAATATGGTCAGAAATGAATAAAAGAATACTTGCAGCACTAACAGCAAAATTTAAATTTACTCATGGAATATATAATGGTAGATATAGATTGTATGTTAAACTCCCTAGTCTAGATTGAGATGCTTGTTGTTTTAGTGGTTGCAAAAAGAAGGGGAAAAAAGAGCTGGTCTACTGGATGTTCCATAGAAAATTATTCTAGATAAAATGATGTCCATCAAGAAATGTTTTTTCTAATTTAATTGGATAGATATATGACAAAGAAATTATGCTTACCCAATCATTATGATTTCAATTATGGATTAACTTTCTAATATATTAAGCTGAATGACATGGTCTAGATATAGATGTCTGCCAGTTAGAGATAAAGCTAAAGAACGAATATCAGGTTTACTTGCTAGCAAGCATGAAATAATTACAACCCCCCCCCCCCCCCCCCCCCCAACCAAAAAAGAAAAAAGGAGAACAAAATAAATCAATCAATAAATAAATAAGAGCATGTCAAGCACAAATTCACAAGCCTGCTCATTTATGAAGTTCAGGAAATGTGGTAGGGGTGAAACTTATCCAGAAATCTAAATTGATGAAAAATAGCATGCACAAGGAAAGGGGTTTATCATCATCTTTCCAAGGAATCATAATCTGAACCCTGACATTTAGTGCATCGGACCAGTACATGGGATCAGAACAGTGAAAAATCCCAGGTGAAACCCACATGCCCCATTTCCCGCCGAGACCTGAACCAGAATGATAGCTAATAACTTGCTATTGTTAAGACCAAAATGTTTGTGTTATTGGCAATATCGCTGAAAAACAAATGGTCATGTAATGTATTGTAAAGAGCCATCATGTAAATGTCAAAGTGGTTCTTCCGGTTACCTAAGCTGAAGATAAAGAACTACATAACAAGCTTCACAACAAACCACACTATCCTCTTCGTCCATATGGTTTGTCTTCCCTCTTGTAGGCTTTGGGTTTATGCCCCTGTTTCTAATGAAATAGTGGTAGAACAACTACCTTTTCTCAAAAAAAAAATCACAACACCATTTAGTCTATCTCTCACACTCAGGTAAATTACACACTCGGTCTTTTTAAGTTTTCAAAATATCATTGCCCTGGTGTTTCTCAAATGAGAGTGAGTTGATTCGAAAATGTTTTTATATTTATATTTTTGAGTTGACCAAATTAGTTTTGAAAATGTTTTTAAATATATGAAATGTTATTCAAGTAGGTTTGTCACTCTGTGAAGCTCTTAATTCTTATTGGGTCATTTGAACCATACTCAAAGCAGTTAACAAATTGAGTCCGACGAGCATGACGTCCGGACTATGAAACACCTATTCAACCCCCCTTCTAGATCTTGCAATTCTAGATAGTGGTCCCAACATCTATCATTGGTAAGTAAGCATAACGATCTCCTTGGAGCAGTCATAATGATATGCAATATCATTCACTATAATTTTCAAAGAATGAATGAAACATTCAAACCCAAGAATAAGTAAAGTTCTTTCCCACACAAAAACAGTACCTTCAGGTGACAATCCCGCTGAGCTTGCTGATGAAGGCTCCGAACATGCTCCCTTTGCACCTGGTATTGAAAAAAAATTTATAGGATGCAAGATTAAGGTAAATAATTTTCCAGAGACATAATGAAGAATTTGACTGGAACTGATTTTTAGAGGTATACAATTTGTAAGCTTTATGGAGACTATCAAATAAGCAAGAAAAAGACCATTTTCTCAAAAAGAAAAAAAAGAAAAAAAAAAGAAGAAAAAGACCAATATATTGAACCCCCCCATAAAATAGGTAAATGAAACCACTGATTGGTCCATTTTATTGATTTGGCATATCGATTGATATATCAAAAACTATCAATATATTTTTGATATATCAATGATATGTCGCTAGATGGTAAATGGGAATGAATTTGAAGGCAAATTTTTATGTAATTTATTGCATATAGTTGATTTACCACTAAGACAAAATTATATCAATTCCCACCTCCAATTCATGAAGTTCAGATGACAAATTTTGCCTGTTAGTAGTATTCATGTCTTCAAATCTGAAACAATGAACAACAAATCATAAGGGAAGAATGCTCAAAAGCATATGTAGGATGTGAAGTTTTAGCATCATAGGAAGCTGGAAGAACAGCATCTCAGTTGTGTGTTTTTTACAGATATGCATGCGTGCTTACCGGAGAGACCAATTAAGATGATGTATTCTGTCCTCAACAAGATCACGCTTCTTCCTTAACAATAGAAGCTCCTGAAAAATAATGATAGTTAGATCATGCAGTGAGAGAAAATAACATGATGTACAAAATTTCATTCCAGGCATGAACTCACACCAGAATTGCTCAACAAATTGTGAAGATTATAGGACCATTCCATATTTTCATCAAGTAGATGATCTGTCCATTAAAATATCAACTCACACGCACATAGTCGAAAATAATAGGGATACATAAGTCAGCATCTGATGGCATCTTTTCAATCTCTCATAATCCGTCTAATAAATGTGTCCATCTGTGTCAAATTAAAGCATTGTGCATAGGAGCAAATGGTTTGGATGTTTTCACATTTCTTTTTGCAGAGGTGGCCTTCTAATTTGTCTCAGTAGCAATAAGCATGACTGGAAAATTTGAGCCGAGAAAAACGGAATATAAAAAATACATCATGTAAGATGCATGCAAAACTGGATAAAAAGTTGTTTGCTGTGGTTAAAATTTTCTATAAAAAAAGGCAAGTGTGATGATCATAGTAAAATTCTAGCTTGGCAATTGTTTAATGCATTCGCTGAGAAATGAATTCAGATTCAGAAATCTTAAAAGACATAATTGACAAAGTAGATAACATTTCCAAATTGCACCTACCAGTATCAGGTTTCGGGGCAGGCAAATGTTAACTAGAAATTCATTTGGTTTTGTATGGATCTTATTTAGTGTTAACAACTTCAAACCCAGAAATAAGTATACATTTTGATTGTAGAGAGTGTTACTTACTTCTATATAAGCACCACCAGCATGAACTTCACAATTAAATGCAACATTTTTTTTGTTATTTAATGTGACAGGTTCGGAAAGCAATACCGCACACCATACCATTGACCACTTCTCAATTTGAAAAAAGCAACAAAAGCATGCATACACTCCACATTACAGTCAAGATTAATTACTTTCGTCCATATCAGGAAAAAAATCATTATAAAACAGTGGCAATCTGTAGAAACCTCTATTTTTCTATCAAAGACTTGTAATCTCAATAAGCTGTAATATCTCTAAACGATATCTCGTACTAAGATTTTGTTTTATTAAAGTATGTGGAATTATCCTAATGAATAAAATCTATATTATTAAAAGTAAAGGGTGTTACTATCAGAAACTCAAATGTCAATTGCATGTATATGCATTTCATATTGCACCAAAGACGCAGATATCAAAGAGTTAGAAAACATAAGATGATTTTGTTGGCACCTTACGAATATCCTTCGTCTCCCAAAGCAGTTCTACCTCCTTATCAAGTTCTGGAACAACAAGCATCGTTCTCCAACCTATTGAATGATTATCACAATCATAGTTGACAAGACTGCATATGTGACAGTAATCAAGCAAACAGATAAAACACATTTCTGTATATTGCATAATAGCATGAGGAAACAAATCACAGAACACCATGCAATTGAATTCTTCAGCAGAACAATAAGGTATGTTACCAGTAACACTCATCCCTTGTCCCTGTAAACTCTCACCAAAAAATTCCATTCCACCTTGTGTGGTGTATACCATACACGCACACAGAACTAATATATCACAATTACTAAATGAAATTCTTTTGATATTTTTTCCATCTATGCCCACCTTGTCTTCCTATGCATGCAAGGGATGTGGAGTATAAATGAAATTCTTTTGATCTTTGTTCCATCTATGCCCACCTTGTCTTCCTATGCATGCAAGGGATGTGGAGTATAAAATCAGTCGCACAGAAACCCACATATCCTTAATGAACCCTTTCATGTTTCTCACAGAATAGGCAAGTTGCTACAAGTCTTTCACTTGGGAAAAGTTTCAAAGGAACAATCCAGCATCACTAGAATCTGAGGAAAGATAGTTGTTGGGTTGATTCCACTACCCATTCTCACAATCTATACAAGCATGATAACAAATCACACAGCTGCAATGTCTATTGTATGTTAGTAGACATTATAAAAGTCATGTCACAGCACTTCAACTGACGAATAAACCAAATTAAGACACACTTGAAACATTTGAGAAATGAGGATATCCAGAGTAAAATCACACAAAATAAAAATAAAAATAAAAATGAAAAAATAATAAAATTTCAGAGAATTATTAATGTAGTTACCTAAAACCTTTTTACTGCGCAAAATATCACCGTAGATGTGATCTCCAACATAAAGAACCTGTGAGAAAAAAGAAAAAAAAAATGCAATGATTTATTAAGGATTGCGTTTGTAACCACAGTCATGCTCTAATCACAGTGGAAGACACTTCCAATAATTTCTCCACTAAAATTTTAAACTCAAGAACTAATTTCATGAAATCATATATGGGTTATCAAAGAAAATCCATCTACATGGAAATCTAATAAAGTACCTGAGAACTCGCTTCAATAGCAAGCAATCTATGCAAATGACCCACACTTCCTCCCTACAAGTCCAAGTTCCACTACATCATCAGTATATATCTGTAATACATATCTTTATTGTTGAAAAAGTAAGGAAATCACACTCACAGATTCATGCATTTTATGGATACAAATCTTTAGTGTTGGAAAAAGGAAAAAAGATCAGAAGTGAGCTCATAAAACTAAGATTTTGCCCATTGCACATATAAAGGAACAAATTGCAGCAGTACCTGAAAAACTCTACAAGCTTTCTTTGGCACCTTTGATGGTAATCTTGGTGAGGTACTTCCAATCTTCTTTCAAGAAAAAAGAATCAGAACAAAAAGGAATGCCAAACACAACAGATGATCCAGCAAACAAAATATTTATTATACTGGCCTGAGGAAGAAGAGTGCCATTATCTGTATTCAGAAGCATCCCAGTCTCAGGTTCGACTTCAAAAAGGTTTGCTCGATTGTCTTCGTGGAAAAAACTTGGCTTAGAGCTGTTAGCAATCAGAAAGGCATTAAAAAGCTGCATTGTCACATGAAGCAGAATAAAATAGTCAGATATAACATGATGGACAATATCAAATGGAAAAGCAGAGACAGGGAAGACACTATGTATATGTATCTTGGCTAAATTTCTCAGATTTTTTCAGCCCAATGAAGCAAAAATCAGAGGCTATAATTTTGGGGTCTTAAAGGTTGCAACTTTAACATTAATGAAAAACCACGATCCATGACAGAATGTACAAGAATTCTGAAATCTACAATGTAAGTTCTGTTCCTTTTTCATTTTTTCAAAGGGTGGCAGCACACTTCTATAAAAAAAATGGTGAACTATAAATAGATAAACAAGACAACAAACTAGACAGAACAAAAACTTAGGATAACTTCTTTTTATTTTTAATTACTTTAAAAGACAATCACGATAAATAAAAAGAGTGAAACTGGAAGATGGAGAGATGAATGAAGATCTTTGCATATGGGTCAATCTACATGAGATATCCATCAATTGGCACGCCAGAGATTAGAAATATCCACAAAACAGTGGTAAAGCTGTTGTATTGGATGGATTGTAATACAGATTTATCATGTATAACTCCTATCTATCTGGACAACGATTAAGAGAGATACTGTGATGTATAGCAAAAACAAGTAAAGAAAGCTAGAATTAGCCCAACTTAGGGAAACATGGATGGAATTATGTGAAATGGTTGCCACATATGGAAAAAGTATAAAAAAAAAGGGGGCATACCAACTAGATTATTCTGAGGAAAAAAAGGCACAAAATATAATGGATAGAGAAAGATAGGATGTAGCAGATAATTAGATCACAGAAGAACGACCAGGACGACCATGTTCAGAAATATGAGCCAAATGAAATTTAACAAACCGTTACAAAAAAATGGGATGATAAAGATGATGGCACCCAATGCAAATACGGAAAAAAAATCAAATAAGCTTATATGACAACTAACAATTAATTCAACATAACCAAAAAAAATCTCACAAGTATATCATGCAAAACCCGGGTCATCATTATAAATAAATAAATAAACCACACGAGCATGTGAAAGACTCTATTACTGGATAGAGCATGCTTGTCCAACTTGTACCATTGTGTAATATATTTAGCATGGAATATTTCATTTTGAGTACAAGCAACCAAGTAGGGAAAAAGGCATCTTGAGAAGCATCAAATCATGCAGATTTCAATCTAGTGTGTATCATTCTTTTTACACCTATATTAGTACAAAACGAAAGAGATGGTTTTAATGGACTGAACAGAAGAAAAAAGAACAGCAACAAAAGAATGAGAGGAAGGAGAATAATTGCCATCAGCTGTGAGAAGAGCCATCAGAAAAGCCATGCCTATAAGGGCCATCAAAAAATAATCTGTTGATGTTTGACACTTGCATTTAGAGGTAATGGATAAAAACACATGCACAACAGCTCCATATGTTACCACAAAAGATGCACATTTATACGTCCATAATGTGATTAAGTATCTGGGTTTTTTTGTTCAAAACAAAAACGAAAAAGCCAAAGATTTTGGATTCCAAATGTGCCGCTATAAGATCTCACACAGTGCATGTAAAATACTATGGTTTGAGATTTATGAGGTTCAAGAGATTTCTTGGAACTCTTCAAAAAGAGGAGTTTTCTTGTATTTAATGAAACCTAAGGAAGTAAAATATGTGCCTTTTGATGTAAACATCACAACCATGACACCATAATGAATATCATAAGGCGCATGTTAACAATACATCAATGAAAAGATCAAAACATAAAATATTTCCAACCACAAAGCTGAAAAGAAATACTAGGAACCAGATTCTGGTCATCAAAAACATTATTTTATACCTCAAAAACATATTGCAAACGTTTGCACTGTGAAAAACATATTACACTCAACCAGAAAATTAAATGACATGGGCAATATTTTTCACAATAAACAAACCTGCCCGTGATGACCACATCAAAGTTTTCAAGCCAATCATAACTGCAGGATGAGCCATCTTCTTGTGTTCGGGACCCACAAAGAAAGTTCATCACAACATTTGTATAGTCCCACAAGCTGCACATAGATAAAAGAGAAATGAACTCAAAAGGATTATCCATTAAGAAAAAAAGCATGTCCCAACTTTGCAGTAAGGGTATAGAAAATTGTAACTAGGCATTATACCCCATATTGATCTAGAATACATAGAACATTTGTCCTGTGGCTCCCTCTAGAAGCATATCCAGAATCCATTTCATTAGGATAATGTATCACTTACCCTAAATTATTATGTTAAACAAGAATGCCTCACCAGTTTTATAAGTGATTAGGCATGCTATGAAAGTAACACAGATTCTGCCAATGATTTGCATCTAATCACATGTTTCTCTTACTAGCCGAGGGAACAACAAAAAAAAATGATGGGAAACAGGATCAAATGTGTCCTTTTAAATGAATGAATGATGTAAGGATTAATGCAGCAGCACCTATTTGTCACCAGGAATGTCAAACGACCAGAATCTCGAAGCATCTTAAGCATTGGTACTATGGATAGATCCTCATTGATATATCTACCAAAAGAACAACAATCAAAGAAAAATAAATAAATGAGTGAATGTAAGTGGCATCATCAATTCATGGGAAGCTTAATAAGAAAAATAAAGAAATTTCTGGAATTGAAAAATATGATTTGGAAGATTAGAAAAGGAATATTGAAAAACCAATATATTGGAGTTCCAAAAAAATAGCAGTTGGAACAAAAGAAGCATGTTCTTGAAAAAGCAAGAAGGCAGGATTCCATAACTGAAAACAGACATACTAACTACAGTTCACACTTATTAAATGTACGAGAACTCATGCCTATCATGGATTGGACAAAAAGGAGTGGTCCTCATTCCTCATTCCAAATTTTGTCATGATAAAAGGATCTAACACATGGTAAGCAAACGATCTTCTATATCCTATGACATTTTGTTGACCATTAATTATCATCTCAAGTGTTCCAGATATATGAAGCTAAAGGAACAATTTCCAACGGGGAAAAAACTATGGTAGAGTCACTAGTAAAAGGTCCACATGTCATAAATAGCTCAGTCCATCAAACACACCCACTCTTAACCTACTACTAAAAGCTTGGACATTCATTAACTCAATGTTTTTTAAAAGACTTGACACATTACATGAAAACCAAATGTAAAAAGTAATAAATATCTAGTACAAAATAAAAAAATGAATCCATTACAGTCTTACTTTTTAGGATCCTTAGCAACCATTATCTTCAAAGTTCCATCTCGGTGGCACAAGTCAACAGCAGCTCGTACATCTTTATACATTCTACTATAACTGAAAGAAAAAAATGATTGCCCTTTTCCATTTAGGTGTAGAAACACAAAATGGTAGCAATACAACTATGAGCAGAACTAAATATATAGTTCATAAGAAAAAATATGAATAAAAATAAGACATCTTTATCATATATTATCAGAAGGTAATCATGTATACGTTTGACCTGCAATAACATTATATCTTTTTCAAAGAAAATATTTAGATGATAACAAATCCATCAAAAAAATATTCAGATGATACATCACATTATTATTAGCATCAAGTATATATCTACACATGTAACACAAGAAAGTTATGGTCAGACAATTGTGTTGGGCATTTGTATTTAACATTCAACACCACTATATACAATAGCAAAGAGTAAATGTTTTTTTCAATTTAAATAAACATTCTTTCCTAGTTTTCTTGAGGAATCCTGTCCAGTAGAGAAATGTATGGGCAGGTTGAAATGTCAGACTTTCAATGCAATGCATGCGCTGTCAAAGAAAATACTCTAAATGAAAATTTATCATGCTTCCTAAGCGTTATATTTGCAGTTTATGATGAAATTTCAAATTTAAACAAAATGAAATATTCATCAGTATATAGTTTCAGCAACACAAATCACGGGTCAAAATAACATACTCAGCACCACCAAGAATTTTTCCAGGATTGTTATCCTTAAAATCAACAAGCTGAGCAAAGAGATAGGCTTCAGCAAGAGAGAAAAGTGTATCAATAAGGGCATAGTCAGGCTCATCAAATGAATCTCTTATCAAGGTGTTTCCATAGTTTGCAACTTTATCTTCTTTAGCCATCTCTTTGAATCCATGGTAGGCGACTTTTACATACTTATGCCGATCCATCTGCAAAAAAACAGAGGCTCTATTAATGAAATTGAAGTGTTGAAACAGAACAGACAAAAATAAAATAATAAAATGACATCCATAAACTCAAAGCAGAGACTACAACATCAGATAGTATTTGCCAAAGTACAAGATCTCAAGGGCATCAGCATAATAGACACTCGCCAAGCACGAAATGAACTAAAGAGGAAAGGAAATCAACATAACAGGGACTCGCCAAGCACGAAATGGACTAAAGAGGAGAAGAGATGGCTTATCTTCCACCAATGATGTCACTCAATTACAGCATTCTACTTCTGTAACCTACCAAATATATTCCCCCAACATTTTGTTATTGTAACACACCAAATAAATCTCTTTTGATAGCCAGATACAATAAGATGCACTCACTCAGAATTGCACAACCGTTCAGACAAAATGAAAAAATGAAAATGTGTAGATCAAATATAGATATTTGCACACAATTAAGTGAAGCAAACCTTTAGGATGTTGCCTCTCTTCTTATCAACAACGAGGCCTCTGACCATATACTTCCAATCAAAAGACCATTCCAATAACTACATAAAAATCAAATTGCAGTGAACATCACCTCAATAAATTCTATCAAAAACAAAAGTTGTTGGCCAATATTCAAGGAATATACAAAATAACTCAACAACATAAAATAAATGATGTTTTGGAATGACACATGGCAGGCGTTTCAATTTTGGAACAATATGAAGAAAGACAACAATCCATTTCTGTCAATTTACACCACAATATTTCTAGATGAGAATTAGTAAATGGGAGATTGCCGTATTTGAGTGTATTAAATGCAGAAGACGTAAATATTCTTCCTAGAGATTCTACAATGATCTTGTTCATCTTCTCAAAGAAAAAGCACCAAAAAGCCTATTTTGGGCTACGGGCAATTCCCTGGACCAGCAAAACTCACCTCGCTCGAGGGTAGACTTTTCTTCATAAGCAAGGGACAAAAAGAACAGGCACAAAAGAAACCAAGCTAAAATCAAGGAGAAACAAAAAAAAATGAAAAGAAACTGCAAAATGAGCTAGGACAAACCATTTTATCCATTTGATGGGAAAAAATAGGATATATCATATTAAAGCAGCATCCTCTCTTCAATTGTTGTTTTTTGATAACTAACTCTTAGAAATGATTTTTTGAACATATCTCATAATCAAGGCTCTACACTGACCAGCAGACCTGACCAGACACCGGATAGACATCCCTGCACAAGGCCAGCGAGGTAGAAGATACATGAAGATCACTGGTCTCTCTCTACACACACACACACACACACACACACAAAGGCCATAGACTTAAACCCAAGACCTTATAATTGCAAATTTTGTTAACCATTGGTTATGGGTCCAACCCCAGGTCTAATTGATATGGATAACTGTCATGTTGCATGAACATGTATGCCCCACATGTCTCTGTCAAGACTGTGAAACCCTGAACGATAAAAATTAGCCCCTGCACAAACAAGTGTCCAGCTTGCGTTCATCCTCAAGAGTGTGAAAGCCCTGGAAAAATACAGCAGACCCCCTATTTTAAATAAAAAATACTAAAAAGTTCCCTGTAAAATTTACCAAATTTTCCTATAAATTACCTTTTTGCCAGCGTAATGCGTAACATTCTAGTTAATTCCAACAGTCTAAAGGCAAGTGTGACTGGCTTTAACTCTTTTTTTCCCTTTCTTCTTCCTTTTTTTCTTTCTTTATTTCTTCTTTCCTTTTTTTGGTATGGTGGAAGGGGTTACATTCATGCCAAGGTGGAAAAACTCAACACTTGACGTATTTGGATGAATTTAAAATATCTCTATCGCACAACTAGATTGCATCCTCTTTCTTCATTTTTTTCAGAAAGCATAGTCGAGCACCATTTTTTATAATATAAAGGTACAGTCAAGTGGAAAGTGACAGACTAAACCTCCAGAGGCAAAGGGAAAATAAAATCAGGAATTAAGAAACTCCAGGGTATCAAGTATATAGCCAGAAAGTGTACAAAAAGACTCCATTTTCAATTATGTCATAAGAAAGAAATGTCTTGATATCAAAGGTATCCAAGATGGACCAGTGGGCAGATTGATTTTCACATAGACTGCAAACTATGGATTCAGATATTATTAAGGACGGTCTTTTTTTTCCACATAGGTAGCCTTTAAAAATCAAAAGAAAATCTATTACATTTTAAAAACACTCACTCTTACACATGTTCATAAATTGAAACCAAGGTCTATTAACAATTAAAAAACTCTCATTTTCTCACACTAAGGTTTAGTAGTATTTCAGGAAAACTCTCAAATTTTAGACAATTTCAAAGCATCAGTTCTAAGGGTTATGCTATAAAATTTTTTTTGACTCAACTACCTTTCATTTGTTTCTCAGATCTTTCAAAACAACATGCATAGGGTTTTTTTTTCCAGTCATCCATTATATCTATGGCTTTTTTTTTTGCCAGATCAAATTTTGTGTATTGCAGCATGCATGTTCATATTGAAAAATGTCACATACTGATCCCATATTTCTAAAGACCATTGTTCTGAAGCAGAAATTCTTTTTCAGATCAATTGCAGTCTAACTTTCATGCTACTGATGCATCCTTTGGGTCAAATGTAAGTAAGTTAAAATTCATATCAAAACTTCATCATTACTAACGTAGAAAATATATCAACAATGTTCTATAAGCCTAGAGAAGAGTAAAACATTAATGTTATCCTTCAAAAACAAGTCAGAATACACAGGATCAACAAAGTTGCCTAGACAAGTGACTAAATAAAACACATTGGCGAAGACAGAAAAGTTCAGGAAAACATTTTTCTAGGTAAATCAATAAAAATGAATGATCATAACACATACCTCAGGAGGATACCCCAAGTTATAAACTAGCTTTCTGAGGGTGCCATTGTATGCTAAGGATTCAAAAGTTTCAGGCATGTACTGTGCCAGGGTGTAATCCATATCAAATCCAACTGCAATGATGCTTTTCATATTTAGTGACCTGTTGCAAAAGATTTGTTTTCCCCTTGCAATATTCTGGCCCCACTCAGGAGATGACCAAATATGGCGATCCTCTCGACCAGCATTACATGCATTATGTGGAGAATACGCCATGTTGTCATCTGCCTCAAGACCACCCATTATATTTCTCGTCAAAAAGTGACTATATCCTGTAAGAGGATTGTACAGTAGGATCAGCGACGACTACCAAGTGCACGTATCCCATGTCTGTAGAGATAAACAAATTGCATTTGCAAATCTGCATAACAAGTAACAGGCAAATGAAATTATTTAACATGGACCTGTACCATACTAAACAAAGGCCAGGGTGAACATTAGCGAAGTAACAATTAAAACTGTACATCATCAATGATTTAAAAGTAATCGCAACCAATTTAACACAATCCAAATAGAACAATGCAAGGAGTAAGTTATTTTAAATTGTAATTGGTAGTCCTATAACAATTACACCACAATTAACAAGGATTATATATTATCCATAAATGTGAGGGACCTTAAATACTTGGGTATAAATTAAGCTGCAAAGATGGTCACTTTTATTAAAATGGAAAAAAAGAAGGTATGTTAAGCTTTTATAAGAGATTCGAAGTGATGCTTGCTTATAGCGAAAGGCCAATACCATCGTTCCATGACATAATTAATCTACATAAATGGAAAAATAAGTATGCTATTAGAGTTCAAACATCATCTTTGGGAGGCTGGAATGTTTACCTGGGGGGGGGGGGGGAGGGGGTTGGGGCAATGGGCCAAGACTTAAAGAGAAAAATTATTCATAAACTAATATAAGTAAATGAGAATATAAGACAAATGAAGACTTTGGGATTATGTTCGCGCGAGTCCTAGAAGTAATGAACTATTGAGATCAAAAGTTATTTTCTTTTCTTTTCCCCTATTTAAAGCTCTGAAATTTTTTATAGAAGATTTAGAAAAAAATCTTGAAATTTCGTTATTTTTTATTACAAAAAAATGATATAAATTGAAACATGAAAAATTAAATAAATAAATATGAGGGAAACGATTGGTCACAAAAATATCCAAAGATACATTTTAGACTTAGATTTTAGGAAGACATTTAAAAACATAACTTCCCAAAAAAACCCAAGAGATTAATAATCATGAGAAAAGCAAAATAAATAAATAAATCACTAAAAATTCAAAAATCCAATTTTTCAACCTTTTTTTAAAAAAAATCCAAGACTCCAAATCTCAAATTTCAATGTTGATACACTCAGTCTATTTTTAGCTTTATTTGCAGTCGTCATGTCAATAATGCAGTCTCAACATAATATATGCATTCAACTTGTATGAGTATGTACTTCCTTTTTTAAAAAGGAATATACCTAATTAGCTATATATATATATTTAAAAAAAATCAAGAATTTGCTAGATGCAAGCGGGATTGCAAACAGGGCTGAACATAATAATACCAAAACTTTACCCCCCCCCCCCCCCACCCCCCGGTTTTCGCCCCTACCCTTAACATTCCCTTTGAGAAGTGCAGAGGTTCTCATTTTTCTCTCTATATATTTATGAGAATAAAGAATTGTTAACTATATTTTTTAAAAAAATGTTTACCCATGTAAATAACTAATTCATAAAACAATCATCGTTTTCCATTAATTATACATGGAAAAGCCATGCAATTGACCAGCTCTATAAACAAGCAAAGGCATGAACATGCACACGTCTCATAATTTCATACACACACAACCCCTTGTTGATCATGCAAAATATGTGAATATCTAGAAATTAACAAGGCCATGTGGTTTGACATCACAGTAGCATATCTCTATCAGAAGGATGAATCATCATTTAATAAAAAGAATGATAAGTGCAACCAACTTGAAAATTCAGGATTCAGTCGATGTTAAAAAGACCAGATATTTTGGAAGATTGTGTAAAGAGAAATCAGACGGGATTATGACTAATGATCTGACAATCTGATTGGATAATTTAATGCAAGCAAGATATTCTTCAGCGTGTTTGGTATATCATCACTTCCATGTGTGGACTATGGAGATACTGAAATAGTTCAAATTAGAGGATTATTTATGAGTTTCATTGATTGCATAAAATTATGACCAGATTTGGCTGCAAGAAAACATGGAAAAGATCAAGCAGAATTGAACCAAGGATCTCATTTTTGCTATGAGCTAACAACAAAAGAATAAGCATAATGATAATAGACAACTCTTTGTGCAACCTCACTGAATGAAATTGACGATACTTGATAATTCAGCAAGTAGACAAGTTGTTCGGTTCATGATTACTCTCATGACTTATTATGCATATTATGCCCAATTTCTCTGCGCATAAGAAGTATTTTATTGATCACTGGTCACTCAGGACTAAAGGTGCAGAGTCAAAAATAGATTATAACATTAGATAAAGCTAAAGGTTAATAATTGTCAGACATAGTCTAGTTCAATGTGACATAAAATTTGGAACACCCTACGCTACAAGATTCTAGTATTTGACGTGTTTCTGAGCCACTATATATCATTCAGTGAAAAGTTTATAATTACCATATTGATTATTTGAATTGATAAATCATAATTTAAAACAACAATCTCTCATCTTTGAATAAATAGCGCAGCCGTCATGCTATACTTATTCTACACCACAGCGAGTTGAATTAAATCAATGTGAAGTCATTTCAACTTTTCATCACCACATTTTGTTTTTTGTTAGTCTGGTAAATATTATGAGATTTGTATTTGCAGAATCTTATGTATGTGGCTCGAGCCCAATGCAAAGGATGCAAAACCATCGAGCCTCTACTATTGTAAAAATCGATCAAAAGATAACCACAAAATTCCCACAATGAAAAAGTGATTAGTCATTGTTACCAGACAACAGCACTATCATCAAAATGTCCTCCTACTCTTGATTTCTACAACTTTTGTTTTGTTTTTTCAAAATCACTCTCTCTGAAACAGAACAAAAAAATTCACTTCCAACTCAACTTTTCGAAACCATCGCCCCTACTCACAACCTCTTCTTCCATATCAAACTCTCCACGAGCCCAATCAAACAACATCAAAAATCAATCCAACAAAGAAACACTAATATAAAGAAAAAAAAAGCATTCAAAACCTAGCAGAACTCGAGCAAAACCAAAGCAACTGAGTGTGTGTGTGTGTGAGAGAGAGAGAGAGAACCTCCACTTGGCGCAGAAATTCGTCTCCTCCTCCTGCAACCAAAGAAGGACCAATCTTCCTCCGAAGTCGCCGAGCACAGACGAGCGAAGATGGACCCCGAATTTATACCGATCCGTGGAGCAGAAAAGGCGGTGGCAGTGGCGACGGTGGACGAAAAAGACAGCGGCAGCTTAAGAATCCGCATCTTCGCCTTAAACAGGCATCTCGGAAGATTCGAAAGATGAAACAGCGAAGAATCTGTTCTTCGAACGAGTGTGGAATACGTCGTCGTCGTCGCTGTGTTGCTTCGAAGTGGTGTTGTTGTTGCTAAGGACATCACAGACACCTCATAACGGATGATTCGTAAAGATAGAGAGAGAGAGGATCGGACGGTCCGTGGCGGAGAAATCGCGGAATCAACGGTGGAGGTGGAAACCTTCGTTTTCCAAATTCCAACCACTTGCGGTGGTGGTGGACTCTGGTGGTGGTGGTGGTGTGTGTAAAAGATGTTGTGGGGCAGGATAGCGATAACGTGTTCCGCGAGCGATGGAGGGAGAGGAGGTTCTCAACGGAATAAACGTTGCTGGTGTGGTCCCCGATTTTTGATGGACTTTTGAACAGCTGTCGGTGATTCTCGCGTGATTTTATATGCCTAGTTAGAGTCATCAATTAGCACACGTGCACTACTACTTCATCAGCGGATAAGATTCTTGATTTAAAAATATATATCATTTAATATTTTTATATCCTTTTTTTGAAGAAACTTCGTTTTGTGACATAACTTATTATCCTGATAATGATATAAGAAATTTTTTTTTATTAAACATTTAGTTATTCTCAGTAAAAAATATAATAATAAAAATTTATTTTTAACTAATCATAGATAAATTATTGATAAGAGTTAAATAAGATGTAGATAAAGAATTTTAAGAAGTCAAACAATAAATTTAATTTTTAAAATTCTATATCTATATCTTATTTAATTCTTATCAATAATTTATCTATGGTTAGTCAAACAATAAATTTTTTATTATTACGCTTCTCAATGAAAATAACTACATGTACAATTAAAAAAAAAGACTTGTTATATCATTGTCAAGGTAATGTCATGTCACCAAACGATACTCCAGGATATAAAAATACTAAATTATATATATATTTAAATCAAGAATGTTATCCACATATGAAGTTGTAGTGCATGTGTGCTGATTGATGACTCCAACTAGTCATATCAAATCACGAGAATCATCGACAGCTGTTTAAATTCGTGGACAAAAAATCAAGCCTAATTTGATCGAGACTCCTCATTGTAGACATATTGTCATATATTATTTAATTTAAACATGATTTGGTGACATGACTTATTATATCCTGAAAATGATATAATAAGTCTTTCTTTTATTTTACATATTGTTGAGAAGTATAATAATAATAAAAATTATTGTTTGAATAACCATAGATAAATTATTGATAGGAATTAAATAAGATGTAGATATGAAATTTTAGGAAGTGAAAAAATGATATTCTCATTGAGAAACATAATAATAAAATATTTGTTGTTTGATTAAACATAGATAAATTATTGATAAGAGTTAAATAAGACGTAGATAAAAAGTAAGAAAAGTGATTATCTCCAGCCCTTACTCAATAAAAAAAAATGATATTCTCAGGGTCCACGTGCCATATCATTTTTCTTACATTTTATCTACATCTTATTTAACTCTTATAAATAATTTATCTATGGTTAATTAAACAACAACTTTTTTATTATTATGTTTCTTAATGAGAATATCACTTTTGCACTTCTTAAAATTCTATATCTACATTTTATTAATTTAATCAATATTTTATCTATGGTTAGTCAAACAATATTTTATTATTATTATTATACTTCTCAATGAAAATAACTAAATGCACAATCAAACAAAAAAAGACTTATTATATTATTATCAGGATAATAAGTCATGTCACCATCAATGATGTTCAAGAATATAAAAATACTAATATATAGAGCACCGATTAGGTGCGGCGGCCGCACCGTGCGGCGTCGATCACGGGCCGTCGATCACGGGTCCATCGCATCGGACGGTCGGGTGCGATTCACGTCGACCGTTGGATGCGATGAACCCGCGATCGGACGGCTGCCGCACGGTGCGGCCGCCGCACCTCATCGCGGTCGCTAATATATATATATATATATATATATATATATATATATATATATATATATATATATATATATATATATATATATATATAGGGGTGATTACGTGCATCGATCACGGGCCGTCGATCACGGGTCTATCGCATCGGACGGTCGGATGCGATTCACGTCGACCGTTGAATGCGATGGACCCGCAATCGAACAGCCCACGTCGCGGCCGCACTCGCCGTTCGCCGCACCTAATCGCTCGCGATATATATCTATATATATATATATATATATATATATATATATATATATATAGAGAGAGAGAGAGAGAGAGAGAGAGAGAGAGAGAGAGAGAGAGGGCCGATTACATGCGGCGAACGGCAGGTGCGGCGTCGATCGTGGGCCGTCGATCACGGGTCCATCGCATCGGACGGTCGGGTGCGATTCACGTCGACCGTTGGATGCGATGAACCCGCGATCGAACGGCCCACGTCGCCGCCGCACCTGCCGTTCGCCGCATGTAATCGCCCCCGTGTGTGTGTATATATATATATATATATATATATATATATATATATATATATATATATATATATATATATATATATATATAAAATCTCATCCACTGATGAAGTTGTAGTGCACGTGTTCTAATTGATGACTCCAACTAGCCATATAAAATCACCGAGAATCACCGACAGCTGTTTAAATTCATGAATAAAAAAAAGATTGTCATATATTATTCAATTTAAACATAATTTGTTAAG
This sequence comes from Acorus calamus, assembly GCA_030737845.1. NCBI lineage: Eukaryota > Viridiplantae > Streptophyta > Magnoliopsida > Acorales > Acoraceae > Acorus > Acorus calamus. Next base: position 10,329,458 of record CM060876.1, on the reverse strand, counting down.
ACTTTCATAAGTAAATGACTTTTATGTATTTTAGAGAAATAAATATAAAAGAAAAAATCATTTCAAAATCCCACCCCACGGACTTTTACTTTACATTGTGAATATCTTCTCTGTTTTGTTTTTTTACAAAACTCCTTTCATTTTCTATTTTTTATTTTTATGTTATTTTTTTTATGGATGATTGTTAACTCATTTCTTTCATATTTTTCTTTTTTTTTAATTTCTCTATTAATCATCTCTTCTTTTTTATTTTTATGAATGTGCATATGTATGAAATATTGATATCGCCTCATATGTTTGATGAATATATGAGAATGGTGGATTTTCTTGTGTTGCAATCAATCATTTCATTATTATATATGTCTAGATCATCCACCATGATTTTGTAAAATATAGATTTATTTTATTATATATTTGATTGTATATGCAATAACTCTATAATGTTTGATTTGGTTTGCCTTGAGGATGTTTCTATTTCTATACAATATATATATGCCTATATATATATATTTATAATGTTTAGGGATACATAAGATAAAAATTATATTTAGGCATATATACATTTATATATGCCTCAATATAATGACTGCTTTTATTTCATTTTTTATTTTAAGTAATATAATGACTAATTTTATTTCATTTTATTTTAAGTAATATAATTTATGATTATTTCATTATATTTCAAGTGATGTAATATATGATTATCATATAATATATATATTTCCTTATTTTATTGTCTTCCTAATTAAACTCATCCCTCCCCTTTATAAAAGCTTATGAATTTATCTCTCTATAACAAAAAAAAAAAAGTTGATTCATTGTGAATTTTCTCAATAGAAGTACTTATTTCTCTTTTTTATTTTATATTGATTAATTATAGTGAAGAAGAATTTTTTTATGAATGTGCATGTGTATGAAATATTGATATCAACTCATATGTTTGATGAATATTTGAACATGATGCATTTACTTGTCTTGAAATCAATATTTTCATTATTGTATATTATATAATATATGCCTAGATCATCCACTGTTATTTTCCTTTTTAAATTGAATCATATTCTTATTATTTTCCTAGATATGGTTGATATCTACAGTGCATTATACATGTTTATGGAATAACAAACCCTAAATGATAAGTTCATTCTCTTGTTGATATTTATTGTGCATTCCATGCAACCCATATGGTATAAATATTAGTGCAAGGAGTAACCTCTCCCCTCCCCATTGAGCCCAAAACATCTAATGCTTGCTTCTAAATTCTAATGCCTCTCGTTGCTCAGTAGAACATTGGAATGGAGAAGACTGTTAGAAACCTATTAACTTATTCAAGTCATAATTAACTATTACTCATACTCTATCAAGACATGGTCATTTTATATGTTATTGTTATTAGTACCTATATATACTTATATTCATGTGAACTAGATCTGACATTATATTTTGTGGTCATAGATATAGAGATCGTATTGTTTAGTTCAATATGTAACAAAATGCCTAGATCATTCTTGTAAATATTCTTTTTAGCTTTATTGATAGTTTCATGCTATTCATGTATGAAAGCATATATGATTAGGTAACCATTGTTTAAATAGTCTAGTTCTTTAAGAATTTTATTATTGCTATTGCCATAATTCTATGTTAAATTTGTTAGAATCTCTATTTCTTGTATCTTATAATTATTATATTTTGAATGGATTAATTTAGAAAATAGATATGGATAGAGAGTATCAAGTATCTATCACAAATGTAAAAGACAAAAATAAAGGCAAAGGAAAAGGCAATATCGACACAGTTGGAATGTATAGTCAATGAAATCAAGATGAAAGTAAAGAATTGTTGGTTTTATTGGTAGATGCTTGTGGTCGTGGATGGTATGACACAAGTAGATTTTTTTCCTAAGTAATTAATTGAGATGAGAATTCTTCCTCGCCTTAACTCCAAACTTGGGTGTAAGAAAACGTTTTCAATATCAAAAGTCATATCAAATACTTCAAGAGGAGATTTGCCCAATTTGAAGTTCTAATGTGACAGCTCCAGTTTGGGTGGGATCCCAATACAAAAATTTTGACGGTTGAGCCTCAAGTTTGGGAGAACTTTTTTAAGGAGATATTTTTTAATTAGAACATATTTTTCTCTAATATTAATGTGTTTATTAAATATTAATATTAATGAATATATTTATTTGCTAGAATGGCCCTAAAGCAAGATACCTCCAAATCAAGACTGTTGCGGATTTTGAGAGTTTGATGGCTGTGTTCGGACATGGTAGTTCTTTACAAAAGTCGATCACTTAAATAATGTTCACAGAAATCTACCAAAGTCTGAATCAAACACCCCCCTTCAAATCAACTCCCCCAAATTGAGTATTTATCAAGGCTCGAGACTACTAGTTACGGTATGAGTGGTTCAGTGGTGGTTGACAGTGGTGCAGCATTAGCTCCTTCAGCACATGGATGACAACCCTGATTTGGAGTTAAGGTGAGGAAGAATTCAAACTCCAGAACCAAACCATCAAACTCTCATAATCCACAACAATTTCAGTTTGGAGGTGTCTTGCTTTAGAGCGATTCTAGCAAATAAATATATTCATTAATGTTAATATTTGATAATTACAATAATGTTAGAGAAAAATATATTCTAATTCAAAATATCACCTTAAAAAAGTCCTCACAAACTTCAGTCGAGCTGTGAAATTTTTTGAATTGGGATCCCACCCAAAATCGAAGCTATATCACATTAGATCTTCGAATTGAACAAATCTCCTCTTGAAGTATTTGATATGACTTTAATATTGAAAACGTTTTCTTACACCCAATTTTGGAGTTAAGGCGAGGAAGGATTCTCATTTTAACTAATAGCTTAGGTAAAGATCTACTTGTGTCAGGTCATCCGCGACCACAAACATCTACCAATAAAGCCAACAATTCTTCACTTTCATCTTGATTCCATTGACTATACATTCTAGTGGTGTCGATATTGCCATTCCATTTGCCTTTATTTTTGCCTTTTTCCATTTGTGATACTTGAGACTCTCTACTCATATCCATTTTCTATATTAATCAACTCAAAAGAATAATAATAATAATAATAATAATAATAATAATAATAGAGACACTAATTAATAAATTCAACGTAAAATTATGGCAATAGCAATAATAAAATTCTTAAAGAACTAGGCTATTTAAACAATAATTACCTAATCATAGATGCTTTCATACATATATAACATGAAGCTATCAATAAAGCTAAAAGAATATTCACAAGAATGATCTAGGCATTTCGTTACACATTCTATGAAATAATACGATATATATTGGACCACAAAACAGAATGTCTCATCTGATTCACATAAATATAAGTACTAGTAACAATAACATATAAAAGGACTGCGTCTAATAGAGTACGAGTAATAGTTAATTATGACTTGAACATGTTGATAGATTTTGACATTCTTCTCCGTCTCAATGTTCCTAAGTATAACAGAGGTATTAAAAACATAGCATTAGACATTTTGTGCCCAATTGGGGGTGGGGTATTGGGGGGGGGGGGGGGGTTACTCCTTGCGTTAGAATTTATACTATATGGGTTGCATTAAATGCACAGTAAATATCAATAAGAGAATGAACCCATCATTTAGGGTTTGTTATACCATAAACATGTATAATGCATAGTAGATATCGACAACATTTAGAAACACAAATAACAATATGTTTCAGTTGAAAAGGAAAATAATGGTGGATGATCTAAAGCATATATTATATAATATACAATAATGAACATATTGATTTCAACACAAGCAAATTCACAATTCTCAGATATTCATCAAACATATGAGTTGATATTAATATTTCATACATATACACATTCATAAAAAAATTCTTCTTCATGAAAATCAATCAATATAAAATAAAAAAGGAGAAAAAAATACCTTCTATTGAGAAAATCCACAATGAGTAAGCCTTTTTTTTTGGATTTTTATTTTTAAGTCCCTATAAACTATGCTATTTAGTGATCCATTTCTCTCTTCTTCATATTTATTTTTAAGTCCCCAACTTTAAACATTATTTTGTTATAAATCTCTCTTCCAAATATTCGTCTGTTTGGACTCACGAATAGTTGAAATTCCTAAACTACCCTTTGAAATTTTTATTTTTAAATCCTGTAAAGTATCATCTTCATATTATTATTTTTAAATTCATGTATACTTTTAAATTTTTTTATAACCTAGATATCAATTTTCTTATTCAACCTATCTTCAACTTCCATCATTTGATACTTCAAATTAATGATAGTAGCCAAAATTCTATAACAATAGAAATATTGGATCCGTCATGAATGAGATTTCAAATATAAATAAATAAAAACTAAAACAATAGCATCTTAAATGTAAATACATAAATACTAAATAATATAAATATGTTTAATTCCCATAAAATCACTAAATATCTACTTTAAATTTTAAGTTTAGAACTATGCAAAATAAAATTTTCATTAACTGAATACAAACTTTTTAAGGATATCTAAATTTTTAAATTTAAAACACGCACAAAATATCTAATTTATATTTTATAATTTTCAACCAAGAAAAAACATTTAAATAAAAATTCAGTAATAAAAAATTCTTTAAATTTTCTTATGTAATCATTATTCTTATGGGATTGATTATTAAATAACATAGTTTATAAAAAACTTAAAAATTTTTTTTTTGTTATGAGGAGAGAAATTCACAAGGTTTATAAAAGGGGAGGGATGAGTTTAATTAGGAAGACAATAAAATAAAGAAATATATATTATTTGAAAATCATATGTTAGATCACTTAAAATATAATGAAATAAATCATAAATTTTATTACTTAAAATAAAATGAAATAAAATTAGTCACTATATTACTTAAAATAAAAATGAAATAAAAACAATCATTATATTTAGGCATATAGAATGTGTATATGCCTCAATATAATTTTTATTTTATATATGCCTAAACATCATAAATATATATATAGACATATATATTGTACATAAATAGTAACATCCTAAAGCGAAATCAAATCAAACATTATATAGTTATTGCACATATAATTAAATATATAATAAAATAAATCTATATTTTAAAAAATTATGGTGGATGATCTAGACATATATTATATAATATAATATGATAACGAAATAATTGATTGCAGCACAGACAAATCCATCATTATCATATATTCATCAAACATATGAGGTGATATCAATATTTCATACATATGCACATTCATAAAAATAAGAAGAAGAGAAGATAAATAAAAAATATTAAATAAAAAAGGGAAATATGAAAGAAATGAGATAATGATCATCCAAGAAAAAAAAAGAAAAAGAAAATGAAATGAGATTTTTTAGAAGAAGAAGAAGAAAATATTCACAATGATAGAATAAAAGTTCATAAAAATTCCACCCATTTGGGGTGGGATTTTGAAATGATTTTTTCTTTTATATTTCTTTTTCTAAATCCACAAAAGTCATTCACTTATGAAAGTTTTTACAAATTTTGTTTGAATTAAATAATACGTGACAATGTGTCTACAATGCGAAGTCTCGATTGAATAACAATGTTTGACTTTTTGCCTATGAATTAATGTTTGAATCAAATAACACTTAATTTTTTTATCCATTAATTAATATCCCAATCGAAAACGTTTGATTTTTTTTTTTCCAGAAAATGACGCTGAATTTTTTGTTCATGAATTGATGTCTCAATCGAGTAATGTTTGATTTTTTGTCCACAAACTAATGTCTTGACTGAACAACACATTATTTATAATTTTTGTCTATGGATTAATGTCTCAATCAAATAATGACATTATTTTTTATCCATAAACTAATATTCTGATTGAATAACACATGATTTATATATCCTAATTGATAACAACGCAATTTTTTTCATAAACTAATTTTTTAATTGAACAACACATGATTTACAAATCCTAATGGACTACCACTGATATTATATTTAGAACAGTAAAAATGATAACAGGGCCCAAGAAAATATAACGGTGAATCCAAACAGTCACCGCACATCGTTATCCAGACCAAAAACCCGCCATGACCGCCTTCGCAACCGGAGGAGCTCGCCTTATCGTCCTGAGCTCGAACTCATCCACGCCGTCCGTTAAACAACCGACGCCTCTCCCTCTCCGTCTCCCCCCTCCAACAGACCCTCCCAACCCCAAAACCCTAGCTCACTCGCCCACTCCCGTCGAAACCTCTCCTTGCTCTCCCTCCTCGCCCTCCTCCCGCCCTCGCTTTCTCCTTCGGCATCCGTACGACACGCGATCGCAATCTCTCTCCCTCTCTCTCTCTCTCTCACTTCCTTCGTCAGTGCGAGAAACCCTGACGTTCTCTCCCTTCTTGGTCTCCCGCAGAGGGCCCGAAAGAATGGCTGAAGGAGCAGAAGAGGAAGGCTTCGAAGTACGTCCTGGCGCCGATCGAAGCGTCCCGGCGGAGCCTCCGCTCCGCCTACCTCTTATTGAGTCGGTTCTTCTTCTTGTTCTCTCGTTCTCCTTCTTCTGCTCTGTTTTGGATCCGATTGTTTTGGTTTTTATTACAGCGTCGGAGGGTTCTGGACGTTCGGAGGAGAGTATTAGAGAAATCACGAGTCTTTTGGACTCCGCGGTGAGGGATTGTGTTCCGCAGGAGAGGAACTCGTTCGTTGCGTTTCAAGCGCGGACAGGAGTGGAGGTCCTCAATCAATTTTTGTTTTTCTTATATTATTTGGATATCTGTTTAACATGTGGTGTTGGTCTCCCATTGGAAATCTAATGTGGTTCTTTTGAATTGAATGCGAGGTTTATTTGTTATTATACTAGGAAAAGAATGGTTGATATACATGATATCAATTGATGAATTTGATTCCATTTGGTGTTTATGATTTGTGATATGGTTATTATACGTGAATTACTTTCCTTGCAGGTTTGTACATTCAGTCTCATTTTGAAGAATGCGGCTTCTTTGCTTGATGATGGTGATCCCTTAAAGTTGGCAGCTGCAGCTAGCCTAGACGATCTTACGAGGTGAAGATTGTTATCTTTTTTTGTTTATATTTATGATTCTTACTTGTAATGATTCTTTTAGGTTGTCGAGAAAATAAAAAAACTGTTGCATGTGACATTAGTCATCTTGCTTTGTTCAACGAGATCTTAGTGCGGATTCCTAAGATCAGTTGGCATGGTTCATTTGTTATAATTTTTCTAGATTCATTTTCTCTTGAGAATACTGTGTTAGTTGCCTTATATTGAAATGAGGAAGATGGCTTTCTTTAAATTTATGTTGCTGATCATGTTTTTTTTTATCTGACTTGAAACATGTACCAAACATGGATCCTACATCCTAAGTTCCTTGACTGCAAATGTCTTGGGATGTTCAATGAGTCTAGAAATTAGAACTCTTCCTTCCCTTCTTTGCTTATCCAGTAAAATGCCTCTTTGCCTTTGTTTTTCTTAACGATACTGTTTCCTACATATGTTTCTCTAATTTATCCTATTACCGTATAAGTAATCAGGTAGGTGCATTATTGGATGCTATTATTTGGATGGTTGGTTGAGGGTAATACTGGAAAGTAGATGGATGTAGAAACTTCAATCGATCTTGAGTTTTTTTGTGAGAATCTCTTTTTCTAGCATGCCTTATTTCAGTGTTGGGTTTTGGATCATTTTACTGCATGTAAATATGAAAAATTCTCCGGTGCCTATTCTGTGTGCATGATGGCATGATGCATTGAGAGATTGAGAGGTCAGAGTTCTAATCATGTGGTGGTGGTGCCGATTGGCTGCATAGAAATTGTACCTGATTGTTAAATATTTGTCCTTATTTCTTCCAAAAAAATAAAAATAACATTTGTCCTTATTGCTGATGATTCAAAATTGATGTTATAGAGTAATTAGTATTCCTTTTTTATGTACCGCACCATGCATCAAATTTGTTTACACACATGGTCATGATCAAGTTCTCACTCTCACGTCAGAATGTGACACCATAGTTTGTTACATACCAGCTCTGTTATGCCATTTGACTTCAGTATGCACAATTACATGTTTCAATCTAGGTTTGTGACCCACAAAATTCTATGCCTTGTGTGAATAAAACAGGTGTCAATTTTGTCCATCTAAGTCAACTGAGTAAGAGTGGCAGTGTTCGTTGAAAGGAGAGATGGTTGGCATCTCCCCTGACAAGGACGGGATTGGCCCTCGGGCTTACCTGTTACCACACATGGTTAAGGCCACCCACCTTTGTTGGATCTACCCAATTTTGGTTATAAAAAACACTGAATATTTTGCGTGATGCATTGGGAAATTGTAAAGTCTAATCATGCGGCAAATTGATTGCATTCTATCTGTGTTTGATTGTAAAAGGCTATCATTGTTGCTGATGATTCAATATCTATGTTTTAGATCTATAAGGCTTCCTTTTTTTTTGGTGGGTATAGGCTTCCTTTTTTATATACCACTCCATACACCAAACTGGTCTGACACACATGATCATGATTAAGTTCCCATTTCAGAATGTGACAACATAGTTTGTGACAGGCCGGCTCTTTTATGCCATTTGGTTTCAGTATGCATATTTCTGTTTCACTTTAGGCTTCTGATCTGCAAACTTCTATGCTTCATATGCATAAAACAGGTGTCAATTTCATCCATCTGATCTAAGTCAACCGAGTAGTTGTAGCTTTTCCTCGTTCTAGCATAATGACTTTTCACTCAGAGATCTGCCTATTGTGGTGTTGCATATTGTCTCCAATTTTTTTTCCTGCATCAGCAATATATTTTGATTAGATAAACTTGCTAAGAACTGTTCTCCATATTGATTGGTTGTGGGACTGGATACTGGAAACTCATTTGGTCAGTTGAGATGCTCTTTTGTTTGGTTCAGATTAATGATTCTGGAAATTAATGGTCTAACTAAACAACAAATGGAACTGAATTTGGATCATGGAATATGTTGATGATGCACTGTATACAATTGGTTTTTTACAATTTTGTAATTCATTTTTTCTCCACAGGTTCTCTCTCCTTTTGCTCTGGACCCTATACTGGATTCTAACTTTTTGTGCATATCAATATTGAAATTTCTGTCAAATTATCGCAGCTCGTTTGGCTCTCTAAATGATGCTCTAAGGAAAGGCAGTCTTCAGATAGATGATAACCGGTAAGTGTTTCTCCTATACCACCTGATGTTATGCCTTGTTCATCTTCAATGACAATGTATATCCAAGATTTGTATAAAATGGAATTTTTATTTTGAAGTATATTGATGATTCGTCTACCTTCCGCTATGCCTTTGCTGTTTTCCCAAAGGGGTTTCACTCGGCTATCCTTTACTGGTGCTTTTCTTTGTCCACATGCCTTGGTGTTCATTCTGTTTCGTTCATTCTGTTTGATGGCTGTCATTATTAAAGCAGCTGCTACTGGCTCATTAGCTATGTTGTTGGAGTGGCATTTTACCTTTTATTTGCTCTCCCGTGTCTTGTTTTCCCTGTGCAATTTTTGTGCAGCCATGTCTTCCTTTTGGAATAACTGATAATTTCCCTCTGTTTTCTTTATTTTATAATTTTATGAGCAAGTAAATCTATCTTTTGGACCCACCAAAAAAAAATCTATCTTTTGTTCATCTTTCTCTCATGGACTCCATCTCAGCTACAAATCTAATATTTACTTATATTTGGCAGGAAGGTGGCGGAGATGGGTTCACAAGTACCATATCTTCCCTTGACAAATTCGAACAGAGCATCAAGGATTGCTTAGGGGTCTGATAATTTCACTGACAGTAACGACTCAGTGTTCAGTTGTCATTCAACTGCTGTGCTCTGTTTGCTCTCGTGGAAGGCACATCAGATTGAGAGAGGCGGGAAATTTGATCCGATGCAGCATATTTCTCGTTCCACAGGATACTCCTTTGTGGATGCTCTATGCTTGCCCGTGGTTCAGATTTTGGTCTCTTACTTTATATATTCCTTCACTTTTGTGAATTGTTGCAATACTTGGAGCAGCTCATTGTGGATTATCTTCATGTAATCCACTTTAAATGCCAAAACAAGAGTATTTGTAATGCATCAGTTGTGATGAGATTGGTATGTTCCTGTTTCATTGTTGATTAAAAAAATATCCTCAGCTCACTTATATGGCTCCATACTCAAATATGTTGACTAACTTAAGATGGCTGCAGGTACTAACAACCTCATCTGTATCTTTTGCAATATACTGTCAGATAAGTTATTTTAAGATCATCTATACATTTTGTTTGATGAATTATAAAAACTTTTTTATTTGAGAAGTCAGTGGTATCCATGGATTATTTGGTGCTTTACGTGCTTAATATAGTGCAATGATTTGATTGTCTGGTTATAATTCTTTCTTATTTTGTGATGGTGTGTAATAAAGGGGTTTTTTGTTTCATGTTATGGTTGTGTTCTGTGTACGTGCTTAATAAGTGTTCAGCATACTTGATAAACATTTCGTACAGTTTTGTATTAATGGAAAATCCAAAGCCATCGACACTGTTTCTGTTATGTTGGAAATCTCTAAAAACTTTTTGGTTTAAATTTCATAGAGGCAGATACATGTTCACACATTTGAAGCCATTGACTGGGACCCCCTTGAGTCTTTTCTTTTGATATTGTACATTACTATGAAGTTTAGCAGTGTCATTACATGTGGAACACTTCTTGCTGCATTTTTGGTGCACAAATTGTGGAAGCCTGCTGTGAGTGGTATAGTTGGATGAATCTGGCATTTATTTTTTTGTGGAAATGAACATTTGTATTATTCTTATGTCTTACAACTGTACAATGGAGCTGTCCAACAGAAGGTACAGCCCTCTACTTTTTGAGTTGAACTACCTCCAAGCATGGTTATGGGATGCCTGATATTTTAAAAGTGAATGTCATGCGATTCCAGTTACTGTTTTTCAAAAATATCTGATCGTTCTCTCTCTCTCTCTCTCTCTCAAAATAAAATAAAATAACAATTGATTGCTTAGCTTTCAGACAAAAATGTTGCGTGTGGTATCTAATAACTGCACATAGACTATTCGGTCGTCATGAAAGTTTGCATGCTACACTTGGAAACAAAAGTATATGTGTTGTGTTTAAGAATTAGATAACCGCCACCTAAGTTTATAAAATTACCATGCACCATCTTTTATTGTGTGTTTCCTTGTCATTTTGCCTATTAGTATGATGTGCAGTGAGAGTAGTCACCTGAGATAAAATGTTCATATGTTATAGAATCCTTCTCTTATAAGTTTCACAGGTAAGCCAATCCTGATAGAAAATAAGACATGAACATAATCCCTTCAAAATTTTGTCATCACAGGCACTACCTAGCATCTTCGAAGAGTATGTTATGAGATAGATTGATGTCAGGAAATAGAGGGGGAAAACATGAGCATATAATTTTACATATGATGAAAATTGTATGAAACATTACAGTCACACTTATTTCGATTCAGAACCAAAATGTGTAACCGGCAATCAATCACTAGTAGAATCCTTATAAATTCATTATCCAATTGCTATGAATGTTGAATATCTTTATTCTTCTACGAGTCACCTTGGCCAGGCAATCCAGAGGATTCGACCAAGTACAACCGCCGGCAAGGTGTCCCATCCTCTGGGTGTGTCTGTACTGATCTAGGCAGCTTCCGAAGCTTGTTGAACAGGTTAAGTGGATCGTGCATCAACCCAAAATGTGCATCGGGGTCTCCAATCTGTGACAGTTTTACATGAGAGAAGCCCAAAGATGGCAAGAGTTGTTCAGGCCAGTCGCTGTAGAAATGGAAGGTGGATAGTGAGAGTTCAGTGGAAGATTGGTTCATGAAGTCTGCGAGGAGGACAGTGTGTGTCAAGTCACAGAGAGAAGCTATGGACTGGAGGACCTGCATCGCTTCAGCCTGTGGTAGGTAGTAAATGATGCCTTCCAGCACCCAAACGGTGTTCTTTTCAGGTACGAAACCACATCTCTGTAGCTTTTCAAGCCAGTCTTTCTCTCTTATGTCTGCTGCAACTCTGATCAATGATTTTGCGGTCATTGTCAGCCCATTGTGCTTGGCAGATCCCATGACCTCGCTGAGGAGAGCCGCCTTCATTTGCAAGAGATCAGGGAAGTCTACTTCAAATACGCTGCTATCCTTCAAGCAGCTCAGACGGTATGCCCTTGCATCCATGCCTGTGAATTTATAAGCATCAAATTTACATTCATTTTCTACCCTTCGAGTTCACTAACTCACTTTGAGAAAATCTTATAACAAACCACTATCCTCTGTTTTGTGTGCATTTACTTGAATTTTTTGTCCAATGTCACCTACTTCGAGTTTCTTCAACTGTATCACCAGCTCTGTGAGCCTTTCTAATATACTTTCAATTTTAAAATTCACTTCCAGTTCCATTCCTTGACATTGCGAACAATGCTTATAGTAAAAGATACAGAGCCATTATGATTCAAATTGAATTAGCTACTTTGACATGTATAGGAAAAACTAACCGGCACCAAGGAGAACGACTTGCGACCCTTTGTCACCTCCAAAGGATCCGATGGCAGCCTCGATCTTGGAATCAAACCACAGCGTCCGAACAGCCAGGATCACTCCCGACACCTCCCTCGCATTGTTGATGTGGTCCCTCCTCATCTTCTCATGGAGGCTCCTCAGATAGCTCGCCCCCGCAAGGATCTCTGCCACCGGGTCCTTCACTACGTGCTTCCACAGAGCCCTCCCCGCGGCGGTCTGGCACGCGGACCTCCTCAAGGAATCCCACTCTGTGTCAATGGTCTCATGCATCGCCCGAACGGTCTCTGAGGAGGCCAGGAGCTCCGGCAGCTCGAGTTCCTCGTTGGGGGAGCCTTTCAGGTTAGTCTCTTCATTATTGGACATGTTGTGATGATGATGATGTGGATAAACAAGAAGTACATGGTGTGAAAGGGAGAGTGTATTTAGAGAGAGGGAAGTGGTGGGAGGAGATAAGAAAAGAGAGCCACACAAACATGACATTCAAGAAAGCTTGGAGACAATGAATCTGGGTTCCCCTTTGTTTCCTTTTCCAAGCTCTCCTATTTTTGGGCGAAGGAAATGATTCCACGATGATCCATGCAGGGCATAGATTTTTTGTTTTTTTTTTTTGAATTATTTCATCAGTTGCTGCGCCTTATCAAAAGCCCATCGCTTGAAGCCGTCAGATGTGTGGGTTCTACTGATCGGGCCGTTTGAATCAATGGAAAAAGGTATTCGTTCGAATCTCTGTTGTAGATATTGTGCCTTGTTATTACTTTTATTATTACATGGAAAGAGAATGATTTATTTTGTGTGCTATGCAACCTTTATTGGTTTTTTTTTTAAAAAAATGCGTCCATTGAAATGCATTAGTATATATATTTTTAAAAAAAATTAAAAAAATTCAATTTTCATACACTGTGATAAAGTAATATACATTGCGTAATCGTGGTATATTACAATATTATCGTAGTGTATAGGCGGATGGTCAGGTGATCATTTTTAGGTTTAAACGGGCTGTAAAACAAATTGAATCAATGCTTTACATGAAAGTTTTTAAAGAAAATATTAAGATAATCATTCTTGTCATCCCAATGCATTTTAAAACTTTAAAGTATATATTTGACTGATGAAATAAATGTTTTCATAAAAAGAAAAAAGAATAAGTTGAATTCATATCTTTTTATAATTTTTTTGTTTGAGATTTCACAAGTCATGACCAGTGGTTGGGGCGTTCCTTTATGAGACCTAGCACTTCTTCGACCACTCATTCTTCACATTTCTCGTGCGTGGAACTGATAACTAAAAACAGGTCAGGGTCTCTTTTCTTTGTCGTTTGTCCTTAAGAGAGAGACCCCCCCCCCCCCTCTGGATGGATATGAGTGCATCTCAAAATTTTCTTTCTACCCTTCTGCAACTCATTTTGTTTGGCGCTTTTACCCCCAGATCCATTTTCAACCTCAATTTTAGTCCTATATGCGTCGATAAATTTCTATCAACGCATATGCTCATGTTAACAAGGCATATACTTTGAGAGAATTTTTTTTACATTTTCTATAAATGCATTAATTGGAATATATGCTTCATTTTTTATAAAAGCATGTATCTATGTATCTCATTAGATGAGGTATACTATTTTTAAAAAATTCTAAACACATGTAGACTGGAATTGAGGTTAAAAATGGGGTTGGATGTAACATTATCCCATTTTGTTTTGGGATTCTATGAGGGTAAATTTAGTGTTTTCCAGCAATCCCATCTGAGACTTTTTTTTTTTCTTGTCTATTTGTGTGTGTGTGTGTGACAATAGACCCTCGTATTAATTGAAAGAATCACATAGAAATTACTGATAAATCATATGCATGGATTCAAACACTAAACTCTTAATCCAGTGGATAATCATCTTTTGTTTGTTTCTGATTTATGCACAATTCATTATAGTGGTTTTTTTATTAATTTTTTTTCCTTCAAGCTAAATTTCCTTTCCAACTGTTATATTTTTATTTGGCTTTAACAAAAAGTTCTCGGACTCCAGGATATGAGTCTTTAACTTGCCTTCACAGAGAGAGGAAGGTGCTTGTCGACTTCCAAAGCTCAGTTCACTTTTTTAAAGGAAGTGCGTCTAATAATGCGTCTCATGCGCGCTTTTACGTGCATGCATGTGTGTGATTACCTTCTATTTTGTCTTTTTTAAGACCAAGATGAATAGAGTGTTACACACAATTCCATTTTACAATCCATTTATAGCCTCCACGTAAGTTTATTTTTTTTGTTAACAAGATATGCAACCAAACAATTGAAGATTAGTAACACAGTGTTTGAGTTGACATGTAATGATGGATTCGAACCACTCGTCAATACAAAATGTAGAATCATCAACATTAAGGTTTTCAATGTTGCAACCAAACAATATATTTAAAATATGTATATGCAAAAATTAAAATCTAAAATAACTAGAATTACTTTATATTAAAATCTCAACTATTTGATACATTGTCTCAACCAATAAAAAGAAGGGCGGGTTGAACCCCACCAGCCAAAATGTTGTCCCCCCTGTTTTTGACCTCACAACCCATATTTTTTGTATTACCTAATCCCACCACCCTTTATACACCAATCAATTAAACCTCTGATCCCATCACCCCATATTTCTCCCATATTTTCTTTTCTCCTCCCATCTCTATCCTCACCTCTCCCTCCTAGTCGATCTGCCCAAGCCGCCGCCGTTCGGACTTTCTCTATCATCCCCGCGCATTCATCAGGAGAAAAACTGAAAACATGCACTGTATCATCATCCCTGTGAACCACATTGTAGGTATATTATCATTCATTTTTCTTCTTGAGTCATTTGAATATTAATACATTCTTGTTTATATCTTGTTTTTAGGGTTTAAGCAAACTAAAATGTGGATTGAAAGATTGGTTATTCCATAAAAAAAACTAGGGTTTTGAATAGAAACCTAGGGTTATGTTTGAATTGGATTGTGTTTAGGGTTCAATAATGAAGATGAATGTATGTGTTTTGTTGACAACTCTTTCATTTTATTGTTATTGAAAACCATATGTACATAAATTTATTGTGTGAATGAATAGAGTGGTAAAGTTCATATCCATTTAAAATTCATGTATCTTCAAAAATAACATTTCATTTATTGAAATTAGAATGATCATGACGTCACATCCGTAGGACATTACTCTTAGGGTGCGTTTGGTTGCGCGATTGCAAAACTGATTCTGTAGGAATCTGCGATTGCAAACCTGATTCTGTAGGAAGCTCACTTTCTCAGTTTTTTGAAATTGCAGCTTTTGGGCATGATTTGCCTGCAATCGCTGGGTTTAAAACTGCGATTATAAAACTGTTTGGTTGGGCGATTGCAAACGCAGCTTCCTGTAATCGCAATCGCAGCGCAATCGCGCAACCAAACGCACCCTAAGAATGCTTAACTTTGATTCTTCTTAATAATGAATCAACATTGAATAAAGATTAACACGATAATAGAATTGGTGCCTTTTGGTTGCCTTGCCTGAGATAGGTTGTTATCTCCCATCATTCACAAGTATTCCGTTTAAAAGTCTTTGACTCCTAAAAGATCTGTATTTACCAATCACATGTTGTCTGACCTTGTTGGCCTATTGATCATTCTTCTAGAATGTCTTAATTGTTTAAAAAATCATATATTCTATAGTTGAATACCAATTTTCAATCTTATTTATGCATGATGCCCTCCAAATAATGTGTCACACAAACTGCATTTTATCGAAGACGTCAATTTGAAAGATTGGCACTCGAGTGGTTGCTTGCCCACCGAGTGATTTTAATTTCATTTTGTTGTTTAGTGTTTTGCATTCTTCTTTTTCTCTCACCCCAAATTCAGGCATTGTTGTTATTACAAATGCTTAATGATAATGACTATCTTTCTCAATTTTTTTTTTTTGAAAGATTGGCTAAGAGTGCACCTTCAACATCAATTATCCTGTATGCTCAAGAAGAAGAAGAGGAGGATGAAGCAATAATGTTGGATGAAGAGAGACATGAGGTCGAAGAAGAAGAGAGACAAGGTTGGCTAAGAGTGCACCTTCAACATTAATTTTCCCGACAGTATACCTTAGCTTTTTAGTTGATATTGATGATATAAGTATGTTCAATGTATTAAACAATGTATTTTGAATATCGAAAGTGAATATATTGTAAATGTTGAATAAAATGTGAATGTGTTGATATTTTAATTTACATTTAATATTGAATGTGGTCAAATGTGTCTAAGGTCTTCTTTTGAAAAAAATATCCTGTTCGACATTGCTATGGTCGAACAAACCCTTCTAGGTTGATAGTCCAACTGTTGAATATTGTAAAAAATGATTGACAAAGTATTTGTCGAATATTTTAAACAGTGATTGACAGGGCGATTGTCGAACGTTTTAAACAGTGGTTGACAGAGCGATTGTCAAAAGTTTTAAACACTGGTTGACATGACGATTGTCGAATGTATTAAATATGTTGATGGAGTAATTGTCGATTGTTTTAAAAGAATGCTAGTAGGGCGACTGTCGAATTGGTTGGTGAGATTAATGATGTTCAAATTAAATATACATGTATTTTTTGGGGTTAGTGGGCTCAATAAGTAGGTTGGTAGGGATAGACGTGCCCTAAAATGAAACATAAGAAATTATACTTTTTCAGTTATAAAATAAAAGAGAGAGATGGAAACACAAAACAAAGACAAGATCATTTGGAGCACAAGAGGGGTAGAGAAAACATTATTCAAGAACTTCTCATTTCATTTTCCATACCTTTCATGTTTTACAAGCCCTCTATTTATAGGAGAAATAATCATAATAACACATTCATGTATTTCCAACATACATGAATTTACAATTAATTTGATACACTAATGTATACATGCACCAAGAGGTCATCCACAATTACATGCACATTCATATGCATGTATTTACAAGACACCCTTATACATGTATTTACAATAATTTGCATGTATTTACAACACTCCCCCTTGGATGACCGTCACACAAGCATTGTGCCTCATTAAAACCTTGCTAAAAAAATCCTGTGGGATAAAAACTCAGCGAAGGAAAAATAGTATAATATTCTCGTGTATGATTTCGTACTGCTTCATTAAAACTTTGCCAGAAAAACCCAATAGGAAAAACCTGGTCGAAGGAAAAAGGTACAATATACAAATATTATTGAATTAAATTACTCCTCCTGTTTTTAGCATGAAGATATTTGAGTCAAAGCATTCCAATGTTTTGCATCATCAGTTTCTTGAACGTTGCGGTTGGTAATGCTTTGGTGAATAGATATTTGATAAAGCCTCAAATCATACTATACATGTAATATTATCTTTATGATGAATGTTTAATTATATTTAACCATTAGAAAATCATTTTAAATAGAATAAAACCATATTTTTATTTTACAAAAAAAATGCTTTCAGCATAATAATGTCTTCATGTAGAATAAAACTTGGCTAACAAGTTAATTAAAAATACAATGTCAAGTCTAATACCTAGTGCGAAATATAATAAAACACTTATTGTACTTATATATGTTATTTGTACTAACATATGATATTTCAATACCAAGAAGATACTCATTATTTTCTTTTGGTCGAGTAAAAATAAAAATAGCCCATATTTGGGTCAAATGACCTGACATTTATAAAAGAACTTAATGGATGAATATTTGTACATAGTAAAATGCCTCATAAATTTTCTTTACTATACATTGTCTGATGGACAAGAATTCTACTCGAGTTTTGCTCGATTTGTATATCGAGACAATGTCTTGTTTTCCCGAGATTTTTCATTTCAAATTCTTTCTTTTAGAATAATTTTTATAAGCTCTTCTGGAATCCTTAACAGATTCAAATCATCAATATATACTTCAATAATATCAAATTCGGATTCTAATTTCTCGATGAAAATACAAGGGCAAATTGGATAGTTTTCATACCTTCTTTCAATAAATATTCACTTAGGTGATTGCGCCACATGCGCCCAAATTGCTTTAACCCATCTAAAGATCTTTATAATTTGATAACATACATGCTTCGAGATGAGTTATTTGCTTCATGCATTTTAAATCCTTCAAATATCATATATACATCACTATATTATGTTCCGTATAAGTATGCTTCATCTGCATATCTAGTCCTTCTAAAACTGTCAAAGTAATAAAACAAAATATGATTGCATCCTTTGTAATAGAATATGTCTCTTCATTATATACCAGATCACTGTGAGAAACTTTTTTTCACAAGACATGTTTTATATATCAAATTTTCATTTTTGTCATTAAGCATTCTTACAAATACTTATTTGTATCATGTAGACTTTACATCTTCAGGTGTTTGGACTACAGGTCCAAATACTTCACGTTTCGCTAGCGAATTTAACTCAGCCAGTATTGCCTCTTTCTAATTTGATCAATCATTTCTACGTCTATTCTTCGACGTTTTAGAATTTAGGATCCCCATAATATCAAGAGCAACATCATATGAATGTACATTGTCGACAATGATTTTATTATATCTCATCTTTCTTCTTTATGATTTAATGAGATCTCATATTTACGTTTGCCTTCTCAGGGGCTACCTCTTCTGGGGTTACATCTTTAATTAGAAAGATGAGATTGATCAATTTGCTTCTGTTGCTTGTATTGAGGTCTCTTTGTGAGCACTAATCTCTTTATTTACATTTGCTTATGTCTTTCTCTTTTTGCATCGATCGATCGGCCATATTTCTGGCATTCCTTATATTCATTCTGTGAATGTGATTATCAATTATCATCTTTAATGATTTCAGTAGCTACTGTAAATGAAATATATAATCGATTATCACTTGTTTGCGATCTCACAAGATCTTTGTATTTATTTGAATAATGAATTTTTTTTCATTATCATGTATTTGTCCTTCGGGGACATGTCTCTTCAGGGACATGTATTTCTTCTAGGATTTTATCTTATGCAGAATTTAATAATGTGGATTTTACAAGTGCTTCAAGCTCTTCTAGAGCAGATTATTTTTCTCATTATTTTTTTCATTCGAAAAGCTGATCTTTTGAATCTATAAGTCTGTCACACTTCAAGCTTGCCTTTGTTGATTCACTAGCCAATGCAATGATAATTTTCTCAATTGGAACATGAATTTGAGCTAGAGTATTTACAGCTTAAATATGTAATCTTCTCATTTTTGTTGTATCAATAATTATATCTGGTAACTGATGCACAATTCTCTAAAGATGAGTGATCATTTGTATTTCAATATCACATTGAGAAGTGTATCGAAATGAGACAAAAAAACTTTTCACGAAATTTTCCGTCGTTCTACCAATGATGGATTTTCTCCCCCTAACGACGGGAATATTGTCTCATTATAATGATAGAACACAAATCGTGTGGTAAAAACATCATTATCACTCAACGAAGAAACTTCTGGTTCTTTGTAATTGAATATTCAACTGTTTGAAGCATCATTATGTACCTCATGGTCATGTAATATTTGCTATTCAAGAGCCTTTAATCAAATTTAGTATTAGAAATAATACTAACATTTGAATCAACTAATATTAAACTCAAAATAATAGAATAAATATAAAAATAAGAAAATGCATTTCAGATAACAAAAAAATAAAATATATAAATATAAATATATGAATGATAAAAGTCTAATCGTACATTAGGTGCGTGACCATGTTTTTCAGTACCACGTGAACAACAATAATTTTCCTTGAATTTTAGGAGTTTGTTTTACAAACTTATTCCCTTTATTTTGCTTTTGTACAATAGCAATCCACTTCTGGTAGTTTTAAGATATTTTACAATCTCTATGATTGTTATGCTTCTAAATGTGTAAAACATGATCTCATAATTCAACTTCCATAGATAAAATAAATAAAAAATGCATTTGCTTCATGCAGGGATGCTGAGCCATTGGATTGGTATACATATATATATGATTTTTCATCGAAAATTCATTGTTCAGCAACGATAATACATGAAATTGATGAATAATTATTGTTTTCGCTATTGCTACTGCTGGAGCACATATTTGAAGCATAATGGTCATTGGACCTTTCATGATGAGGTATTTCTTTCTAAATCCTCTTATTATAGTGGTGAAAGCTGATCATAACTTTTATATGTTCCTCCTGGGATACATATGCCATAATTATTATTAGGGTTTTTTATTTTTAACTCCCTGCAAACTATTGTATTTAGCGATCGCCCCCTCCATTCTTCATATTTGGGTTTTACTCCCCACATTCAAAGGATAATTCCTTTATACTCCCTATCAGGGACTAAAAAGAAAATTAAATAATTTACAGATAGGTCCCTCGCAGGAAGTAAAAAGGAATTATCCTTTAAATGTGGGGAGTAAAACCCAAATACGAAGAATGGAGGGGGCGACCGCTAAATACGATGGTTTGCGGGGAGTTAAAAATAAAAATCCCTTATTATTATTGTGATCTTTCGAGGACCAAAAAAATAAAAATCATTTGTATTATCCTACAGAGACGCAAATAACCATGATTTTTATATAATCCTTCAAGATATGAAATTGTATGTAGTCCTTCATGGACACATTAGTCGGATCTTTTACATGATTCTTCATAGATTCATCATATCAGAATATTTTGTATACCCATGTATGAACATATCTTTCACATGATCCTTCAGGGATCCATGTTATCATACTCTTCTTTTTTTGTTTTTGTTTTTGTTTTTCCTTTTTTTTATGGTCCTTAAAAGATCCTCACAAAAAAATTTCATACCTTTTGTATGGTCCTGCGGGACATTTTTTATCATAAGTTTTGTATGGTTCTTCATGGATCCTTGTACTCATCATTTTTTTTTCATTGAAATAAAAATGATGTTTAACCATGATAGTAGCCATTACATAATTCAAGCTTATCTAACAAAAATAATAATAACTATAATTCATGTTATTAAAAAGGACAGGGTAGCATACTTTGCTCGCACATAGCTACACATAGAAGCCGAATAAAATTAATTAGATAATGGTTGTAGCATGTCAACATTATATGATGATAATTGGATTTGAACACATCTCACAAGGTATTAAATATTTTATAATTCAATGTGTTATGGGTCCTTTTCACACCAACAGGGAGAAGTGCATGGTGCATACTAGCATAAAAATGAAAGTTGCAAAATTAAAAAAATTGTCTTATTAAAAAATATAGCTTACATAATAATTATAATTTGTATCACTCCATCTACATCAATATTGTAATGCATATTACATGAATAATATACAATTGCATTTAATTACTTAAGGCATGACTTTCATGTTATTGTAAACAATAATCAGAAATGAAAAATGATACTATATAGAAAAATGATACTATATATAATGAGCCATATGCATGGCTTATATATTCAACACGAGTGTTAATAGTTCAACAATTTATATGAAATTCAGCTTCATTTTTTTTTAATTCAAATCACGATTTCATATATCGAAGTATTACATGGATAAAGAATGAAACCAGAAAATAAAAGTACACATTAATTAATTAACATATGCAAATATATCAATGAAATATTGCACCCATACAGTGCACATATATTAACCACATATATATATTTACATGAAGAAGGTCAAATTGATTTTTCTTTAAAGATGGAGAATAGTAAATCAAGACTAAATGATAATTAGAAATAAAATTAATCAAAGTAAATGTATTCTGAACTATGGATTCATCCGCATATTACTTATATGAGATAGGAATATTGAACATGGCCGAAAGTGGATTTACATATGTAATTAGAGTATGAGATCAACACCCCTTTTTTTTAAATTAAAAAAATGATAAAATTGTATAATATGTTGTATACAAAATATCAAATAAAAGTCATGATGATTTGAACATCATCAACTCACCAAAAATACAAACCTCAAGAGCGTCATCGTGCTGATAACGTGTTATAAAATAAAAGAGAGAGATGGAAACACAAAACAAAGACAAGATCATTTGGAAAACAAGAGGGGTAGAGAAAGCATTATTCAAGAACTTCTCATTTCATTTCCATACCTTTCATGTTTTACAAGCCCTCTATTTATAGGGGAAATAATCATAATAACCATTCATATATTTCCAACATACATGAATTTACAATTGATTTGATACACTAATGTATACATGCACCAAGAGGTCATCAATTACATGCACATTCATATGCATGTATTTACAAGACACCCTTATACATGTATTTACAATAATTTGCATGTATTTACAACAAAGTCTATAAAGTTAGAAAGAAAAAAAAAAGAGTCAAATAGATATCTGCAGCCTTTTTTTTTTGGAGGGCTTCATCTTGGATGGAGCGGGTGTGGTTTACTAGAGTTTCAATTTGTGTTCATCTTTACTTGAATCAAGCCACATGAGTGTGTGATAATTGAAGCAATCCTTGTTGGGGATTGTCACCGATGTTGTCAGGGTTTTGTGTACTTATGTTCTTCTTTGATATCGTATTTGTTATATTTGTTTCTGCTTGCACAACATGGTGGTCCTCCAACATAGACAAAGAGCATCGTATGAAACAAGCCTATTAAATAACACGCTTAACATTATTTCTGAAAAAAAATATTGTGTCTAACATTATTCTTTTTCACTGGTCCAAATCTAATCAGGCCCACCCAGCTACATGACATTTGGGATACATTTTTTAAACTCTCTATATTGCATAATTCGATTCCTAATTTGTGTAGTTTGACACTTATAGTAGCTAGCTATTGAATCAAACTCCATTTTTTTCACCTAGACCGATATCATGTGATATGCATGCGCATATATATACAAGGTATTCCACTATTCCCTGGTTGGTCTTATTTGACGCCACGTGATTCTGGCCGTGTCTGACAAAAGAAGCTTCAGTCCTCCGTATCAGATCACAATTCACAACCGTGTGAGATTCTACCGAATCGATTCGGATGCGTGTGCTCGCGCTTTTAATAAAAACTGACTTTCTCACATTCTTTTTTGCTGTTCATCATAACCTCTCTTGTCTCCTCTCTCTCTCCCATCACTTCAAATAAATAAACTTCCAAAGAATCAGAGACAGAGAGATGGATTGCTGTGGGGGGAGGTTCTGGCTGTACGTCGCGGTGATCGTATGCTTAGTATGCTTCGCGGGGATGATGGCGGGGCTGACACTGGGACTGATGTCCCTCAGCCTAGTCGACCTAGAGGTCCTCATCAAGTCTGGCCGTCCTCTCGATCGCATCCACGCCTGTTCGTCCTCTCCAGTTCTTGATTTTATTTTTGTTCCTAAAAAATCAAAAACTAATTTTTTGGGCTTTTTTTATTATATATTCAGCGAAGATATTTCCAGTGGTGAAGAACCAGCACCTGCTTCTTTGCACCCTATTGATAGGGAACTCCCTTGCTATGGAGGTGATTATTATTATTTTTTAATTGATTTTAAATTGGGCACTATTACATGTCATCTTTATTTATAGTTTCACTTGCTTGTATATCTGATTTGACTATTGCAGTTTCATATCCCTAATCATATTTTATGTGATTTTTTTTACCTTTCTATAAGTAAAATTCCATATATATAAAGTACTCCAAGGATTGGATATCCTATCCCCAATAAACAAGATCTGATCAACGGGGTCTACAATTCCAAAGTCTTTTCTAAATTTGACTTGAAATCAGGATTCATCAGATTAAAAAATAAAATAGATACAGGACTGCTTGTACTACATGTCTGCGCCATAGGCATTACATTTTTTATTTCATTGGAGTATATACTTCATAGGCATATGCTTTGTGGTGTACAATAAAAAAATAAATAAACAAAGGCTGCAGTGAGGGTCCTGGGATTTTCTCCAAGGGGAAACTTGGAGAAATTTTCTTGTTATATAAAAAGCAAAAAAAATCTATAGATTGCACTGTATTATTGATATAAAAATTATTTTCAGCAAAAAACAACCTTTTTTCCACATTATATTACCTCATTCAATGTCATATGGATTGGACCCTTTTGAAGGAATGAAACATAGAAGAGGCTTGGACCCTTTTGATCTCTGATTTGGACAAAAGAAAGAATTCATTTATAAAAATTGTTGTTATGATAGATAAAAAGACATCTTTTATCTTGTTCATTATTTTATACTTTTTTTTTTATAATTTAAAGGGTTGCAATGTAGTTATATATTTTTTTTCAAATATCAAGCCTTGAGGGGGAGGGGGGAGGGGAGGGGGGCTACCTCATAATCTGTGCTGCCCCTATGGGGCTGTATGCAGGATTGCCCCTAACATTATTCTTTTAAATTTTGTTATTTTTTGGAATTTTTTTTGTTATTTATTTGTTTGATTTTTATTGTATGGTGGTAGTCGCTTCCAATATACCTCTAATCTGGACTGTACGCAGCCCCTGGGAATACCTCCATGGGCTGGTACGATCCTGGTATCGGTGACTTTGATTCTCGCGTTTGGGGAGGTGATCACCACTCTTTTTATTTCAGTTCATAATTCTTGCTTCTTTTTTTTTATTATTCTTTCAAGTGTAATTATAGGTGGGTTGAATTGTGCGTGATGTGCAGATAATACCACAAGCAATATGCACGCGATACGGCATGAGAGTGGGTGCGATGATGGCTCCTTTTGTGCACATCCTTTTGATGGTGTTCTTCCCTGTGGCTTATCCCATCAGTAAAGTATGTTATATTCATGAACAATATCAGGAGAATCCACTTTGTTTATCAGTTGTTTGTATGTTATTCGAATCAAGCCTCTTTTTTGTAACATTATCAGCAGAACAATGCAATTTTCAGTTTCTAGTCAATTCGTATGGGTTGGCGTTGTACTTCAGTGTGGGTATTGCAAAGGCCCCATTTGGAACTGATTATGTGTGTTTGCAAAATTAGTTTTCAAATAATCAGTTTCAAAGAATATTATAAATTTATCTATTGGTTTCATACTGTGGTTTTTATTTGTTGAAATTCAATGAAATAGCTTTTGTGAAAAAGCTAGTTCGTGAGCATTCTTCATTAAAAAAACTGGTTGAGAGCATTTTTTAATGAAAAAGCTATTTTTGAATATTAGTTCCAAACAAGACCTATTATGAGTATTATAACATTGATGCCCCTTGGATGGTATATCTTTCCTCTTTTTTTTCTTTGCAGATGCTGGATTGGATGTTGGGCAAAGGGCATGCTGTCCTTCTACGGAGACCAGAGCTTAAAACATTCATGAACTTTCATGGGAACGAGGTATTTCACTCAACTTAGATTTGAAGGGTTTTTTTTTCAGGGAACGACATTGGTCTTGCAAATAGACAGAATTTATTTCCTATCCCTCCAGCACATATTCTTTAAATCTCTAACAATATGGGTGTTCATGCACTTTTGATCCATACTATTGCAATATGAAATATATTCGAAATTCTATTGGTATCAGCTTCTTCTTTGATTTGTTCAGAGTTTTTTTTTTCATCCAAAAGTTTTAACTGAAATCTAGTGTGAAATGTAGAAGAAATATAACATGATGTGTATTATGAATATAGGCCGGGAAAGGTGGTGACTTAACTCGTGATGAAACAACTATAATTGCCGGTGCGCTTGAGTTGACAGAGAAGACAGTGAAGGATGCCATGACCCCCATATCAAAAGCATTCTCTCTTGACCTCAATGGAATTCTTGATGTGTGGGTGATCAGTCTCTCTATGTTTGTAATGAGTAGTGACAGAACAATCTCTCGATTTGCTTTGTTCACCCATATCTGAAGTGATCACATTTTCCTCTCTTGTCTCAGTCAGATGTTGAACATGATAATGACGAAGGGTCATAGTAGGGTTCCTATTTATTCTGGAAATCCAAGCAATATAATTGGAATAATCTTGGTAAGTAACTCCCCTTGTTGTTCATACTTCATAGTGTTCTATGCTAGCGTTCCTGTTTATTCATACTGTTCTGCCACATGACCTTATCTGTTATAAACAGAATTTTCTGGACATATTAGAAGCGTATTTCTATAACATTGGTATTGAATGAATATTACTTGGCTCATAATTATGGTGTTATTCTTTATTTTCTTGGAGAGAAATCTTTTGGTTCACAATGACAGTCACATAACACATTGGCATCAAGTGTTCTTTACTAAGAACAAGTTGTTTTTAGGATACATCATGGATTTCATACCGATGTTGAAGCATCTAATACAGGGTGATCTATCATAAAATAATTGGGCGTTTTATGAAGAGCATAAACGTTCCACCAGTAAGGTCTGTAAAAAACTGTGGCCACTTTTAATTCTCAGTTATTACAACTAATAGCTGGGTTTGTTGGAGATCAGTATTCTAATTGGGGACATGGTTGTCTAGTTGCCTGCTTTTTAATTTTCTTAGGTCATCAGTTTGACAATCCTATAATTGTACTTCTCTCGTATATATTAATCATTAGCATTTCTGAACTTCTGATCTGGGTATGATGTAAAGAACTTTTAATTTTTCTTCTAAGGTCCTATAGAATCCCTGGTCATATTTCCAAATATGTTAGGACTTGTGTTTTGGTTTGTTCCTCAAATATTTATTCACTTTGTTGTTGCAGGTAAAGAACCTGTTAACAGTTGATCCAAAGGACTCTATTCCTTTAAGAAAGATGACTATAAGAAAAATTCCTAGGTGAGGTATTTTGTGCCTTCTCCAACTCTGAACAAAAAGAAGCATTTTTTAAGCTTTCTGCTTCTGGGATTTTCCACTAGTGTTTGTTTTTCATTGATATCTCTATCAAGCTAATATATTAATCTGAGTTTTACTTATCTGTAACTCTCTCTTTCAAATTACTACGTAATACTTTTTCTGAAACTAGGAAGCATTTGTTGTCATTTGAAACCCTCAGAGGCGCATTGTTTGATGATTTTCTTTCATTCAGGCCAATAGATAAAGATCAAATATGCGAAGCATTCTACAGTATGAGATTAGGCATCCAGTTCTCTATATTTCACTGTTGGACTAAAATGCTATTCATATATTTGTAGCACTCCAGGTTGCTGTACCTTTCATTCCTCAATTCTAGCCAAAATAAGTTTTATACTATAAAAATGAAATATTTTCCTTATTTTTGTTCCCCCGGAAAAACTTTAATTTCTGTTTAAAAATTACTTTCTCCTACAAAACAAAAAGG
Source organism: Acorus calamus (assembly GCA_030737845.1). NCBI lineage: Eukaryota > Viridiplantae > Streptophyta > Magnoliopsida > Acorales > Acoraceae > Acorus > Acorus calamus. Next base: position 10,301,762 of record CM060876.1, on the reverse strand, counting down.
ACCTTATTGCTTCAGTTATAGCTATCAGGTACTAAAGGAGATGTTTTTATTTCTTTTACCTTTTCTTATCGCTCTGAACCATGATGTATAACTATTTTCCCAGTAAAGCCTTCCTGAAACTTTGGATGACGTTATTTGTCAGACATCTTTTTTTGGTTCAAATATATTGTTGAGACTTTGTAGAACGGGGAGCTGTATCTCTTTGGTTCCCTTTATTTGATTTATTTAAAGTTGTAGTTGATGTTCTGTGTTTTTCCAATTTTCAGGGTTTCAGAAAACATGCCACTTTATGATATTCTGAATGAATTTCAGAAGGGTCATAGTCACATGGCGGTCGTTGTAAAGGATCACAATGAGAAGCAACACTTGGTGGAAAATAAGTCTCATACAGAACACGTTGTGAGAACGAAGAAAAAGCGTGGATCTGTTTCATCATCAAATGAAGGTGAGATTAAGGGACTATTTGGAGTTTTTAAATTTAATGTTACACATTCTCACTAAATTTATGAGATCTTTGATTAATCTAATATCAGCATTTGTAACCATACAAGCATGCCATGACACAAATTGAATCATCTATAGATAATGCAATGTGGACAGCAACATCATCTTTAGACACACTTCACACCAATTCCATATGATTGGGCTCTTGCAATACCAGTTTTATTAACTGAATTGACCATATTTAATCAACCTTCTTAATATTCCATTCTGCAGCTGTTAAGGGTGAGGGGGGTCGGCAACCAGTGAACCAACCATTTTCACCACCCGTGTTGAAGAAAAGGCACAGAGGTTGCACTGATTGTGTTTTAGACATCAATCATGCTCCTATTCCAGATTATCCAAACAATGAAGAAGTTGTTGGTGTAATTACAATGGAGGATGTAATTGAAGAAATTTTACAGGTATGTAGAATGACAACCATTAACAAAATGTGGAGATTCACATACACAATCATCACCGATTCCCATAGAACATCAGATTAACAAGTCAACTATTTTATATGCTTTTGTTATTTTTCATTGGAATTCTCCATGTCAAAATAATTGAATCATGGATTTAGTCATTCCCAATGTTCATGGATGGTCTCATAGGGTAATTATACTGGTGAGGTTGATTTGTTGGTACTGTTAGCTGAATCCAGAAGGCTATAATTCCTTTTTTTTTTTCAAAATGAAGACAAAGAATCACATAAAAAAGTAATGAAATCCCTGCGGCCATAAAGTTCAAACCTTGAAAATGTCAAATTCCATGTGAAATTGTAGGTATGAAACACCTCCTCTTATTCCCCTGGAACACCATATTGTGACATTTCTCTGCTGTTCATGTTTTGCAAATATGATGCATGCTACTCATGAGTTATACTGGCCCTTATACTTGAGTAGATATTTATTGAGAAGAAATTGCAGGAATGATAGGTAGATTGGCTGAATTAAAATGAACGATGTGAGATTAAATTTGTGGAAAAGCATGGACTGTGCAGTGGAGGTATAATTCAGAAATCACTCCCTCCCCACCCACCCCCCCCCCCCCCCCCAAAAAAAAAAAAAAAATACTAAACTTATCTATGGCATAAAACACATATGATATAGATGCGTACTATAAGATATTTATCTCCATTTTTAAACTCGTCTTACTGATTCCATGTTCTCGTGTCGTGGTGGAAAAAAATTGCCTGTTGTAGTGATTATTTTTAATTTCTGTCATATGTTCATTCTCTTCTATCCAAATAGTCTATTTTGTTTCTCCTGGTCTTCTCTAATTCATTAAAACAGGCTATGCTAGGTTGATTTTAATCTGTCTTGGTTGAACAGCAATCAGTAGCAACTTCCATCATGTATAATCTCTTTTTTTGGGTAGATATCACAAAATACTTTTCATATCTCCTAGCAATTCATGCTGAATCATCTTTTCTCCACTTTAATTATTCAGGAGGAGATTTTGGATGAAACTGATGAATATGTAAATATCCACAACAGGTAACTCTCTCTCTCTCTCTCTCTCTCTCCTTTTATTCTATTCTGACATCATATTTTTAAAATGATTATGCAGGATTAAGGTGAATATGCAAGCATCCCAAAATAATACCAAATCTCTTTCACCATCATCATCAGCACTCACAAATGGTACTACTCTCTCTGAGCTTTCACAAACATCATCACCAATGTTTTGAATGTTTCTCATGACATTCTCAATTCTGTGTCACTTATTTCAATTCATTATTAAGGCTCTGAAAAAGTCCAACCTTTCATTTTTGAAAACCCATGTCATGTAATTAGTCCTCTATGCAAATTGTATATACAAATTATTAACAATTAGGTTCATAGGTACCAAACAACAGTAAAGATTCTATGAATCAACTTTTCTTATGACAGGTGGGTTATGAATATTTTCAAAAGAAAAAAGATTGTTATATATTTATGTGAAGTTATGATGACTTTATTTGCTTGGGCATGTAAATTGGGGGCATTATTATAGTCTGCATTATCCAAATCACTTTAATATCTGTTGTGCTGGTGAGAAAATGACACCATCTGTTCGAACTTTGTTTGATATCTGATATAATGATATGTTCTAAGGTTTTGTCTAGAGAGACACCTGGAGTCCCTTCTACTCTAAGAAACCATTATTTTCTTCACAATCCTTATCCAACCATTGTTCCACAGGTACTCTTTATTCTTGAAATAATTACAACTATCTGCAAGTGGATTATGATTAAACCCTTTGGTTAGAGTCATTATACAGTTTGCCACACTATTAACGATGTAATGTGATTTTCACTTTATGAGTAAGTGTGTCCATACAAATACAATTTATTAGAATATATATTTTATTTTTTGTGAAGATAAATACTAGGTGAAATATATATTTATAAAAAAATCAAGGCATAAGCCATGCAGTGGACTGAAGATGAGGCTGGAAAAGAGGTTAGATGCTACAATTTTCAATTAAATGTTAGATTTTTGTCACAAAAAGTAAGGTCCCATTTGCTTTGGTAAAATCAATTTTCAATGTACTCGGTTTTAAAAATGTGTTTTTGAACTTCAATTTTTTTATTTCAGATTTTCTGTTTTTACATGTTAAAAAGAAAAGTTATATGAAAAAAAAAATAGTTGGGAGTAGCTTCTCCACAATCAAATATTTTTATATCAATATTAAGTTGTATTTAGAAATTAGTTTCAAATGAGACGTAGGATGTTAATGTACATATGTTTATGGATAAGATTAAAGGGTACATGTATTATTAGTCCATAAAATGAGGTATAATGAGAGAGTTGAAGGTTTTAGAGTATATATTCATTTTCTCAGTGTAAATGTATACTCTCTTGATTGATATGCACTCAAAACATGTATATTTGAAAAAAAAAGAGAATGAATATACAATTTTGTAGCACTAGGGTGTTCAATCCTTTTGCCCCGAGAAGTAGTGACATAGATATACTGAGATAAATAATTATTTCTATGTATAGATAACTATATCTGTAGAATAAATCATTTTATGTTTGATTGTGTCTTTAATTATTTTTATGAAAAATGTAATAATAATTTTTTGTTGTTTGGTTGATCATTGTTAAATAATGAATAAAATATAAATAATAAGTGAATAATGATTTATAAAAAATATAAAAAATGATTTAACATTTTAACATAAGAGGTAATGATACGTGATTTAATATGTGGATCACTTATATCAATGGAAGATAATTGATGAAATAATAAAATTTTAGTAAAGATCATGAATATTATATCAGTTTATTTTAACCTATTCGAAACAAAAATTTGGGTTATTGATCCATGTTATACCATATTCCACGTCTTTACTTCTATTCTTCTATCCAAAGCCCCCGTTTGGATATGGAATAGCCTCGGGAATAAGTGAGAATAAAGCAGAATGTGTTTTTTGTTGTTTGGATGCAAGAAATACTCATGGATAAACTATGTCGGAATAAATTGGTATGTGGATTCCAACCAACCCACAGAATTAAAGTTATTTTAGGTTATTCCAGTCATCACCTCTAATAAGTCACATGTCAAATCAATTATCATTATTTTTTTACTTTTTATACATTCTTATCCATACTTTATTCATATTTTATCTAAACAACAAAAAATTATTATTACATTTTTCAATAAAAATAATTCAAAACACAATCAAACACAAAATCATTTTATCCTTATTTATACTAACTTATGCCGGAATAACTGTATATAAAAAAATAAATCATATTCTGTATCCAAACGGGGATTAGTGTTCAGCGTTTATTTACTTCTTTTAACTTTCCACCCTTGCAAGTTGCAACTAAATAATATATATATATTAGTTGATGTTGATGGAATGCAACACTGTTGGCAAAAATATGCTTATTTACCCAATGATCAAATGCAATGATCAACATTTTTACCTATGATTCAATGAATAAATTCAAACTCCTTTATTTTATTTATTTATTTATTTTGGTAGGTAAATATTAAGAGTCAAACTCATGACCTCCTGATTGTAAATTCTCTTATCAAATACTGAGCTATGAGTCAAAGCCCCTTTAATTGATTGGGAGTATATCTTAAACGAGGTGCCAATGTTAATGTAACAACTCCAAATCATTTTTTTTCCCTTTTAAAACAGACAAGCTGGTGTCCCTTCAATTCAATTATTCAATTATGTAAATCACATTTACACAATTTAATTAAATAGATAGATTAGGTGAAGGAAGAAAGTATAGGTGAAAGAGAAGAAAAAGGCCCTAGAACGGATCAACTTGAGGTCCATCTCCCCACGAAACCTTGTCTACTTACACTTGAATTTCTCTTGCTCCTATTTTATCGTCAAATAGCTCCACACGTCGGTGGAAATGATCATGTGAAGAATGACTAATGAATTCGCGCTCCCTGTTCTCGCTCTTCATCCCCACCTTTCGTAGGTCCGACGGTTTATTGACTCGATTATTTGTTATTGCAGACAACATAGTTTCCTAAATCCTGACATGATCCTGTTAATTTGTATTGGTCTCCACTGAATATGAAATTCTATCACTTCACATGTTTAATATGTAAAATTTTCAAAATTAGACATGTGTTGTTCACACACAATCAGTTACATGTATCTAATCGGGCTTTGTGTCCGAACTCGGACACGATATGTCCCTCTGACAATTCCCCCTCAACCGTGCCCATCATTCATTCAACCCCGGTAAGTATAACAACAAAAACTCACCTCACTCGGAAGTCGGAACACCCCCGCCATCTACAAAGGCAGCACTACGAGGAGGTGCAAAGCGTAATAAAAAAGAAACGAAGCACCGGATCACCTGTCCACTCCAACAGATTTTGAAGACACACCCATCAAAGCTCCCCTGGTCCGCTTGAGCCGACTCTCTCAATCACACTTGGAAATACTTCTTCAAAAATCCAATTTTTTTTAACGAAACAATGTTTTTTCAGTCGAAATTATAGTTTTTGATTTACAATTATTGAATTCGTTGATCAACTCCTTCGATTCTGCTTTCGAAAGGTCGCTCGCTTTACTCTTTCAAGAGACACAGCAAGCCTTGTTTTTTTTTGGATTCTAGGGTTTTGTAGAGAGAGAGGGGGGGATCAGTAATGGCGGTCGGAAAGCCGGTCCGACACCACAAGCCCCGGACTTTCGGGTTCGTCGCGAAGGTGTCGGCGGCGGTCGTGCTCGGCCTCTGCTTCGTCGTCGTCTGGTCGGCGTTCTCGTCGCCGTCGACGGCGGTCTCGGAGAAGAGGAGCAGCTTCGGCGACATCAACGAGCCCCCCGCGGCGGATCCGAGGAAGAAGGCCGCGGTCGAGAAGGAGAAGAGAAGAAGAAGACGAGGAACGCGGATTCCGAGGCGGGGGGTGTTGGTTCCCCTCCGAAGGAGGAAGTTAAGGAGAAGGAGAGCGGCCGGGGCGCGAATTCCGAGGCGAAGGAGGCCGGGGAGGCGGCGGTGGCGGCGAACGCGACACGGAAGTCGGAGAAATCTGAGAAGGGGGAGGAGGAAGAGAGAGATGGCAGAGAAGGTAATGGGGATTCTGAACCAGATGTTGATGTTGATGGAGAAAAGGAGGGGCCTTTGGAGGAAAGGATCGAAGAGGAGAAAGATGGAGACTTGGCGAGCGATGGAGGGGAAGATGATAACAAGACGGAGAGGAAGAAAAAGAAGGTCTTGGGGCCTTTGTTCGATCTGAAGGGGAACTATAATTGGAGACAGTGCAATGTAAAGACGGGCCATAATTACATCCCTTGTGTTGACTTGGAAGCTTCAAAATTTCAGAGATACAGGCATCACGAGAGGAGTTGCCCCCGGACAGTCCCGCATTGTTTGGTGGCTCTTCCCACCGGTTACCAATCTCCGGTGCCTTGGCCTGAGAGTGAATGGAAGGTGATTTGATTGGGTCTTTTGTTTGTTTGGATTTGTGTTTTTTGGTTGTATAGAATGGAGGGTGTGGTTTTTGCAGATATGGTATGGGAATGTGGCCCACCCAAAGCTCTCCACATTCATCAAGAGAAGGAGTTGGTTGACTTTGACGGGAGATCACCTCATTTTCAATGAGTCTGAAGGGAGGGCCGTTCACTACCTTAATTCGATTGAAGAAGTAAGGCCTACTCATATTTATATTGTTATATTTACTGTTTGAATCCCGCGAGTTGGTGATGTATGGTTTGTCTTGATTTGATTCAATTACTAGTACCATAACCTCTACTTCATTGTAGGATGCTTGTGTCAGCGAAATCTTTTTTTGTTTTGTTTCATAGTTCATCTGTTAAGGCGATTAAAATGCTTCTCAGGTGGGAAGATGATCCATAGAAAGCCAGAATGAGTACAAAAAAGCATGTTTATCCAGGTCCTTATATTTTGTGTTGTTATAATTGCAACATCCTAACAACACATCCTATGTATTCACCTTTCTTCTTGTGACTCATTGCATGTTTGTTACTGGAATTGTTATATAACATAGGGTACATGCTAAAGGAGATGTCAAGATGCTTCATGGACTGTGGGTTTGTGGAAATGATTCTCATTTTTCAGAATTTGTTTGGCTTTGATTAGATGGTACCTGACATCGAATGGGGGAAGAATATCCGTATTGTACTGGATATTGGATGCTCAGATGCGAGCTTCAGTGCTTCTCTCCTTGGGAAGGAGGTAACGACATTGTCATTGGGACTGATGGATGATCAAGTGGATCTAGCACAGGTTGCACTTGAGCGTGGATTTCCTGCAGTAGTTGGCACTCTTGGGAATAGACGGCTTCCATTTCCCAGTGGGGTTTTTGATGCAATCCATTGTGGTGAATGCAACATCAATTGGCATTCGAATGGTTTGTATTAAGTTGTCAAGATGTTTTGGATAATATGACATATGTTGACTGTTCTCTTGCATTTGGTCCATGACCTTTTTCATTTTTTTGTAGGTGGAAAGCTTCTTGTAGAGATCAATAGGATTTTGCGACCTGGTGGATACTTTGTTCTGGCTACAAAACATGGAGAAATTGAAAGAGATGAAGGTGTAAATTCTACTCATGCTCTAATACATGCAAGATTAGAAAATCTTGTCCACTGTATGCTACTCACATGCAGCTCTGTCTATGAGAATGCTGGGGTGGACAAGCACAAAATGATCTGTTTCTTTTTTCGTTTTTTTTTTCCACTTCCAATTGTCAAAGTGATATTTGAATTATAATATTTTTACCAATCAGAAGGTTCTGCACATAATATCATTATTTACCATCTCCAGATCCTTGAAAAGTAGGAATTTAAATAATCTTTAGTCATCCCAAACACTTTGGAAATCATTTATCGTACTTCAAATTTTCTGTTCAACACCTTGCATCCTTAATTTGAGTTTTGAAGAAAAAATGTCTAAATTTTGTATTCAGTTATTTCTATCAAAATTAATGTTGTTTTGGCCTACACTATAGAAATTTTCTTTTCATGGTTTTGAGTTTGTAATTGTTGCTAATCATGATATTATCTTTGACAATAATCTGTCTCACTGGTATGATGCTATTTTTTTTCAGCTATGTCAACATTGACTGCATCTATATGTTGGAACATTCTGGCTCATAGAACTGATGAAATCAGTGAAGTGGGGGTCAAGATATATCAGAAACCTGCATCTAATGATATATATGAGTTGAGAAGGAAAAAATACCCTCCTTTGTGCAAGGAAAATGAAGACCCAGATGTCGCCTGGTAAGTGAATGTAGGTTCAGTTGCTTGGGCACTCTACATCTCTGCTTCTAGCATCAAGAGTGGGAACTGTATGATATTCATCCCAGCACATTTTTATTGAATCTTTCTGCAGCTTGTGTTTCTTATCTCAGTTGTTGCAATTATGTAGGTATACACCGATCAGAACTTGCGTGTATACACTACCATCTGCCATTGAACAACGCGGTACAGATTGGCCTGAGGAATGGCCCCAGAGGCTCAACAACTTTCCTGAGTGGTTGAGTGATACTCGAGATAACTTAATTGCAGATTCGAAGCACTGGAAGACAATCGTTAACAAATCTTATCTCAATGGAATGGGCATTGATTGGTCAAAAGTCCGGAATGTGATGGATATGAGAGCCATCTATGGAGGGTAAAGAAAGATTTTCATCATTTTATATTTTTTTTAAATTGATAATATATGGATTGTATTATTGTTGCAAAAGTATTTATTTAAAACAAAAACATACAGATTCGCGGCTGCTTTAGCACCACAAAAGGTCTGGGTGATGAATGTGATACCTGTCCATGCTCCAAGGACGCTTCCCATCATTTATGAACGTGGGCTTCTTGGCATTTACCACGATTGGTGTGAGTCCTTCAGCACTTACCCCAGATCCTATGACCTTTTGCATGTGGATCATTTGTTCACTCGGCTTAAAAACAGGTAAAACCTTGAATATGTTGTTTTTCACTGTTTAAATTATACACACAATTTATGTTATATGTCCTTTTGACTCTAGTATTCTAAAATCTGGTGATATCCATTCTAGAAAATAATTTGCCAAAAGCATTATGATAATGCAATTTTGACCACCACTGCTTTGAGCACAACTCTAATTTTAACTACTTCGGTACAAAAGAAATTCCTGCAGTCAATGTAGGATTGCAATCTGGAGGAAGACAAATATCCCCATATTCATCATATAAAACTGATAAATAAATAAAAATTGTTGCAATTTTTTAACAAAGAACCATAGATTTAAGTGCGGCCGCACATAATGATTTGAGGCTTGATGGCGCTTGAGGTAACATGTTCTGCACATGTGCTATCAATGTACCATAGATGTGGCCATGTGCTTCACACATGCCGCATGTGTGACACGTGCAGTTCATGTGGGCCCACCCTTTTTAATCGTTATGTTCCAAACTGTTCGAAAGGGACGTTCCATTCAAATGGTCATGCTCGTTCTAATGGACTCGGGGCCAGGTTGATGGGAGAAAAAATTAACTGGCTGTTAGGCGTTCGAACGATCTGTTTGCACCAGGCATTGACCACATGTTGGCCAATGTCTGTTGTACCACCTGTCAATACTGACACATGGTGAAACCGTTCTTAAAAAAAATGACTCTTGGTCGAACTATGAATGTGCAACCGCATGTACCAAATATGCAGCTGCCCATGTACATGGTGACCACACATTATATTGAAACATTGCTAAGAACTGAAATGTCAGTGTTCAAACTTATCTGTGGGTATCACTGTTTATCTGTACTAATCATCTTCCATTCAGATCAACTAAATGTATTTTTTCTGTACCAAATATATTCATCCTTACAATATTTACGTATCTTAACTTCGCTTGAAAGTGATATCTATAAAGCCATCTTCTAGCTATTTAGTGTAAGAAAAGTGGTTTTACTTAGAAAATCTGGGCTTCTGTGTCCGTTGGCTTTGCTTTTGCAATGTATGAAAGATATATTCCTGAATGTTATATCGCTTGCCATCAAATTCTAGTATCTTTTTATTCAAGCAATAGATGTTTATTTATAGCGCAAATGTCATCACACATTTTTCCTGGCCATGAAAATTTAATTGATCATTAAAGTGTGTTTCTGTGAAGCATGTCAGCAAATTGCACTCAACTTCATCATTTACATTTGCAGGTGTAACAAACCTGTTGGAATTGTGGTCGAGATGGATCGACTTTTGCGTCCAGGAGGCTGGGCCATTGTTCGTGAAAAACAAGAAATATTAAATCCTTTAGAAGCGATCCTGAGATCGTTGCATTGGGAGATCAGAATGACATTCTCCAAGGATAAGGAAGGAATCATATGTGCACAGAAGACAACATGGCGACCATGAATTACTCTGGTATTTCATTCAGGTGAAAATATTAAAAAAAAATTGAGTGTGTTTTTTATGTGCATTGAGTGGTCAATTTTTTTTATTTTCTCTTTTATGGATCGACGGAGCCATCCATACACATGAGGGATACTGGTACATGGATGAGTTCACGACCTTCTCCTGGACCTGAAATTGATTTAATTTACATATATTGGAGAGATCATATCCATGTTGGCAGATTTTGTATATATATATTTTTTTGGGCCATCAGTGTTTTATGGCCCTTTGATAATAATATGTTGTATAACTGATTCAGGCAATTGAAACTGTGTTTCTCAGTGGGAATGTGATTTGAATGAAAAAAAAAGAACAACTGATTGTTGTAGAAGAATGCCTCATTCGTTCTTGTTTTCTTCCTTTATCTGAAAAAAACACACTTTTTTTTTGGGATTGGTGATATGAGATTTGTATTATTACATTTGAACAGAATGTACAAGTGTACAGTTAAGAGTTACAAAAAGGAATTCAAGAAATTGTCAAACTGAATTCACAAGATAGCCCAAAATGAATTCATAAAACAGAGGCTAGGAGATCCTCTTGTAGATTGTCCTTGTTTTATCGTTCCAGAGGAATTCCTCTATTGCAGGCCAAAGGCCATGAGGCTGATAGATTAATTCTCTATTAGAAGTTCAATGTGATGCGAGAAGATCAGCAACATTGTTACTTTTCCTTGAACATGTGATACCTTCCACGAAAGGAGCGACGCTAGACTTTGTTGTAGCTTCTTTTGTGTTCTCAATGCCCGTCCACGGGAGAGAGCCTTTACCCTTTACCCAAGCAATGACAATGGTTGAGTCGGCTTCAAACCAGATTCTTAATGCCCTCATTCAAAGACCAAGCTCCAACCCTAAGCCCCGTTTGGATACCGGATAAGTTCCGGATAACCTCGGATAAAAAAAATTTGTGTTTGGAAAGCTCGGATAAACCCAGATAAAATGTGCTAGAATAAACTGGAATAAAGTGGTATATGGATTCCAATCAACCCCTAGAATAAAATTTATCCTAGATTATTCCACCCAAAGAATAAGTGAGCCCACTGTCAAATCAACTGTCATCACCTCTTATAAATCACCTGTCAAATCAACTATCATTACTTTTTTACCTTTTATAAATCTTTATCCATACTTTATTCACATTTTACCCAAACAACAAAACATTTATTCTTACGATTCCCAACGAGAATAATTCAAAACACAACCAAACACAAAATCATTTTATCCTTATTTATACACACTTATGCTCGGATAAATATATACTCAATAATAAATCATATTCTACATCCAAACGGGGGCTAAATGAATGCCTTGATATTCAAGGAGGTTGATGGATCGATTCGATATGAAAACTAAAATATCGAAAAATGATGAAATCTCAATGAGAACAATTAAAAAAGTGACGATAGTAATAGCATATGCTTTTATATTCAGAAGTAGCAATATTATATTACATAACAGTAAATGAAATGATGGTATAATGTTCTAACACATGGTTCTATCATGCATGTGGAGACCTAAGCATGATTTCTATGGGGTGACAAGGCATAGAAAATTTGGTATTTATAGGAAAAACAAGTGCAAGACTTGCACCTTAATAAACAATCGAAGAAATCTAAAAGATTTGCAAAGTCCCATATTTTTTGCACTTAGCGCACACAAATCCGCCAGCTATTTGTGATGAGCCATCAGAGAGAATTGGCTGCATTCCATCAACTGACCTTGGACAGGGTCCCCATGCCAGCTATGCATAGGACACAAAAACGGATATAACTTGACCATTTTAACACTGATTGATGATTTGAAAAATGTGTTGAAAAGCTAATAGAATAAGGATTCTAATCATATCTTAACTTATAAAAATTGAGGTGTATAAATCTTCCAAACCTTATAAGAACATGAACCAATGCACAAAATTTAACTTGAAAACATGAAACGAATAAGAAAATCATGGTCGTTACATACTTTCCCCCTTATAAAAAATTTAGTCATCTAAATTCAAAGCATACCGTCAAGAACCTCATCACCTCCATGCGCTCCTTCTTGTGCGTTCTTCAGTTTGTTGCATTCTGCTTGATAATGGCCAAACATACCACAATTATAGCATGCACCAATAATTGAATGCCTCTGTGAACACGCGGCCGCCTTGTGCCCATATTGTCTATGGTTGTAGCATATGATCTTTTTGCACCTACCATGACCATGTCCAACATCACGTTCAAATAGATCCCTTCTTTGACGCTTGTCCAAATTATGGTTAGCTTTACCGTTCCTTTTATTGCGTGCTTGACACTCCTTGGTCCACTCGATACAGTCTTGCTCCGTAATAATGGCACAATCCTTCAACTCTTTGTAAACACGGATTCATAGATTTCATAGTCTATGAGTGATGTCGCTCTTGAGCCCTTGGAAGCGACTATATTTCTCTCATTCGTTTTGAATGTATTGAGGTGTGAAATTAGCCATCGGTATGAACTTTTCATCTTATTGAGCCACCGTCATACCTTGAGTCTGACGCAAGTCGAGAAATTCTTGCATTATGCGGTAGCTCAGCGGGAGGAAAACATTTCTCATAGAAGATCTCTAAAAATTCTTTTCAGGTGAGCTACTCGATCTTGTGTTTCAGGGATTGCTGATGAGCAGTCCACCATTGAACAACAGTTCCACGCAATTGATGAGCCATCATGAGGATGTGACGACAATCATTCAGTTGCATCGTCTTAAAGATCCATTCTAGCTCAGTGATCCAGTGCTTTGGGGCCAACGGATTGGTGTCCATGCCTTGAAACACCAGCATATCCATCTTCTTGACCCACATCACCAGTTGTTCCAGCTTGTTCTGATTCTCTCTCAATGACGCAGCGCCATGTCAATCTGATGTTGGATCGATTGCACCACCAAATTGTTCAAGGCTTGGAGATCCTGATGCAAAGTGTTATTGTTCGTCATCTTAAATTTCTCCTTTATGAAGCAACACACGGTTAGAACTCATCCTATATGAATGCATGCTTATGTCTTCTATTCCTTTTTCTTAGCCCTAACCGAAAAAACCTAGGCTCTAAGCCAATAAGATAGCCATAACCTATAGTCCGTGAGTTGAACCTATCCTCTGATACCATTCTGTAACGCCTTCAAATCCACGACTCAATTTTGGAGGGGTGAAATCTGGTTGCGTTAACTATTGTGATACCCGGTCCATTAAGGGGGTGGTGGGTTAGGATAACCAAGAGGACGAACAGTCCCAAGAGGCCCTGGACAGGGTGAGGGTCAAGTGTTTAGCCCCACATCGCCTAATAGGAGGAGATAGTATGTGCTTATATGTGAGTACAACTCTTATGTACCAATACGCATTTTGAAAGCCTTGAGCCCACCAAGGACATCAGATAATATCTTGTTGTGTAAGCTTGGGGCATTAATTTCCCCCTCTTATCTAAAAACCAATTGTCCCAAAGTCTTTCAAGTGAAAATGTTACTAGTTATTTATCTCAAAGTGTAGCCTGCCATAACTTTGAGAGATGAACCCTACAATCTCCCAGAAGAGGCAACCAATAGAAACATCAACTTTTCGTGCTTTTTAATAAAGTAGGTGATGATCATGATTCTGTTTTTCTGAGAGGTTGTCGGTAGCTCAAAAATGACCCTCCAAATGGTGATTTGATTTGTCATGAGATGAACCAAATCCAAGTTCCGAGACCCCCAAAATCCACACCAACAAGGTGGTCTAATGTTTCTTCACCAGCAATGCAAAGAAGGCAGGTATGATTTGGCACAAGTCCTTTGTGAAGAAGACCTGACATTGTGGGTGTTTTATTGAGAAAAAATTGCTAAGCTAAGAAGGATTGTCTTTGGACTTGAATGGGACTCCAAATCCAGTTAGTCCAGACAAGGGAGGGAGCAGAGTTTATTTGAAAAAAACTCATTCCAATGGGTCTTGTCAACAACTCAGTTCTACTTGAGGTGCTGATCAAAATAATTGACCCAAACCCCCTACCTCAAGATCTGCTATTTCCAACCTCATATGATTGGTTGTCCATTCATTATTATCTCCTCAAGACCATCTGATGCGAGTGCACTGGATCCACAAACATAATTCCAACAATCTCTACTTGGCTGGGTGAATTTGCTTCCTCAATCCCTGAAAGAATTTTGTTGATGTCTTTACCTTGCTCTAAAAACTCCAACTTAAATGTATTTGAGGAATTTGTTACCCCACTCCATTTGTCGAATCCAATAGTCTATGTATGACACAATTTAAAAAACTGAAAAGGTTAAATAGGAAAATGTTCTCCTACGTTTCCCCTTGGATCATGTATAGAATATGAGGACCAATGACAAGCCACCACGTGACATATTCATGAGCCATGTGACACACATGAGGACATACATGACCTCTTGTTCCTTCAAATTAAATTGATCGGGTCATAATGCAATTAATCAATCCAAGTCAACTCCCATATCCCAAACCCATCCTAATGGAATTTAAAAAAACCCAAATATGTTCGGTCCCATCCCATTGCTAAAAATAAATTCAACAAAACAAAATGGATAATGTAAGTACAATCCACTTTTCAGCCCCAATTTCAGTCTACACATATTTTGAATTTTTAAAATAGTATACATCATTTAATGAGATATATGTTTTTTTTAAAAATGAAACATATATTCAAATAAATTGTATAAATTCGTTATATAAAATATAAAAAATTTCTATCAAAGCATATAGTTTGTTAATACGAGTTGAAGATGGTGTTTTCTTTTAATAAGAGTTGTCTGGTCAGAGGTCCGCCTCCGGGTAAAGGTTCTGGTCGTCGCACCTGAGATCTTGCAGCAAGAGAGCCTAGGGGACACCGGTGTAGTATTGGCCAATGGGACTCCGACGCTCAAGTCAGTAGAGTGAATAAATGGAGAAGATGAAGATGAAGAAGACTCCAAAACCAAAATTGCTTACTTGTGAATATCCCGGATTCAAGATTATGGATCTGTTATAATGTTGTGGCCCCATGTAACATTCTTATTGGCCCTAACCGTAATTGCAATGAACAGTGGCAGACGACTTGTCAGGTTCAAGGCATGTCTCTGCCAATTCGACAGAGTAGAGCAACCCTGGACATGTCTTGCGGTGTCAGTGGTCCCCTCCTCCTATGGTTGAGACCGGATTCGAACTCAGGTCAGGATGGTTAGTCTTGGGGATGCCCCAACGATCGTATTGTGTATGAATAATTAGTTTGGTCGACCAGCCTTGATCATTCTTCAACCAGTGCTGGTCAGGTCACAACCATAAATCTCCTTGACATAATGCCTTTGGCGGAGGCGACACAGTTCAAGGTGCCTTGCTCGGGTCAGGGGACCCCCAAGCAGGGGTCCTTCGACGAGTGATTCTGTCATTTTTTTAGGTTAAAGGATACTCAATTTTAACTTGGGCCGAGTTACGCCACTCGTTTACCTGATTAACTAAGACATGTGGTTCCCTCAAAAAGAACACGAGATTTTTCCTCTACATAAGTATATGTTATGATAATTTTCTATCGATGTGCATGAGATTAAAATTAGGGTTGAAAAAAATATTATTTAACAATACTTAAATTGAACAGAGTCATTTTTTATCAACAAAAACTCATACCACGGGTGTTTTCAATTTCTAAGTTGAATGTTAATAAAACCTTCACCAAAACCCTGCCTCTCTAATCTCCCTCTTCAAAACCCCCAAAAACCTGAACACCACCACCATCACCACATCAACGATTCCCTTGGAAGGGCACAACCAAACCCTAAAATGACCCTCGTGTCCCCCTCCCGCCTCGCTCTCCTCGCCCTCGTCTCCCTCTCCGCCTTCTGCCTCTATAAGTCCCGCCGCCTCCGCCGCCAAAAGAAGCTCCTTCTCCTCTCCTCCTCCTCCTCCTCCCCAAACCCTAAAAACCCTAGCCGGGGCAAGATCTTTTTCGCTTCCGAGACCGGGACCTCCAAAACCCTAGCCTCCCGACTCTCCGCCTTCCTCCGCTCCGAGGGCCTGGATCTCGACCTCGTCGACCCGGCGGACTACGAGCCGGACGACCTCCTCAGGGAAACCCTTGTCGTGTTCGTCGTCTCCACGTGGGAGGACGGGGGGCCGCCGAGGAACGCGGGGTTTCTAGCGCGGTGGCTTGAGGACGGGTCCGCCGATTTCAGGGTGGGATCCGCCGCCCTCGCGGGGTGCCGGTTCGCGGTGTTCGGGGTCGGGAGCCGGGCGTACGGGCGGAGGCGGTTCAACGCCTTCGCGAGGGACTTGTCGGGGTGGATGAGGGGGCTCGGGGCGGTGGAGGTGGTGCGGATTGGGGAGGGGGATGTGGATGGTGGTGGGGTTGAGGAGGAGTTTGAGCGGTGGAGCCAGAGGTTGGTCGGGGTACTGAAAGGTGGGGTTTTGGATTCTGGGTTGGGTGTTGCGGGTGAGGGTGAGGGGTTTGAAGGTAGCGAGGAAGAGGGAACGGATTCCGAGGAGGAGGAGGAGGCCGAGGAATCGGGGGTTGTTGATTTGGAGGATATCGCGGGGAAGGGTCCGTCGAGGAGATCTTCTTCGAGCGTGTTGAAATCGACATTGACGAATGGCGAGGAGAATGGGTTGAGGGAGATGGTAACTCCGGTTATCCGTACGAGCTTAGAAAAGCAGGTAATTTGGAATTCCTTTCATGTAGAGCATTTTTTTTGGTTATATTGAATGCAATGTATTAATGAAGTTAGGGACTTGAACTCCAGGTTTTGTGTTACTCTAACTTGAGTGTTATGGATTTGGGCAGGGATATAAAATTATAGGTTCCAATAGTGGTGTTAAGCTTTGTAGATGGACCAAGTCACAGCTTCGAGGGCGAGGGGGTTGCTACAAGCATTCTTTCTATGGCATAGAGAGCCACAGGTTATGCATCTGTACCTTATATAATTTTCTAAATCTCTCTATGCCCTCAGTAACTTGTTTTTCTGCCCATTTATTTTTTACACAACAATACAACTATATTTTGAGGTGCAATTTTGAAATGGAGGTTTAATTAAGTGAGGAAATCATGGTTATTTGGTCACTTAGGTTATTGCATAACTTTGAGTTCTTCATTTAATGGGGTGTAATTTTCTCATTGACATTAATATGGGCTAGCAGCAAATCTCTGATTAATTGGCAAGTTATGGTTGGGGAGGAGACTTGAATCAATCAAACTATTAATCAACTCAATAAGATGTCACTACTGATTCTCACTAACTAGTTCAAAAATGCAAAATTAAGAATTGATGTATTTTAATTGGGTAAAATAAGCATAAATCTATGAACATGGGAAAGATATATGGCCAGGCCACCACCCTTTAAATATGAAATATGTTAGCTGCTTGAATTCCTCCACCCTCCCTCAAGAGATGGTTGAAGTGAATTTCCGTCCTGGCCGAGGTCAGCTTGATTTGGAGGATCCTGATGAGGATATGGTGATCTGGAAATTAAGGGAGATGTTGGAATTCTTTGTGAAGCCTTTCCGCTCGTTGCCTAATAAAGATCTTGACTGAAATATTCCCATTGCTCAATGTTCAGCTATCCTCACAGAGTTGAGGATCAACATAAGGATTTCATGTTGCTTCTTTTTCTTGACAAGTTCCTTATTGGAGTAAATATAAATATATAGGCACATGATGAAACATGCTTTGTGAGTTTAGAGCTTTGTGAAGATTGTTTCATCATCACAAAGCTCTATGTGAAGATTGGTTAGGAAGCGGTGCAACTTTGAAAGCTCGCAATAGATGTGGGATTGTGGGAATCTTATAAAACACACACTCACTCTATGTGGGATTGGTTTCAGATGGAAGAAGAAGATTGAGGAAAAAAGTAGGTAGGAAAGTTCACTTGATTCATTCCTCACGGGGTGTGTTTTGGTTGAAGAGGAATGATGAAATCTTCAAGATGAAGATGTCTTATGCATAGAAAACTGACAGATCTTTCATTAGGGACTTCAGTGTTGCTTAGAAGGTGATGTTTATGCCCTCCTACTTCTGGAGTTGTACCATATTGATTTAGCAAGATTCAGGTGGTGTGCTCCCACCCTTCTTTATGCAACATTCGGAAGTGGAATATATAATCTACCAAAAAAATACTACAAATTATAAAATAAGTCAAGGAAATGTAATAAGAGGAGATAGAGATGTGAATCATGTGATAGGAGAGGCCCTGCTTCCTCTCTAAGTTTCTTCTTCTTCTTTTGTGCAAATCGATTTTCATTAAGTATTTGTATAATGTAATTTCTGTTTTTCTATGGGGTATATTTTGGATCCTTCAACCCCATCCTCCAAGTGTTGTCAATGTCATTCATCTTGAACCAGTCCGCCCTTTTCTGTTTTGATGATGCATAAAATTCTTGAACTGGTCCATTAACATGGGCGCTCCCCCCCCCCCCCCCCAAAAGAAAGGGCGGGCGGGGGGGGGGGGGGGGGGGAGGTGTGTGCGGGGGCATTTACATTTTATTTACAATTGAGTCTGATACATGCTTTATACTTTCTAATGAATCAGATGCATGGAAGCAACCCCTAGTTTGGCATGCGCCAATAAATGTGTTTTCTGTTGGAGGCACCACACAAATCCTGTAGGAAAAAGCTGGATGTGGAAGATGGATGATCCTCTTGAGATTGTAAATGCTGCAATAGACCATCATACAAAAATGATAAAGCAAATGAAGGGTGTCCCTGGTAGGTTTAATTTTGTTGTAGTTTAGCTTGTCTTGAACTATTGACGGTGACTGCAGTAACTGACAGTCTGATAATGTAATATTGTAGCATCCATATTTTTTCTTGCCTTCTGTGTACAAGTTGATGATGTACTGAATACTGGTTGTTATACCTCCATTCTGAACAAAAGGAATGCCAAATAGCAAAGCATAGGACCAGCCAGTGTCTATTTAGATTATGAGGCTTTCTATTCTGAGCAGTTATTTGTTCCATTATGCAATCTGGTGAAACAATGCATAGCATACATGGCAAAGTGGACTTATGGTTGTTTTATGACTTGCAGGAGTGAATAATGAGCGATTATCTGAAGGTCTCGCTCCCAGGCATTGTGCATTGTCGCTTGTTGGTGAGCCCATCATGTACCCGGAGATAAATACACTCATTGATGAGCTGCACCGTAGGCGAATTTCTTCTTTTCTCGTTACCAATGCTCAATTCCCAGAAAAGATAAGAGCGTTGAAGCCTGTCACCCAGGTATTCTGACTGAACCTTGAGATTGTAGTTTGACCTTGGAAATGAATACTTAGAAGTAGAAGTAATTAATTGATTTTAGATAATATAGACGAAATTGATCTGTATCAAACCCTGCAGCTGTATGTCAGTGTCGATGCTGCTACAAAAGATAGCTTAAAGGCGATTGACCGACCGCTCTTTGGAGATTTCTGGGAGCGATTTATTGTAAGTTTTCTTTTCCTGATATTCAGATTACTTCTGAGAAGACTTGTGTTAGTGTTTTTTTTTCTTGTGTGGGGGGGGGGGGGGGGGGGGATAATGCGATAGGATTCATCTAAGTGCATCCTTTTCTTAAAGCTCTATATAACCTGATCTGCTGAGTTATCGAAACAAGTCTCCTAAGTACATGCATAGTTTTACATTATATGCTGTGAACCACTGAACCTTAAAAATAACAAGTAGTCAAGACCATATCGTAGATCGTCTCATTATGCAAACCAAGGTGTCTTCTGCTGATGCTTTAAAAAACAAGTATGGCGCTCATTTTCTAACAAGAGTTAAATGACTCACTAAAAAATGATTTGCAAGCCTTCTTCAAAAATTAGAGCTTGTGTTTTAGTAGGCCCCTCATCTACTTATTATGTTTGATGTGTTTTATGTTTTCTTTTGGAATTTTTGCCCATATTTTAATAATAGTGCACTGGTACACATTGTTATTCATGTCGTCATTCTTGCAGCCCTAATGAAGCATGTGATTTCTCTAGTCGCTTATATACTTGATTAGGTGAGTATATATATATATATATATATATATATTTGATTAGGGAAAATGCAAAAAGGTATGTATTCAATTCATTTAAGTATATACTTCATTTTTTGTCAGTATTTACTTTTAAAAAAATTTGAAAATATGTTATGACGGTAAGAGGACTGTAGGAATGACTGTCCCTAACATATTCCTTAACGATACATTGGATGGTAGAATTCCTATCACTTTGTCAAAAATAGAAAAGCTTCTTCAAAGTATTTCTTGGCTAAAGATCACTTCTTTCATTAAGTGTATGTTTGGCAACAAACCCCAAAAGCAGCTTTTAGCTTTTGAGGTCACATCAATTCAAATACATCATCATTTAAAAGCTAAAAGTTGTTATCAAACATGTTAACTTAAATACATCATCATTACTAGATTTTATCTCTGAACTGTACTTCAAAATATGTGTTTTATAAAGTAGTCATCATCATTACACCCTCAAATCATCATCATTACACCCTCAAAAGGTGTGCATGAAGCTGCAAAAGCTAGAAGCTGCTTTTCAAACTGTGTTTTCAAACGCTACCTAGTGAGTGCATTAATTGTTTCACTTGTAATATATAGACTGGCACTTGTAGAATAGGAGGATTAGCTGAGATTTTTTTCCCGACAAGATACCACAGAAGGTATTTATTTCTCTTTCTAGTGAGTTATATCATCTAAGAATCTTCCAGATTGTACCTGGTATTTTGCATTTGACCATGAGATTACGCAGAGATACTTTTCCTACTTTTACAACTTTGACAAAAGTAATGTGTTGCGCAATAGTAGTCCATACTTTTTGTAATACATCCTTGCCTACTTGACTTGGATTTTATAGAGTTTTCCCAACCATGTCATTGTCATCTTTCAGTTGTTTATTTTGCTTTATCAACATTGCAAATGCCAAGGTTTTTGAGCTGTAGCTATTACAGTGTTAAGGTCAAACCAGTAAAATCGACAAAGCTGTGGTATCACTGCCTCACTAATGACCTTAATATTTAATCTTTACAAAAATTATATACAGGGCTTTTGATTTTGTTTATATATGCAAAATAAGAGTACTTCAATTGAATCTTAGTTTATCATGAATAATTGGTGTCGAGTTTCCTTGTACCTTATATTCAACTCATGAGTCCCACTATGTAATGTATTTATCGCATTACTTGACAGGATTCCCTGAAGGCTTTGTATGAGAAAGAACAGCGGACTGTTTATCGTTTGACATTAGTCAAAGGCTGGAATGCAGAAGATATTGATGCATATTCAAGCTTGCTTGGTGTGGGTAATCCTGATCTAGTCGAAATCAAGGGTGTCACCTACTGTGGATCGTAAGCTGCTTCTCCGCATTCATGTCAAGTTATTATAGTGTCTTGCTTCAGGTTCTTGATCCCAATGTATTAATAAAAAAAATACAATTCTGGGCAATTTTATTTCAGATCTGCCACTTCAAAGCTAACGATGGAGAATGTCCCATGGCATGCTGATGTCAGAGCATTCTCTGAGGCATTGGCCCTCAAAAGCAATGGAGAGTATGAAGTTGCTTGTGAGCATGTCCACTCATGTTGTGTACTTTTGGCTAAAGTCACCAAATATAAAGTAAATGGTAGATGGCATACATGGATAGATTATGACAAATTCCACGACCTGGTAATTTCACTCCATCTCTTAGTCATATCACTTAGTTTTCACTTGGCAGCTTTCAAAATATTGTATTAGTTGATGGTAACTGATGTGCTTCTTCATTGATCATATAGGTGGCATCTGGGAAGCCTTTTAGCAGTGAAGACTACATGGCTCCCACGCCATTATGGGCCGTCTACGGTGCGGAGGAGGGTGGTTTTGACCCTGACCAGTTTCGTTATAAAAAGGAACGACGCCATGGAGCAGCTGCCCTTCAGACTTAGCATTGAAAGACATTTCTTTTCGTAACTGGAGGTTATACACAAAGAAATCTTATGTGTAGTAAGTATCATCTTAACTTTTTACATGATACGGATTGTGCACCTGCTTCCAAACGTGAAATTGAGATGCTCTGTTTCATTTGGTGGTGAGGGTGGCTCTGTCACTTGGCCTAAAATTTTGCAATGGATGCAGGGATCTGTACAAAGATTCTGAGTGGAAGGGCGGTCCCCAACCCTACCCAGGTTTAGTTTGAGGTAGGCTGTATTCGCTTTTTTCTTTTTGGTTAGGTAATTGGGGAACTTTTGGGAGATACCAGTGGTCCATGCAAGATGACAGTTCTGGTATTTTGTTTTATAATTGCAATTTTGACAAGGGGGCTCTTCCTAAGTCATGTGTGTTAAAATATCTCCTTTGTCTATGATTTTGAGACAATATTTCACATTCACTGTGCGCACACTGAATCTCTCTAAATGCTCCATGTGGTGTGTGCCGGTACAGTGGCTTCAATAGAAAACAACCTAGGGGATAAATGAAGCATAGCGAGAGACTATTTGTATGATATTTCATCCCTATTAAATACTGTTATGTAGACAGTATAAAAGGGCTTAATCTACATATGGCCAATAGACTAATCTAACTCGAATGTGGTGTGCTTCTCTTTCTCTACAAAATGTTTCAATTTTCTCGTGCATGAAATCATTGACACCTTGTTTGAGAACCATATATTTTGACACCTTGTTTGAGAATCATCTCATCCTCAACTTTTTAGAGACAGTAGCTGGTGGATAATGGAGAATCAGCAATGCTTTCGAGGGGTCAAACTGATACTGATCGGAGACTTTGGCCCACAGGTTTAGGGAGGAGGATATCTGTTGGTGAAGGAACAAGAGGGTCGGGGGAACTGAAAACCAACTGAAGAAAGTGCCAACCATCTGAAGTTGGAGTTGGTTCTATAAGCTGCAGGTAGATAAATTGAGGACATTTTGTGCCATTCCAGATTTGCTCAAGTTTGTCACACTCAAATTTTGGTTGTACAAGGTCAACACATAGATGGTAATGCACATTACCATTTTGATGCCTCTTCCTCTCCAACTTGGGGTATAACCTGGTTCAATAAGTAGCTTTTATGAAACTATGAAATGCTTTGGTCTTAAATACACATGTTATTGGAAGCATAAGAAGATCGACTCCTTATGAAGCTGGAGGACTATTTGAGACTCTGTTACAACAATATGGCCATCATGGTGTTTAAGAGGCTGAAATTCTAGCCAGGACTGCCTAGAAGATGTGTCATCCATTAAAAATCATAGGTTAACAATGGGAGCCTTTGTTTTTTTTTTTTTTTAATGAAAGTAATGGGTGCCTTTGTTCAAGCTGGAAGGATGTTCATGTAGACTGAAGAACAAAGCAACTACCCTTGCCAGGATATGGCATAAAAAGAAGGATCAGGAGAACACATACCCTCCACTTTGGTAAATTAGAGTACCTTCTTACTTATCAAAGGGGGAAAAAAAGAAAGAATTATGCCTCCACATGACTTTGGCATCTACACCACGGCGTAGATAGCCAAGTCAGTCAAGCAACATAATTTCTCGTTTCATGAAATATATTAGCATTGAATTATTAGAAAAAGAAATTCTCATTTGAATCAGAGTTATTAGGCACTCTTAGATGGATTGATGTGCACTATAAGCCTTTAGATGCATGTAATCATATCATAATCAATTCCATTCCATGCGAACAAATACACACTCTTCGTGCTTACGTGTATAGATTGCAGACTATTGTATTCAGTGTTCCATTCCCTAACCTATTATATATTAGGTTAAAAATATAAAAGATTTGCATTTGAATTCATTTATCTTTTGTAAATATTTGCACTTCGAGAAATATATTTATTCAAAAATAAATAAATCAAAATGGACCACGAAAGTCATATAAGTAGGTTCATCTAATTCATCCAACTTACTATATACAACCACTATCAAATGACATGCTTTTTTTTACGTTGCTCTCTGCGCTGCACAGTTCAATTGAAACAGTTCTGTAAAATATTGATCCCTCGTATGAATGGCTTCCAGTCTTCCACGAAGGTGCCGACCCCTTTTAGACTTTTCATGGACCGCGTTTCTTTTAAAAGGATGGTACTACATATACTCACCATATGTAGTCTCATATATTATGATAGTGTATCTCATTATATATTTTATTTTATTTTATAAAACACCATGTATTTTAATAAAAGAGTATATAATTTTTTTTCTTAAAATGCAAATGAGAGATTGAACATATTATTTTTCTTGAAAAAAAAACAGGAAGAACAATAAGAACAGATAAATTGAACTAAACAACCAGCAAAAAAAATCATCAATTATGACACCCAACAATGGAATTTTTAAAAAGAGTTACTGAAATACAATTCAAAATCTCCCTATTATAATTTTGAATTCGAAATAAATATAAGAAACAGCCAAACCCAAATAAGCATCAACTGCTCTTGCAAGGCCTTCCTTTTCGCCTTCCCCTGCTTTTGGGCTTCTTCTCAGCAGCAGCCGAGGAATTCGTCTCCTTCTCCTTCTCCTCTTCCGATCCTTCTGTCCTCGGCTTCTTCGTCTCCACTACCTCCTCCTCCCCCTCTTCCTCCGTCGTCTTCGGCTCCACCACCACCTTGCGCGGCCTCCCGCGCTTCCTCCCCTGCTTCGGCTGTGGCTTCTCCTCCTCGGACGATGACGACCCTCTCTTCGTCTTCTTCTTGGGCTTCTTCTTCTTCTTCGTATTGCCCATATCGAAAATCCTATCGATTTTGGCTTTTGGGGTACTGTGTTTTTGTATTTATATTAATTTATATATATTTATATGGGTCACCGAAGAATCGA
Source organism: Acorus calamus (assembly GCA_030737845.1). Lineage (NCBI taxonomy): Eukaryota > Viridiplantae > Streptophyta > Magnoliopsida > Acorales > Acoraceae > Acorus > Acorus calamus. The sequence continues at coordinate 10,276,675 of CM060876.1, read as the reverse complement.
TTGTCTCTGTCGATTCAAAAAGTAAAGGCAGAGTTTTATTAAAAATAAAAAATAAAATTTGAATTCAAGGGGACTGATACCATCTTAACCTTTTTATTTATATTTATTTATTTTACTGCGAACCATGAGGTCTTGTATACTCACACCAATAAATTATAACCCCACCCCAAATAAAATATTAAAAATTATGTTTTCTTTTTTTTAAAAAAAAAATAAAGAGACCTTGCCAATCCGGATATCCCGCCCCACAACCTCCTCTTCGCCGCCCTCCTCTTCATTTCCACCAAAACCCTCCTCCCTAGCAACCTTCACATCGCCCTTCTCATTGCGGCCATCCTCCTCCTTGCTTCGCCATCCCCGGCCCGCTCCTCTCTTGGTCGATCCGTGCAGGATGTCCGATCCTCCTATTCGAAACCCTAACTGACTCCTTCATCGACTCTATCCTCCCCCCTCTCCCTTCCACAACCACCCCTTCTTCGATGCCGACGACGTCTTCGATGAATTCTCTAACACCAGCTTTGGTAGCGACATCTCCAACGCCTCGCCTCTCATTCCCCCTTCCTCCCCCCCCCCCCCCCCCCCACCAAGACCTCCCTCCATCTGATGGTGTTGTCGAGGAGGTCACTGTTGCATTCCTGGCCGAGTTCGGTCCAACGATCACCATGTGCGTTGACGGACTCACGTCACCGCTGTTGGAATTCAAATGTTTCACAACGGCGAGGCTCCCCCCTCATAAAGTTGAGAAGAAAAACAATCGCATGGGAGAAGAAGAAGAAGAAAAAACAAATAGAGAAGTGTAAAATGGATGGGGTGGGTTTCACTGTGATGTTTCACGTATGTATGAAGGGGCGGGTTTAGTGATTGACAAAATAAAAGGGGTGGGTCAGACAACGAGAAGAGTTTCTCATTACATGATATGAGTGTAAGTGCCCCCAACTTTGAAACATAAACTCACCAAACTAATCTACATATAATAATTATTTTTATAAATATTGAATAACATAAGGTGTAAATCCAGCAGAGATCCTTGTAGAGTAACATAAAGTGTAAATAACTACTCTACATGACAGAGAAATTAAAACTGATATATCCATTTGTATTCTATCTGAATCAAATATCTCAAAATTCTATTTGATGTCTGGGGATGAATTTGAATCCATATTTAAGTGGATTTCACAGTAGAAAAATAGCAAAAAATGCAAAATAAGATTTAGTTTCTACGTCCCTACCGTTTATATCCATGTTATTCCAAGTTATTTTTCTTTACGTTTTAAAAGCTTTCAAAAAGTTCAAATGCAAGTTTGAAATCCCACGATTTTGGAAGTGATCCTAACGGGAGCGAGGAGAGTCAAAGTCGCACCACACATCCAAACGTGTCCTAAGGATAATAAAGTTCTTATATATGATCAAACATTCAAACTCAGGTGAATTTTTAAAATATATTCTAAAAATTGTTGCACTAGATCGAACAAATATTCAAAAGAAAAAAACATAAAAACTAACAAAGGGCTCATGTTAACACACACGCTATAAAATATGATATGTATTTTGAGATCTTTTAGATGAACATTTTATTTACATATGTAGAATTTCAAATATCTAATAATTTTTTATCGAAATATTTATTGAAGGAGTATTAATTCCCTCAAAACAATTTTAATTAAACACTCGAGGACCTTGCATCAGATGTAACAAATTGTTATATATTAGTCTGATGAAAATAATAAATAAAAATAAAAATTTATCCAATAAACCGTATTTTTATATGTGAAGTGTACGGTTATACCGGCAATTTAATCGGCAGAGACTTGGTCCGGGCGTGACTAAAAATGAAACAGCGATTCGAAATCTCCGCCTTAGTTGATACACCCACTTTGTTCCGCTCTGTATTTGGATCCGAGTTCACAATTTTTTTTTTCGGGAGGTATTTACTTGGTTATAGACACCGGAAGTAACTGGTAAGCATTTGGGTGGACCAACTTGACCAGTTGGTGACGGTTGCTGACTATGGACAAATAGAAAAGTTGTTATTTGTTCATTTTGTACAGGGGAATGGGAATTGTTCAAATACCTCTTGACTACGTCAAATTTTTTTCTGTCCTTGAACTTTTTTTTATTTTAGGATTTTTAGTTTTAAGTCCCCGTAAACTATTGAATTTAGTTATCGATCCCTTACTTCTTCATATTTTGTTTTTAGTCCCTGCATTTAAATGATAATTTAGGAATAGGTCCCTCCCAGGGACTAAAAAACAAACTTGATAATTTAGGAATAAGTCTCTCCCAGGGACTTATTCCTAAATTATCATTTAAATGCAGGGACTAAAAACAAAATATGAAGAAGTGAGGGATATATAGCTAAATTCGATAGTATACGGGGACTTAAAACTAAAAATCCCTTTTATTTTTCATTTACCTTTAAAATCTGATCCTATTTTTTTTTACCCCTGAATTTTCATAATACCCAAACTATCCCTTACAGACAGAGTTATAGAAATACATAAATATAATATGATATATACATAAATTATACACATAATTACAGATATTTAATAGTTATCTACATAAATATTAGAGTACGCAAAAATGTTTATATACAAAATGGTCATATTTACATTCTCAATGTCATTACATTATCATCTGTAATTGCATTCAGTGTACAAAGAATTGTTGTAGATACAATATCAAAGTTTCATTAAAATGGATACATCAATTGTTTGAATTACGACGTTTTCTTTAAATCTTAATGATTAATTGTTATCTCCCATTTAATCCTCTTCATATCCTCTTGAGTAAAATGAAACAAGATTATCGAACTAGACATTCAATATACTTCATAACGAAGAACGGATTTTTCAAATTATATAAAAAATACAACAATCAAACACTTAAATAAAATAAATTTTTATTTAGCAATATTAACAAAATTAGTAATAATATGAATCTGAACTGAAAATTTATGAACAATTTTAATATTTTAATAAAATTACTTCTTGATCCATGTACTTATCAATTGCTGAAATTAACATTTACATAACAACTACAACAAAAACTACCAATGCGATGTTCAATGATATAATCTACTATTTACATAATAGAAATGTAATATCTTCTATTATTCTTATAACAATTACAACAGAAATTACAAAAACTATAATTTACACAACAAATATGTAATGTCATACATAAAACTAAACTAAGGACATGTAAATTATAGAAATGTAATAACTGATTACAGAAATGTAATGATCCATTACAGAAATGTAATATTAATTCACATATGGGGTTGATTTGGGTATAAAAAATGAGGTGCCACAGGTCTAGGGGAAAAAAATAACATCAGATTTCAGGGGTAAATAAAAAATAAAAAAAGTTTAAGGATAGAAAAAAAATTAGACCCTTAGTCAAGGGATATTTGAACAATTTCCCCTGCATACATATTTTAGATTACATGCTTAATCAATGCAATTTTTTTTTAATGAAAAGTACTTTTAAGTGATCAAGTTATTTTAAACTACTGAGACAGCTAATACTTGCAACCACGGCAAAGAATAATTTCTTGAGATCAATAATGTTAATACTTTGTACATAATATTTTGATTGCTTGAGATCAATATATTAATATTAAATCCATGTATTAAATTGACTTGGTGTAGAAAATAACTTCTTTAAGATGAACCTGGGTGTTAAACTGACTGAAAAAAATTAATATGCTTAACCCGTCCCATTACCGACCGTTTTTAACTTTTGAGTTCATTAACAAACTGATGGCAGTTTGGTCATTAACAAAGAATCGCCGAGGAAGTTGAAACGTTCCTCGTCAATTCCACGGTCTTCGACCGCCGCCAACTTCACCTGCCGACAACAATCGCAGGGTTGTGGACCGTCGGATTCGGCTTTTTTTTTTGGTGGTCCCCACACACGTCATCCACCGTTCCGAATCCTGGAGAGATCCTCATCGGTGCCGACAGAGGCAACCCCCACGTGATCGTGTGATCTCGGAGAACATGAACCGTTGATATTTTGGGTCCATCCAACCCCAACCGTCGGGAGGATGGCTTTGGTGGTGCCGTGGTGGTGAGTGGGGGTTTGAAAAAATGAATTTTTTTTTTTTACTTCATGTATTATAATAAATGGGAAAGACGTTTGAATATCTATAAACATTTATAAACTCATATAAGTTATTGTAAACTTGGAACAAAACAATTACATCCCTATAAACACAGAACATGTCTAATACATCTCTACCGTTAAATGATTTTTAATCTATTATAGTTAAAATTAACCATAAATGTGATTTTACTATTATATCTTCTACAATGCACAACATGGTGATTTAACATGAGATTTTTAACTTGTGGAATCACCTCATCAAAATGTAAAATATAAAATCTAAGTAATATTTATAGTATGTTAAATACAATACATAAACAAAATCATCTTCACAGTTACAATTGTTTAAAATATGAGCAAAATAATAATAATAATAATAATAATAATAATAATAATAATAATAATAATAATAAATAATAATAATAATAATAATAATTAAATAGTACACAACAATTACATCAAAATTTGCAAAAGAAAAAAAAGTAAAAAAGAGTTTGATTAGGGGCAAGATGGTCATTTAAAATAACATATATGTTTTTTCTATTTTTTATGTGATTTATATGAGTGTTTAATATCACACAAATGGAATATTACGAGAATATATCATTAAATTAAATAAAAAGTTAACCCATGAACTAAATTGATTTACCATAATAGTTCAAAAGACTTGTACGTCCAATAATAAAAATTCATGTACTATGATATCTAGGACTGTAAAACAGATTAGTATAGTATATCAACATCCAAAATAAATTTATTTTTATTTTTTAATTTTAAACTTAATTGAGGTAGTCAATTAGGATTTTCATGAACAAAATATCCATGTTCATGAATTTGTAAAATCTTTGTTGTTCAATCAAGACATTAGTTCGAGAACAAAGTCACGTGTTTTATGTTATTGTTACTAGTACTTATATGTAATTATATTTATGTGAATCAGATGAGGCATTCTGTTTTGTGGTCCATTATATATCGTATTATTTGGTAGAATGTGTAACGAAATGTCTAGATTAAAGTTGTAAGCATGTTTTTTAGCATTATTGATAGTTTCATGTTATACATGTATCAAAGCATCTATGATTAGCTATCCATAGTTTAAATAGCCTAGTTCTTTTAAAAAATTATTATTGCTATTATCATAATTTTACGTTGAATTTGTTAGGATCTTTATATCTTGTGTTTTATTATTATTATTATTATATATTTTAAGTTGATTAATTTAGAAAATAGATATGGTTACAGAATCTCAAGCATCACAGATAAAAAAAAAATAAAAAATAAAGACAAAGGGAAAGGCAATACCGACAGCGCTGGAATGTATTGTCAATGGAATCAAGATAAAAGTGAAGAATTGTTGGCTTTATTGGTCGCGGATGGTGTGATGAAAGTGGAACTTTACCTAAGCAATTAGTTGAAACGAGAATTCTTCTCAAACTTCGGTGTAAGAAGACATTTTCCCAATATCAAAGTCGTATCAAATATTTCAAGAGGTAATTTGCCCAATTCGAAGATCTAATGCGACATAGCTCTGGTAGGATCCCAATACAAAAAATTCACGGCCAAGCCTGAAGTTTGAGAGGACTTTTTAAGGTGATATTTTGAATTAGAATATATTTTTATTTAACATTATTGTGTTTATTAAATATTTTATATTAATGAATATATTTATTTGCCAGAACACCATAAAGCAAGGCACCTCCAAACCGAGACTATTGTGGATTACAAGAGTGTTTGATGGTAGTATTCTGGAGTGTAGTGCTTGTGGGCATACAACAATTGATTTATGTGATATAGGCAATGATGCAACACCATATGCTCCATTATAGAATGGTGATCCAACAACTTATAATGGTGAAGATCACTCTATATTTAAGGTTGGAATCAACTGCTTGAGTTATGATTTTGAAAGTCAGTCATTTCTACCAAACGAGAAGACTGCCACACCTCCACCACAAAACGTTTTTCAACCAATAAAAAGCGTCAAATAGAAAAAAATTGAAATCAATAATTTTAATAGGAGTGTTTTTGTGGAGAGGTTGAATACTTTGAACCGTGGACTTGATCGAATTGCAACAATCTTCGATCAACCAATAAAAATGACACCCTTAGAGCATAAGAGATGGATTTTATTCAAATTAGACATGTTTGAGTGACACTTTTAGAACTTTTTCAAGTTAGAACCAATGAATTTGAAATATTATTATGTATTATAGTTGTCTAAACTTGAATTTTATGATGGTTATACCTGATGGTTGTTATGTTGGTTATTATGCATTATGGTTAAATAAAAATTTATGGTTAATGAACTTATATTATTTTATTTTATTAATTTTTTATGATATGTGATGTTTTATTTATCATATCTTTTATATATTAAATCTTTATTATTTAAAATATTATGTACATTATTGTTAAGTTATATCCTCATTGAAGATGTATCAAGACAAGGAAGAAGATGTATATGAAGAAGATGAAATGTTGAAAGAGGATGAAATTGCTGATGATGATAAATTTTATGTGAGAGTTAAATAAGCATCAATGGCTATAATGAGACTTGTTACTCAATTAAATATGATTTCTCAAGGTTGTATTGAATGTCCACTAGCTTGACGCCCCATTTCTTGGATTGGATACACAACATACATAACAATAAAATTACCAAGTGATGACCCCGAAGGATTTCATAAGTTGTACAAGATGTATACATATGCCTTTTAGAAATTATGCATATGCCTGCTACATTTTTAATGACAGTCGGAAAAAAATATCGATATTGTTAAACTCGTAAGACTTTTTGACCGGTCTAAATGAACTATTAGTAAGAATTTTTATAACATTTTGAAGATAGTGAATACAATAGCACCGGAGTTTATGGCTAAACCAGGGTTTTAAACTTCACAAAGGGACAATACGCGATTTTATCCTTATTTTAAAGTAAGGATGAAACATTTATCTATTTATATTGAAATTTATATTATATTAAGTGATTAACATAGATTAATGAATAATTTTTTTAAGGATTTGTATTAGAGCTATTGATGGCACGCATATACATGCAGTGGTAATTGGACTTACAACTAAGTAGCTACCATAATCAGAATGAACATGTATCACAAAATGTGTTAGCTGCTTGTAACTTTGACTTGGAATTTGTCCATGTGCTAATTAGCAGATAGGAGGGCCCGCTCACGATTCAAAAGTGTTAAATGATACTTTGTAGATGAGAAATGATTTAAAAGTCGCTCAAGGTACTTATATGTTACTAGTACCATATAGTTCTCTTATAAAATACTAATTAAAATATTTTATAATTTAGGTTATTTTTGGATGATGCTGGTTATCCAAACCGGCTCCAATTTCTAGCCTCATTTCGTGGTGAGAGATACCATCTTCAAGAGTTTGGTCTAGGGCGTGACCCAGAACGTGTAGAGAAGTTGTTTAATCTTCGTCATGCTTCCTTGAGAAATGTGATTGAGGTATTATTTGACATATTCAAATCTTGATTTGCGATTTGTAAATCAGTGCCTCCATTTCCTTGTAAGACTCAAGCGGAGTTAGTGTTGGCCTGTGCAGCTTTACATAATTTTCTTCATAGAGTATATCATTTAGATGAATTTTCAGAAGGTCTAGAAGATGATGATGAAAATGTTTCAACTAAGAAGCAACAACGAGATGACGATGAAGATCCTTCAGAAGTTCAAATTCAAGAGAATCAATGTAGAGATACGAATAATGGGTGGTTAAGTATAGCTAAGCGTATGTGGGATGACTATGACATCAATATTTATGGTGAACTAATGTAATAACATCTAGTTAAAAAATGATGCTTTTAATGATGACATTGTAGCAGTAAACATTTTAGATATGTGAATATCGATATTATTATATAAATCACATTTTATGTTGGGTATGAATAATTTGTGTTGAATTTGAATATTTGAACTCTTTATTTGTTATTTATTTGAATTACATATTTTTATATAATGATTCTCACGTTGGTTATGTTGGATAAACTTCTTGTTATTTCAAAAATCAAAAAATAAGTCTATGAAAGTATGAGAATCAATAAAAATCTGTCTGAAAATTTACCAAAGTTTAGGAAAGTTCTTAAGAGTCAATGTGTAAAAGTATGAAAGTTTGTAAATTTTTTTATAAATTTACAAAAGTTCATCACTTAAATAATATCTACATAAATCCGTTAAAATCCGAATCGGCTACCCCCTAACTTTTCTTAATATTCTACATACAAAAAATATATAAACATATTACATTATACAGCAAAACATTTATATATTTGATATAACAATGGGAAAAGATGTTGGAATTTTGTGCGTGACAAACAAATATTAGGCTGAATACAAATTCTTATAATTATCACATCAAGAATATAAACATTAAATATATATGAAATCATGTATACTCTAAATTATATAGTAAAAGCATAAAATAAAACAGTAAGTGATTAGAAAAGTGTATCCCAAAATGTGGAAGCGAGTGTGGACATTCTGTCCTCAGTGAATAAGGCCTCCTCACGCACATGGTTGAATGACTCCTACCACAGTGAGATACGATCACAATAGGTTTTGTTCTTCTAGGATGTGAGCTACGTAAAAATTACGGTGAACAGATTACGATCCTTTTAGATGCCCAGATAGATTGATAGAGAAGGGAAGGGTGTTGGGCCTCAATAGATTGTGTATACATTGTAAAGAAGAATTAGAATCCCATTTTTACTAAAGATGGATGTCAACTACACACTGTGTTTTTTAATAGAAAATGCATACACCTTTTTTTTATACAGAGGTGGTGGAGAAAAGAAACGCCTATGCATTTAAATCAAATATTGAACGTTAGCACTCCCTATGATAAACATTCTAAAACCAATTTGATGTTTTATTTTTGTAACTCATGCATTTGTTCCCGGTCATATATGCATTAGTAGGACATTTATATGTGAACGTAATGTAAGTTCTTTAAAATGCATGCAATAATATGGGCCAGATACACACATTATTGATCATGTATATTTGGTCACATAATTCTAATAATTCCAACATAAGACACTTATTATATGCATATGAATTGTATTACCATGCCATGCTAGAAGGGCCCAACATGCCACAAGGTTGGTCTAACACCACCCATATATTTTTTACGTGTTGTGTCAATGACGTGTCGTGTTATGTTGGTTTTTTAACGTGTCATGTTTTATCGGCCTAACCCGTGTCGTATTAATAACGTATCATGTTATGTTAATTTTTTAACGTGTCATGTTTTGTCGGTCTGACCTGTTTTACACTTTTACTCCCCAATCTCTCTTTCTTTCTTTTTGCATTGTTATTTCTTAAAAAAATTTTTGTCTTCACCACTTTTCGACATTCGTTTAACTAATATTTTTTTGGGGTGGGATGAATGATATCGGATCGACTCCTGATGGGGGTGGGAGTAAACGCTTTAAACTTCACCAGTGATGTCAGATTCCGAATACCTCAAAACTCGAGTTTGGCCAAACGCACCCTCCCTTTCTATAGATTCACTGCTCAAATATGAGCAATTGAAGCAGAAACCGAGAGAGAGAGAGAGAGAGAGAGAGAGAGAGAGATGACGCTGGGTCTGATAAACGCGAACCCGATCGTCCACGCGAAGAGGGAGAGGGTCGCCCGTGCCACCGTCGAAGACTTCAACGCCGAAGACGCGGTTGATGCCCTTGATGTCTTCGATATCCTCTTTGATTCTCAATTATCATTGTTTCATCAGTTGAGATTTTAATGCATTCATTGCTTTCATGTTGCTGATTTGAAAGGGGCATATGTAAAAGATGTCTTCTTTTAAAGGGAGGTCAATTTGATTGGGGGTTGAATTTGATGGTTTGGTGAAAATTGTTTAACTTGACCCAATTCAGCACATTTTGTGAGGGATATAAGAGACCCGGAGCATCCCTACTCGTTGGAGCAGCTCAGTGTTCTGTCCGAGGAGTCGATCACTGTTGACGAGAAGCTTGGGCGTATATTGTAAGCACTTTATTCATCATGGAAAATTTACCTTGTCGTTTGAATTGCCATTAACACAGAAAACATGACATGAAAAGCAAACTGATCCTTAATATAACATAAGGTCAATTATAGATACTTGTCCTATACAATTTCCTTTAATGATGCATTAAAGGAAAGAGTAAAAAAAGATTGATCACTGGTTCCTCTTCTTTCTTGAATAAACCTTCAAATATGTTGCTCTTGCATTAATTTTGGAGCGCAAAAACTTCTTGGATAGTGTAGATGTATGTGGAACACCAAAGATTCTAATCAAGGTTCGAAAAACCCAGATTTTGTTCTGGAAAAATCCCCTCGTTGTTTCTGCTTTCCTCTGGCTTTTTATTGAACAAAATGCGTTTATGTCTCTCACACATAATAGATAATTGGGCCAACATTAAACATGGACCTGGACACCCATTTATAAAGTAGTTGGCCAAAACAAATTCAGGTGGTTGGTTGGATCTGGTTGAAGGTCGTGTATGCAATTTTATACCGACTTGTATACCGACTTCCTTTAACTTTGTCCCAGCATAGCTTGAGCTCAATTGGGTTAGGTTGATGTCTTCCCCACATCTGATTGGGACATTTCATCCTTTTTGGCGTTTTGGTTGAATATGGGTATATCTAGATCAATTGAACTCAGGTCATCCCAACCACGTGGAATCTAATCCCAAGCCCCCTACTCACCCTTAAATGCATAGGATATTTTGACACAACTCAGCTCTGGTCCTGATAAGCCTAGCCTTGCCACATGAATGCTCAAATTGTGCTGGTCGAGTTTTTTATTGTTTTTTTTTTAATTTTTTGAGGTTGCCTTGATAGTAGGGACAATCTGATGCATAATAGAAGAAGAGAAGAAAAGAGAACAAAGAGAAAATAAATTGATCAAAATTCTTCAATAATGTTGATTGATCCCCAAAAGGGTAAACTTTTTTAATAATAAAACAAATCACATCCTAACCAATAAAATTAAATTAAATTCTAAGTTTCTAACTAACTAAATCAAATCATATCCTAACAACGGTTAAAGGCTTACCTGTATTAAGGGTAGGTATTGAGTTCAAGCCGCATTGATTTACCCACTTGTTTGTTAGCAAAAATTCAAAAGAATTTTTTGTGGGACCGGGGCAAACAGGCAGATGTAGCCTTTCCAGCTTTGTCATAAGGTCCTCCACGGGAGGTTCCTCCGATATCAAAAAAAAAAAAAATCCAAATCTATATGAATCCCCAAATCAAATCAAATCAAATCAAATCAATTATTATCCTGAGTCATCCACATCACAATCATCTTTGGAAGTCTTTGTACAATTTAGAATGAAATAATTTGGTATTATTAATGCTATATTTTGCATTGAGCAGTATATGAAGTCATCGCCCTGTTTTGCCTTGCAGCCTCAAGATTGTTCAGGTTGTCATGCTTGGCACACATGCCAGAACAGAACCTTACAAATGCTCATGTCGATATGCAAAATCTTGTCCTAGATTCTTTCCTTGCCATGTTACTGATCCAATCCATAAATACTGCTTAAAGTCAGCCACCTATGTTCCTGCATGGCCCTGAATATAAATGCTGACAAGTTCCTGCATAGAGTTTGAATACAATCTCACCTAAATTTTTTATTTGTGCACACGCATATCTATGCATTTGCCAATTTTAGTATAACAGAATACTACAAGAATTAAAGGTGCACATCAAAATTATATTTGATCTCTGATCTCTCACCAGAAATATATCAAAGTATAACAAGGGTGTAGGATTTTCTGTTCTTAGAAAATTTACTGCTTCTTATCCTAGTTTGGTTATGTGAAAGCAGGCTCATGATACACAGGATGGTGCAGGCCAGTATGCAAATGAGGTTTCTCTGTCATTCCCTGTTTTCCCGGCATCCCACCTGTCCATTACTGAAATAGTTATTAATCATAAAAAGTTAAATAGGTTCTATAAATTCAGTAAGCTTGTTTTCTTTTTTATTATCTATCTTATTATGGTTGTTTATATCACATTTTATATATATCAATTTCTCATATGAAATATATTGATTGTAGAATTACATTATTGTGGATCAGGCTCTAGAATTTTCTATTTTATTCAAGTACTGATAATTTATATTATTGTAGAATTACATTCACTCCGACTGTCCAGCATTGTAGCATGGCGACTGTCATTGGGTTGTGCTTGCGGGTTAAGTTGATTCAATGTTTCCCTCCACATTATAAGGCAAGTTGACAAACCTAATGATACCTTTATATTGTCGCATTTCCATAAATCATCCTGAACACTTCTCAATTTAAATGCAAGTTTTTTTAATAAGAAAAACTTACACACACCCCTTTCTATTTGAATTGCTAGGATGTTGAGTTTTAATTGATTGTGTGGTTAAATCGTTGCTTTTTGACCTGTGCCATCTTATGAAAATCTCGTCTATGAGTTTCCTTATTGATTTTGGAAATTCTGTAGAGTTGCTACCCTGTTGGCTGGGTTTAAGGAGAAGATCCTCCAATACCTCATTGGCCTGGTTTAAAGAAATGCTCCTCAAACAAAAGGAGATGAGGGATCTCTAAAAAAAACAATGCCAAAAACTAAACAATCAAAAGATAAAGACCCCCATTTTTTTGGCAAAAAAAAAAACCTTAACCTAACTTTCTCTTTTTCTACCACTCTCCCTGAAGTTGAAGTATTTTGTATTCTTTTGTCTACTTAACTTACTTGCAGGAGAAGGAGATGGCTCTTTTCTAGTTGAAAGAAAAAAAAATGAAACTGACCAGAGGAAGCAATGTAAGTAAGACCAACCAGGAGGCCATGAGGACTATGACCATTAGTAGTAATCTAAATTTCCATTGGTGGGTAGTTATCTTAGCTTGAGAGAAGCCATGCTTCTGGTAAATAACACACACATGAAAGATGAAATGAATGATGTCTATGGTAATGTTCAGCCAGCTTGACATGTTATAGCATGTTGTTGAGTTGAATTCTCTTTTTCAAGAGCTGCATAATGCGTGGCTTTTCGGACAGAGGCGTGGGTTTGCTTCCCATAGCTTGAATCCCCCTGGCTTACCTCTTGCACAGGGCTTGTGGGATATTCTGTGCACCAGGGTCTTTCACTTTTGTTGGAATTCCTTTTCAGAAAGAAAGGAAGAAAGAAAGAAAGAAAACCGTCTTGTAGAGATTTTTTCGCATGTGCTCTCATTATATCCTACATGCTGCCTGAACTGTATAAGTATTCATGTATCTGTATTTGATGAATCAACCTTTTGAAGGATTTGGTATGCGCAATTTCAGTTTCTGTTTATCCACTGCACAGTGTCATTCGGTTAATGGCTCACAAATTATCATTGTAAGCAAAGCGGAAAATTTTCTATTCTTTCTGCCATAGTGAACTCAATTGGTACAATGCATTTGGCTTGATTCGGTAGTTTCTTTTTTGGTCGATGGACAGTACTTCAGAAGTATACATATACTGCATATACACATCTATTTCACACTTTTTTCTTTAAAGAAAAGTTTACATTTCTTTTGATGAGTTTGTTTATTCAATTGTTTTCATGTTACATGCAGGTGGACATCAATGTGTCTCCTGGATCTCATGCAAATGAAGAATCAGGTGGGGTCATGAATTTTGATAGGCATGATCAGCATAACATTTATTGCACTTCATAATAATATAGCTTAATCCTTGAATTTACAACTATGCCCTTCAACCTCCCTCCTTTCTTAATATTTAATGTTCCATGAATTAACTTGTTGCTTTTGGATATACCAATAGGGTGCTCCTTATGGCCGTCATCTTAGTTTACTTTTAGAATAAGAAATTACTGATGGTTAAGAATATGTGTGGTTAGTTAAACTCTCAAAGGTAATGAAAATTCATTGGTGTAACTCGACATTTTTATTTTGTGCTTTGTCCATTAATTTCTTTACATGTTAGAGAAACAAGATTTCACCCGACCTCGGTGACCGTCAGCATGACCAAAACGATAGCTCATCTGAAATAGATTAGAATTTGTGTTTGACTCTGTTTGGTGCTCACATAGGTAGCAGTGATATGTAAAAAGAAAACTTTAGACAAATAAATGTTCATTGTGCTATTCATGTCAAACTGGGATTTTCCCCCAAGCTGAAGGGAGCAACTTCTCACCAGCCAACTTGCCAATCCCACCACCCAAATATTTTTGGGTAGTGGGATTGGCAAACTGGGAAGGGGAGATGGCGGGGCGGAGACGGCGGCAGTCCTTCCCAATTTGCCAATCCCACAACCCAAAAAAAAATTGGGTGGTGGGATTGGCAAGTTGGGTGGTGGGAGTAGTTGCTCCCAAGCCGAAAGCATATCAAACATCAATTCACACGTGGCTTGCTAGTTGCCACTGTAGATCACCTAGTGAAGCATTCGATCTTGAATCATTTTTCAATATTTATGCATTCTTATTTTTGTTTGTCTTCATAATAAGCAAAACTTCTGGAGCGCGCTGATACATTCAATCCACTTTACAGCCTGTCTGTAGCCTCATATACTTTGATAGCACAATATATATATACAGCGCTATCGTAGTGTATGAGGTTCTATCATAGTGTATGACGTAATTTTTTTCCTTTTTTTTAAAGAAAAAAGTATGCTATTGTATTTCAGTATATACATCATTTCATATAACATGTATTTCAATGGGAGAGAGTGACTTAAAAACCAAAAAACGATGTGGAATGTGGATGAGGATGTAATTGGTGCTGGACATATCATTTTCCAAACTTTTGTCTTTACACACTAGAGAAGGGGTACCTGAATATTTTGTAGCCAAGTATTAATATCTTTGTTTGCAGTGAACAAGCAATTGAATGATAAAGAAAGAGTAGCTGCTGCCCTGGAGAATCCGAACCTCCGTCAACTTGTGGATGAGTGCCTCTACTCGAATGAGCTCTAGGTTTTTATGTTGTATATGTTTGTAAATCTGAAGAGGGCCGGTATAAGCCCCCGGTTTGTATAATATGTCAGTTACAATAAAAAAGAGCAATCAGAGTTTGTATCTGGACTCCTGAGAGAGTATGTTGCTGTTCTCTTCTACTGACCTAAATATAAGGTGGTTATGACTGGTTACCCTTTGCAGTCTCATTATTCTGATTGGTGTAAGTTGTCTTGATAAAGGTGGAATTTTGTATAGACAGATCATTCAATTCAATCTGACTACACCATCCAACTATTCCATGAAACAAACAGTTGATCCATATCATAATGACTATTATGATTTGGAAAATGTGACGTTCATCCCAGTTGCAGCCTGTACACTTTTTTTTTTTTGTGAAACACATGCTCTGCTCAAGAAGAATTTTTTTTATATATAAAAATTGAATGCATATACTTTTATATTTTTTATAATAGAATATTTATTGAGATGATAAAATATGTTTTTTTTAGCGAAAGGTAGACGCATTACGAATAGTTTTAAATACAAGTCTGAATTGAAGATGATAGGAGTAGAAAAAAACACACATAAAGTGAAATTATAAACATAGAAAATAGACCATCCCTACGGGTTGTGGGACTTCGGGACGTCGGCCATCCCTAGCTCATGGTCCACCTACGACGAGCAGGTGAAGTAGACGAGAGGCTACCAGCACCTGCATAGCCGACTGAGAGGATACCCTATCCGACCATCTCCAGACGACTCCCACTGAAACGAACCGATGCCGCCCCAGATAAGCAACGCCCCCAATCAACAATGAAACACCGCACCATCGCATCCATGTTCTCGATGTACACTCGCGTTCCCCGAAAGATAGCGTGGTTTCTTGTCAGCCATATAGTCCATGCACCTGCGGCAATAAAAGGACTGTGATATCTTCGCTGCTGTACTTCAGTCACCCCTCCTCTTCAGCCTTTTATCCGCTAGCGACATCTCCTCCAAGCTGTCGAAATTCACTCGAAGCTCAGTGATTCCCTCCACCACCAGCCAAAACTGTTTTGAAGTCAGACATGCACATAAATAAATGCGTGCCTGTTTCAGGTTCAGAGCCACAAAGGCCACATAACACTAAGTCATTTGGTCGCCATTTTGCTTTGTACACCCGAGTTAGTAGCCTCTCCTGGTATAGTTACCACATAAAAATGCTGACTTTTAAAGAAACTTTGGCTTGCCAAATCTGTCTCCATTTACTCATAGTGGCGACAATAGGAGCAACCTCCCGCCTCCACCACAGATACCCTGATCTCACTGAGAACAGGCCACTCGGGTGTCCCGACCAGCTCGCTCTGTCCTCACCAAGGTTTGGCTGCCACTCGGATGTCCCTAACAACGTCCTTAAGTTCTCCACCTGTCATCTCTTGAGGCTCAGCGACCCTGCACAGCTGCACCTCCGCTTGCAGTTTGGGACCCCACGCGCCAATGCTTTGCCACCGTACCCGCCTTATTCAGCGCCAGTCAGAAGATGTCCGGGAATTGTATAAAAAGCGGGGTCTGTCCTATCCACCAGTCATACCAAAAGTATATTGTGTTCCTACTGCCCAAATTCCACCAAATCGCCTTATGGAAGTCCCCCACCAATTTAAAGATCCCTTTGCACAGGTGGGATGCTGTTATAGTGAATGGTTTATATATCACATTAGTACCATGACACCTGCATCTGAGGTTATAAAATGCAGAAAACCATGAAGGACTAGTTTTGTAGACAAGTGTTGTTATACCTAGTTTTTTTTCCAACTTCAATTCCAGTATCATGTGTCGATACCAAATTACCAGAACATATATTTATTATTCACCTTAACGAGATACATATGTCGATGAATTTTTTTCAAGCATATGTTTTATTTATTTTCATAAAAACTTGTATTTTATTAGATGATATATATTATTTTTAAACATTTAAAATACGTGTAGATTGAAATTGAAATAAAAAAATAAAAATAGTACACGTAACAGTGTTCAGACAATTCCGTTTATGAATTCGTGATGGTCCAAGTCCTTATACAATAAAATAAATAAAATGAAAATCAAATAGTGAATAAAACAAAAATCAAACGGTAATGGATCTCACCGTCCAATCAATATCTTGTGATGGATTTTGTACGTCTCAGATCGATCATCAATGACTCGTTTTGATTTCTCAAACTGAACCGAGTCTCACACCCACATCGCTCCTTCGCCTCGCCCGAATCGAGAGGCTTTTGTAGGGTTTTGCAGTGGCAGCCAAAAAACATAAACAAATACGGTCGAACCTCTCTCGGCAACAATGGCGTCGCTTTGCAGGTCAGCTTCCATGGCCCGTGTGAGGTTCGCAGCCATCCGATCCAAATCCCTCCTCCCGAAACCCTCCCCTTCCGGACGGAACCGTCTCTTCTCCCTCTCCAAGTGAACGACTGATCCACATATCCTTTCTCACTATCTCTCATGATTAGTGGTTTATCGGTTGTTTGATTTCAGATCGGTTTCGGCGATGGGGGACACGGAGTCTCTGATGCCCCTTCACAGCGCCATCGCCTCGGCTCGTCTCCGGTCAAATCTCGCCATCGGATCCTCCTGCTGGAGCTGGCTGTCCCAAGGTTCTCTCTCTCTCTCTTTCTCTCCCTGTCTCTCGTACGCACATTCAATTGGAGAGTGCACTTTAATCTAGGGTTTTCATGGATGTGATTTGTTTATGTTCATGGAAGTTATATTATGTTCGTGTGTGTGCGAATGTTTACTTGTGATTTGATCGTAATAAGACTTTCTTTTTGGTTCTTTACAGTTAGTGAACTTGATGTATAAGGTGGATAAATTATTTGAGAATGCTCTGTTTTATGTAAATTATCTTTCATTTATACTACCTTTAATGCTTGTAGAACATGAGTTATAAAGAAATGCTTTTTTTTTATGTGAAGGCAATTGACTTTGTATTAAATAGAAAGAACGATGCCCAATACATAATCAGAGAAAAGGATACAATAAAATAGAAAAACTGGAATTTAACCCGTAGATGAGATCTCTACGGGATGAATTCCCGACCCAAAAAACTAGTCTTGCACCACAAAACAGGAGCCTGTGAATGCAATGGCCGACGCACCCACACAATGCTTTCCCCACTCCCGAATGCTACAAATCATGTCCTCCCAAACATTCTCTGCATACGGAGAGCCACCCCAAAAAACCACTTGATTTCTAGTGCGTCAGATGGCCCAAAGCACAACAGTAAGAAATAGTTGCGTCACCTTCGCTCTCAAACTTGATCCCCGTTTCATCTTATCTTCTTCCCAGCCCTCCATAAGACCTCCATTCAATCAAAATTGTGATCAAAGCCCGTTGCCGAGTGAAGCCAGCTCCATATCCGGCACGCTAAAGGACAGGAAATGAAGAGATGTACCACGGACTCCTCCATATCACACAGGTCCGATTGATCTCAGGGGACCAACGAGCAATGTAGGACTTTGTAAGGACTTTCTTCAAATACACCAGCCACATGCTCGAAACGGCCAATCAGGGGAGCTTACTCGGCCTTAGTCATCCGATCTAACTGTAATGGGGGACCCAAAAGCCGCGTAGGGAACTGCTGCACCATGCAATGGAAAATATTGGCAAATCGATCAAGATCCCTATTGTGAACTTTAATATCCAGCATAACACTCCTGTGAAACTTGATGCAAAGGCTGGGTAATAGCTCAAAAATTCGGCAAACAAACTCAACACCCTAATGGAGAGTTCAGACGCCTCACAAAGAATAACAATATCATCAGCATACTGCACGTGAGAGAGATTGAGACTGTCCACAGAGCGCGACAAACCAGAGACCCAGCCGTCTGCAACCGCCATCTTCAACATTCTACTGAGAGCGTTTGCCACAGTAATGAAAAGAAGGGGAGAGAGGGGATCCCCTTGACGAAGGCGTTTATTGATGTGAAAGAATCCACACGGTTCTCCATTAACCAAAACTGACGCCTTCGTAGTCAAAATGCAAGCTTTAATCATCCATATCCAGTTTGGTACAAAACCATGACAGCTAAAGAGATGGAAGAGGAAGTCCCAATAGACTTTGTCAAAAGCCTTGGAAAAATCAAGCTTGATAACCAAGCCCTCCCTGTTGTCCTGGTGAACCGCAGATATACACTCCTGCACTAACATGAATCCGTCTTGGAGGGCCCTCCCAGGAATGAGAGCGGACTGCGTCTTGTCTATGAGGAAAGCGATGACCAACTTCAACCTGTTTGCAAGGACTTTGGATTACATTTCATAACACCATTAACTAAGGAATTGGCCTGTACTCCCCAATTTGAATAGCCCCCTCCTTCTTTGGGATCAATGCCAAAAATGTCAAATTTAATTGGCCAATTCCCGTTGAAGAATAGAAAAATTCATCAAACATCTCCATCGCATCCGCCTTAAGAAGCCCCCAAATTTCTGGTAAAAATGAAGACCAAAACTGTCTGGGCCAGGTGCTTTATCTGCTTCGGCCCCGAAGATTGCTGCCTTCACCTCCTCCTCCGGAAAGGGCGCCTCATGGTTATGGAGTAATGATCTGGAATGTGACCTAACTCCTTGTCAAGACAAAGGGGCCTCTAGCCTCTCTGCCTTTGAAAAGCCCTAGAGAATTGATCAACAATAGCAGACTGGATGTCTCGAGTGTGAACCAACTGGGTATCCCCAACCTGCAATTTGACAATAGAATTGATCCTTCTCCTTGGGCTAGCCACCTTGTGAAATTTTTTTGAATCATTATCCCCCTCCTTCAACCAAATGGCCCGAGAGGGTGCCTTCATGCAGACTCCTCCATTTGAAGCACAAGCTGCCATTCAGCTTTAAGAGTGCCTGGAGCTCCCTGTCCTCCTCGGAAAGCAAGCCCACCACCTCCCATCTATCAAAAACCTCCAGCTGCACAAACAAATCCCGTTTCCACCTACTCTGGATCAGAGATTCAGCTTTGTTCCAGCATTCCAAGACCATCTTCAACCGTTTGAGTTTGAAATACAATTTCCTTTCACCCAAAAGACCAGGCACCTCCACCTGCCACAAGGAAGCTGCCACATCCCGGAAGCAAGGGTGGAGGAGCCACCAATTTTCGAATCGGAACTTAACAGGGGACCGCTGTCTCTCACCGCCCGAGAAAAGAAGAGGAGAAAGGTCAGAACAAATTCGAGGAAGTCCTTGAAGAGATTGTTTTCAGTTTGAAAGTTTTCTTATACAATGCTATTTAGAATATCAATTCATTTAAATTATTTAATTTAATTAAGTTATAAAGATTTCAATGTAATAGTGAGAAATTGGAAGAAATTGAACGCATTAGCTTTGATTCTCTATGGTTTCTGTAATGATTTAGATCTAGTGAAGGGATTACACTAGGGTTTTGATTATGTTGTTCTTGTACAGGAGTAAGAAAATGAGTGTTCTTTTTTTAGTATTAGAATTCTTTAGTGAAACTCTAGCTTCTATATGTTCTCATTTAATCATTGATGGTACAGAAAAGTGGAGGGGAGGAGTAAATTATCAATCAGAAATCTCATTTCAGTGATTGTTCAAATTTAATGGAATTCATGCATGTTTGCAATTATATTTAAAGGGGTCATCAATAAATGGTCTGTCTATATTGGTTTTGTTGTTGCTTAATTTACAATTAACTATTTTGTGAAAGATAACCATACATCCAATCTCATTTTTAGCCTTCGATAGGATTAAAGTTTTATGATTTTGTTTTACATGCCTTGGATGCCGTGAATCTTTTGTTAATTTTGAATACAAAGTTTGGTTTGTGACATATTTGATAGATTCATCTCCTTTGATCTTGAGTTTATATTTTGACTTTTTTTTTCCTCGTTCTACTCCGTGAATAGGATTTGCAACGCCATTGTGACCCATGTGGCTCCTTGTTGGAAATAAATCTTGTAAGCTTCTACTAAGGATCATCAAGAGAAGCAAATTTAAGCATGGAAATTCCAAAATGTAATAGATTATATGTTTTGGGTTCCTCTGTCAATTAACATTTTCTGGCATGCAGTTTTGTATTCGTGAGATGGCGTTTTTTCCCCTTCTGTGGAAACTCCCTTTTTTATATCTATTTGATGTTTAGCTCTTTGACTGTTGGATTTTACCATTTTATCAGTAGCACATATGTAATTGACTATATGTCACTGGAGCAGTGAATGAGAATAGTTCTTAGGCAAAAATACATTTTATGCATGTTAATAAACTGGAACAAATACAAATTTCTACAAAGGGTTCAACTAGAAAAGGTTGCTCTACTTATTATTCTGGCATTCATGTCAAGTGCCACAGGCTGGCTTCCTATTGCAGGAAAAAAGGCAAATGTTTATGGATAGTTTTCATTGGCTGTCTCAAGTGAAGTACACTATTTACTGGTAGTGGGTTGGGATATGGTGCTATGTCTTAATATTCTTTCAGATGTCTAAGGAACTTGTGTAGTTCGTTGAAGTTTGATTGTGGAATGGTCTCGTTGATAATTTGAACTTATTAGGATATCCTTGTCTTGTAGTTTGCCAAAATTATACTTTGGGTCACAGGGAGGAATATAATAGCCCTATATGATCTGATGATAAAATACCCAATTTTGTGGACAATGGAAATGTCTGAATAACCATGTTTGGGTAATTCCTTGTTCATGCCATAAGGCTTATTTTAAATGGAGATATACAATTGGAGTGTATGAACTGCCTGGAATGCCTAGGTATGTTTTGTACCTTCACTGTTAGCGAGACTATATGAACTGATGACCTGATGCGCAACTTGATCCATCTAGTCATATCAGATACCTCATACTGTGGTCACCTTGAGTGCCATAATTTGCCTTTTTTTTAGGAATTATCTTTTTAGGTGTTCTTGTGTTGTTCACATGCAATATTTCCTTATTGCACTTTGAATTTCTTTCTTTCTTTATGTTTTATACCGCTCATCTATTGTTGGATACCTTCTTTACTGATTATCCTTCCATGCTTCTGTTTCCTTCTGTAAATAGAGTTTGGAGTCCCTCGGTGATGAAGGTTGAAGCCACATTAAAAAGTTTGGGCCCTTTGTATGTTTTAATCTTGTATTGCTTTGCTGAAAATTATAACGACATTCAAACATGAGCAAGCCTGTTTTTAAGGATTAATGGAGTGAGAAAATCCCTCTATCTTATTTTTTTCATCTTTGGTAGTTTACATCTCCGAGGTACTACTATATTGTATCTCACCTTGTTATTAACTTATTATGTTTAACTTTCATTTAAAATTCATTCAGTGGCTTCAGTATTGACCCGTCCACTGCTAAAATTTTATAATTTTATGTATTTTCTGTTAGAATATATCTTAAAGTGACCCACATAAAGAGATCCCACGTGTAATATTTTGAATTTTAAATATTGGGTTTATCACTTATGAATATCCTAATCTAAACTTGGTCAAAGAGGAGATAATTATATATCCTAACAAACTCCTTGATGGGAGGATTATAACTGATTTCAGGTTTGGATTGGGTCCTCTCTCCACCTTATAAATAGAGCACATATCCCATCAATTGTGTATCATCATAATTAAGAAGCACGTACGAAAGGTGCCTAAGGTGAGGAGAGAGAAACCTTATTCCATAATTGAAGACTCAAGACTCAAAAGGCATCATCAATGGAGCCAGGTATGTTATTATACTATTTACGATTGTGAAGATCATGAAAGTTTAAGATCTATGGCATCATGAAATATATTAATGCTTACATGTGGTATCAGAGCCTGTGTTTTAAACTTCATGATCTTCCTATAAAGAGGAAAAAGAAAGATCTATTGTATGAATAAAATTAAATTTAGATCATGTATTTAAAGATGTTTTAATGATCTATTTTATGAACAATGAAATTAAATTAGATCATATATATGATTTATGTTTAAATCATGTATGTTTGATGATCATTATGATATCTTGAAAATATTCTTATTTTATTTTCCAATTTTCGGAATTTGTTTTGAGGAATTTTTATGCATATAAAACTGTTCGTTAATGAATGAGATTAATCTGAAATTTATGGTACTCGGATATATTTGTTTTAACGAACTGAGTATGACAGATTTGGTTTATCTGCCGTATCAATATTAATATTAAGTGGATCTGTTTTTGATTTAATCAAATTATATCAATTATTATAAGGGTCATGCATGTATGGAATAATTAATGGCCGGTATGGATGAGATTGGCTTAGTTATGGCAATTCCGTAATTTCGGAGATAGTTAGTTATGGTGGAATCTGGGTTGTTATCATGCACGTAGGTATGTGATTATTTCAATTTGAAAGTCATGTTGAAGTAATTATTTCTTTTGTATGATCCGATCAAGTGGACACTTATATAATTGGGTCGTATAATATTTTTATTAATGAGTAATATGTTTTATCAACCCATAAAGTTTGATGCTTGTCATTGTTTAAGCCCAATAATCCTATTATTGTATTTGGATTACATAAAAGCCCACATAAAGTTAAAAGCCCATCAAGTATTTTCTGTTTTTATTATGAGGACATGTTTATAAATAATTTTATTATAGGGTTCTAAAGTAAACAGAAATTTATGAATTTATTTTATGATTTATTTATGATGTTAAATTAATATTATGATGTTGTTGATATTCTAAATTATGTTTAAATTGTTGAATATCATATTATGATTTGTTTTTCCGCATTATTGTTAATGATGATGGTGATGTAAATAATGCATGAGCAATGGTCATTTACATGCATTTTGGGTTCAAGGTTTGGACTGATTGCGAGTCACCAAAGTGGCCCAGTTGGAAAGAGCCGAGGATGCCAAAACATATAATCGATATCAATATATATTTTGTATTGAATTAAATGACATTGCAATCGCGGTTTCTTTAATCATGAGATTGTATGGATTCACCCAAAGGAGAATCAATTTTCAATTGATTAAGAAACTGGAATAGGGTAATTGGTATTGTATACTTGTTAGGATAGGAACTAGATACCCAAAGGTAATAGACCTACCTAATTGAGTCATATATATAGCCAATTAGCCCTATTAGGTGAAGTTTTCACCGAATGAATAAATAGGCTATAGGTGTGTTGTGGTATTCACCCAAAGGTGGAATCACGATGATACCACTTGTCTATTATTAAATAGTACGTGTAACTCAAAGCATTAATGTTGTGAGCATTTATTTTATGCAGTTGTAAATGCCGTCTCACTGCATTCGCATGCTTCATCTGTTTCGATGTTTAATGGAACAAATCTTTCAGAATGGTCTGAACAAATTCAATTTCACTTGGGCGTTTTGGATCTTGATTTAGCACTTCAGAAAGATAAACCCGCTGCTCTTACTGATTCAAGCAGTGTGGATGAGAAAGCTTTGTTCAATGCATGGGAAAGATCGAACAGATTGAGTCTTATGTTTATGCGAATGACAGTAGCTAGCAATATTAAGTCTACACTTCCTACTATTGAGAATGCCAAAGAATTCCTTAAAAATATCAAAGACCGGTTCAAGACTTCTGATAAATCATTAGCCGGAACATTAATGGCCCAGCTAACAACAATGAAGTATGATGGGGTTAGAGGAATGCAAGAACATATCCTTGAAATGACAACCCTCGCTGCAAAATTAAAGACTTTAGGATTGAACGTGGATGATTCCTTTCTTGTACAATTCATTCTGAATTCATTGCCTCCTCAGTATGGTCCATTCCAGATACATTACAATACTATTAAAGAGAAATGGAATGTGAATGAATTAACTAGTATGGTTGTTCAAGAAGAGGCAAGGCTTAAGCAACAAGAAAATCATTCAGTTCATATGGTCACTCAAGAAGCTAGGAAAAATGGGAGGAAACACAGTAAAGGCAATAAACGAGGATCACCAAAGAATGATGGACATGCTGAAGAAAACAAGGTCATTAAGAAAGGGAAGGGCAAAGGTAGAAAGTGTTTCTTTTGTAAGAAAGAAGGTCACTTTCAGAAAGATTGCCATAAACGCATAAGTTGGTTCGAGAAGAAGGGGATTCCTTATGACCCAGAGCATAAGCCCAAATGGGGAGTTTCTCCACACGGAGATTCAAGTTAAAGCTCCTATTAAAGTTATAAGAACTTATGTTTATTCTTAGATTATGGTTTTCAGCTAGTTTTATATCACACATTTTATGTTTCTTATGTTATTAGGAACCTTATTTTATTTTCAGACTTAACATTAATGGCTATTTGTTTAAGTTTGGCAAAAGATGTTTCATTATGTTTAAGAATACGTCTTTTATTGGTTCTGATATTTTGTGTGATGATTTATACAAGATTAATATTGATAATGTGTTTGCTGAAACCCTTTTGACCCTGCATTTTATGTTGGAACTAAATATAGGTTAATGAATGAAAATTCTTCATACTTGTGGCACAGATGCTTAAGGCATATCTCCAAGAGAGATTGATATTATTAATGAGAGATGGGGTTCTCCGAACTCTAGACTTTACCGATCTCGGTATGTGTATGGATTATATTAAAGGAAACAAGCCAAATACATTAAGAATGATGCCACTATAAGTATAGAGTTTCTTGAGATTATCCATATGGATAATTATAGACCAATAATCTCCACTTTGTGTTTCAGTAGAGAAAAATATCTTATTATTATGTTTGTCAAATTCCTAGAAAAGCTATATGATTATGGTTAGGAGTATGTTGAGTAATTTCAATTTACCCATAATGTTGTAGATAAAAGCTCTTCCACATGAAAAGAAATTTGACTTTAGAATGATTAGTGGTTACTTTATTAGTTACCCAGAAAAGTCAAAAGGGTATATGTTTTACTATCCTGACCTTAGTATGAAAATTATTGAAACCAAAACTGTTAGATTCCTTAAGAGTGGTGAGACCAGTGGGAGTGTTGAACCATGAAATATAGTTATTTAAGAGGTTATGTTATATATCTATTTAATTATAGCCTCTAAAGAAATTGTTGTTCTTATGATTGTTGATTACTTCAATAACGTAAAACAATAATTGAATGAACTAACACTCCATAATGAGGTTTATCTATAGGAATCTGAATGTAACAGAGAAAAGATATGATGTGGTTTCATGTTTACAAGCCATAAAATGTTTTGATTCTACTAAATGGATTGACGCCATAAATGAATAGTTGAAATCAATGGACCAAAATGAAATATAAAATCTTGTTGAATTGCCTAATGTATGCAATATCGAATGATATAAAGTTAGATTTGTGGTCAAATGTTTCAATTAGAAAGAAGATGTTAATTACAAGGAGACTTTCTCATATATAACCAAGAAAGACTCATTTAGAATCATTATGGCATTGGTGACTCATTATGATTTAGAGTTACACCAGATAGATGTAGAAGAAAACTTTTCTGAATGAGAATTTGGATGAAGATGTATAAATAGAGCAACCTGAAGGTTTCTCATTAAATAATATGAAACACATGATTTGCAAGCTTAAGAAATAATTATACAGACTTATGCAAGTCTCCCAATAATGATATCTAAAGTTCAACGGTACTATAACATTCCTTATTGCTTATGAAAAATATCGTTGGTTGATGTTTATATCTGAAGGTCAGTGGGAGAGAATTTATATTTTATCTGTATATTGATGATATTTTACTTGCAAGCAGCGATTCAATATAAAAAAAAAAATGTTTAGCTGATGTTATTCCTCTTATGTATAGGAATGTAAGTAAATAAAATGAATTCATTATGTGTTGGCCATAGGAAGTCTAATATATGCTCACATTTAGGAAGTTGGATTGCCTGAAAGTAATTGGTTATTCCGATTCATATTTGATGATTGTCCCGATAGTAAGAATAAAATCTTGGCTACATATTTTACTAGTATGAGGGACAATATTATGAAAAATATAAAGTTTTATATAATTGCTTTGTATATTAAGGATCGTGGCATGCTTTGAGGCCACAATTAATGGTTTATGGTTGCGGAACTTTATCTCAAGTTTTGGAATTGTCGACTCTAATGCCAAATCGTTGAGAATTTATGCCGCAACTGTCTTCTCCTCAAATAATGACAAGTATTATAATGATGTCAAGCTTATGGAGCTAAAATACTTGTTTATAAAGAAGGAGATTCAGAAACAATGAGTGTCGATAGAAAATCTTTTAAAGCTCATGATTGTCGATCCATTAACGAAGGGGTTATTGCCAAAGATATTTAGGGAACATGTTAGTAACATGGTTCTTGTGCATAACCCATAACGTTTATCATTTATGTTTGTATGGATCTTATGATTGTTTATTCTATCGACATTTAGAGATCTCATTATAGTATGTTTCTGATGTTCCTATTTTCCATTATGGTGTACACATTATGTTGTGATTGGATGAATAATAATGGGAACAGTCTTGATAAGACATTATGGGACCCGATGGACTGAATGATATTAGTCCATACTTCTCATTTATGAGTCATGTTAGATGGATTATTAGTGTTGTAGTACATGGAAGGGACTGTGTCGTATTCATTGATGCACGACCGCCATGACTCGCATTGATAGACTGTTTAATTATGACATTATGATGGTGACCAATTAAGAATGATGAGGATTATATGTTTTCAAAAGGCTAGCCATAACAGTTGTTTTCTTTTGATAAATCCATGAGAGTCATTTCCAAAATAAAAGTTTTGTTTTAAACTTGAATGATTGATTTTGAAAAATGTATTTCATGTGGGTCAAGTGGGAGAATGTTAGAATATATCTTAAAGTGACCCACATAAAGAGATCCCACGTGTAATATTTTGAATTTTAAATATTGGGTTTATCACTTATGAATATCCTCATCTAAACTTGGTCAAAGAGGAGATAATTATATATCCTAACAAACTCCTTGATGGGAGGATTATAACTGATTTCAGGTTTGGATTGGGTCCTCTCTCCTCCTTATAAATAGAGCACATATCCCATCAATTGTGTATCATCATAATTAAGAAGCACGTACGAAAGGTGCCTAAGGTGAGGAGAGAGAAACCTATTCCATAATTGAAGACTCAAGACTCAAAAGGCATCATCAATGGAGCCAGGTATGTTATTATACTATTTACGATTGTGAAGATCATGAAAGTTTAAGATCTATGGCATCATGAAATATATTAATGCTTACATTTTCCTCTCTGTACATCAACTTAATTTATGATACCTGTTGCTTGTTGTATGACCCTTCTCAGCTTCAAGCTTTCAACTTATAATTCATTAATCTTTTTAATGGTCGAGAATAATTGATCGTCTTTCACATCCTTCCCTTGTGTGATATATTTAGCAATAATTAATAATAATATCACTGTGAGACTGTAATGCAAAATGTACTTGTGCCATCTTTTTGTCTGTTAGAACATCCAGAGAGGATGTCCCCATCTCTAACTGTTCTACATCAATATCGAACTTGGAGCATGTAAATTTTGTTCAATAAATCAAGCACCCAAAAATCTCACTTCACTCCAATTTGGGGATTGAGTTAGCGCAATATATTACTATTAGATATTCTTCCATCTTTGATGTTGATGATGGTCCACCAATATCACATCACCCTTCATATTCAGCCTAGATTCTTAGATCTTGCATGAAGTACATGTAGAGAAAGCATTACAATTAGTGCTCATGTCTTTTGGGTATTTGAGTTCTGTGTCATGTATTGAGTTCTTGAAGAGAGAATTTGCCTTCTCTGGTCTATTTCATGGTCCTGATTCATCTTAGGAGATCTTTATGGGGTTCAATAGTGTGATCATGGACTCCACCTTTTCTTCTTGAACTGAAGCAGTTCTATCAGGAAAAGTGCTTTGTCCCATTAAGGTGTCTTCATAGAGAATCATCCAACCAAATAGGTTAATGTAGACGTTTGTCTCCCCGCAGTGCCCCCTCCCCTCTTGTCCAGCCCCAATTTGAATGTTGGATTGACCAGCCTATTACATCTGCCTCCCCTTATTCAGAATTTAATCGTGCTTTGTCCCATTAATTATCTGAGTTAATGCCCGTGAAAGGGTTGGTGAAAACATGCGCCAGTTCCTTTAATCCTTTTGTCTTTATTTGAATTTGATCTATTCCCCTTTTGCATTCAATGATGATACAGTTGAGAAACTGAGGTTAGGGGGGGGGGGGGGGGGGGGGGTGGGTATAGTGTCATTTCAAGATGTAGTGTCAACATTATATATGTGCAGTTGACTGTTCATAGGCATTAAAATTGTTTGTAAGTTGCTGGCCACTGGATTATTCATCTGGGATTATTAAACTGATCAAGTAGGCTGATTATGGGAAAGTATTCCTCCGATCCTGAGATGAGTCATTCTCAAATCAGTGAGTGGTTCGCATCATGGTTTTGATTGGGGGGCATGTTAATGATAGAAC
The DNA here is from genome assembly GCA_030737845.1 of Acorus calamus. Lineage (NCBI taxonomy): Eukaryota > Viridiplantae > Streptophyta > Magnoliopsida > Acorales > Acoraceae > Acorus > Acorus calamus. The sequence goes on along the minus strand of CM060876.1, from coordinate 10,247,232 downwards.
AGTTTCGTTATTACTTGTTAAGCTACCCATTGGTTTGGAAACCCTTCAGATTTTCTTCTCAGTGGTTTTGGGGTTTTAACTGCTCATTGATTTGTAAACAATGAGACCCTGTTTTGAGGCAGTTTTAATATGAAGCAACCAATCCTATATCCTAATATGCGGGCTAAGATTTCCCAATCATATATCCCGGCGGTATTGTGGGCGGTGTGTGTGGTTAACTCAAAATGCGACTGTCTTTAGAGGTCAAATCACTTATGCCGAAAATATTTGGGAGATGTTGATTAGTTTCATTCAAGAATGTGGTAGATTTGGGGGGGGGGGGGGGTGCTCATCGATGATGGTGTTGGTGAGAGAGGTGCTGATCATGTGACCTCTCTTTCGAAAGGGGGGAGGAGTGGATGGCTTGTCTTAGTGTTTTATGCGTAGAGTTCTCTTCTATTATTGTTATTATAGATGTGGCTCTCATTTCCTCGTGTTCCCCTTTATTTTGGGGTTTCTGTTTTCTTTATCTTCGCTTGTATCTACTCTTTGGACTTTGGCCTTTTTATTAATACAAAGGTAAAATTACCTACCATTTTCATCAAAAAAAAAAGAAGAAAAAACCGAGTGGTGATTTTGATGTTGAACCAGCCTGATTGATTGGCTTTTGAAATGGTTTCAATGTTCTCTACATTATTCTTTTAATTTGATTTCACAGTTTTTAGAGCTTTGTCTACTTTGCTCTCACTTTATGTTGGATAATTCTTGTATTATTTTCTTTAGGATTGATTGAATAAGTTATGATAAAACACAAGAATAATGAGTTTGCTCTAATACATGCACTCCAATAATTAGGGGTATCAATTAGTGCAAACACATACATCGGACAAGAGAAGACGTGTTGTTCCCATGATATTTGTGAAAGAATATTAAATCTCTGCACTTAACTTTGACCTTATCTAATATATTCTACATATATGTATATTTCCTTTTATTGACTTGTATGCTATGATGTAATATTATAGTTTAATCATTATATTATTTTCCATTACTCCATTGCATGGAAGCCATGTTTTTTAACATATTCAAAGACCTCTGGTTTGATTGAAGAGTTAAAAAAAATATATTCACTGCATTAGTTTGATTAAGTCGTATAAGATGAATATCAAATCACTGTATTTAATTGTCATAAAAGTCTCTCTATGGTTAGGTTAATGTAGTTAGAGATCAGGACAACATCACTGTCATTTTTCCCCCTTTTTCAAATCAAGCCTTCAACTTCAAGCATAGGTCCTCCAAGTTCAAGGATAAGTTATCTAGCCAAGATAATCCAAAAGCCTGTATCGCATAAGCTATTCCAATAATTATTCTAGTGTAGATAACTATATTAGTGGATTAAGTCAATTTATATTTGATTTTTTTAATTATTCTTGAGGGGGGGGGGGGGTTTGTTGTTTGATTTATCATAGATAAATTGTGAATAAAAAATTAATAAGATGTGAATCAAAATTTATAAAAAGTGAAAAAAATTATTTGATATGTGGATCTTTAATGACAAGTGATTAAACATTGAATACTTTTAGGTCTGCGAAATAGATTGAGTGAAATAACACAATTCCAATGGACCAAGAATAACATCAATTTATTTCACTTATTCTGATATTGGTGTATGCCCACTTTTCTTTTTCAAACAAACTTTTTTTATTTAAAGCTTATTTAATGGATAATCGATCATGAAAAGGAGTGATTCATGTAACAAAATTGTGATATTTCTGGTACACATATTTTTGGTCCCCCCCTGATATATTGTGGGTGCGCAAAACGTGACCACATGTTTGTAGTTCATGTGGGCTCGATGACTGGTACGGATGCAATCCTCATACACCATATGTTATTTATTGATGGTGTCATTTTGTCACTCGATATGGCTTTTTAAGATCTCTGGATAAGACCATATCGTGAAATATATTCTGCAGTTTTGTAACCGACCAACGTATACCACTACTTTGTTTTAGAATCATGACTCATGAAAAACTCATGAGGACCACTTGAGGCTACACACACTTATTTTCAGGAGATTGGTGATTATCTCCTGAAAATATATTTGAATTAGAATACTGAAAAAAAAATTATATCTGAATCTTTTATTTTTGTATTCATTCATGGATATATCATGCACAAATTATCATTACGTATAGCTGAGGACATCTCTTTTGAAATCAGAATTAATAAACTGTTCATAATTTTTTTATTTTTTATGGCCCCTTTTGATAGCTAATTATACCAATTTTACTTTTTTGAAATTTACAAGTCTGTCTGGTCCTATAGACCACTTAAAATCTTTGGTTTGTCTTCATTTTTTATTATTTAATAAATAATAGTTTTACTCCCTAGTAAATGAATGTAATATAAAAGAGAAGAGAGGTGATTGGTGTTATTGGTGCATCTACTTTTTTATTCTCTTTTTATTTATTAATACTTTAACTAAGAGCACTTACCTTAACTATTATCAGTCGATGTAAATGTATAAATCTTAAGGTAGCGTTTGAAAAATAAAATTTTAAATAAAATGGTTTAAATAGATTTTGATTCCTAGAAAGCGCATTTTCTGCGTTTTTCAAAAAACAATCATTTTGTATTAAAAGCTTAAAATAACTTTTTAATTAAGTATACTTCCTGAAACGCGTTTGGTAATACGTTTAAGCTTTCTATTTAATTAAAAAACAGAATCATTCTCAAGTTGTGAGCATGTTAAACCACTGTTTGGGTATAAAAAATGATAGTCCATATTCCTCAATCCTCAATACCTTTTGTTGTCAAATTTATCAATCATGATTATACCTGGCGTTGTATCACTATCAAAGGGGTTTATAAAGATTTTGGATAATGTCATGCATAGTTTGTTTTATAATATCAAATATAGTCTGCACATATGAGGTGCATATATTTTTATAAAAATTGTGTATATAGTTCAATTAATTGTATAGATCCTCATTTATACAAGAAGAAAGGGAAAAATCCATACAACCCCCTGTAAACTACTCGAAATCCATACAACCTCCTGATTTTTTGAAAGTACATATAACTCTTTGAAAATATCCATGCTAATCCAAATAGCCCATCGAGTAAAATTTCTGGACAAATAAAAATATTTTGTGAATTTCTGTTTGCTTAACCCTGACTGAAAACATAGTATACCAAAAACCCCTTACAATATGTTAAAACTGTGAAAAATCATTTGTAAATGACGATTTTACATCTCTCGATAAGATTTTATAATCTATTTAGGGGGTAAAATCATCATTTACGTAAAGTTTTTCACATTTTTAACACAGGATAGGAGTTTTTTTTAGTATATTATGTTTTCAGTCAGAATTAACCAAACAAAATTTCGTAGAATATTCATCACATGTCAGAGAAAATTTAACTTATGGAGTTATTTGGATACATAGGTATTTTCACAGGGTTATACGGACTATAACTTTAGGAAGGTTATATGGATTTCAAACAGTTTATAAGAGGCTATTTGGATTCCCCCCCCCCCCAAAAAAAAGTAAAAAAAACTGAACGAGCTATGTAACTGGATAATGTGAGTGCAAGTGAGTGACTAGATATGTTGTTGTTGGGTCTAAGAATGTAAAGTGAAGAGTTCTATCCATACTTTATCTACTTATTCTTAGAATGCTATCTTTGAAATGAACATTTTTTTAGGTATGGGAACATTGCTGAACCTTTCCAGGATTTCAGGAGGAGACCTTTTCTTGCTGGGTGGATAAGATTGCCATTGGATTGTCAAAGAAACAACATTGACCACGCAATTCATATAAGAATGAATATGATCCAGATCCCAACTTCTACTTGACATGAGGAGACAAAATATTAATTCATTGGATGAGAAAAACATTCCATTATATATGTAGACTTTGATGGATGTTTTATGGTAGGAATCAAATGGAAATTGGAGGTTGACCATGCGGTTTAGCCATGCAGGTTGGGCTTACTTTTGATGGTAAACTCTTGAAATCAGAAACACAAAATGAAACTTTCCTATAATAAAAATTAGGGGGCAGATAGGCATTGTTGCAGTTGTGACCATGGTTTGGTAAGTACATATTAGGAAAAAAAATGTAAAATTTATAATTATCTGATATACTTCTTTTTATTTTTATAAAAGAAGGTATTTCGTTTGATAAATACATGTAACTTGAGTGAAAATATATTGGCAGCGGAGATCTGGATTTTAACAATAGAAAAAATAGACCTTATCTATTTTAACCATTCTTATCAAAATAAACAAAATGGTCTTAACTATTTGCATTTTAAATTCATTGGCAAGCAAGGACCATTTTGAAAAAAATAAATAACTATTCTGTATGATAACGAAAAGTGTGTTAACAGCTCTTCAAGATTTTTTATGCATATAATTTCTGTAACCATATCTGAGTTTTCTACAGGCAATTGAATCCATTTTTAAACCCCACATGTTACATAAAAAACGATGATATCCAGATGAGTTGGAATATGTGTATGAAAATTTATATCATCCTGATATACCTATAGTTTTTAGCATCTAATCTAAAATCATGTGCACCAAACACGAATCAAAGAAAGGAAAATGTTATTTTCAATCTCTGTTGAAGTCTCATTTGCAAATTATTTATTATTTTGAGACACATACCCAATGAGATAATTAAGTATATACGATGTATTGTCTATAAATTAAACAGGAAATCAAAAAGTGATTTTTAGTGTATTACACCCTAGAAGAAATTTTTGGTTTTATCCAAGCCTCTGGGGGGAGCATCTTTTGCTACAATGGATACCTAAAGACAAACATATCATTCTAAGCAAAGATAATGTATATAATAATATACACTTAAAGACGAAAAAACAATGCGCAGGCCGGTTGTCTAATCTGGATGATGTTGATTAGCATGAGATTCAGGTCCGCCCAAGTTAACATCAGAAAACTAGTTGTTCATGTTTTTCATGAACAATAGTCTCTTAATTGATTGTGTTCCAATATTATGATAAGCTGTTTTGATGATTGTGACTTCAACATGTCACAAGTGAGTTCGGTTGGGTTGGCATAAACAGTGAACAATGTGAGGATCATGCGCACCAAAATTTTTGTATTCAAATTATATTCTAGATGAACAGCTTACGTGTATTTACTTCCAATGTGTTTTTCATGCTAACATCTTGTTCCCTTTTCTCTCTTCTCCTCTAGCTTCTTGCTATACTTTTAGGTTGAAGACTTCGGACTTTGCAACCATTCTCATACATGTAATATATTTTAACTTTTACCTGCCCGTTTGAATATGGAATAGTCCAGGGAATAAGTTACTATTTTGTTATTTGAATGCAGGGAATATCTTAGCATAACCTATGTCAGAATAACCTGGTATAAAGGAGTATATGAATTCCAACCAACCATTGGAATTAAAGTTATTACAGTTTATTCCATTTCAAGAATATATGGGTCCACTATCAAATCAACTGTCATCACCTCTTATAAATCACTTGTCAAATCAACTATCATCATTTTTTCACTTTTTATAAATCTTTATCCACACTTTATTCACTACCCAAACATCAAAATTTTATTATTACATTTTTCAATGAAAATAATTCAAAACACAACCAAACATAAAATAAATTTTATTTTATACCGAAATAACTGTATATCCAAGAATAAGTTTTATTTTGTATCCAAACGAGCCAATTCTAGACTTCGGACTTTGCAATTCAATCATATTTTGATTTATTTTTTAAAATGTATGTTTTATGTGATGAATCCTATGCTTTTACATAAACAAAATATTGCTTTATTGATTTGTTATATATCTCCATTTTTGTGGATATAAAAAATTTATATATTTCATATAACAAAACATGTATATGTGGTTAGTGAAATGCTATGTATTAAAAATTTCTATATCATTAAGTCGAATCCGGATCCAGTCATGCCTGAGTATCATTAATATCATCAGTATCAAACTACACATTATATGAATCGAATTAGGGATTGCAATGGAATGGGTTTGGGTAATCACAATCTCAAAACCGTTAGCAAAATCTTGTCCCAAATCTGTATCGGGTTTGATTATTTCGTCCCAAATTCGTCTCAACGGGCTTTTAAGAATCTAAACTCATCGTGTCCCATCTCATTTAAAATGGACCTTGTTTAAAAATCCCAATTTTAAAACATTTTTAATAGTTTTTAATTCTTTTAGCTTGTAAATTAAATAATTATCTATATGCGTTATGTTATATAATATTATTTGATACATGTTTATTATAAGTTTTTACAATAATAATATATGATAGGCTGGATTTATTTATGTATTATAATAATTTTGAAAGATATAAGTAATATATATACAAGGGTTAAACGGAATGGGGCAGGTTTTTATACTTGAATCTCAAACCAGTCCCATATTTTCATCGAGTTGGACGGATCGAGTTCGAGTTTGAAATTGAGGGAATCAAACCCGTCCCAATAAAGTCGGGTCAGGGTGGGTTTCCAATTTATCTCATCCAATAGAGAGTGACACATGTACCTAACAATTGAATGTGCAGTTTAACTCATAAGCTGTGTAGTTTGTTAATAATTACATTGTTCGTGAACCGAGCTTTGAGAAAATCAGTTAGCATCCCTTATTTGTAAATGATAACCAAAGATTAAATTCTAGAGACACCAATATTTAAAAAAAAAAGTGTAGTTCAGAAATTATGATACCGATATTATTCAGATTTGACTATATCTGAACTCCATTGAATCCCTATTGGATTTGACCTCTTATTTCTTCCACTAATTGAACTTTCAAAAATACAGAGTGATTTGATGTTACCTTTACTGAACATAGAATCACATCAATATTGTTGAGGTAAATTTTTTAAATTAACCTTAATTAAATAATTATTTCTAAAAGTGACCCTCTCCAATAATTAATACAAAAATAACCCGCAACATTGTTTTGACTGGTTTGACAATGACACCTGAACATCACCGTCTGACACCATAATAGGCAAGCTGTTTATACCCCATTAAAGTGTATTTTTTAGTTTTTTTTTGTTATTTTCTTACTTTTTTAAATATTTGTAAATAATGTAACTTTTATTACATAAATCATTGTTTACAAAATTAATACCATTTGGAATATCATTGCAAAGTTTAAAATAAGATCAATATTGAATATATCTAATTTATATTTAAAAACGATAAATTTAAGGTAATTAATTAACATTTGTATATTAATACTAATATTTACATAAAAAACATCATATTTGATTATGTGGATACATCATAACAAAAATTTACTAAATAAATGTAATTAGATTTTAATATTAACAAAAAAATGTATAAATGTTAATTAATTATCTTAAAATTATAATTTTAAATTTAAATGAAATATATTCAATATTTGTGTCATTTAAAATGTCTCAACGATATATTTCTAATTGCATACTAATTTTGTAACAAATAATTTATGTAATAAAAGTTAAATTGTTTAAAGATATATATAAAAATAAAGGAAAAATAAGCATATCTTAATGACATGAAAATAATGTTTGTGTATTGTCTTTTGAGACGCACAAATTAATGACGCTTTAAATAATATGCTGAGATGACATTGTCAAAATCGGTCAAAACAAGGTGCAAAGGTTATTTTTGTAAATTATTTTGACAGATGATCATTTTTAAATTAATTATTAAGTTAAGGTTAATTACAAAAATTTCCCTATTGTTGATGAGTACTCGTAATCTTCACTTACCGCTGTCTCTTTATGCAACAATAATTATCTATAAAAAATCTTTACCTATGATTTGGTACTAAATTTGATGATTCATTGATTCAGTATAGCCAATTAGATTCTCTGTTTTTCTTTTCTTTTACATTTGTGACCATGGTCCGCTTCCATTATTTAGGGCATTACTTACCCCCAGTTATTATTCAGTGTCCCACGTGTATTCCTGCATATGATATGCATGACCTACATTCTTCGGAAGTTTTTATTTTTTATGTAAGTCATTAGTCCATATATGCAATTTATAATAATAATCATGTTTAAATAAATTAATATAAATTTTGATAATAATTCTAGAGATGGGAATAGCCCATTCATGATTTATAAACCCTAAATAAAAAATACTACTAAAAAAATAAATGTAAGAAAATACCATGGGAGATATCAATCTAAGTTATCCAAACTAAATGCTTAATGTGTCTGATTTAGGGTGCGTTTGGTTGCGCTATTGCAAAACTGATTCTACAGGAATCTGCGATTGCAAACCTGATTCTGCAGAAAGCTCACTTTCTCAGTTTTTTGAAATCGCAGCTTTTGAACACTATTTGTCTGCAATCGCTGGGTTTAAAACTGCGATTACAAAACTGTTTGGTTGCACGATTGCAAACGTAGCTTCCTGTAATAGCAATCGCAGCGCAATCGCGCAACCAAACGCACCCGTGACATCTATTAGGATTTAAGTAGAGGTACAATTTGGGCTGATTGAACATAATTTGATCAATGGAGTTAGATTCATATTTTAATGTTTGGATTAAATTTAAAGCTAATCCAAACAACCTAAACCTAATTTAAATTGAGTTTAGTGAGTGATATATTTAAATGTTCCAAGTCAAAGTTTAATAATGGTTTAATTTATAATATAATTTAGGTTATCTCATTATTCTTACTTAAAGTCTATCTTATCTATAGTTTCATTTTATTATTCCCTCGTTAATATTGTTCTTCATATTTAACTTTTAATAATTATGTGTTAAACAACAATTATTGTAAAATTTTAATTATGTAAAATAAAATATTTTTGAAAAAAATTCAAACTCAAACCGAAATCAATCACCCGAAATCAAATTTGAACCCGAATCAAATCTGACCGTTGGATTTGGCTAAAGATTCTTAGGTTTGAGATCAGATTGAGAGATTGTGTTGGGTTTGGATTGATTTTCTTGATTTGAGTACCTAACTCTGTAGTTGGGCTTAAGATATTTTTAGGACTATATGTAACCCCACTTACACGTGGCAGGCCTAGATTTTTAGTTGATCGGCGTCCGAGATCCACCGAATTTAGATACCTCATATGGCATGTATTATTTGTGGTCTCCCCCCCTCTCTCTTAATGTGGGGTGTAAAAATCTTTATAAAAAAATTAATTAGGGTTCATAGTATTACATAAATTATTTTGAAATCCTTAGAAGTTTTTAAAATTTTTTTAAGTCTTTAAAACGATAAAAAATTATTTTTAAATCTTTAAAAATAAATATTGTCGATCTGCTAACATTTTACTAAGGTTTATAATGTACTCCTAAGTGTTAAATCTTAAGTGTACTGAAAGAATTAATTGGAGGTAGTATTCGAATCCAGGGACTAAAGATAATTTTTCAGATCTTCAGATTAAAAAAGAAAATTAAAAAATTAAAGGGGTCTAAAAATAATTCACGGCTAATCAAATGGACCTCTAATGAATTTTTTCAAAATTCTTTCTTTATTTATTGATGAAAATATAAATAATTAATAAATATATTTTTGGCATATTAACGAAAGAGAGAGAGAAAATTTTGGAGGATTGTGTCGTGTCTGACGCGCGAGTGGCGGCCACTCTCTTGCAGTCCTTTTGTTTTTGTTCTCTCTCTCCTCATTTTGTTTGATTTTTTTCTTTATATTTTTTTTGGAGTGAAGTTTTGGGGATTTGGCTTGGTGGGTCTTCTATATCTTCTCTTTCCCCAGGTTGGTTTTCGTTTACTCATCGAAATTTTTTTGAATTTGATTCAGATTTCTTGTTTTTGTGATTGTCCGTGTGAAACAGTTCCTTCTTGGTGTTCTAAATTTTTTTTTTAATGAAAAGGTTGAAGTGCGTTTCATATGATCTTTCAGTGATACAACTGTTTTTTTTTAATGTGAATTTCATGACCAATTTGAGCGTTTTGATCTCCCCTTCATTTGCAAAATCAAGTTGCAAGCAAATTTGGAAAACATTTTTTCTTGTTATTAATTTTTTTTCCCTATATTGATGACATTCATTTAACAAATTTTTTTTATATATATTTTTGAACCATCCATGTTGTTTTGACTGGAATAGTTTTCCTCTATTTTCCTCCCTGCCTATTTGATTTTCTATTATGCTCTGATTTTATGGTGAAGTTTCACTATATTCAATTTAGGCTTCTTTTAAGTGGTGTTTCAATTGTTCATATATTGTTTTAATCAAGATTCTAACATCATCTATGTTGGCCCAAACAGATATCTGATCAGTGATCACTTGGTGTTCTCCTCCTTTTCAGTTGCCACCCATTCTCAATGTCTACATTGATGTGAGGTGTCTTTTGGGGAGGGAGAGGTTCATACACTAAAAATGGATTATTGTTACGATCCTAAATCCGATGATAAATCCGTTGACACTGACAGAAATATCATCATCCACTCTATTTACCAACCCAAACTCTCCCCTTGGTTGGATCTGAGGGTCTTCTATGTCAGAGTCACCAATTGTGAGGTCGATGGGTCAACCCCTGAATACCTGACCCTCAATCACATCCCACTTAGCCCTGACACTCTGATGGAAGTGAATGGTACGAGGAGTAACTTATACTCGGAATGTGTTTCTTCTGTGCTTAGAAGAGACCGGGTCGATAAGAAATCTGAAGAAGCCACATTTGTCAGCACGGATAGTATCAGAGTGATGGGCAGTGTGAGATTGGAGGTCTATGATGGGGATGAGCTTTTGCTCTCTGGAGTCCTTGAGATGTCTAATGGAAATGGATTCATTGGGGAATCAAAGAAGCGACGGAAGAAATGGAGATTGAATTGCGAGTCAATGATATCTCCCAGCACGAGCTTCTTGAGGGGAAAGAAATTTGGTGGACCAGATGTAGCACCGCCGATGATTGAGGTCTATGTTGCGGGTTGTTTTGCTGGGAATCCCATCATCTTGACGAAGACTATTGTGGTCAGTTGTCGAAAGCAACAGAATTGGAAGGGAATGTTGGATTCCATCCCAGAACATGAGATGACTGGATACATGAAAGATGTGCCACCGGAGTCTTCTCTGCAGGTAACCGGTGACCTTCCTCATTTTTCTTTCAGTGTTGTTTTAGGGCGTTGATACTCTCAGTCCTTTTTGCAGGTGCCACGTCATTAATGTAGTATATGAATTGCTTAGTAGATACTCGACTATGTTAGTATATACTCTATCATGAAAACGTTAAAATATATGCATTCAATTCATCCAAATATGTACTTCATTTTTTAAAGAATTTACTTCATCAGTCATGTATATACTACTAAAATAAAAATAAAAATCAAAACATGTGTGGGTTGCAAAAGTGACTGCAAAAAGAATTGAGCATAGCAATTTTCAGTTGTTTAATATCGTTCATTTTCCAAGTACCTGCAAGCATCTATCTTTTTACATTGGATATTTATTCCCTGTTAGGTAGCTGCAGATTATTTGGACTGGCATTGATATCTTGTTTCTGTATGGATGAAATTATGGGTGTTTGCATGCATTTCGGGGCAAAAAATTAAGGATTGAAATACCATATCTTTCATAGATAATTGTAATTTTAGTTGTGGCAAGAACCTGACATGTCAGTTCTTTTTGGTCATGGATGTTCTGTTTTTTTTTTTTGGTTAAACTTTTCCATGTTTAATGTGTTAATCTGAACGGAATAATGGAAAGGATAAAGTTTCTTTTATTTTGAGATTTTATTTTGGAGATTGCTTCATGTTTCATGATTTCTACAGATATAATTAACATTTATAATTAAAAGTCCACTTGGAAGCAGTATGCCTTTGTCATGTTTGTGAGCTGAGTTTGATTTAAATTTCATCACACTTCTAATAACCTGAGCTTCGAAGTCGAATTTATTTGACAAAGATCTTTATATTTGATCATTTATGTGGAACTGTTATTTTCACTTTTTTTTTTAACAGTTCTAAAATTTTGTGTCCCTATGCAATAGAAGTGTTGCTCTCAAAATAGATCATAATAACACAATCAATTTTTATGCCTGGACAAACATCTTATATTTAGCTTCCATTGATAATATGAGATGTTAGCATTGAAAATTACCTGACGTGCACAAATTAATCTTCCAAGTCAAGGATCTATCATTTAAGGGTATTTATGATGGATTTGTAACAAGGATAGCGTATGGTAGCAGGACCAGTGGCTGCAGTAGAAATGCTAAACATGCTATTGAAGACTTTATTTATACATAACTATACGTTTATAAAGGAAGATAAGATGAAAAATTAGAAACATTTAGAGATGATTATCATTCTGGGGCTATACTCAAGAGGTTGCTATATTTCACATGGAAAAAGGATTCATCTCACATGGATATTTTATTTTGTGATTGCATTTAATGTTAAATGTAAAAAAGTATATATTGCCTATTTTAAATCTCCTGAAGCATAATTCATTGGGCATTTGAACACAAAAAGGAGAGTCTTCTTTAGATGGACTAGAGATTTGAAGTCCCATTCATATTGCCATATTTTGAGATTTTCTTTTCCTTTTATTCTTCATTTATCCCCTTTGAAAGGGTATTTGTGATCCAGTTGTTAAGACTCTCCTATTGTTCAAAGCTTCAACTTTTGGTTTGCAATCAATCTCAGGTTGACCATCTTGTCAATAAAACAATGCTTGTTAAAAACCTGAGCCACTGTGAGAATGATACTCTTGTCTGATTTGGTTTCCATAATTAATTTTTTAGAGAACTAGTCTTTTTCCTCTGAAGAATGTTGCGTATGTTAATTGTCAAATTATTATTTCCATTATAAATTTAAGCTACATCCACAAAAAAATGTCACTGTGCCATGCCAGGTCTGAGACCTTTTGTTATCTTGAATTGAAATTGTAGAGAGCAGACAAAGTTGACTATATCCTGTTTCTCCCCTCCCAACTCCTGCTATATGTGGGACCTCTTTGGGTGATAACTATGTTTATTTTCTCTTCTTCCTCATTTTCTTTTCTTTCCTGACTGATTGGTATGTTTCCTGCTTAAATGACCTAATAATTATATTTAATTCTTACTTGAAGAGAAGGATCAAGTGTCAGTTATGTGAAACAACAAGAGAGTATCTCTCTTTCAAAAATAACTATGGTACAAAACTGGAGTTATGAGTATCAAACTGCAATGTTGTGGACTATCTGAATACCTGTGGATAAATGGATATGTATTGTACAAAACCTTTTTATGGTTTTGGAGGGTTATCCAATGGTAGCAATGGCGCATACTGCATCGGGTCGGTTGAATTATATGGGCAAATTGCTATGCAGTTGTTTATAATAGTTTGTATTGTCACTTTTTTGGTATTCTCCATCTTCAAACTTTTATACTCTCTTTTTTAGTATTCTTACTATTTGAACTCTACATGAGAAGATTTGATGTAATATATGTATGTAATTTGTTTGTTCTCAGTCAACTCCATGATGGTTAAATCCATTTTTATGTTTATATTTCTTTTATGAACTTATAAAAAATAAATATGTTCTTTTATGAATAAAGACAGCAAGTACATATCCAATCCTCTTATGTTTCAATCATCTATTCCTTGGTGGAGTTTTATCAATTCCATGATGTAATCCACCTGAGATATTTGAGAACTGAGATTTAGATCTCACATGGCTTAAATGTTAGAGATGCTACCATTGAAATCAATGCTAATTGTGCCTGTTTTATGAATTGTGAAATCAAAGGCACATATGGTTCATTTTGTTGTTCTTTTACAAATGCTCTTCACATTGCAAATGCTTTTTCTGGATTCAAAAGACCATATAACATGAGAATCACTTTCATTTCATCATACAAGAGCCTGGTTTTTTTCCCCCTAGCTTCTTTGAAAGATTGTTGAGAATTGAAACTGTTCTCTATTAATCTTTGTACTCTGTCCTTTCTTGTCTATGTGCAGATATCAGAGTTTCAAAAATACAAACCAGAGAATGAGGAATCTGATGTTGAGTATGCTAACAGACTCTACTCAAGGGCAGAGTGCATGGAAGGAGAGGATGGGGAACTTTCGTGGTTTAATGCTGGCGTGAGGGTAGGCGTTGGCATCAGCCTTGGTATCTGCCTTGGTGTTGGTATAGGAGTTGGTGTTCTGGTGCGTACATACCAAGCAACCACACGGAACTTCAAGAGGCGACTCATTTGATCCCCCTCGTGAGCTGTCATGGTTGTCTTTTCCATCATAAAATCACCCATTGCACTCTCTGTTTTGTGTTAGACGTCCATAAGGGGGTTTTCTTTGCACCTGGGATTTGTGTCTTCTTTTCTTCATGTTTGTGAAGGTTTTTGTTTTCAATTTTAGTGAAGTTTTGGGGAGAAGAAATCAAAGTTTATGAATGGAAATATGTGTCTTATCCCCATTGTGGTTAGAAAGTGTTTCTTTCCCCCCTTTGATGTGTTTATATTTGTTTGTTAAGGACAAACATAATGGGTTGGCTGCCCATTTTTGATATGGAGTGGTTATAACATAACATATAGTTTGTTTTGGGGTGAGACCACATGTTAATGGTCCAATCCAAGCTCACAGTTGTTTTAGCACTGTTTTATGTTTGGTTCATTTTAAAGTTTTATTTACAATCTTATATATCTCGTTAGCTATTAGATTATATTTGGTGTTGGAAAGGGAGATGTGCTTTGACATTTTCCACTGCAACGGAAGAAAAATAAGAAAAATATAACATTTTTGTAATATTTTCCTCGTGCTCACTAATTTTTTTCTCGTCTAATTTTATCCTTTCCCATGAAGAGTAAATGTGTGTAAAAGTAATCAAACCATTTTTTGACATTTTTCATCACATATACAAATAACAAATTAGAATGGATAAAAAATAATTTTGTTACCATCATTTTTCCTCTTGACTTGTGTCTCCAAACTTTTCTTAGTTTCCATCCAAGCTTATGCACAAACACATGCTAGATCAAGAGAAAAAATAATACCATGAGTTTCTTTAAAGTAAAAAAAACTGTGGATTTTAACAGTATATATCCAAATATCTCCTTAAGAAATTTTAAATTCAGATGGTTTGATTCCGGATCTTCCATGAAGCCATCAGAAGAGCTACTACAACCAAGAAAATATTGGGATACTAAAAAAAGATAACATATATGAATTGTAGATTCCTTTGAATTTGTCCCCATGTGAAATGCCAATGCCTCCATCTGAAAGAGATTCAACAGTATCAGAAATTTCACATATGATGTGTGTTTTGTCAGATGGGCCATAACTCACAAAAGAAGACTTAACAACTGTCTAAAGTAAAAACTCATTTTTTTCCCTCATATTCCAAACTGCCTCATGGAACTCCATCTACCATTTGGCAAAGTAAAAATATTAGATAAATGCTACTGCATGTAGCCTTGAAAAATAGTCCAAAAGATTTGAAGATAAATTAAAACAGACAATTATCTAGTCATGGCAACAAATGAGCTAAAGATCACCCCAAGTACAAGACCATGGTGGTTTTGGAGTTATCTATGAATTAGGCTCAGACTCAGGTGCCACCACAGTCGGATGAACACTTGCACTGCGAGTGTCATCGAATCCCCAGAGTTTGGCGGATTTTACGTCATCCTTCGCCATGAGTCTTGAGAACTCCTCATGGTCATATGGTGAGTTATCTTTTCCCCCAAACTCTGTTGGGAGGATATCAATGTCGAAGAAACGCTGCATGAGCTCCATGCTCTCTGTGTTCTTCAGGTAAACAAATTTCACTTTCTGGAATGTTTTGGGATCCAAGAAATATTTGACAATCTGCAATAAATAAGTAAAGAATGGTCAAATACTGAAGTAAACCATTGGAAAAGAGAAATACAGGGAACCATAAATGTTTACTGTGGGTATGGAAAATTCATTGTTTGGGAATTGGTAACGAATATTAAAGCAAGACATATTTGAAATGTTCCAAGGTTTTGTGAAGAACATCATATTATAGCATGTATGTGTCAAGTTTATGATTCGACGTAAATCATCAATATCACAATATGTAAATGTTCCATTATCCAAATTTGTTATCCAGTGGTCCTTTTTGAAATGACAAACCAATATTCCAGAGACAAACTAAATTGAGTTATAATTTCAAAATCATGCAATAAGGACAACATCATAATGGGTTTAATGGCAGAGAAAACATTCCATGTCTGATCTTCTAGTGAAACACATGCCTACTTCTCTTAAATCTTGGTAATAAACCTTCTGGCTACTTTGGTTCACGTGATGGGATCCTCTATGTTAAGAGAGATGGAGAATCCTATGTAAACCAATAAAAAAACGCCAAGTAGATGATACAAAATTCCTATATGCACATATTCTCCCCTGTTAGATAATCGTAAAAAGAAGGGACAGACCTTCCAAAATGTCTCAAAGATCTTCGGTGGGTTGTAAAGGAATGCTGCTGACAGCCTCTCAGGATAGTGATTTTGCAAAATATATGCAGCTTCTCGAGCAGTCTTGATGGGCACTGAATTAGACAAAGACCACCCAGTGAAGTCTATCAACCACACCATCTGCTCTTGCCCCTCTGGTAAGTTGAGGATGGTATTCTCCAGAAGGTACACAACATGACGGAGTTGATTGTCATGTGACGAGGTATTCTGAATCGGAAATGTGTATTTGTTAAGAATTTTGTTCCTTCCCAACCACAGGAAGTTCGAGAATGACTTACGATAATAATTCAGGCCAAACCTGCTTTCCTGGTCTAAGCACAAGAACCAGCCTCCCTTCTCGATCATGAAAATTTGCTCTGTATAACTTGCCAGTTTCTCCTTCATGAGCTACTTCATGCTGAACATGAAATGGGATTACATGATCTTGAAAAAACAAATACTTACTGACTGAGTTGGGTAGAAAAGACAGTAGTGAAACTTACCCAGCGGATCTCTTCTGGTTTATAGTTTGACCTCCACTTTAATGTTTCTTGCAGCATATACTTTGATTTGTCAACATTCCAGTTTCTGGCCTCCAAATATCTCCTCAGGCATGTATCAGTGCAGAACTGCAAACTACGTCCAGATAGTTGTCCCATGGCCACTCTAAGCTCATTTATCTGTTCCAAGGAGAATTTTGTTTAGAGTCTAAATAGAGTGGTATAGAAGCATTGATATTTTTTTTGTTCATTATCTTATCTGAGTTAAATCAGTAATCCAGATTGGTAATCCTTACTTCTGTCAAGAAATTCTTCAAACAAAGGATTAGTATAACAAGGATAACGGTTTCCAAACTAAGATAGAGTCAATACTAAATTATCTCCATGAATGATTTGGTGGGTAAGGTGATGGAGATCAATATGAAGATGAACACCATGAATGAGATGTGACACAAGACAATACATTCCACATTTCATTGAGGCAATTAGTTTTTTTTGAGAAAGGTAGGCATTGTATTCAAATAGATCAAAGAACAATGATTGAATTGGGGATGAGGAGATTAAGAGAAATTAAAAAACAAAATATAATACTAATAAGAGAACCCGGTGGACGATGGGCCACCCGGATCAAACATAAGATCTCTTTACTCCTCGATGCGAAGTCTATCTCCCTTGACACGAGCGGTGCGCGCTCCCGCTAGATACGTGCCCCATTCAGAAATAAAATGGGAGAAGAGGTGCCATAGGTTCTCAAAATAGTACCCCCTCGACCTAAAGACCACTTCATTTCTGGTGAACCATATAGCCCAAGCACGCCGGAATGATAGATTTAAGCACCCATCCCTTACAATCGGAAGTCGCAATCGCGAGCTGCAGCCCCATAAGTCCTCTAGGCATGTCATACTTCCCAAGTTCGGAATGGCCATCGTGACTCGGGCCCAAAGAGAAGCCGCCACGGGACATGACAAAATAGGTGGTCCGCGGACTCGTCATCCACACAGCCAAACAGGCAACTAGTGTCTTCGGATGGAAACCATCTCGCACGTCGCGCCTTAATGACCACTCTCGCCTTTGGTATGGTAACCACAAAAACACTTTCACCTTTAAAGGAATCTTAGGGACCCATATTTCATGAACCAAAGGTTGGGACTCAATTGCCTGCAGAATGTCATGCCTCCACCAATCATAAGCCAACTTGGTGGAAAAGCCTCTGCTCGGATTCAGCCTCCACAGGACCTGATCGGGTGTCCCTCCTGTCACCACCATAGCTTGCAACAAAGCACTGCATTGAGGCAATTAGTTGACAGCCACACTGTGGCATCTGCCATCATGAATGTCCAGATGGCCCAAAAATATTTCTGGACATAAAGCTTACTGCAGATATGCAGTGATTAAACAGATACATTTTAAAGTATTATTACTGGGGGCAATATATTAAGAAAGGGTTCAAGTGTATGCTGAAACAAAGGATATTGTTAAATATTACGTGGAGTTCAACAATGGATAAAACAAAGATCTCCTTTTAAATCTCAACTGAACAACTCGTGGCATACACACTCGTTTGGAAAACAAGAATCACCCGCCCTACTTTAGAGAGAGAGAGAGAGAGAGAGAGAGAGAGAGAGTTATGCGGTTGTCGATGAATGAATATCCACGCTACATCATTAACATGATAATCTCTGCAGATATAGAGCTAATAAATTCAAAAGACAGTGTACTTACAAATAAAAACAGTCGAAAATAGTAAATATGCAAATTTATTTATCAATGTTGGCTTCGAATGAGGAGTTGTTTTGCATACATATGTACTAACTATACAAAACCTCACTGAGATTATATAATCCTCAACTTCACTCTAACCACCCTCTTACATAGCCTCGTCTGCAAAACAAATGCCTGGCCTATGGAAATATATATCCATTATGAAAATGTTGGTTAATTGGCACTTTTACATAATGTAAAGTTGTCTCATGCATGTCTCATGTTTTGGTTTTGCTACAATCAAATAAAAAACGAAAAGAAATTCTACTATATAACTAAACAGAAAATCTTTCCTATTTATGTGAGAAGTTGATACATATGGGATAAAAAAAATTGTCTAGTGCTTATGGAGTTAGTGAAATATTATATGTATGTTTGAGTAATGAAATATGGTTGGGGTTTATGTTTGATGCTTTTTTTCTTTACCTTTAGATTTAAAGGAGACCGATCCTAACAAAAGAGCTTTCTTCCACATTCCATGAAAATTGGTTGTTACATATGGTATCTAAGTATAATATGTTAAATAGTGTTGTCAAAGACTCAATCAATTTTGTTAGCAGGAGTCTTGCAACTTCTATGGATATGGAATTTCAACCAAGTCTTGAACAGGAGAAGATGGACATGCCAAAGATTCCTTTTGGTATGGTAAAATTAGTGCTCCAGACTATTGCCAAATGAAAAGCAATAATGCAAAGAATTATGCACACAAGAAAATGCAACTTCAATCGCCCATTAAAATCAGATTTGACTACCTTTTCCTTCTGACGCATCTGATCATTCTCATGGTGATCACTACTATGATGTTTCCTTCGGAACATGGTGACTGCTTTCTAGATCAATAACAAAAGAAAACCTACAACAGAAATCAATGCAGTAAGTTGCTGTGGTTCAATTAAAAAGAGCTGCATGAAAGAGGCCTAGCATATAATTTATGTAACAAAAAAAAGCACAAAAATAAAAAATAAAATTAAAATTAAAAAAAGAAAAAGATAAACAAAAACAAAAACAAAATGCCACAACTCGATATCAATGTAGATGTAGCTAAAACCAGATATAAACACCCATTACCATGTTAACTTAGGCAAGTATCAAGAGGATTCAAACCAACAAAAAATTGGTTAAGTTCTCCCATTCACAATTTTACGTATTTAAACGCGCTCCAACAAATTTATTCCAAGAAGAATACTCTGCTTTGCGCTCACCATATCTCAACTATTAACAACAAATTTGCAACCGTGAAGCTACAAGTTTGAGTCTTGTTCCAAAAACCAAATCTCTGTGTCCATATCTACCGACTACATAAGAGGCATGGATCAAAAACATTCCTAGCCCTATACTCATTGTCAAGTAGCTTAGAAGCAAATGTGAACTGCTGGCTTTGTCTTATATTCCAATGACTGGACACCAAGAAAGAACTACAGTAGAGAAGATCTTTTACACTCTGACATGTGTAATATCAGTTCTGTTATTTGATGTATGGGAGCATTGTGATAATATATCTGGCCATATATACTCTTTTTAGAGGAAGGAATTCTTGTATCATTGTCAGTTCATGTCTGATAGCTCTATCATTTGAGAGGAAGAGTCAAGTCTGTAGCTCCCCACAGAGTGTAATCCACAAGAAAAAAAAAAGGAAAAAGAAAAATTCTCTCTTCTCTCTCTATGGACATCAACATTCTTCTGCCAAATCATGTAAATGTTCTTTCATGTGATTGTGTGTTTATTTTCCTTTTTTCCGCAGCTTGACTTCCAACCCTACTTTTCAACATGGACTACTCAATGTTTTATGGTATATACAGTCCAGAGGCATGATTCAGATATGGAGGGTTGGTTTGGATGCATGTTAATCTCTCAAAGGCCTCATATTCTAAAGGTTCATGAGGCTATATGTTGAATGGAAGCCCTCTCAAATTTTTATATCAGGGTTAAGAGATCACACAACAAACAATGAATTATGTAATTTGGATTGCTATGTCCTCGAGTGATCAATTTTATTGAAGAATATCTATTTTCCTATAGAATACATCAAGTTTTTGTCCTGAAACTGCAGATTTCTGCATCTGGAATTTCATATGGGGATAAACCCATTCGACCATTGATACATCTCTTCTTCGCTTCCCCAAAAACATTGTTTTGTTTTTTCTTCTGAATTGTTGGGCCATATTTTCAACATTATAGATATCTATCAAAGCTAATTTTAAAAAGAGCGTTGACACACTCAGTCCTTTTTGCAGCTCGTTTTACAGTCTCATACAGTATAATAACATAGTATATACCGCTATCATAGTGTATGAAGTTTTATCATAGTATATGGTGCAAAACAATTATCATTTTTCAACATGAAAAAAAATATAATAATGTATTTTTAGTATATATTTCATTTGATATGACAGCATGTACTCCAATGGGAGTATATGATTTTTTTTTTTAAAAATAAAAAATTAGTGTGAACTGCAATTGAGGCTACAGAGGGGCTGGACATATCATTTTCCTTCTAGAAAACAAAACAAAATAAAATAAAATAAAAACGAATTGGCTATTCGGTTAAACTTGCCTGATTAAAAGGGTCAAAATACATTCTCAAAAGAACTATAAATTACAAATCCAAAAGAAGAAAATGAAGAACCTTAATTCACATTCTTAGACAAAAAAAAAAAAGTAACACGAAGTGGAAAGAGAATCAATAGGGTACCAAAATATAAATGTGGCTCATACTGAAATATCAATCACTATCAGAAGCTCATTTACAACCAATCCTCTCTGATCCATTTCATTCTTATTCTCCTTGGCAAACTTTTAATAAAAAAACTCTAAATCATAAAACACACACTAAAAACAGATCAAACCAAGCAACATTCTGATGCCAGTCCCACAAATTCACTTTAAAAAAACTGTGAAAATACAAACAAGAAGAGGAGGAGAGAGAGATACCCGAAGCGGTTGAAAACTTGAAACCAGAGGAAGGAGTACTACTGCTTTTGTGCTCTTTATTGTGTTTTTTGTGAAAGAATATAAGAATAACAAGAAACAAAGAATTCACTGTGTAGATTTTTTTAATGGTTTATGTGGATTTTGGTTTTCAATGGGGACTGTCAGGTTTCCTTTTTTTAGTTGTCAAAATATATTGATTGATTTCTTGGTCACGCTTCCACTTCCTGATCCTGACTTTCGGCTTTGTCTCAAAAAGGGATTCTTTCTTTTTACTTTTTTTTGGTGGTCTTCATTACCAAAAGCGAAACGTCCACTTTGACTCGTTGGATAAAAGGGCTGCAATTTGGGTCGGGTTAAACCTGAATATGACGGATTGAACCCGATTTTTACACGGGTTCTGGTTGGTCAATTTGGGTTGAGTTCGGATTGTCCTCACTCACAATCCGACCCAACCCGAACCCGTAAACTAATAGTTAAAAAAAAGATCATGGCCGTTCATTTTATAGTTTCTAATATGGGTAGTCCAAATTTTAGGTAAACATAGCCAATCTTACGGGTTGGGTCGGGTTGATTTATTTAATTTACACATCATGTTAGAAATTCGGGTTGGGTCGAGCTGGTTCAATTCGGATTGAAAATCGGGTTGGGGTCGGATTAGTCCAATTCGGGTTAGGTCGGATTGGATCGGATTGGTTTATTTAATTTCGGGTTGGTCCAATTTGGGTTGCAAATCGGGTTGGGTCGGGTTAGAGTTGAATAGTTTGAAATTCGGGTTGGGTTCGGGTTGGGGTCAACCCGAACTCAACCCGAGTTGCAGCCCTATTGGATACCATGAATGGAGCACAAAAAAAAAAAACAAAAAAAACAAAAAAAACAAAAGGAAAAACTCCATATAACCAACCCCTTGTAAACTGCCCGAAATATATAAAACCCACTCTGACTTTTCATGAAGTCTATATAATCCTTGAAACCACCTATGTAAATCTAAATAGCTTCCTGATTTAAATTTTTATTGACAAATAAAGAATATTCTATTCGATTAATTCTGGTTGAAAATACAATATGTCACAAAACTCATACAATGTGTCTAAATGATAATTTTACATCTCCAAAAAAAAATCATACGTAGTTTTAGTTTGAAAAGCTTTAATCCTATCGATCCATTCGACAGTCATAACGTCAGTCGTTATTAACAAAATTGTATAGTTACTCTATCTAACCTATGTTTAAAACATTTAACCGTTGTTCTGTCAACTGGTTTTTAAATTATTAGACAGTTTATACGTCGACGTATGATATTCATTTCAACACTGGGTCTGTCGAACGGAAAACATGAGAAATATACAATTTTATATAAAATGTAAAAAAATATTATATGCTTTTTTTAATTTGAGACAAAAATTCTTTTTTTCTCTATAGACATAAATATCGAACCACATAAATATATTTTCGTTTAATTATGTGTTTGTTATTTTTGTTCTCTGCTTCGACTAGCATATATATTTTTCTAATAAAGAAATGTCTAAACAATTCAGTATCTATCACTAAATAATCACTGAATAACATAATATATTGACCATACATACAATTCATCTAAAAAACAAGCAGCCCTTAAAATCCTACGAAGAAGATGTATACATCATGGTGGTTTGATATCAGTAGAATCAAAAGGTCTACAGAATCCTGGAAAAGAAAGGACCAAAAATATTTCTTTTGTTCATGGTTTGATCATGTTATACCAGCCTTCTCTTTCCTTTTCCTTTTACGTCAAAAATGATTGGATAATGTTACATACAATCATTTTTTCATTTTAATCCACGCATGATTTTTTTATATAAATAATATATTTTATCTAATAAGATATATGTTTTTATAATAAAATAAAATATATACTTTAATAAATTGTATATATTTATTTATAAAAAATATGTAAAATTGCTAACTAGCTATGTGCCTCTGTAACATGTGTATGATTTGATCATTTCCTTTTCTTTTACTAAACCTACCCACCCCCATATACAACTAAACCCATATAAAACAAAACAAAAAAAACCTCATTGAAACTAACAATATTAATACTTGATTAATAGTAATGGTAGACTTGATATTTTTAAATTTTTTTAAAGTTCTTCTATATTTTAGACAATGCGATCCAAATACAAGATTCAGGATAAGAACACAAAAAATGAGGATAATAAAAAACATTATCAAATATAAATGTGGATAAAAATAGTGGTCTTTTTATCTTTTTAAATTAGGCTAACTTATTCTAAATATTTATCCATATTTCAAACTAGGCCTTCCTTTCTAACCCACAAATGTATTGATAATGAATTGGGTAGAGCTTATCCTTCCAAACATTTTTGGGATTGAGGGTTTAATTTGGTTTGCTATATGTAATTAGTCAGGATTAGCATAAAAGTGCATTTGTACATACGTGGGAGACTCTTTCAGTGGTGCCCCGGGATTACCAGACTTGCAAGATACAATAGATTTGAGCACTGTATGACACTGGAATGAAGAAGTCCCTTGCCACAAAGACATTTCTCAACGCGCATGTGTATCTGATTATACACATAACTACACCATAATTGGATTACTAAGATTTATCTATTAAGAGTGCAGATACACGCAGTCTATTTTGCAGCTCGTTTTACAACCCCATACACTATGATAACGAAATATACATTATACTACCATAGTGTATGTAGTTCTATCATAATATATGACTCAATCTTTATTCTTTTTTTTTCACTATGAAAAAATACATTAGTGTATCTCAGTATATACTTCAATTTATATATAGTATGCACTTCAAATGGTGAGTGTATGATTTTTTTAAAAGAAAAAATGGAATGAACTGCAATTGGGGCTGCAATGGATGTTGCGTGTATCTTTTCCATCTATTAGACATGGTTCTTCATCTCTTCGAATCGGAATTCCAATCCTATTGGACTAGATTACTACATCGAATGGATTTTTATTGTAAATATTTTTGAGCATGAATTAGGAGCCATTTACATGTCTGTTAGTGTGTATGCCGGATGGGGCACAATTAGTGTTTTAAATCTGATCCCATCTGACCGGTTAAACTTTAATTCGCTTTGAATTCTAATGCGGTTTACTTTTAAAATCAGTTGTATAAAAAACCGGTAAATTCTAATCAACCAATCAATTGAATTGAATTGATAGATTTTGGGAACCAGCTACAGGGTTGATTAACCAACCGGTTCTTTATTCATAAAAAGTGTGATTAATTTATTGTTAAAATATGAAATCTAATAAAAAAATTTATATAATAAAATCATGTTATGATAATTAAGTATAAGTTTAAAAGTATTAAATTTAAGAATTGATAATTATGTAGAGATTTTTAAAATATTCATATTTTTATAAATTTATTTATTTAGTAATAATAACTAATACTTTTATATTATTATGATACTGTCACGGTTCAAATCAGGTTGATTCAACAGTTGACCCGGTGACCCTTAACCCATTTATTATTCTAGTTCAATGAACGGTTCGATTTTTAAAACATTAGGTCCAATAACTCCTGACAATCTAAAAAAAATGTTAATTTTATTAGAATAAAACTTGATAATAGTATAAATTCCAATAGTAATTCTAAAGAGGGATACTTTTATATTATTGTAAAAAGCTTATCTGATCTTATATATTACTTGGGTGCATTTGATTGCGCGATTGCAAAACTGATTATGCAGGAAGCTCACTTTCCCAACTTTTTGAAATCGCAGCTTTTGGACATTATTTACTTGAAATCTTGTGTGTAAGAAGCTGCTACAGTAAAATTGTTTGGTTACACAATTGCAAACACAACTTCCTGCAATCGTAAACGCTGCACAATCGTGCAACGAAACGCACCTAAACATAGTAAAACTCGTCACATCTATAACATTTATTATGCGTATTTTCAAACACAAACAATTAATGCAAATGTTAGGGATAGTTACTTTTGAAATCACTTTTTTAATGCTAACAAACTTCAAAGATTTTTGAAGATACATATATACTTGTTGGTGTATATGTGTTCATAAAAATAAAAATATAATTAAATAAAATAAATGCATATTTGTTAAAAGTTTTGACTGCAATGACTACATCAATGACCGAGTTACGAGCAGCTTATCCAAAAAATATCTGTGTGGTCTGTGTGTCAAACATAAAATAACTGTGTATTGGGGTGCGCGCATGGTCTATTGAACGGAGACGTTGAAGAAGGTCTTGACGAAAATTAACTATTCTGCACAGAAGACACAAAACACAACATAAAAGGATATATTTGTTCAAGATGATTATATTTTTAGCATTATTTTAACAACAATGACTAGTGGGTTTTCCATTTTAATATTCATTTTACTATTCCAAGACTATAAAGCCTTAGGAAAAAAAATGCGCACACACACGAAAACTGTCCAGTCTCAATTGATATCTTATTTGTGCTCATTATTCATATGAGAAATTTATTGGGATGACTTATTTCATGAAAGAAATCTATATTGTGACAGTGACAAGAGAACACATTCGACTATTTAATCACCTATTTGGATGATATAGAAATTATAAAATAGTGACACTGAAGTCGCAAATGTAATTTATGTGCATTTACTCAAAAACCCCTTGAAGATCTTTTATATATGAATGCCACACTTATCTGTAAATTATATGATTAAGTGCTGGAATTTTTTAATGAAAATGGTAGATTTGATTATCATTATGTATCTCAAAATATACTCTCAAACTAGCTGCACATAATATCTAATCAATAAAAAGAATAGCAACAATTGATTAATTGCACAAATATGAAATGAATATAAAATAAAATTATTGCAGATACCCCATTTTGTACGTTGTCATGATAAGAAAATTTCAAGGGTAACAAATATAAGCTTTTCGAGGTGCTTTAAATTAATATAATGTCCAAAAGGGTTATAAAAATATATATAAGTTGAGGACAACCATGCCAAAAATCATTAATAATATAATATTCTTCACTTAAAAGTAATTAGAATTCTTGGAATAACAACCATCAATTTTTTTTTAATTACCCAGACACATGCAAATCACGTGGTCGAGTCCCCGCATCAACCAAGTTTTAATTTTTTAAGTGAACCATTAGACTTCAACAACCGATAAAGCACTGCAATTATGAATTAATTAACAAATGAACTACATCAAAAACAGGGTAAAAATTTTAAGGAAACCAAAACAAGAAGCTTAGACTAAGACCTATAGATCTGCATAACAAAGGTTTTACTGTAGTTAAATATTGCCACCAACCTAAAAATTATTGCAGTAAAAACCTCAACAGGTGGTGAGTTTTCCAGAAAAATTGTTTACCATAATTTCGAGATCTACGGCAGAGGATTTTTTTATATGCTTAAGATAGTTTGAACAAAGACTGAGTGGAGGAAAACTGGCATCATTGGTTCAGGAACTCATTGAATGATGAATATCTTGACCAGTGCAGTGCCATCAACATGTGAAATCTTGATAATGTGCAGTATGTCATGCAGTGTCATAAAGTTCGTGTACAGCAGATATTCAGCAGGATTGTGTTCGGTACAACACGTGTATGTTTGTATAACATACTGGATAAATACGAAAGAAGTACGGAGATAATTAGCTATTTTTCCTATGTTGGGTGTAAAAGTGATGAAACACTTAAATTTAGCCTTTTAAATTACAAAGAATGGGGTGCATACAAATTATATGCAAGTTTTAATCAAAAGTCAGAAGAGCAGCAGAAGTGGTTTAATAAGAAAAGCCTGATTGCTGATGATATGAGTATGATGTATGAAAGTTATGTAAAGCATTGATAGAAGAAAAAACCTTTGGGGGAGGTTTTGAAGGGAAAAAGCCCATTGGTTGAATAACAGCGATAAACACTCCACACATTTCCAGGTTTCAGAAGGTTCACATTCGCATGTGGGAGGAAAAACGAGGGAAAAGTCAAGCAGACATGGAGAATAATCGATAACAGTGGTGACTCTCTGCAGCAGAGATCCGAGGAAATTTTAAGAAAAAAAAAAGAGAATCAAATGGAGGAGTCCTTAAATAGCATCAAGTTTCAGTCGAGGGACATCCATAACTCAGGTAGATCAAAGAGCTCCAGACTTCTGATGGAGTCCCTCTCATCAGAATGCATCGGACTCACGGGCTACCAGAAGGTCCCAGAAGAAGAGGAACCTAAAGAGAAAAAGAGGAACAAGACTTGGAAACTCCTGCGATGCGTGTTTGCGAAGAAAGAAGGTGGTGGTGATGCGAAGGTGATCAAGGAAGACGTGGAGTTGGAATCTTTAGAGTCCAAGGAGGAGAACGAGAAGAAGAAGATGTCCGAGGAATCTCCAGAGGAGAAGCACAAGGAGAGCAAGGACAAGAACAAGATGCCATGGCATCTTGATCCTAATAAGAGATGGCCTCAAGGATGGTAAGATGAAGCTTTTTATGTTGCGACATGGATCTCCGGTTGTCAAATTGGAATTCTCAAATTTTGGTGTGTAAACTTGTCTCTGCTGTTAAGAACTGGAATAAAAAAATGGAACAAGAGTGAAGAATAAGAACCTCAGCCATGAATTTGAAGATGAAATTGGTCTTATCAGGATTCTTCATGTATATCTTCATGGTTTTGTCCCTGTAATAAAAACAAAGTTTATTAACAGAACGGGAAAGGAAAGGAAAATGTTTAGTTATGTTTATGAACTCATTCTAAGAAGGAATAAACTTCCTAGATGAATGTAATGCATCATAATACCAGCACAAGCCCTTCTAAGTTTTCTAGTTTATGCCACACAAAAATTGACTGCATATCTTTTCCAGTCAGATTACCTTGTCCACCTTCAAGCATGGATTGAAAGAAGAACATGATTCAAGAAAAACATAATCCATGTCAAATAAAAAAAGTTGATGCCTTTTTTTTTATAGTCAGGTTACCTCAAGTCCACCATAAAGCATGGCATGATAGAAGAGCATGATCCAGGCAACTCACCACTCTACGAAATCAACATACAAACTTCCGAATCTGAGCACAGATAAAGAGACACAATTCGTATCCGTAATTTCAAACAACAGAAAATCAAACAAAAAGTGTTCAAACAACTCCAAATAAGGTGGCACAACTATTATATGTACTTTCAAATAACTCCAAGTAAAACAAAAAGTGGTACAACACAAAACAGCATCTAGTACCTCAAAATATTTGGTCTACACGCCTATAGCTTTTTTTAATAATAATAAAAAAAAGACATGGGAGCTCACCAATTGAAATGTGTCAAAATCAGATGTAAATCCCAGATGGCAAATAAACCGATCAGGAATACATAACAATAGAAACACAAACAGAAACACAATAGAAACAAAGATAAAAGAAAATGCATCACCCATTACCTCACCCTATATTAGTTTTCCTCCTCATAAATGCATAACAAAATCGCCCACGGTGCAGTTGATACTCCAATCTTTTAGCCATCTAATAATATTTCACCAAGCATTTCAATATTTACTCCCATTGAGGATTACTGATTACATCATTCCTGGAAGTCCAAAGGTCCCTACAAAAGATGCTAAAGAGAACTCCCATCTCAGGAGTCCAATTTTAAAAGGAACTGTAAGTACACAGGCAAGTAAGACACCAGCAGCAGCAACAACAGCAGTAGAAAGTGATAATTTTTTGTACAAAGATTCAATACAAATTTTAATAATAACACAGAGGTACAAGTTTAAGACATGCCATGTTAACAAGACGACCGACAGACTCGAACAGATCTGATACAGCAGCTCAGATTAAAGCCAGTAGAATATATACAAAAATGGACAATTTAGAACTTGTTATATTTTCTTCAACCCTGTTAAATAGTATCACTGCTTAGCTCAAGATAAAATTACTCTCTCCTTCAAGTAGAATCTTCATTACTTTTTGACCTATTTGCTCGTCGGAACCAGGTATTGAAAGCCAAGACTAGGTGTGGGCAGTCCTCAACATTGCGGGTAGAGAAGGTGAGGCACTCCTGCAACAGTTTCTGGGCATCTGACATGGGAAGAGTTGAGATGATCCTTAGGAATGTTTCTTCAAGCTCTTGGTAAAGCAGTTTCTGACCAGAAGGTATAGGTGAAACATTGTCTCTGCAAACCTTCAGCACTGGTAGCCAGTCCTTGACGAGATTCAACCTAACCTGGTAAAATGAATACAAGATATAAGGTCCACCAGATTTATCTTAATGAAGTGAGGTTATTTTAATATAAAAAAAAATTCACTGATTGATCGATTCCGGAAAATAATTGTCGTAAATCCCATAGGCATGCGGCTAGCAGGGAACTTCAGGGAGCCTTTACTCGTTTCAAGGAGGATAAATAAACAGAAAAAGGGACATCAGGAACAGAAATAGACATTTGTATGCTCTCATAAACAAGATGTTGATTTGAAGTTTACTGCAACAGAATGAGAAACATTCATGTGAACCATCCATTCCAGTTCCTTGTATGAGTTTCTTGCTAGGCCCGTATCTAAAATTGACAGTTAGCTGCATTTGATCCTGATGACAATACTCAGTTTGTATAGCTTCCACAAGAAAGGAACTCATGAGTTTGTGTAAGAATTGTTCTAACATATTACCCAAAATTTTGCTCTAATAATAACTATAAGCATATATTGCCAATCTCTGCTGGACAATATGGGATTAAATCGTGAGACCAGCCTCGTCTCACCTCTACCGAGGCCATGAAACATTTCCTTTGCTAGGCGATGTGAGAATAAACTATAAGACTAGCCTCGCCTCACCTCACCTCTTCCAGGACCAATAGGCTCAGGCCAACCCCATTAAACTGAAGTGGTTCAACTCTGATACTAAATGTAATACCTAAAACTCTGAAGAATGATTAGAGGAAAAGTATTAAGATAATGCTCCTTAAACAAAGGAGACGAGGGATCTCCGAATTCAATACCCCAAGGAAAAAGGACGAAAAGAAATAGCCCTTGCGGGAGAAAATCCCCTTTGCTACATGAAATAATTACCACCTGCTCCAATTTGCTCCCACAATAGAGTATTTCAACTCTTTGCCAAGAAGCACCATAATCCAAGCCCACAGTGAAGTCTTTATAGTTGCACAATTTTTCTCAACATACATGCAATTCCTTTGGAAAATGAGCTCATTGTGAGCAAGCCAAATACTCCAACTCAACGCATGGGAGATAAGACCTTGGAATTTTTTCTTGTTAGTCGGTCAGTCGGTCACATATTTTCCTTCCTCTATGAAACAAATCCACATACCTTTGAAGCTGGTAAGTTGCATTCTTATCTGAGAGCCGCTCCCACCATTGCCCAATTGCAAGAGCTTATAGGGAATCCATAAAACAAGTGATCTCTAGTTTCTTCATCCGCTCTTCAAAGGTCACAACTCGTGCTTCCATCATTAGCCTACTTCTATCAATTCACTTCTAAGAATTTTATCTTAAGTGGGAAACCACATAAAGCACCTTATCTACAAAGAGAAATGACTCATCACAAGCATTTAATCTCCAAAATCAATAACCATGTTTCCATCAGCGGGGAACACCGATCCACTAGATCTAGATTTATTAGAGAATGGGTGTTAATTGTATTGGGACAGAGTCAATTTTATTTATAGGGAGGATAAATTGATTGTGGGCTGAGGTGCCACCTTGTTAAAAAGCCTTTCCTTTTTTTGAGGTCTTATTTTATGTTATCTACCACTATAAATCTGCAGTCTCTTAGAGTTTTACATTAATTAATAAATCAGTGATAGAAAACTCCCACCTCCCTTCAAAGAATCAGAGGAGAACATTCCATAAAGCCTAAGGGCCACATAACTCATAGCCCACAAAAAAAATTGCACAAAACATAACCAAATAGATTCACCTGCACTTGATCAACAATTCCACAAAAGCATCAATTCACATATCACTAATGAGCAATCACACGATATACCTGCCGTGCAGCCAAGACCTCGCCGGCAGTGACCGCGTTTGCCAGCCTGCAGGTACACCGCATCATGATCGTAGGCAGCCCAGGTGCGATATTCCTGAACGCGTCATCCCTGAACCCCTTCTCCAGATCCGCCGCAAATGCCCCCTGCTCGCTCCACTCCTCCACTGCCTCCTCCGCCACCCCCAACTCCACCATCCTCTCCACCACCCACAGCAGGTGCCTACCCTTCGCCACCGCCGAGTGCAGGTTCAGCCTCTGCTTCGCCTCCAACTCATCCCGGTCCCCCCTCACGTCCGGCCTCCAATACGCTTCAAGCAACTCCTTCACCTTCGCGAGGCTCGAAACAAACACCCGAACGAGCACCCTCCGAACGGTATCACGAGACGAGAAGTCCCTCAAAACCCTGGCGACGAACGCCTTGACGGTCGCGACTTTGGGCTCCGTCCCGCCGATCGCCGCGTGTACAAGCCCCTGGAGCATCTCCTCCGCCGCGTCGTCGGCTCCATCGGGGGTGAGCCTCGCGAGGAGCACGGCGGACTCGTCGGGGCTGAGGAAGGGGACCGCCGAGAGGACGGCCCTCTCCTCCTCCTCGGTCCAGGGGACGGCCTCGAGGTACCGAACGCACGCGCCAATAAGGTCGTCGAAGAGGAGCTCGATAGCGACGGAGAGGAGGAAGAGGGCATCGGAGGGGCTCGCGATCGCGCCGGAGAAGTCGGGGGAGTAGAGGAGCCTCAGCACGGACACGTGCGCGTCGAAGGCCGGGACATTGAGGTTCAGAAGGAGGGAGTCACCGCCGCCGGCGGAGGAGGTGCCCTTGCTCCAACGGTCGGAGAGGAGGGCGGAGAAGTACCTAGAGCGGCGGAGGGGGGAGGAGTGGAGGTGGAGGTCGATGGAGGGGGCGGGGGAGCGGGAGGGGTGGAGGTGGAGGCGGAGGAGGACGTCGGAGGAGGAGGGGTCGTTGAATCCGCCGGGGCGGAAATCGGGGCGGAGGAGGGCGGAGGAGACGGGGGGATCGTCGGACGGGGGAGAGGAAGGGAGGGAGAGATTGGCGGAGGAGGAGGAGGAGATTCGGGTAAGGTTGGTGGAGCCTCCGAGTCGTTGGCGTTTCTTGAGAGCTCCGGATTGCATTTCGGTTTCGGAGATGTGAAGAATGTGAGAGAATTGGTTCGATGAGCATCTGTTAGGGACAATCCGGGGTAGTTAGGGATGCTGAGCTTTTTTCGGGCGGGCCACCACCGGGCCTGAGGGGCTTCGGGCCCGGGCCAGGGCTGGACCCGAAGTCGAAAATCAGGCAAGGGGAAAATATTTAAATGAAACATTACAAAATTTGAATATTAGCTTATGGGTTATCGGTGATGACTACATCACAATAAAATATATATATATCCTGTCTAGGTTGACGTCTACCCATTTTATTTACAATAATGATTCCCAGGCTCCAATTTCACATGCCCCAAATAGACCCCATGAGGTGGCATCAAGACATTACCCATTATACCTTTTTTTTTATTATTTCCTTATGAAGTAGTTTTTCGGTTATAATTTATCGATTTTTTTGTGATTTGTTCTTCATTAAATAAAAAATCATAAAATCCCTCTCAATAACCTCTCTCTCCATGACTCCATTCAACCTCACGGGAGGCGGTGACGAGTCTAGCAAACGAGGGTTGATAAAGGTGGAGACGGGTCTCATGGTGGGACAGGGGTTGACGAAAGTGGAGACGGGTCTCGCGACGGACGGGGTCGACGAAAGCGGAGACGGGTCTCAAGGCGGATGGGGCTGACGAAAACAGAGACGGATCTTGCAATGGAAGCTCGCGAGAGGCTCACGGAGTTTTGCGGATTAGTCACGCCGAAGGAGCTCTCCGGCTCTCCGGGAGGGACGGGTCAGGGTGGTGGATGATCTCGGGCTCGTGTCAAAGGGACACAATGACCGTCGATAATGTCCATCCAACTCGCGCTCACCAAAGAAGAAGCTTTATGTTTGTTGTTCCAAAAAGGGGAATTTGATTTAATTCAGTAAGTATTGATGGAGATAAATTATTTACTTTTTTTTTTTGAAGGTTGGATTTGTTGTTAATGTTTTTTAAATTTGGGTTAGTAATGATTAAAAATGTCAGAGACTCTGGTTATGAAATGGATTTGAATCGGGAAACGGATTCAGGGGGTGGGTTTTTTGTTTGTAGGATTCGAGGGACTGTTACATTTGAAATGTAACAGTCTTTAAATGATATAATGTTATTTTCAAAATTTGTTTTTTTTTTACATTTGTAAATGTAACAGTCATTTGCATAGTCATAATGATTTATTTATTTTTTAGACTTGTAAATAATTTATAGGTGTTACATTCTGAAATGTAACAATATACTACAAGTATATTCTGTGGAAGTGTTACATTTATAAATGTAACAGTTAATGAATATTGTGGTTTGATTCGAAAGAGACACATTTAAGCAATACATAGTTTTTGTTATTTTGTTACATTTGAAATGTAACAGTATTATAGGTGTATTGTTTTTTGTATTTACATTTGAAATGTAATAGTCTTGGAACGATATAATGTTATTTATGCAACACTGTTACATTTTTAAATGTATATTATTGTTGCATTTGTAAATGTAACAATCAATCGCATACACATAATGATTTGTATTTGTTACATTTGTGTAACACTGTTACATTCCGTAACAGTTATAATGATAAAAAAAACTAGAACGTTTTTTTTGTGTTATTTAGTTAATTTTGGTATAATTTAGATAAGTTTTGATGTAATTTTGATGAAAAATAATTTAGGTGATTTTTGTGTAAGTTAGGTAAGTTTTGGTGTAAAATTCATAAGAATTTTAAAAATTTAAATTTTGAAATAGGCAAATTTTAGAGAGAGATATTTTTTAAAATAGACAAATTTCAAATTAGGCAAATTCAAATTAAGATATGAAATATTAATAAGAGAAAAAGGTGGATTTTGGTTAATTGGATCTATTTTTAATGAAGGGCATATCTGTATTTGACCATTTTATCAATTTTCAAAAGTCAACAAGCCAACCAATAAGGTGATGACACCTCATGGGGCCTTTGAATGGGGCCTATGAGTTGGGGCCTGGGTATCACCACTCTTTTATTTATCATTTGTATAACTCTGCCCAAAATCATCCTTCAAGACATTACAAGTAAATTTAAAATAAATTTCAATATAAATTTATAGCATTATCAAACTGGCTTTCAAGAACATCCTAAGCCAATAAGATATTCTGAGTTCTTTGTTGTGCTTTGTACCGACTACTTCTGGATGTAAACGACTTTTATAATCACCCAATACTCGTTTTCCAGCGCTAAATGTTAATTCCGAAGCAACTTGTGAGACTGGAACAATCAATAAGTCTCGAGCCATAGTAGAAAGAACAAGAAATTGATTTTCTTGTCTCTTCCACTATGCCAAAACATCAAAAGTTTCTTCACCTTCTTCTTAAACATTTGGTTCTTGAAGGTAGCGTTGTAGTCAAATGCACCACTACTACCTATCAACTGATTCAATGTGCTTAGTCGCATCTTGAATTGTTTCCACCCCTGATCTGTTCCTCGGTTGTTGTGATGAGGATGCATCGGCTTCACCGATTTGTCTTTGAGTATTCTCCCTTTCAAGCCTGTATTCTGCAAACATATCTTGTAAAACTGATTTAATTTGAGCAATATTTTCATAATCTGAATCACTATTAGGACTATTAAAACATTGATAAATACATTCAATTAAAATTTATAAACCATTTATTTTAAAACAAAGGTCCATGATAGTGGCTACTCCAAAAATGACAGGAATTGTTTCTCAATATTTTCAAAATTTTGACTCTATTGCTTCAAAATTGGAACAAAAGCAGTTTCATTTCTATATTGGTTAAAAACATCACAAATATGGAATAAATGAAGTAGTTCCTGGTTGGATGTAGCATAATTTATTCTAAAAAAAACAAACATTAGCATTATAAAAACTTTGAACAAATCTCTAATCATTTTTAAGCATGCCCAATCTTCAAGTCTAATTTCATGATCATGATTATTTTGTAACAAACATGTGCTAATTATATGCTTATAAGGAAGAGCTGCTTCAAACATCAAATAAATGGAATACCACCGATGTCTAACATCCATCGGTATTTTTCTATTTCTAAGGCCTGCAGTTTTACATACTTGACGAAATTCTTGATATCTATTTGGAGAAGAAAAAATATAGGGATTTTTGTATATATACCCTTGTTAAATTTTAATTTTGTCAAAATACCCCTAAAAAACTCACAGTGCAAAAATACCCCTCAAAAATTTTATATGAGTGCAACCGTACCCCTGTGGTCAAATTCCGTTTGGTTTGGTTATTATTTTCCGTTTTCATTCCGTTATAAGTGTTGAAATGACCCTTATACCCTCAGGTTATCCAAAGTGAATTTTTTTGCATATATACCCCTCTTAAAATCCATATTTGCAGAATTACCCTTTTTATTTCACCATTACACAAATACCCTTGAAATTTTAATACATCGTGCAAATTTGCCCCTGAGGTTAGTGTTTGTGAGGACTGATTAGAATCTCCATTAGCCACCACAATAATATGTTCAAAATACTCTCACCGCACTTTGTTTGGATGTTGAGCCCTAGTTCCTTCTTCCTCCTTCAACCTTCTCTCTTTCATTTTCATGTAAGGTTGAGTAAGATGTGTGATTTAAGTGACTAAACTGGTCATTTAACAAGGTACTGATAGGGTTAAGAATTTAATTATGGTTCGATCTGTGTTCTTAACAACGACTGACTAAGGGGCAAATTTGCACAATTTAATAAAATTTCAGGGGTATTTATGTAATGGTAGAAATAATAAGGGTAATTTTAAAAATATTTGTTTTAAGAGGGGTATTTATGCAAAAAAAACTTTTTTTTCAAAATGAGTAAGGGCATTTAGGTCAATGTATATGTAGTTAGACGTTTTAACCATGGTTAATCCAGAGTTCTTCACGGCGTGTGGTATAAGGGTACGGTTGCACTTGTTCAATGTTTTTGAGGGTATTTTTGCACTGTGGGTTTTTCATGGGTATTTTGACAAAATTAAAATTTAACAGGGGTATATGTGCAAAAATCTCAAAATATAAGTGAAACATTATTTTATACGCTCAATAAATGGTTTAATTACTTCTAAACCATCTTGCACAACAAGATTGAATATATTACAGCAACAATGAACATGTAATAATTTGGATTTTTTTTTGTGGGTAAAGGCGGGTTCGACCCCGCGACCTCTCATTTGAGATGGTGCATCTCGACCACTCCGCTAGGGGAGTCTGCTACATAATAATTTGAATGTTGTACATGAAGGCAAGCATCACTAGAAGTAGCATTATCTAAAGTAATTGTAAATTTTTTTTATCATAAATACCCTAACTTTGAAGTTGTTTGATGATACTTGTTGCCATCGCTTGTCCTGTATGGGGGTAATCAAGCAAAGAGAAGCAAATAATTCTTTTTACAATAACCAGCTAATATTAACGAAATGAGCTGTTAGTGAAATATAACATAAAGTTTGATTAGAAGTCCATAAATCATAAATTAAACATATTCTTTCAGGAATATTACTAAGGGTTACAAGTAAATCTATTTTTTTATCAGCATGTAATTTTTTTATCTCTCTTAATTGTGTTGCAAGAAATTGTTTGAAATTGAGAACCAAAAGCTTTTTGGATATACTCTTCAAAATCTGGATGCTCAACCGTTGAAAATGATTGTTCAGTCTTGATTATATATTTTACAAATTCTCTTCTAGCACCAACTTGATTAAAATTTAATTGTGATTGTCTATAAGATCCAACAGTTTTGCGAGTACATTTAACAACACGTCTAATTAAGTGGCTAGTGCCACTACTAGAATTAGCAATAAGTTTCTTGTCACAGAAATGACATTTAGCAATTTTTTTGAAATATCCCAAAGGTTTTGTAGGATCCTGAACACGTATCTTGTCAAAAGTGTCCCAAGCTGTTGAAACTTTTCATTTTGGTTTCGAGGCACCAACTTCATCTACAATAGGGGGACACCAACTGATTGTTGAGTATCCCTTTGATACCTATTGGTGTTTCTCAAAACACCACTGTCGGTATGTAAAATTGGGGGTTTATGCGAACTTGGTCCTGGTCTGTCTCACGACCGATCAGATCACCGTCCGAAGAGTCGTTCTTCAGCTGCCCGATTGCTTCTCAGAAAAGACGGGGTTTGTTGTTTGTGATCACCACCTGCTTTCTCAAAAAGTAGGAAAAGTTGGGTGTTGGATTTGATCACCTTTGCGGGGGAGTTTGGGTGGGTTCTCCTCTCTGAGATACAGATATACCGTACATAGAGGTGAAAAACAGGTAATCCTATTCTGCTTCAGGGGCTTGACTAGAGGAGTCTTGGTTAGAGTGGGACTAAAAAAAAGTTAGGAGGGGGTCGGCTAGTGGGAATTAGCCGCCTGATAGGGGACGGTTGGTTGGGACTAGCCGCCTGGTACCTAGTTTTGGGTTTTCTGGATTTGGGCAGAACCTAGGTAGGGAAAGTGTTTTGGCTTTGGCTAGGGTGGTGGTAGTGAGTATTGAAAGTGGTGTTGGTGGTTTCCTTTTCTAGATTTGGGCAGCACCTAGGTAGGAATTTGGATTTGTTTATTTAGGGCTAAGAGGGGTTTAGGACAGTGGTTTAGAGGGGGGGTTTATGGAGAGTGGAATTTGGTGGGGAATGAGTTTCCTTCTCTCTCAACTAAGGCTCTCTCCCTCTCTCTCTCTAACCCACACTTTGGAAATGAAAATGTTGAAATGAATTTTGCCACCCTTTGGTTCTCACCCCTACCCCTCCTTTTATAGTAGAAAAGGGTGCATGTGATTATTCTTTAGGCAATAGCATGGGTTGGGTAAGAGGGTGTGGCCAAGTAACTATCATTGCAAAAAGACGCACTTTATGGTCCATTAGGTAATAGCATGGGTTGGACAAAAGGGTAAGGCTAAGTAACTTCATATCTAAGTAAAATTGCTTTATGTTTTATGGGTGAGTCCAGATGCGAGCCGATTACCCTAATTCAGCCGCCCGGGCAGGGATGGCTAGTTGTAGTTAGCCAGCCGCCCAGTGAGGGGTGGCTAATTAGGAGATGCCGCCGGTATGATGACCTGCCACACGTCTAATCTCTGACAAGCGGTGGCTTGAGGCGGTTACTAAGGTTGAACCATCAGAGAAGGGGCGGCTAATTGGAACAAACCGCCGTAATCATCAGCATTAAATGCTGCTTTATGTCCCATCTAAGGAAAGCGGTTGGGGGCAGCTAGTTGAAATTAGCCGTCCAAAGAGGGACGGCTACTTTGAAGTAGCCGCCCTGTTTCTGTCCCTAAATTTTCTAAGTGTTTGGGGCCTGGGTTTCTCCTTTTGTTCTTTTAATTCTCTAAAGTAGTTTTCTATTTGATCCAAATGTTGTCATTTAAAAATGTTACTTGAAGTAATTTTCTTCTCTTTGGACGGTCAAAATTGGGGTATCTACAACCACACCGCTCTCGCCAATAAGATTCAAAAGAAATAACACATACAAACTTTAGAGGACTTCTCTTTTTATTGAATCGCTTGAATTAAAATTACACAAGCCCTTCACATCCTTTTATAGGGTGTTGTGAGAAAAACAAAAAATCTAGAAAATCAAAATTTCAAATTTCCTAATGAAGGCCAATAATGTACCATTAAAACATTTCCAAAAGTAGCCTATATATTCATATATATGCTAAATTACTCCTCAATTAATAGAGTCATTTATTGACTAGATATATATTAATATATACTCATAAATAAGGAGAAAATCAATGTGATTAATTCTCATAATTATTCTCTTAATTATTTGATATCAAATAAAATATTTAGTCTTTATTACCTTCCTTATTTGGTTGTGATGAAAATTTTCACCTTTGATTTAATATTTCCAATATGCCCCCTCAAATCAAAAGCTTTTTATTTCGAGCATGGCTCTTCTTCACATGGTTCTTTAGAAATTGTAACCAACTGTTGATGTGTTTCCTCCTTCCATGCTGCATGGGATCTTTCCCGAGTTTTTTAACTGGCTCTTCTTGAAGATGATACATCGTCTTACGTCAATTGATCTGTCCCTCCGTGGTGCATTTGATCTTGCACACCCTCTTGACGCCGATTGCCTTGTGACTTTGTGGGAGTGTCATCAATTCTGATGTATCATTCTTCTGGGCTACGTGAATCTCCTCCTTATAATATTCTTGAATGGCCGCTTGGAAGATGACAAACTCATGATCAGCATATAGACAGAAGATATTTGTTTCTCCATCTTCTGTCTATTCATAGATCTCCCTAATACTTCTCATTTTGATGGGGCTTTTCTTTGACGATGAACCATTGCTACCAGATCCTTGAGAAGTTGGAGAGCCTCTTGATGGAGTGTTTTGCACCGTAGTAGGTGTGGTTTGCTAAGGAGATGGCGGTGCTGCAGGTGATAAAACCTCTTGTTGATGATCTTCAGGTTCCTCCACCAGTGGTTGCTTTTTCATCACCTCTCCATCTCTCCAATTCTACGCTTCTTCTTTATTAAGGACCACATCTCTACTCTCCACTAATTTATTCGTAAGTGGATTATAGAATATGTAGACCACATCTCTACTCTCCACTAATTTATTGGTAAGTGGATTGTAGAGTATGTAGGCTATTGAAGGTTCGTTGTATTCGATGAAGATACACATTTCTACACAATCAGAAAGATTTCTTTTCGCCTACACTTGTGCATATGGAATGCACCCAAAGATGCGAAGATGCTTCACATTTAGCTTTCTTGCACTCCAAGCCTCGTCCAATGTCATCTTCTCGACACTCTTCGTCGGAAATCAATTGAGTAGATAGAATATGCATGCAACAACCTCCGCCCAAAAGCTTTTTGGCACACCTTTTTCTTTTAGCATGGGTCTCATCATGTCGAGGACGGTGTAATTCTTCCTCTCGGCTGTCGATGTGGATTTTTTACGATGGTTTTGTAATCCGGGTTCTTTCGATTTTTTATCCGATCCTCGCGACGTACCGAATCGCCGTTCAAAAGGATCGTTCAAGTTCACTCGACTGCTCCCAAGGACTTCGTGTGATCGCCACTTGCTTTTCCTCAAAAGCAAGAAAAGAGAATGATCACCTTGCGGGGAATGGGGGTTGTCCTCTCAAGGATCACAGCCGGCCATGCCTTGAAGTGAAATGAAGTTCAGTTAGCTTTTCAAAGCCCAAAGAGAGATGAAAACAAGCAGAATTGACAGAGTTAAGAACAAAAAAAATCTGATGGCTACTGTAGGAGCCGTCCATTATAAAAAGGAGGAAATGCTAAGCAGAGAACAAAGATCCAACTGATTACCAAAGTTGTAAGCAAGAAAGAAATTAAGAGAAAATTTAAGAGAGGTTTGGTAGAAGAGTTTTTAATATATGGGAATTGAAAATTGACAGCTCCGTTAGGATCCTCATGCAGAAAAACACAATAAATCAAAAAAAAATTCAACACAGAGAATTACAAACCGACGGCTCCAGGAAGATCTGTCACGCAAAAAACACAGCAAACTAAAAAATGATGCACTTAATAAACCTTGGATTTAAGAAAATGCTAAATCGGCAGCTCTTAGACTAGCCGTCAATCTAGAGATTTCAAAAGCAAAGAAGATTAAAAAAACACAAGAGAATATGCAAATTTAATTAAGCACAATGCCGAACAAGTTAACAGAAACTAAAAAAGAAAACTTAATGAACAGAACTTGATTAAAATAGCACCCAGATCGACGGCTCTGATGTCAGCCCTCAGATTGCAGAGAAAAAGAAGAAAAGTAATTCCAAAACAACACAGGAGAATGCAAGCTTTGATGAACCAAATCAAGGGATCTTATAGGAGCTATCGCCCAATAAACTTCAAAAATTTAAAAGAAATGCAACCAAACAGTAGTCATTTAGAGTTGCAAAGCAGTACAAAATTAAGAAAGAAAATGATCTGGAATTGAAATAAGCAGTAATGAAATTAAAAAAAAAGAGAAAGAAATAAAGCAAAAGAGTTAGTAGTCCTTGGAGTTCAAACCCAAAACTAATGGAGAGCCAAGGAGGGGGGGGGGGATTCCAAATGGTCCCTAGACCAACTGGCCGACAGCCCTAGTATAGGTTGTTCGTCAGGTGAATCTCGTCTCCAAGTAGAGAGTTTTTAGTTCAATTCACAAAGATGCAATCAACCCTCACAAATTAATTAAACCTAACTTTATATTGATTCAAAGCTTACAATATCTTTTGTTTACAAGGTTGAGGAGTGATGGAAACAAGTTTTCTTAAAGAAATCCTAGAAAAGGAAAAAGAAAAGAAAAAATGGAGTCATAGGTGAACAAGGGAGCAAGGAAGGTAGTATTCTTCTCTATGTACTCTCTTCTTTCTCTGTTTTGAGTGGTGGGAAGGTGGAGGTCCGAAAATGGTAGAGTTTCACCTCTCTTTGTTTTTCTTTTGCTTTCCTCCTCTTCTTCACAAACACAAGTCCTTTTCCAACTTAACTAAAAGGAGAAGACATTAACTAATTAACTATTTAACTTAACTAAAAGGAGAACACACACCAGGTGTGGAATGATGGGGTAACAGACTATGATCAGCAACCTCCCCTGAGTTGGGAAAGAAGACAAGACTTGGAAGTCTCAACCGCACCAGTTCCACAAATTGTGAGAGCCCATTGTTAGCTAATGCATTTGTAACCCTTCATATGCCCATCCTCCTCAATTGTTGATTGAAGCTCATGCCAGATATCTGCAAGATACAAGATTGTTTCACCTTTGGGGGACTGATGGGGCTGCAAGCTGATATGTTAGGGAGTTACCTTCCCTATGGATATGCGAGGCCTTCCAACAGTCCAGACAGTGCAAGCTTTGATGTATATGGCAAAGACAACATAGAGCAGTCCATGGGATACAACCCCTTCCATGTACCCAGGTGATTGCCGTGGTAGCATCGGATTTAATCCATAGTTTTCTTACTGCAGTGGACAGCCCCATTTATAGACCTCGTTCAATAGCCTTGAGCTTCAAAACATTAATAGAAGGAAGATCAAACTACCCAGCCAAAGCAACAATGAATTCGGCTCTACTAAGGAGAGCACCATAACCTCCTCGATCATCAGCTAAGGAACCATCTATATTCATTTCGAACCAATCACCAGTTGGAGGTAACCACATTACTGTGGTTATGACTTTTTCCTTGCGATAATGAATTGTTAAATAATGTTGCAATTCCATCTTTGTGATAATGAATTTCTGTTTTTTTGTGTTAACATAGGCTATGGGTATTTCCGTGTGGATCTCTATAAGTCGTGCTGCATTTATACTGGATAGACCAACTTTGATAAAGTCACTTTGTTCTATAAATTTTTGGAAGAGTGTAAGTTTTAGTATCAATTTGCAATACCATTATGCAATGCCACATTGTTAATGAGTTTGTAACACACATTGAATAGAGCCTGAATAGCCCTGTGAACCGCTCCTTCAGTGTGCAGTCCCCGAGCCTCACATCATGCCAAAAGCTAGTGGAACGACCATCCCCCACTCTCCAAAATATAGCATCCATGAATCCCTCCGTGTAGGACAGAATGTTGCGCCAGATGAAAGAGATTTGATGGGAGACCGTTGGGAAGCAATTTCGGGGATCTTCGTAGCCGAACCTCACCTCCAATAGACGGCACCAAAGCAAGTCTCAATTGGACATCCACCTCCATCTCCATTTGCTTAGTAGTGCTTTGTTGAACTCACCCAAGTTCAGAACGCCTGCCCCTCCCATTCGCTTCCTGCTATAGACGAGATCCCAGCGAATCATATGTGACTTCCGACTATCTCCATGTGTGCCGCTCCAATAGAAACGACGCCGGATACCCTCGAGCTTTTGGAGGATACCCTCTGGCACCTTAAAGATCGAAAGGAAGAAGACGGAAAGATTGGATAGGACTGCCTGTAGGAGAACCAATCGTCCGCCATTGCTTAAGATATTGTTAATAAGATATTGTAAAACATATATTGTTAATAATAAAAAAGTATTTGTGGATATTGTACAACATATATTGTTAATAATAAAAAATAATACGTACACCAAATACCAAAAATAGTCTTAGAATTGTGGTATACCTTTTGTTTAAGGTCATATGAATTTATTTGTTATTTTATTTATTGAATAAGTATGTATGATCAAGAGAAGATTTTTAGTGTTGTGTATACGAAAACTGATTGTTAATATATAGTGTTGTATATGCAGTTTTCTTCTAATTAATCAGAATTCTTTATTGTTTGTATAATATGAAAATAAGTATTTGTGGATTATTTCTTATTAATACTCTTTCATTATCATAAGACATTGTACAATAATGCAGGTATTCATCCTCATTAAACATATGGTTCTTCGTATCTCAAATCAAGTCCCTATAACCAGAATTACATTAAATCATCATATATATAAAAGGGATAAACAAACAATCCATGTAGTATGTGTAATAATATATAATATATAAACAAATAACGCATGCAATAAGTATAATACTATATTAATATGTAAGTCTAATACTATACATCACACCACCTCATCCACATCTGATGTTTGTGTTGCTACCTCTGCTGTTGGTGCTGCCACCACAACCTCTACGGTGTTTTACGTTTACGAAGCCAACGCCGTATGAATAATAGAATGATCAAGACCAGTGCTGCAATGAATAAGCCACCCAAAATATATATAATGAGTGACTTTGTTGTAGAGCCATGGTTTGATAAAGGAACGGGTTTGTGGCCAGCTTTGTCCAGGAGACCATGTTTGGAAGGAGGATGTCTCTGAAGTTTTTTTTTCTTTTTATATCAAAGGGACCCTCCGTGGCTGACTTTACGGTCAAGCTGGGAAGGCTACCTCCGCCTATTTACCTCGGTCATATGGAAAATTCTTTCGAATAATCGCTAACAAACAGGTGGATAAATCATCGCCAAGACTCGAACCCAGGATCTATCGGTAACATTGCTAAGCCCTGAACCGTTGTGCTAACACCGCTAAGCCTCTGAAGTCTTGTTCATGACGCTAGGATTCACTTTTCTGGATTAACAACTAGACATGTTAGAAACAAAGACTACAGAGAAAATTATTTTAACACATTATGTAATACACACATTTACTCTAGGTCATGTTCTAAATAGTTAATTTAGCCAAAGTTCACACATTCTAGGTCATGACCAAAGTTCAACACTACTGCCAAAAGAAAAAAAAGGGTCAAACTAAACAACCCTCATTCATGT
This sequence comes from Acorus calamus, assembly GCA_030737845.1. Classification (NCBI taxonomy): domain Eukaryota; kingdom Viridiplantae; phylum Streptophyta; class Magnoliopsida; order Acorales; family Acoraceae; genus Acorus; species Acorus calamus. The sequence goes on along the minus strand of CM060876.1, from coordinate 10,202,388 downwards.
ACACATCATAAAAAAAAAAATTGAAAGTTGAAAATTAATCCCCATGTAATTCTAAATCCCAAGACGTACAAAATGAAAACTCATTCAACATGGGCATTCTAATATCTCATTCCCTTCTCTCTCTCTCTAATTCATTGATATAATATATCTTTTTTAGATGAAGTCTTAATTAAAAATAATTTATTTATATTAGAACATTTTTTTGTTAACCACATTGGTTTATGTATATTTAAAAAACTAATATATACAATGAGATTATTCTCTCTCTCTCTGGATGAGGTGAATGACAGACATAAAATCCATATTTCAAGTTAGCTTAATTATACAATGAGTACTGAAATTACATGAAATAGATACGCAGAAAACATGCTTCTCTATTGGATCCCTACAAATAAGAAAAGCATAATCCACAACTCAGCAAGGATAAATTTAATTGATCGGATTAATTGGTAGCCCACTTTGACATGCACGGACATGAAGATCTTTCAGGATCAAATTTTTTTATTATTATTTAAAAAACTAAAACGAAATTGAAACTAATATACAAACATAACATGGATACTAGAAAGACTTATTTTATTAAACATGCATAAGATATTTGTAAAGGACATTATAAGACACTACTTAGCACATAGGCTTACATAAAGAAACTTACAATACTGGGTTGAGAAGGATATCTTCCTCTTCTATCCTATCTCTTCTATCTTACAAAACACTCTTAGTTTATAGTGGATTTTTGGTAGAGGGGTTTTGTAGACTTGTTTTTCACCGATGTCCTCCTTCTTCAGTCTTCCTTCCCTTTTATAGGCTTGAGCTTGCGGATTTCAAAGGTGTTGGAATCCGTCCATTCTCCTTTGAGTGACTCATCATCATCTTCTGGTGGCTTTTTCTACTTTAAGTCATATCTTCCTTTTTTATTTTTGGTATTCGCCCTGTATGTTGTAGCCTAAGGGTGGTCACGAGTTTAATATTGCTCTACAAAAAGAAGTCACGAGAGCTCCCTGTATGTTGTAGCCTAAGGGTAATCACGAGTTTAATATTGCTCTACAAAAAGAAGTCACGGGAGCTCCTTCCAAAAATGAAAAAGAAAGATATGACTTAAAGTAGAAAAAGCCACCAGAAGAGGACGATGAATCACTCAAAGGAGAATGACCACGAATTCCAATACCTTTGACATCCGCAAGCTCAAGTCCATAATATAAAATAAAATAATTAATATGATGACATAGATACTACAAACTAAAGATGAAAAAAAGAAAAATATAAAACATAAATGAGAATAGGAAAAACAAAAATGAAAAAGAAAAGAAACTACAAATTCCCATTGGACAGAGAGGACAGAGTATTCACCTTCTACGGAAGGTTAAACAGAGCACAAGCGCTTTAACACACATTTAATAACGAAGGAAAAACAGAACACAGAAAATTGAGAACAAGTTTCTGAGAACGGAATGACAAAATAAGGATTGAAAGAGATAATTTAAGGAGGAACCAACTGGAAAAAAATTTATTGATACTGAAATGAAAGACTAAAAACTAATTAATTCTTTCTTTCTTTTAAATCGATTCCCGTTGTACAAACAAATTGCTGAATGAGTAATTATATTTGTTTGTGTTTCTTTCATGTTTTGTGTTTTCTTTTAAAATGTTTGTTCTTCTTTCATGTTTTAGTCCCTCGGAGGACTAAAAGGAACACATCATATGAATCTGGGACTAAAATCAAAATACCAAAAAGTGAGGGATCGATCACTAAATCATATGGTTTATGGGGATTTAGAAATAAAAAAACCCAACTTTAATTCATGCAATCAACAAGCCTAGACTCTATGGGCCCGTTTGAGTAACGGGTTAAGCTCGGATAAGGGTGGTATAAAATGGATAGAAAAAATAACTGTTTGTTTGCAGAGTATAACTTGGTATTATTAAGTCATTTTAAATGAGTATAAGAGAGTATAACAATTCTATGTAACTCATAGGATAAGCTATACTTAGTTTATCTATTCTCATGGGGCCACATGTCAAATCAACTTTTTACATCTTATCACATCAAATTACCTATCAACACCTTTTATACATCAAAGCCTCACATGTCAAATCAACATTTTTACACTTTATTTATATTTTATTTTTTATCAACCAAACAACTCAACATTTATTTTACGTTTTTCAATGAGAATAAAAAAAATACAACCAAACAGAAAATCTCTTATTCTGTTATTTATGTAGAATTGTTATCTATACTGATATAATTATCTATCTAAAATAATTTAATTTCTCAATCCAAACGGGGGCTATGTGTACAAACACGCCTAGACTCTGTGTACATTGATAACTCCCTCTGGCTCCTCCCCTAAATTTCCCTCCCCTGCCCATCTAGAGGACAATGTGGTCAAGTCTCATTTCAAAAATATCAATCATGGAAACTCTTGGTCATTATATTGAATAAAGAATAGTGTTAACTACTAGGGGTTATCTGTCCCTTTCAAATCTTGAATATAATTTCAATATAGAATGATAAAGTGTATCAATATGTTTTGTCAAAATAACATATGTAAATATGCTTTTGGCTATATTAATTCAGTTTCAAATTATTTGTTCAATATTTATCCAGACAGCAAAATAGAAAAGACAACAAATATATAGAACTTCACTGTGACCAGCAACATTATATCCATTCTTTTTTTTAATCATTATATAAATCTGCATCTCTAAAAAAAAACATATGAAATATATGATATGACGTGGGTTTACTATCATCTCTATCCACATAAAAATAATCGGTATCAGAATAATCATTTCAAGGTCATTTAATTTACTTAATATATCAAAGAATATATATCATTTTATCACTAGCAATCCTTTTGTTCAAAAACTAGAGTATACTTATCAGACCTAACATTAACTAATTTAAGTCTAATATATTGCATGATGCAAACACCACTCTCAATAACTTCATATAAGAGAATTATGTTTTCTACTTCGTCTCCCCGGACAATCCCTTCATAGATAATTTTAAAAAAATTGTTGGAGTTGTAACCAGGTTTTAATTATTCATTTTAATGTTTTATGTACAAACTCCAATTATCAAGACAAATATTTTTTTTATCTCAGGTAATTACCATAATTCTTAGAACATATGATGGTCACACATATCTTTCAATTCATATTAAATTTTGAATTAAACCCTGATTTTGTTTACTCTATCTTATGTGATCAAATAAGAATGCTATCAAGACAAAATTAGAAAACAACTTTCAATAGTTATGTAATAACAATAATCAAATTATTAACAATTTCAAGTATCATTATGCATGACTAATCCATATAAAACAAATTTAGTTTGTATTTTCATATCTTTCACATAACCTTGATACTGCATTTCATCATTCAAATCCAGGGGCGGAATCAAAGGGGGACGGGCAGGCCCAGGCCCCCAAGGTTCAACAGTAATATATGCATGGTGTGTGATAAAGAAAGGGTTTTTGCATATACACCCCTCCAAAAGTTTATATTCCCATTAACAATTTTTAAAAGGGTTTGAATTTTAAATCAATCCCCTTTTTGAGGGGTATTTTTGCATATTTTTTTTTTGCAGGGATACTAATATCATTCATGAATTATTTAAATCATTTTGAGGGTTATAGCTTCAAATAGTAATTCACCACAGTTATTTTGATAAAATAAGATCTTTTCAGGATGCAAAAAATTCTAACAGGAATGAGTGGGTTTGAATTCAAAAAATGTTACACGCATTCTCGTTTGTATTTCAGTTAACATGCATAGATTTGATTTTTTGAAATGTATATTTATATAATAAAGTATATTCATCTTTTATAGAAATGACGTACATACTCGCATGTTTACATGAAAATATTAGTATCTGATTTTGAAGGATTGAAAAATCACTGATATGGATGCTTTAATGTTTTTAATGGTTTATTTTGATTTTTCATCATATCTATATAATATTAAGTCTTCTAGATTTTTTTAAAAGTTAGGTTTTAAATTTTATTTTCAAAATTTAGGTTTAAAAGATATCCTTGTATTTTTTCTGATAAATTATTTACTTCATATTCATATTTTTAAAAAAATTTTAAGCTTTATTTTTTCTATTTTTTTGTGATGGGGATAATGAGACTTCAAGATTTTTTCCTATATCTTATATAAATGATTCCAGATCACTAAATACAAGAAAATAAGTAAAAAAAAAAACTTTTGATATGAATCGATCACCATTATTTCAAGGCCTCGATTATTATCCAACTATCTTAATTTCATCTTAACTTATCATATATTTGTAATTACTCCTTTTTTTTTATTTTATTCATTCTCTTGGCTCTCTGGCCTCCCCTTGCTTTAATTCCTGGTTCCGCCCCTGTTCAAATCTCTAAAAAAAAAGAGTTTTAAATCTAATAAATACAATTCAAGAGCATAAAATGGTACAGTTAGCCAAAAGTTCTTATGAATAAATTCCATCCATGATTTAAGATTTTTATTTTTTTTCACACGTTTAAAAGAGTTTTATTTTTTAGTTTTGTTTCATTTTCGATTTTTGTTTAAATTTTTATTTTCTATTTTTTAACATATTAATAGATAAGAATAATCCCATAGTTTAAGGAGTGGTTTTTATTTCTTAAAAAGTTTTTTTTGTTATAAATCTAAATAAAAGCATAAGATTAAATATACCAGTATGAGAGAGAGGGAGGAAGAACTCTTCCATATTTTCTATCTTCTTAATTGATCAAATGAATACAATGCTGGTCTGTATTTATAGGCATTAAAAGATAGCAACAAACAAGATTTAACAGGGATTTGGTTTTATCTATCATTTACAAAGTGAAAAGGATTGAGTCTAATCCTTTAAGATAAGTGCTGACAAAGTCAAAGTCAAAGTGAAAGTTAAAGTCAGTCATCCATATTTACAACACTCCCCCTTGGATGACCATCAACCATTATACTAAGGTAATTGCCTCATTAAAACCTTGCTTGGATAAACCCATTGGGAAAAAACCAAAGCGAAGGAAAAAGAGTACAATTACTTGATCTTAGCCATGTTGGACGCATTTAATATTGCCTCATTAAAACCTTGCTAGGAAAACCCAGTGGGACAAAACCTAGATGAAGGAAAAAGAGTACAATATGTAATCGATGTCCATGGTTGAATATTGTTACATTTATTAGTTACTCCCCCTGATTCAGAAAAGTTTCAGACTGCCTGATGATTAAGTCGACGCATGCCAACTTCACGCACCATCTTCTGGAAGGTTGATTTTGGCAGAGCTTTAGTGAATAGATCTGCAAGATTATCACTAGAGCAGATCTGTTTGACTTCAATTTCGTGATTCTTTTGGAGTTCATGAGTGTAGAAGAACTTCAGTGAGATGTGCTTAGTCCTATCTCCCTTGATGTAGCCTCCTTGGATTTGAGCAATGCATGCACTATTGTCTTCATATATGGTTGTAGGAATATTTGTTGTAGATGACAATCCACAGGTGCTTTGAATATGTTGAATCAATGATCTCAGCCAAACACATTCTCTACTAGCTTCATGTAACGTCAATATTTCTGCATGGATAGATAAGGTAGATACCAATGTTTGCTTTGTAGATCTCCATGAGATAGCAGCATTGTTACTAAGATACACATAACCTGTCTGTGATCGACCTTTGTGAGGATCAGAAAGATAACCTGCATCTGCATAGTCAACTAGATGCGAATCATTAGATAAACCTAAATCGGTGGCTCCACGAAGGTATCTCATAATATGCTTGATATCATTCCAATGCCTACGAGTTCGTGCAGAACTGTATCTCGCTAAGAGATTGACTGAGAAGGCTATGTCTGGTCTCGTATATTGAGCCAAGTATAGCAGTACACCAATAGCACTCAAATATGGTACTTCTGGACCAAGAGTTGCCTCATTTTCATCTTTAGGACGATATGGGTCTTTCTTAACATCCAAGGATCGAACGACCATGGGTGTACTTAGAGAGTGCGCTTTATCCATGTTAAAGCGTTGCAATACCTTTTCTATATATTTTGATTGGTGAATCAATATTCTATTAGAATTTTGTTCGATCTGCAGACCGAGACAATATTTAGTTTTCCCAAGATCTTTCATTTCAAATTCCTTCTTAAAACATTCTGCGGTTTCGTTGAGCTCTTCAGGAGTCCCAATTAAATTTATGTCATCAACATAAACTGCTAAAATAGCAAATCCCTTATTGGATTTCTTTATAAAGACACATGGGCAAATGAGATTGTTTTCATATCCAGCTTTTATCAAATATTCACTAAGACGGTTGTACCACATTCTTTCAGATTGCTTTAAGCCGTACAGTGAACGTCTTAGTTTTATTGAATACATACTCTTTGATTTTGCTTCAGGCAATTTATATCATTCAGGGATTTTCATATAAATATCAGCATCTAAATTCCCATATAGATAAGCTATTATAACGTCCATTAGTCTCATATCAAGTTTTTCAGAAATTGCGAGACTTATTAAGTAACGGAACGTTATTGCATCCATAACCGGTGAGTAAGTTTCTTCATAATCAATCACAGGTTTCTGCAGGAAACCTTGTGCCACAAGACGTGCCTTATATCTAGTGATTTCATTTTTCTCATTTCGTTTTCTTACAAACACCCATTTGTAACCTACAGGGTTTACACCTTTTGGGGTCTGTACTATAGGTCCGAATACACCACGTTTTTCAAGAGAACCTAATTCTTCTTGAATAGCATCTTTCCACTTTGACCAATCACTTCTTTGTTGACATTCATTTATGCTATGTGGTTCATTATCATCATCGCCCTTTGAAATTTCAGTAGCTACTGCGAATGAAAAAATGTCATCGATGATCATTTCTTTACGATTCCACATTTCTCTTGAATGCGCATAAAATATAGAGATCTCATTATTATTAGGTACATTTTCCTCTTCAAGAGCTTGTACATACACTTCTGGGATTCGTGTCACTTCAGGGACATTATACTCTTCTGGAGTTTTAGAGAAAGTAGATCTATTGTTTATAATCTCTTCTTGAGCATTATGTATAACTTCTTCTGGAGCATTATCAGGGCATGATTTTTCATTTAATCTCCTCTTCCGGGGAGTTGAATCTTTAGAACCTATAGGTTTGCCACGCTTCTAGCGTGCGTCAGGAATTTCATTTTCTATATCCTTCATACTTCATTTTTACATTGAGCTGTATATGGGACTAGATGAGACAGAGTGGAAGTATTCCACGATAATTCTCGTCGTTCTTCACGAACGGATCATACTTTAGGTACGTTTTTCCCTCCCCCTAACGGCGGGAATATTGTCTCATTAAAATGACAACAAAAAAAAAATACCCATAATTTGATGAAATAATCTTCTGGTTTTTTAATAGGTATGCAATTGAATTTTTAATTGTTTGAAGCATCATTATGTAATCCATGATCATATGAAGTTTGCTCTTCTAGAGCTTTCAAACAATTTGTAATATTCAATATATAATATTAAAATTTTCATACTTCATTTCTACGAAAGATGTGAGAAGTAATAAGATAAATCTAGAAATGTAAAATGCATTTTATATAACAAAGAAAAATAAAGATGTATATATAAAATCGCAAAGGTCTAATCGTATATCAGGTACGTGACCAATCATGAGTTTAAGCGCACTTCTGGTACGTAACGTATTTAAAGATTTGGACGTATTTCAGGTACGGGACCAAAATTATGTTCTCAAATACCACATAGAAGACAATAATTTTCTTTTGCATTTTAGGAATTTGTTATGAAAACTTTTCCCTTGATTTCATTTAATAGCATTCCACTTCTGGTGGTTTCCAATAACTTGTCATTTCTACAATTGTTGTGGTTATATTAACCATCATTTATCCCTTGAACATGATCGATCATGTTCATAGCTTAAAATAAAATTCATTTGCTTCAGGCAAAGATGCTACAATATATCGGGTTTCATGATTTTGATTATTATTATTATCAAAGCTCACTGTTCAACAATGAGAATACATGGATATTGATAATAATAAAAATATTGCTCTTGATATTGCTACAACTAGAGCATATTTGAGTCATAATGAGCATTTTTTTTTTGTCAACGAGGTATTTGTTTTTAAATCCTCTTCATTATAATGGTAAAGCTAGCATGCATCCCCTTTTTTTTTCAGATCCTTCAGGGACCCAAAAAAATATTACCACTTTTCTATATTCCTATATACATGAGTAACCATGATTTTTGTATAATCCTTCATGGATAAAAAAATTACAATGTCCTTCAAAGACACTTTTACATGATCCTTCAGGGATTCATGTAATCATCATTTTTGTATAGTCTTACATGGACACATGACAATATAACACCAAAGTGAATCTTACATAAATATATTATGTGGTAAATATGAATTATATCAAATTTGATAAAACAATAACCCACTGGTGTTATGTAGTATAGGCCTTGAATGAAGGTAATACAATTAAAGCAATAGATTTAAAGTTAAAATATATAACAGAGTTATATAGCCTGGGGAATATGGGAACCACAAATCAATCTCTACTAGAAAACGCATGGAAAAATATATTACTTGCTTAGATCATTCATCATGGACATGCTATTTGTCATGCTAATATATAATTTGTACCATGCATGTAGAGATGATACGAATGTAACGAAGTTATATAAATTTAATAAATCTTTTAGAAACATAGTAGTCTCAAAATAAACAATAAGAATAAGAGCACAAGTAATTTAATTACCTGAAAATGATGGACGTCTATTGATATATATTACTACAGTATAATGAAAATCGAATATATACCGCTTGAACCTTTTCCAATCTTCATTAGTGATCTCCACCGAGAGTCTCATGCACAAAACCATAGCTTTAAAATGGATAATTAGATACAAATGTAAAAATAAATAGATAGTATAGATGGTTTTTCTAATGTAAGCTTCAGGCTTCCAACACTAGAGGTAATGGGCTCTTCCGGAGCCTTTAATAATACTAATTGGTCATGTTATGGTGGATACCACAATTGTATTTTATACAAAATCAGATAAAAAACTTCTGGTTTTTCATAATTGTATTATATTGCACTACCTACCAAATAAATATCATTATTTGCTCTAACTTCTCGATCCATACCATTAAAATGGATAATAGAATTCATAAATTTTTATTTACTTTAGACTCCTATAATAAAAATCATTTATAAACAGGTCCTCATAATAAAAAAACAAAAAAAATAACTTGATAAGCCTTTAATTTTATATATGGGCTTTATGTAATCCAAAAATATTAATAGGATTACTTGATCCAAACATTGATAAACGTCAAACTTTATGGGTTGTTAAAACATAAAATGTATTAATATAATACAACCCGGTTACTTGAATACATGCATAATCGGATGAAAACAATACACAGGAAATAATATATGTATTCTGTTAATTAAAACCGAAAAACCCAACAGTAATATATATAAAATATATAATACATGATTTCTCTCATCTAACATACATGCATGACAAATGCCCATACAAAAGAAGTGCTCAGGACTTTTATTTAATATTTAATACCCTACACGTGGACGAACTCATTATATCAGGCATGCGTGTGAACTTTCAAAATGAGTGAGATTTTGCTCTTTATATTAATCTACCATCCATGAATATGTGGAACATATTCACGTGTATAAATATCTCTTCTTCTTCTTCTTCTTCTTTTTTTTTTTTTTTTTTTTTTTTTTTTTTTGAGAGAGAGATTTAAATCCCAAGAAAATCATAACAAATTTTTAAAATCATGCATGACGATTTCATTAATAACAGATTCCATCATAAATAAATAAAAATTTCATGAAATTCCAAAATTAGAAAAAATAAAATATTTTTCAACACATCATAATGATCATATAACATTTATGATATAAACATAAATCATCATCAACATACATGGTCTAAACAATTATTTGAAAAAGTGATCTAAACATAAATCATCATTAATATACATCATCGAAATGTATGTTCTGTCATTTGTTTGTGAGAACTTCAGGTTCTACACATAAATAAGAACTTCTGGTCATATAATTTATTTGTGTAAACTTCTGGTTCTACACATAAAATTATTGAACTTCTGGTACTGTATATAAAATAAGAACTTCTGGTTCTATATATATAATTAATTAATTAGAATTTCTGGTTCTATATATATAATAAGAACTTCTGGTTCTATGTATAAAATAAGAACTTCTGGTTCTAAATATAAAATTATTTAAAACTTATGGTTCCATTAATTATTTGTGAGAACTTTTGGTTCTACACAGTAAATTAGAACTACAATTTATTTGTAAGAACTTCTGGTTCTACACATGAAATTAGAACGTCTGGTTCTAATTATTTATTTTGTCAGAACTTCTGGTTCTACATAAAAAATTAGAACTATAATTTATTTGTGAGAACTTTTGGTTCTACATATGAGATTAGAACTTCTGATTCTAATTATTTATTTGTGAGAACTTCTAGTTCTTTTAATTATTTATGAGAACTTATGGAACTATTATATTTGAATAATAAAATAATTTAAATTTCAATAACAGATATGGAACTATTGCATGAAAAATAAATAATAAAAAAAATGCATACTGTTGCATGGAAAAAATTGCATGCATAATTAGATGTATACGGGTTGCATGGAAAAAAAATGCATACTGTTGCACGGAAAAATTGCATATATAGTCATAACATATGCATGGAAATAATTCACGTGGATTGCATGTATGGAAAATAGAAGATAGATGTATACGGGTTCTACACATAATTTGCATACGGGTTCTGGGCATATTGAATAAAATTAATTATACGTATGTAGTAGTTGATTTACATTTTAAAAAAAAATAGATAATCGTGCTGATAACGTGTTATAAATCTAAATAAAAGCATAAGATTAAATATACCAGTATGAGAGAGAGGGAGGAAGAACTCTTCCATATTTTCTATCTTCTTAATTGATCAAATGAATACAATGATGGTCTGTATTTATAGGCATTAAAAGATAGCAACAAACAAGATTTAATAGGGATTTGGTTTTATCTATCATTTACAAAGTGAAAAGGATTGAGTCTAATCCTTTAAGATAAGTGCTGACAAAGTCAAAGTCAAAGTGAAAGTTAAAGTCAGTCATCCATATTTACAACATTTTTTTCATTTTCGGTTTTTTTTATTTTTATTTTCTGTTTTTTTATTTACCTTTTTAAAAAACATTTCTTTTGTATTCTTTATGGGCCTGTTTGGGGAGAGGGTTAGGGAAGGAATAGGTGGGAATAGACAGGGAATAGGGAAAAAAAGGTGTTTGTGTGAGGGGAATAAGGTGGTATTTGGATGTTGGAATAACAAATAATAAAGGGGTATAGTAATCCTTCATTTTCCATGGAATTAGCCTATTCCAACAACAATCATAAGTGGGTCCCACTGTTTTTTTTCTTTTTTCATTTCAAATCACCTGTCAACACCTCTTATACATCAATGGGGCCCACATGTCAAATCAACTTTTTACACTTTATTCACATTTTATTCTTCATCAATCAAACACATTCACTTTATTATTACGTTTCCCAATGAGAATAATTTAAAACACAACCAAACAGAAAATCACTTATTCTACTGATAAAGTCAACAATTCCTAGAATAGGTATAAACCCCAGAATAGCTTATGTCTCTATCCAAACGGGCCCATAGTTATCTATTGAGTTTTTTTATTATTTTAATTGATTTTTTATTTTTATTTTTTTATTTTTCATCACATTGTCAGAAACAAAAAAAAATAATTAATTAATAAAAAAAAATTGTCAAGAAAAGAAAACATAGAGAAGGAAATAAATTGTGAGTTCAGGTGTCAAGACTATCAGTTCGTCATGAAGTACTGATCAGTGGACCCGGGACCGGATCCTCTGCTCTCCCATTCGTGCTATCATCGTGCTTTTCTTTTCCTGTGAGGACGCCACGTATTAAGCAACACCTCCAACGGCCAAAAACAAATTTCATTTGTGTGGTGGACCCCATGTTTGCTTCTCCATTGATTCACATAGGTTCATAAACCCCAAGCTTTTTTATTCATATGCTATAAGCCGTGGGTCCCACACCTTTTTAGGTTTCATCTTCTTCTTTCTTTCACCAATGACATTTTTTTTAGGGGACCACTTCATGTAGTGCTGTTTCTTGCACAGGGTTTTTATTTTTTATTTTTGTGTTAAATTTTTTGGTACAAAAGTCAATCTGATCTACAGCTATTGTCATCATCTTTGTCGTCTAAGCTCAGTGCAAAGAGCAAGTTGATATTTAAGTACTATTCATCTTTCCACTAAATTTTAAACCTAAAAACCAAAAAAATAAATTTGTATGTGTGATGATTTACTAAACACAATCAGAAGATGAAGTCTATATTTTTTACTTCATCTTATGGTAATAGTAATTTCAATGTACGAGATTTGATACATTATTTTTATTGTATTTAGTATTTGAGAAGAAATAGATCATTCTTATTTTTTTAAAATCACATGAGATTTTCTTAGTTTTTAAAATAATGGGTGATTCCTGGAAACCTACATGTGACATGGTCATTGATTCTGAACAAACTGCATATGATTTTTATAATGAATATGGAAGGAGAATTAGATTTAGCATTAGAAGACATACTCAGAACAATAATAGGTATACAAATGAAATTACTTCAAGAGTATTTGTTTGTTGTAAGGAGGGTTTTCGAGGTAGTGACAAGCGGGATCATTTGATTAAGAATAAAAGAACAGATTGTGATGAACAAATGACTATTAAATTGAACGAATGAATGATAATTATATGGTTTATAATTTTGTGGAAATGCACAATCACCCTCTTGTAATACAAGAGTGTGCCCATATGAGGATCAAACAAATAAAACAAAAACAAATAAAAAAAAATCATGTGCAAGAAACCACAAACACCACTACATGAAGTGGTCCCCTCAAAGAACAAATTGTCATCAGTGAAAGAAAGAAGAAGACAAAAGAAAATAAGTTGTGGGGCCCACGGCTTAAAAAAAGGCTTCTCCAATTGAACCTGTGTGAATCAATGGAAAAGCAAATGTGGGTCCACCACACAAATGAAAAAAATTTTGGCCGTTGGATGTGTTGCTTAGTACAGGAAAAGAAAAGCACGGTGACATCATAAATAGGAGAGCAGAGAATCATCCTCATGGGTCCACTCGGGACCAGATCCTCTGCTCTCTTATTCGTGCTATCATCGTGCTTTTCTTTTTTTGTGAGGACGCTACGTATTAAGCAACACATCCAACGACTAAAAACAAATTTTATTTGTGTGGTGGAACCCATGTTTGCTTCTCCATTGATTCACATAGATTTAATCAGAGAAACCCCAAGCTTTTTTTATTCATATGCTATAAGCAATGGTTCCACACCTTTTTAGCTTTTGTCTTCTTCTTTCTTCACCAATGAGGGGTGGGTGATGATAGAATCCGGCCCCAAATAAATGTTCACCTGACATCCATGTTGTGTCAATTCGAGAAATGACAGCCCATGCATATTAAGTACAAACACCTAATATATTAATTAGCTTTTACCCATTGTAGTTTGGCATTCTCCACGTGATCACACCCCAACCCATTATATATATCCACTCACCCTCTCGATCTCTCACACGTCTCTCCTTTCTCTCATACTGCACCCACTCTCACACATCTCCTCTCCCTTCTCTCATACTGCACCCACTCATCCCCTCCACTCACCCTCTAGATCTCTCACACATCTCCTCTCCTTTCTCTCACACGGCACCCACTCATCCCCTCCACTCACCCTCTCAATCTCTCACACATTTCCTCTCCTTTCTCTCACACTGCACCCACCCACCCCATCCACTTACCCTCTCGATCTCTCGTACATCTCTCATTTCTCTCACACTGCACCCACTCATCCCCTCCTAATGCCCCATTTGACAATAAAGAAAAAAATTGCTTTTAGTTTTTTTATAAGATAAAAACTATTATCAAACTATATATCATTATTAGATTTTCTCTCTTAACTGTGTCTTTAAATATGTGTTTCATAAAGCAGTCATCATCATTACACCCTCAAAATGTGTACATAATATATTACAAGTTAAAAGCTATTTTTCAAACTGTGTTTCCAAACGTATCATCAATCCTATACCGACGAGTAAGCTCGGCGTCCCCCGTGACCCCCTCGAAGTCCCCCAACCCAATGGCAGAACAAGTTGAAGGGTAAGTCTTGAATCCAATAAAATTGGATTATTTTTGTTTGCTTTCTTTCCTTTATAAAACAGAGCTTTCCATCCTCTTCACAAAAAATGCAATTTTGTTTTATTTTATATTTTAAATCATTACAATGGGAAGGATCAACTAAAGAGCCAGTGATCTCTGACCCCTGATTTACAAGTTCCAAAAAGAAAAGGGGTTAAGGTAGTACTCCAGCCTTCCAAAAATTTGTGTAACCAGTGAATGGTTACTCCCCTGTTTTTCCAAAAAGAAAAGACACAAAATAATCGTATTAATTAAGTTTATCCGTGTTGAGTTGTGGATTATGCTTTTCTTATTTTTAGGGAATACAGAAGCCTGTTTTCTGCATGTCTATTTCATGTAATATGATTATTGTTTAATTGATTAAACTTGAAATATGGATTTTGTAGTATGTCATTCACATCATTCAAAGAGAAAATAATCTTGTTAGTGAAGTTGATAGTCAATTTCCATTGCTATTTTAAGATATTCTCAGTCTTTTATCTTAATTCTCTCGTCATGCTGTGGAGATTTGTACACTTTAGATGCATCGTGAGTATTTTACTTTTAACTTGGATGTGAAGATTTTACTTTTTCCCCTGAAGAAAAATTTTAAGTTCAAGTAGTGAATGTATGGTTTTGACATTTATTGTGTGTGATATATTCTTCTAATTTTAATTTATTTTCTTGTCATGTGAAATCTGATACTCTTTACGGTTCCAGTTACAACATTGTCACACCCACACATGCATTTTCAAATAAATTGTTACAACTTTTACCTAGATTTATCTAGACCGATGTAGAATACTTTCATTTTTTAACAAATTAAATTTTTTTTCATATTAACAAAGTATAATTCATTTCCATTCATTCATATCTTTTAACTGTTGTTTTTTATGGGCATCTGCGTGTGCAACCTCCTAGTGTGTGTTCTCTCTCTCTCTCTCCTAGTGTGTGAATTTTTTTTCATGATAATAACAATGGCTTTATTAATGGTTTTGTTATTTCATTTTAGGGCCGTTAGCACCCACTATCAACCTACAATTAGGAGCATCCAAAAGGCAAATGCGCTGTTTGGGACAGTCTTATTCGTAGGATTTGCACTCACTGTGACTATCACACGCAGCTTGGTGCCTGAATGTCAAGCGGACCCCTATATCCCGAGTTATCTCCTCCTTTATATGTTCTTATCCTCCTCCTTCATGATATTTTCTTGCTTGATTGCAGTATCGATTGAAAAATACAACTCCATCAGCATCAGATTTTTAAAATCTCATATATTGATCTCTGAAATTGGATTCGTCTTGGTGTCGTGTTTGGGATAGTGACATCGGTCAATGTGATTGAGGATAGGATGGGTTCTCCCAGGCGCGGGAATCCATTAAAATTTATTTATTTTTGATATTTTGCTTATTGGATATCTAGTACTTGTACATGTTGTCAAAGTCTTGTCCGATCTCTCTCACTCGTTAGAGTCACACAGGAGCTTGTAATCATTTTTAGTTTGTGTTCTTTTTTTCTTGAGTATGTGGGTCTTGATGTAGTAAATATGAATTTTCAAGGCAAACTTCATATCCAGCCTTTGGAGTTTTGTCTCTAGTTCAGTAGTTCTCACTTATTTCTCCATATAACCTTGACTGTTGAGTGTTGGTTCCATAATTTTTGTGGATAGCTACACGTGTGCAATAAAAAAAAGAGAAACAATGTCATACTATTGATGTATCATGACTAGGGTTTGTCAATACCTGATATTTGAATGACTTTTTCATTTTCGTCATCATCAGGAAGATCATCCACCAGTGATGCAATATGCACTGAATGAGATGCA
Source organism: Acorus calamus (assembly GCA_030737845.1). Lineage (NCBI taxonomy): Eukaryota > Viridiplantae > Streptophyta > Magnoliopsida > Acorales > Acoraceae > Acorus > Acorus calamus. The sequence goes on along the minus strand of CM060876.1, from coordinate 10,186,262 downwards.
TCAAAGATCCAAATAATTTGTGTTCCTGCAAAATTACAGCAAATTGAATCTAAAATTAAAACCAGAAGAGTAATTTCACATAATAGATCCCTGATCTATCCAATTCTGTACCTAATTTTCTTTGGGGTGTTGATGAGGGTCATCCACCCCACTCCCTTTTATTTTTATTTTTTTCCATTGTATTTTGTTCATTTTCATCATCTCTTTATAACCCCAATTTCAAGCATCATCTGTTTCTTGAAATAGATATGCCTACATTTGACTAAAAAAAAAAACTTGTAGGGATATTAGGAGGAACAACTAGCATCTACACTTTCATTGTGTATTCCAATTGCCTCATAAAAGCATTGCTGGATGATGTACATGACTGGTAATTAGCTTCTGAGATGGTGTCAGTATCACACAAACTCGAGATGTAGATCTTCAGAGGAGTCTAGTATATGAAACTTCTTTGGAGAAAGGTAATGGATTGACATAGCTCTTACCAAAGTCAACTTCCCACTGAGCTTTCAGCTTTGAATTTTGGATCTCCTTGCACTTGAGTGGCATGAAAAAGGAGCCAAGTACACCAGAGTCCTGTTTTTGTTTTACAGTCCTAAGCTTAGCTGCAAGTATAGTTACAAGGCACAGTCAAGTCACACAATCTAATTTACATAACAAAGGAGTTGATAAAGAATGAATGATTGGATGGGACATCTGAATCGAAATTTGCAGAAAGTGATGCATTTTGTGGATAATACTTTCCTCATATTGTCAAATTTCTTTAAGTATATAATAGATGAAATAAATTCTCAACTCCATCAAATATAAACTTAAATTTGACAAAAAAAAAAAAAAAAAAAACAGAAGCAGCTTGTCATGCACTTAAAATCATCTTACCTCATACGAAGCCTATAGAAGCAACATGTAGTCAATCACACACACAAAACTGTATGCATTTAATAGCATTACAAAGTTCTTCGTTCAAAATAGAAAGCCACTCACTCAATGGAAAATGGGTGAAAATTGACAACCTCCCCCAGTATTTACTACATTTTATTTATATGTTTAATTTTAGAATAGTATTCCTAGTGATAAGAAGAGTTGGAATAAAAAATTAGTAAAAAAAAGTACCTTACCATGTAGAGATATTACTCTTCAGTACAATTAAATTAATTAGTAAAACAATTCTCTCAAAATTTAGCAATTCTCTTACAATAATGCGTGATAACAAAAATAATATATTAAAAAAATCACTTCATGGAGGAAACACCATATTCACATACCCTAACACTGCATAATGATAGAACTAAATAAATTCTAACAACCCATAACAACCCATTTGAAATTACAAATGAATATTTAGAAATAGAAGACTAATTGGTTTCTATCAACGTGTCAACTAACCATGAACAGGAGCAACAACTGAATAATTCATGAACACTAATTGGCTATGACATATGGAGGAAAATGATCCTTGGGATTATTATCTAAGAATTTTTAATAGTAGAGAGAAAAAACTCATCCAAATAATGTGTGGTTTCCATTAAAACTTGAAACACATAGGATTTGGTATACTTCAAATGATATATGATGAAGAACAACAACAATACATGTGTTCCAAAAATATTAATAGAGGTTAATGTGCAAATGAAGCAACCAATAAATCCCAATACCAAAAGGACAAGGAAAAAAGTCAACATATATATATCAACTGACAAATTTCAAGTGTCTTCAGTACTACTCTAGCAAAACATAAATTTAAGATTGTACATGTAAAAGTTGTTCAATAAAAACCCCATGTATCAGAAGAGAACCAAACAACTATTGGTCATCTAAATGATGTTAATTGCCAGAGTCTAAAAAAAATAGTTTCAGAAATAGCAAATATTGCAACAGTGAAAAAAAGAATAATGAGAACATGATACAAACTTTAGAAATTTGTTTTTAACCAAATTCATATACAATAACACTGCATAATGCTGGTTCCTCATCCTTGCTGTTGAAGCTCCCATTAATTTTTCCAATACATAAGGTGACACAGAATATTCAATCAGTCCAATTTAAATATGCAGAGTTCACACAATGAATCTATGGTGATTGAATTTTTTATTTATTTTATTGTTTTGTAGGATTTCAAGGCATATAGAAGATGAAAACGTAGAGGAGCAGCTAGACTTCCATTATGTAATGTCCGATTTTTGTTTGTCATAATAATAGACTATGAAGAACCATATTTTTTTTTTTTAGCTGTGAGTGCTTTGGATACAAGTGGATATCATTTCTAATGGACCTAAAGAAAACAATGGCAAAGAGAGGTCTTGAGGTAACTCAAGAATTTACAATTATATCCACCATAAGAATTTAAAAATACATAATAAAAAAAAACTGGGCGATATGACCTTATACAGTTATATGTCAAGATACATATACTAAATGCGCATGTTGATTACTTTTTATGAAGTGTTTCCATATTTTGCATTGTATTAGCTGCATTAAGTGAAATACTGGTAAGAAGGAACACATTGATTAAAACAAGCTAATTTATATTGTTGGAAACAAGTGCTATAATATGATTAAAGTTACCTGGTAAGTGTCATTGCTGCATTGAAGCCATAACTTGAAAGAACAACCTTGTTCAGTAATATCATGTTGCAAGAGGAAATGGAGTAAGCCATTCCAGATAAAAGAGGAGATCTTGTTTCTAATCTATTATGCGGTTTTTCAGTTTGACCAGTTGGAAGACTGACATCATGAACAAATGCTCCTTGCTCCTTGATCTCTGTAAATGCAATTTGAAAAGATTGTTAAGCAAATATTGTCTCCCAGCTGCTGTAATATTTGATAGTTCCTTCTTCAGTTTCAAATAATAAATGACAAGCAATCAACAATTTAAGATTGTCATTAAAATCAACCCAACTTTACAAAATACATGACTACAAAGAACTTGATATATTATTGGTATTCGACTAAGAATTTTACACATGGTCCAGAAATGGAGAACAATGACACTGAGTTACAGTAGTCCCCGCTCATTGACAGAGAGAAACAGGAATATGCCATAAAAACAACATGATACTGGAGAAAACATATGAAAGCAGACTTAATAACTGCTAAGTAACGTAAACAAAGATACAATAAAATTCAATATAACAGTAACTATTAATAAAAGTCAATGAAATTGGGACAACAAGGAAAGTAACTCTGTTATTTCACATAACGATAACAAGTTTCTTCTCAGCCCCCATTGGATTCAACTATACTTACAACATGGTCAAGATATTGGACGAACATACACTACAATAAGTATTTAGTCCACCGATCCGAGTGTCACGTAGTCATCTGTCTCTCTTTGGCTTGATATTTCAGAACAGAGAAATGAAATGGTGCCTTTCTAAGTGACAAGGACCAATCTGCTTGACCAATCTGCGTCACACAAAGAACAAAAAAGAATGCGAGCATTTGTACCAACAACAACACGAGATGCAATTAATTAATTTCTTAAAAGTTATCACATTTTCACACAAATCATTCCACAACAAACAACACCCCCCACAAATTTTGATTTTCAGACTACTAGCTTGTTTGAGAGTGACTAATCAAAAAACAATATTAATGCCTTTGATTCTAATATTCTCATTCCACCAAATTTAATAAAAGAAAAGGTTTCACAAGGGGAATTAATTCTCCCTAATGAGTGATAGCTTGCATCATTTCCCCACTTTTTTTAACAAGTGATTCTCATCTTCATGTGGATGTCCATGATAAGAGTGATAAAAAGCCTTGTTTCATGGAAACTTCGACAACTAATGGGGCAAACAAACAACTTATCTACCACTTTGAATGGTGGAGCAAATAAAGCTATACCACTCATGATAATCTCAAGAAAGGCTTAAAAAAAACTAACCTAAAAGTCGGATGTACTCTCTTATTCACATTAGCATATCGGAACTTCTAGCTTTCATGATCATCGACTTAAGTTGCAAGATAAACATAATAAACTCAACGACTAAAGTAACATTTGTAAATGAGTTTTACAAAAATCCCCTTAAAAACAGCTTCTAGAACTTTTTCATGAATTATACTTATGTTCGATCCCCGCAAAGTTATTTTATATGACTAAAAATTATTTTTTATTGTGTGGAAAAACTGGATCCACTTGTGGGGTTTGGAAACGAGTGTTGATTAAGGCAGCATTTGATATCTAAATAATCATAGTTTTCTGAAAACCCAAGGGTTGAACTGTGTTTAAAAAAGTATTGTTGTATCAGTGTTCTAATTTTTTTTGTAAAGATAACACATCAAAGCATTTGAAACGTCAATTGAAAATTTTCAAAATTTTCAACGCACAATTTGCCAAATTAATGTGGATCTAAATAGTACCCAAGTGTCCATTTGGATTTGCGTTCGAAACACGGTGATTCCCAAAATCAAATCAGCTTTTGAAAAGTGTATTGTTGGTATCTTTTCATCGCTGAATTTTTATCCGATACCGATGGAAGCGGGAGACAATTCAAGAATCCAATAACATGTGTTTAGATCTGTGTTCAAGAAATGCTCAGATTTCAAACCCTAAAAGCAATCCAAACACTTATCCAAATAAATCCTAAATATAATTTCTATAAAAGCATAATTTTGAAATGCAACCTCAAAAGCGAGTCAAGTGTGCCACATAAAAGCCGTCACCGTGTGGTTAAAGTGTCGCGTCTTGATCAATCTAATGGCGACGTCTGGAGGGTGCATGTAACATCCCCCTAAGTCTCCATCGGATATGTGTTGTAAAACTGATTATTGGCCTTCAAATTTTGACCAATACCGTTTTGGCTATATATATGTTGATGGGTGTTCAAATCTGTAGCTGAACAGGAGATGTGATGGATAGTGTTTTTGATTGAACACTATTGGAATAGAATAAGGCATCTATCATTGAATTTTGATGTTGTACCATGCAAAGAAAGTGTGGAAAGGAACAAATTTGTGTTCTTGGCATCTAGGTTTCTGGTTCCTAGACTGAAATGAACCTTTACATATATACCCGAATCTCATTCGACTCGAATCCAGATAACCTAATTTTGACTCTTCTAGATATATACCATCATCTCTGTATTTGATACGGATATTTATTTCGGATATAAATACAAAAAATGAATTTTTAAGTATTGATAATAAAATTTTAAATTGGGATAAGTTGTTGGATTAGTGGAGAGTTTTTGTTGGTTTCAAAGATTAGTGGAGAGTATTAACGCTAGATATTGTGTAGCCTTATAGATGCAACGTTGAGGACCATCATATGGAGGATTATTGATGATTTGTATTTATTAGTATTTTAGTTTTATCTGTTAGATTTATCATATCATATCTTTTCTGATATGCGGTTTTCATACGATCAGGTACCACATAGAGTATATGTGGTTCTGTATTTTATTAATAAAAATATATAATTTTTAACTTATAAAAATATGTATTAAAGACATTTGTAAAAGCAATAGTTAAAAATAGTAAGAAATTCTATTTTAATCATATGATCACAATATAAAGAATACAAAACTAAAAATCTGAGAAGTCCAACTGTTAAAAAATAAACCATTTATTAAGAAGGACATCTGTCCAAACAATAAAAAAGAAATCACAGTAGTAAAAAAAAAAAAAACAGGTGTCTTGAAATGCATTACAATGTGATAAAAGCCATCCCTTATATCATGAAAAAATGGTGACTCTCTGTGGGTGAGAGAGAGAAATAAGAGAGAGGGAGAGAGGGAGAGAGAAAATCTGAAGACGAAGTCAAGGAAGAAGAAGAAATCTGAAGCCAAACTGAACAAGAAGAATTTGAATAGCTGAATTGAAGATGAAGCAGAGCTGAAGAAAGAGGAACATTGAAGACGAAGTCAAGCTGAACAAGAAGAAAGATGAGGAAGACGAAGATCTGAACGAACAAAAATTAGGGCTGGTTGAAGAAGAAAGCGCCCCCCCCCCCCTTTTTTTTTAGTGTTAAACAGGTCGGCTGGCTGACTTGTCTAACCCGTTTAAAATATCAAATCTTGTACGCCGCACATGCTACATCAGGCCGCATATGTGGCGCATCCCCGAATTAGCTGACCGAACCGCTTGTGAGCTGCATATGCTGCCGCACGAGGCGCTTTCAAAACACTGTACCTGAGAGACTATATAATATTTTATTCTTCCTTATGCATGTCAAATTCCTTTTTAGTTTTATTTTTTAATATATATAATCATCTCTTTTGTTTGTTCCATTGTTACTTAAAACTCTTCACAAGTTGGGCATTACTGGGGATCAACCTCAGGTCGTCCGCGAGGACACATGCATCTCGTCCGTCCGTCGCGCTAGGCGAGAGAGGACGTGCGTATATATAATTTAATAATATGCTGAACAGACAATGTTGAACCCTTTGCACATGCAGGGTGATGATGGTGGCTTTAGGGTGGTAAAATGACAATTATATGATGTGATGGATTCGTATTTCAGAAAAGATAATGTTAATCCATCGTATCGTATGTTAATTACAATTTCATGCTGCATACGAGGTTTGCGTGTTTGGAATGATATTTTATATGAATTGGTAATAATTAATTACTGATTATTTTAAAATAAAAATAAAAACAATGAGCGTGACCATTGTTCCATGAAAATGTAAAATTACATATGTATACAGTATTTTTTTTATACTTTAAACCCATGTCTAGGGTGCAGAGTAAACTAAGAATAAAGAGAATTAAAAGAAAATAGTAAAAAAAAATTGATTATAACATAATCTCTTATAATCATTCTCAAATAGAATTTGAATTGTTTATCAGAAATTGTTTAATTACATTAATGGATAAATATATTATTTTATGTTTAATTTTGCCTAACACTCACGTACTATATATTCCAAAAAAAATGTCACAAATATCAGAACACACACACATACATCCCTGATACATATTCTCAAACACAAACTTTTGAGCACCCATTTTTAAATTTACAAACCAAGCTTAATTGATTAGTGAACCAGTATCTCTCTTCTCCATGAAAGAGGTTAGGATATCAAATCTAGGGAGTACCCATTTTAAAAAGACACACAACTCTTTAAATGCCCTTCCCAAAAAAAAAAAGAACCCACCATTAAAGCCCCACCTCTTCTCCTTTTCTCTCATAGACACCACGATTCAATCACCACTGTCCATGTCAATGTGTGTTCTTCCCCATCTCTCCTCTCCCTCTCCCTCTCCCTCTCCTCCGCCCATCACCCCCCAAAAAAAATTCCTACACCCATCCATCTCTCTCTCTCTCTCTCTCTCTCTCTCTCTCTCTCAGATTTCAAGTAACTTTTAAGGTTTTTAATTTTAAGTCCCTGCAAACATATCTATTTAAGGATCGATCATTCACTTCTTTACATTTTGGTTTTAGTCCCCGGATTTAAAGGATATATTCTTTTTTAGTCCCTCTCAGAGACTATAAAGAAAACCAAATAATTTAGGGATAGGTCCTTTATAGGGACTAAAACTAAAACTCTGGAGACTAAACCCAAAATATGAAGAAGTGAGAGATTAATCACTAAATCCTATTGTTTATAGGGACTTAAAAATAAAAAACCCAATTTTTTTTACCTACATCTTCTCTTGTATCTTCACATTTCACTTAATTTTTTTTATACAAAATATTTTATCAAGTTAACTATTATATTGGACATATAAATAGGTTTTCATTTTTTATAATCAATTGACTCAATTTAAATACTAAAAAGAATACAATATTAATGTTTCATTAATAGAAATGATAGACTTGTTATTTTTAAAAAACATTGAAATTATCTCATATTTTAAATCATGTTATTCAAATGCAACATTGAGGATAAAGAACACAAAATAAATGAGGATAATAAAATGCATTATCAAATGTAAATTTGAATAAAAATAGTGATTGTTTTATTCTCTTAAATGCAGCTAACATATCCCAAATATTTATTCGTTTGTTAAATCAGCCCTTCCACACACAAGATGAGTTTGATTGTTCTATCATAAACCCGTCACAAATAATAAACAATTCAAATCTATCTCGTCTCACCCCCATTTAGATTCCATCAGTTTACTGATCCTAAATTTAAACATATTATAATATTTTAATTATTTTTTAATTAAAAACTAAATAATTACCTTTGATCATTTTGTATTATTTAATAAATAAATTTTTTTTTCCAAAGAAGGCGATCCAATTCAGACTAATTGGCGATTCAGTTCAATTGTTCAATTTAACTCAAAGTTTCTATAAACTAATTAAGGGTCTGTTTGGATAAGAGTATAGGTAGATTTTGCATTTGAAAAGCTAAAAATTCTAAAACTCATATCGAAACACATTTTCATTATTTATCTTTTCAAATCACAATCTTCCTTATTAAGCTAAAAAATATTGTGGTTGAAAATCTAATAAAACATAATTGTTCAAAAGCTAAATTTGAAACATAAGATTTTAATAATCTCAGCCACCATTTGGATACAGAAGATGACTTATTATTGGATATACAGTGTGAAGATAAAAATCTGCACCATATTAGAAAATGACACGAGTCACACCAAGACGGATATGGGCTGGCACACTTGGAGCCCACAAATCCGGATCCAAATCTACACTCCCGAATGTGCTGGCACGACTACATCGAGGGTCTAATCGGACAGTCAGACACCTCGTGGGCGAATGTCACCTCGAGTGGTTAAAGGCACAATCAGATTAGAGGTATGATTGGAAGATCTTAGTCCTCGCGAAGGAGCAGGGGAGACACGACCAAACAAAAGGTCTGGTCAGGCGATCTTTCACCTCGCGGATGTACTCGAAGACGTAACAGACGAATGAGCAGGCCAAAGGGCCACTAGCAGAGCCACAGAAACGGTCAAAGGGCCATAAACGCCTGAAACTGCTATGCACACAGTTAATGACCACTAATTGCGCAACGTGGATAATTAGCGGGCACAACATTTCTTGTTGTTAATACGTGGGGGTTTCCACCAAAAACGCCCACTAAGTGTTTAAGGAGGAGACGGTTATAACAGCCAAAGAATAGTGGAAGTGGCAATCTAGCCGAGGTAACCATATAAAAAGGGAGGTAACCCAAAATGCTAAGGCATCGAATCAAATCTGATTTACTACTTTTAAGCCACCAAAATTTAAGTGAGTTTTATTTTGAATCCTGGACTTATACATCTCTTCGGATCCCTTTGGCTGGCACCACACCAATATCCCCTGATTTCTATGTGAGTGTAGGATCCATTTCCAATTGGGTCCAAGTTTATGAAGAAAGGCTCCGAAGACCGATAGTTTAGCTGAAGGAGAAAATATCCTCCTCCTACAGTTATTCTGGCATAAGTTGGTATAAATAAGGATAAAATGATTTTGTGTTTGGTTGTATTTTGAATTATAAAACAAAATAATTAAACTTTTGTTGTTTTGGTAAAATGTGAATAAAATATGGATAAAGATTTAGAAAAGATAAAAAAATAATGATAGTTGATTTGATAATAGACCCACATATTCTTTAAGTGGAATAACCTGTAATAACTTTAATTACAAGATTTGGTTGACATCCACATACCACTTTATAACAATTTATTCCAACATAGTTTATCCTTGAGTATTCCCTACATCCAAACAACAAAAAACACATATTCTGTTTTATTCTCATTTATTCTCTGTGCTATTCGATATTCAAACGGGGGCTCAAAGTTTCAATCTCACATCCAACCGCATCGTAAGTTTAGGTGAATGTTAGTTCCCTTACCAAAAAAAGAAACATATCAATTCAATGCTACAAAATAGTTCATTTCACTATCCCCATCTTATTTAGCTCGCTGCCCTTGCCTAATTCAACTTATTTAGTTTTCTTTTTTTGGGGATGGGCATTCAACTTATTAGTTTGATCAAATTAATTTCCTTTCTAATCTTCAAAAATAATTTGTTTAAACAATTAAAATATATATAAAAAAAATAGTTTCTAAATTTTCCTTGAATGAGAGTGATTGTGTGGGGAATTCATTTATTTAAACAACTTATTGACTCAGTTCTTCTTTCATTTAGGGTCTCTTTGAAAACACATTTGTAAAATAAGATTTTGAATAAAGTGGCTTAAATAGACTTGATTCATGTAAAGTGCATTTTTTGCGCTTTTTAAAAAGCAATATTGTTATATTAAAATCTGTAAGTAACTTTTTAATTAAGTCTGTTTTTTAGAATGCGTTTGATAACACTTTTTAGCTTTCGACTTAATTAAAAGTTGAATCACCTTTTTTAAGCGATACCAACGGGATCATAGTTTACAAATGCATGTTCGGGATCAGGGAAAAATTGGATTAGTAGTAGGCATCGACAATGGGCCAGTTTGTGAATCTCGGGCCCAGGCCCAGGCCCACAGGTTTTTTTTTCTATCGGGGCCGGGTCAGGCTGGGCTGGCCCGCTAGGAAAAACACAAGCACACTCACGGGCTGATGCGTGAATGGGGTTGGCCCGTGAGTGGATCCGGACTGTGCAGGTCACGTTTGCCGGTTTTTGATCAAATGTTGATCCTTAACAATATTTTCATAAAGTTGTTAATTATGTGAAAATTAATTTAACATAAATAATCATGTGATGTGATGAGCAACCTAGAAATTGTTATTTATGACATAATTTGGCTAATACTAACCCGAAAGGACATCATCATTCAAAGATCTTCATCACTTGCACGCCTTTCTTTACATGGCTTATGATTAATGGACTAGGATTTAATTTTTTTTGCTAAATGGAATTTTGAAAAACCTAACTACCAAACTAGAGATCATTATCTAGTAATGTTTTGTTTGGCATGAGAGCTGTTGATGCAGCGGCACCAACACCTGAAAAATAATAAAGAGATCGAGCAGACCATACAAGAAAATATGTAGATTTATGTTGTTCGACAAAATTTTGCCTAGACGAGGAGATTCACTGTTATCCAATAATCAGATTACAAAATCTACAAGCATCTCTCTCCTCAAGACCACCTCTATTATCAAAGAAAACCTATACATGGCTACCTCTTGGCACAAAAAAAATCTCTTAACCTTATATAGCAAGGAGTAGAGTAAATAAATATGATAAAATGATGAGAAATTATAAAAATTATACCCTATAAAAATTTGGATCATATCAGGTCGACTTCGTAAATAGGATCATATTAGAATGAAAGACATCTCACAATAAGAATATAAATAATTTAACCACCAACCTAAAGGTCTAGTTTGGCATTGGGATAAAGGATTGAGATAATTAAATAATTGGGTTAAATTATATGTTATCCCATATGACATAAGAGAAAAAAAAATAAAGCATAGACAATTGTAGGTATTTTGAGATAAAAAGTGAAAATATTTTATTTTAGGTAAAAGGTGGAATAAACTTTATCCCTATTTTTTAACCTCATTTTACAAAACATGGAAAACAATTATGACTACCCTTCCCAAACAAGAAAACCAAAAATTTATAAAACCAAAACCAACAATATTAATGTCCAATTAATAGAAATGGTGTTGGGTTTGGGCCTTCTTTAGGTCCAGCCCATGAGGGTCCAAGCTCTGCCATTTACTGGCACGTGCACTATTCACGTGAACAGTGCACAACTCATTTTATAGGGTTTCTTCTTCTCTTCATTTACGGGTGACACACGGCCAGAAGAAGAAAAGGTGTTCAGCGTGTGTTGTTCGGTGGCAATAGTGGAGAGAGAAAGAGAGAGAGAAGAGAAGAGAGGAGAGAAAAAGGAGGAACAGCAGTCCCCTTCAGGTTCCTCCACAGATTCTGATTTATATCGAGGTTGTGTTTCCATATTATTTGTAAGAATATTTAAGGTTTCATTAAGGTTACCATGTATCCCTCTTTCGTCCTTTATTACTTAAGTTTTAGACAAAACTTAAGAGGACATTATTATAATTATTATTTGATATAGTGGATTGTTTTCGAAGTGACTCGTAGATATAGGCTTAAGTCGAGCCACGTTAAATTTGGTGTTTCTTTATGGTTGTTTGCTTTTCTATTTTTCTGATTGCGTCGGTGGTTGATTTGGGCTTCGTATAATATTATTCCGCGATTAATATTATTTATTTCACACAAATAAAATTGTTAAAAATCCCAGCAAGTGCTATTAGAGCAGGGTTGAATTTATTTGTGTGAGATAGTTATGGAGAAATTCTATCGACAAGATGATTGATTTGAATAGTTCCAATTGGTTGACATGGAAGCCAAAGATAAAGGAATCATTTACTGTTAGGATTTATTTGAATCAATTGAATGAGATAAAAGCAAACCAGAAAAAATGACAGAAGAAAACTAGACCAAGTTGATTAGAAAATGTGTTGCTAATATTCGACAATTGATTGATCCCAGCATATTCCATCACATAGGAAATGCTTCAATCTTTGTATGAGAAAAGGACTGCGGGGAAAGCGTTTTTAATCAGGAAACTCGTGAACTTAAAGTTCAAAGGTAACAGTGTTGCAGAGCACCTAAAAGAGTTTCAGAGATTGGTGAATCAGTTGACTAGTACAAAGATGACTTTGGATGATGAGTTACAGGCACTATTGCTTTTGGGATTTTTGCCAGACAATTGGGAGACGTTAGTCGTTACATTGAGTAATTCTGCTCCAGATGATGTATTATCTATGAGTACAGTTACGAGTTGTTTGTTTAATGAAGAAACAAGAAGAAAATCAGCGAATATAGATGATGCACAAGCATTTGTCACAGAGAACAAGGGGAAGAGCAATGGTCAAGAACAAGATGGTCATGGCAGGTACAGAAGCAAGACATAGTCTGAAGACAAAGCGTACTATCATTGTGATAAAGCTAGTCACTTCAAGAAGAATTTTTGGAAAAAAGAACAGAATAAGAAAAATTATCTCCAAGAACATCATGGTGACTACATATACAGATGAGTTTGTGGCTCTCTCTTTCGGAGAGGAAAAATGCTCGTATATTGCGGATCAGAATACTGAGTTGATAGTTGATACAGAAGCGTACTACCATGCGAAGATGGATTTCTTCACTTCGAACAGGGCAGGAGACCTTGACATTGTGAAGATGTGAAACACTAGTCATTCAAATATTGCATAAATTGGTGATGTGTGTATATGCACTGATGTAGGACACACATTGACTTTGAAAGATGTTTGTAATGTTCTTGATTTGTGCCTCAATATGCTTTTTGTGATCGCTTTGGATCACCAATGATTTGATAATCACCAAGGGTTCACCAAGGGTTCACTAGTCGTTGCTAGAGAACACCAAGGGTTCACTAGTCGTTGCTAGAGAACAGGCATGTTTTACTTCATACAAGACAAAGGTAAGAAAGGAGGAGGAGCAATCCCTTTCAGATTCCTTCGCGGATTCTGATTTATATCGAGATTGGGTTCACCATATTATTTGAAAGAATATTTAGGGTTTTATTAATGTAATCTTGTATCCCTCTTTCGTCTTGTATTCCTCAAGTTTTGAGCAAAACTTGAGAAGACATTATTATACTTATTATTTGATATAGTGGATTGTTATCAGAGTGCCTCGTGAATGTTGGCTTAAGCCGAATCACGTTAAATTTGGTGTTTCTTTGTGGTTGCTTGCTTTTATACTTTTCTAACTGCGTCGGTGATTGATTTGTGTTTCGTATAATATTATTCCGCGATTAATATTATTTATTTCACACAAATAAAATTGTTAAAAATCCTAACAAATTGTAGACTTAATATTTTAAAAAAGATTTTTTTGAAGTTATCTCATATTTTAGATTATGTGATCCAAATGCAAAGTTAAGGATAAGAACACAAAAAAATAGAGATAACAAAATGCATTACTATATGTAAATCTGGATAAAAATAATAATTTTTTTATCCCTATAAATTAGATTAACTTATCCTAAATATTTATCTCTTTATCAAACTAGGCCAAAGAGTGTTGATGTATTGATCATCAATTAATTTTGAATTCATTTAGGGGAGTTATATACCCACCCCACACAATTAGAAAACCACACCGTGATTAATCATTTTTATGCACCCGAAACCAAAGGAAAACCACCCCTACCGACCACACCCCATTTTGAACCAAGCCCACCCCCTGTACTGTTCCACAAACGTAGTGTCGACCTGTCAACCGATGGTACATAAGTCGACACTTCTAATGTCGAACTGAAGGGTTACACAAATATTTTTTTTGTTATAATATCGACACATGTATTGTTGATATGTGTTAAATATGTCGCCAAGCAGAATGTCGATACTAGCAGATTATTGAAAAATAAAAAAATAAGTATCGGTCGACATATAAGATGTCAAGAAAAATGCTAATGGCTAACAATGATAGTGTCGATACTAACAGATAATTGCAAGCTACTTCTTATGGATATGCTTGAACTTCATCATCTCAAGAACTCGATGCCATGTCCTTAAAATAATTTTTTCAATTGAAAACTATTAGTCAAATACGTTCTTGGAAGTCATACTACACTGTAAAAAAATTAAGTAAATATTCAATCATATACAAGAAATTAAGAGTTATATACACACAAAATAAAAGAGTTATGCTTTTCAAAGTAACATCAATCACATATTTGAATAAATGAGTACTTGTTAGTTTATTTTGCGAGTCTGATTTGAATATAGATAAAAAAAATTATATTAAACTAATAATTAGGAAATAAATCAAAATCATTGATCAACGAGGATTTCAAAGGACAAAATATAACACAAAAAAACAAGAAAAAGATATTAGTTTGAAAAGCATAACTCTTTTTATTTTTCAATAATCTGTTAGTATCGACACTCCGCTTGTCAACATATTTAACACATATCGACAATACATGTATCAATATTATAACAAAAAAAATGTTTGTGTAACCTTTCAGTTCGACACTAAAAGTGTCGATGTATGTAGCATTGGTTGACACTACATTTGTCGAATAGTACAGGGGGTGGGTTTGGTTCAAAATGAAGTGTGGTCGGTAGGGGTGGTTTTACACAATAGTATTTAGTCGGGGTGGTTTTATATGTTCTAAAAAATTGGTTGGGTGGCTTTCCATTTATTGTGGTTTTCCACTAAACATGGGTTTAAATAACCATCCCCATTCATTTATGCTGGCCAAAGGTATTTTGGAGGAAAGTCTCTGTGTTGGTAGTTTTTGGTACTTTTGAAGTGTATTGTCACGAGATGCCATAATTTGGATTTTTTTTTTTCTTCTAATTAGATGCCATATTTGAATTAAAGGCATATGACTCAGTACAAAATGTTACTATTATGTATTAGATGTTTCGATATTTAATATATAGTCTACTTGCTGTCAATTGAAAAAAAAAAGTTAATATTATGAGATCTATGTCTGGAATATTTTAATCTTGGTTGGTTATATTAATGTTTTTCCTGTGTAGCTCTTCCAGGGACTGTACGATCAGATGTGTGCAAAATTTGGAGTTATTTCTTATTGCCCAAAAATTGGGGTGCCATAATCACATGTAATTTAAAACTGAACCGAACTGAAAACCTAAAATTAAACCGAACCATTTTTTGTTTGTTTAACCCGAACTAGTTTAACTAAACCAAACCTAATTATTAAAAATAATCATATATGTACCCAATTATTTTTTTTCTTTCTACGAATTTAGGTTGGTTAGAGTTTTTTGGGGTTTGGTTAACAATTACATAAATATTAAAAGGTGAGGATTGATTATATAAATTAATGTATTAATTTTTGTTTATGAATATTAGTGGTATAACACCAATATAGTTTTTGATATAAAAATAATGATATGAATGAATATTGATCATGAATAATCATATGTTTAAATTTAAGTTGATTCGGTTCGGTTAATTCGGTTTTTTAAAAGTAAAACCAAAACTCAAATCAAAGTAAATTAGTTTAGTAGTTTTTCAATCCGTACTTAAATCAAACTAAAAAACTATTGACTTGAACCCAAAAAAATTTGTTTGAATTGGTTTGGATACGATTTAAGCGATCAAAGTTGCACTCATATAGTTATTGCCCATATCTCATGAACATAAAAATTAACTTTATCCTTATAAATGCAATTAATTAGCCATAATCACTAATATATAAGGGATATAGATAGACCAATTCAACTCGAATGTATGAAAAATTATCACTCATGATTCAATGAAAATATGTATTATTATGTTCATCCAGACTTGTGCATCATACAGATAGGCCTAACTGATCGTATTGCGAGTTATATTATTACACATTCAACTGTGACAGTTCAGGTCCATCCATCAATATTTAATCGTGCACGAAAGTCTTTACATGTTGAATAGTACGATAACCACATTGGTTGTTGATAAAATCAATCCATTGGCACTCACAATCACTGTTGCATAGGTCACGATCCTATTGCATTATTTGAAATCACCTAACATAATATATAATCGTAGTCTTGTTTTCTTTTTCGTTTTGATGCTCCTCTTTTTCAAAGGGTTGCAAATTTTATGCACCCCTTTGTACTTTTTTACTTTTCGTTACGCTTTCTTGCTATTATTTGGATCAGTTGTAACTTTTCGCTTCATTACCCCTTTAAAAAAATAATACATAAATTATTATTCAATAATGATTTTTTGGCTCCAATTGATAGACTCCATCCTAAATCCCATGAGGTGGCAAGATTGAATTTCTCAAAGTACCATTTTATGTTTTATTCATTTTTTTATCTCATATATCGTAACCGATTCTCCGTATCGTAATTGTCCCCTTAATTAATGTAGGTGGAACCATAATTTTGTTGGGAATAATTAATTCAATTGGAAGAAATTGTGTATACTTAATACATTAATTGATTTAGATTGATTAGAGGAACAGGAGAAAAAAAAAGTCGATT
Organism: Acorus calamus; assembly: GCA_030737845.1. Taxonomy (NCBI): domain Eukaryota; kingdom Viridiplantae; phylum Streptophyta; class Magnoliopsida; order Acorales; family Acoraceae; genus Acorus; species Acorus calamus. The sequence goes on along the minus strand of CM060876.1, from coordinate 10,169,414 downwards.
ATCTGTTTTGGGGGATTCCATTTGTTTTTATTTTTGTTTAAGTTTGATCAGTGGAGAAAAGAAGAATTTTGATTCATTTAGTTTTTTTTTAACCAGTTTTTGTGCAAACAATGACAATTCATTCATGCTAGTTTTTTTTCGATCTGAATATATTATTTTGATTTTGATTTTTCGTCATTCCTTTGAATCATCATGTACATGTATTGAATCCGAATTTCATTTTAAATTCAGATATATGACATGTATCTTGATATAAATGCATTGTTATGTACCAGGTTTGATCTGTACAATCGTTTATGATTATGTGTTTGTGTATAATTATGCATAATTTGTCATTCATCATATTTTTTAGCTTTGTATCAGCATTATTCGACTCATTCAGATTCAAGATTTTCAAATACTGTGCATATTCACTTGTATGAAATGTGTATTTGTTATTTTAAATTCCAGATACACCTGTATCTAAATTTGAATTCCAGCTCATTTTTTTAATGTATTTGTTAATTCAAATTCCTGATACACATGTATCTGAATTTGAATTATAACCCATTTTTTTAAAGTTGTTATTTTTATATTTATGGATTTGATTAATGTATAGTTGATTAATTGCTTATTGTTGACACTTTAAAAACTTTTTATGAATTTTCTATGCAATTCCATGTAAACCATATTTGTTTATTTGGATTTTCAATACATTATTGTATCTTAATTAATAATATGTGATTGATGTTTTTTTTTTCACCAGACGTGTTTCAGATTTTTTTAAAATATGTTACATCAGGGAGAGGATTTAATGGTGCCACCTTTTGTGGGATTTAATTACAAGGTTTAATGAAGATATTAGTTAGTTAGAACTAATTTTTAAAATTATAAGAATGGTAGTCTTGTCATTGTCATTGTCATTATCATTTTGGTGGTTAAAAAAAGTCAAATATAAAATCAATAGGAGAGTGCCACATATTAAGCTCACAAATCGAACTTAATTTGTGAAGGTAACAGCTCCCATTATGTATTTCATTTTTAAAAAAATATAATTTTATGTGTTTCAAAAAAGAAAAAAGAGTCAGAATAGAAAGAACTCTCCCAGTGCTTCCGAGCTCATGGAAATAGGCGGATGAGATCGCTGACGTCACGTAGGAGGAATCTGACGAGAGACCGCTCCAACAGTGTTTTTATAATAACTATATAAATATATACAGTAATTCACGTTACGTGTCGGAATTCATCAGTAAATGCTGTTATTAAAGCCTCACCCCTGCCCTTCGTACTCTCCACCCTTAATTTCTATATAATTATATATGAACTACCATCCCAGTTATGTGTCTGACTTACTTTTGTCATTGTAAATGTCTGCAGTACCCTTATTTTCAAATTAGTTTTGTACAAGTGAATCTTGAAACTATCAAAGGTGTGTTTTCACACAAATTTAAAAAGGGAGAAATTCAAATAACGCAACGTAAACTTACTGAAATTTATATAACTCTCTGATTTTTTTTAATATCTACATGAACCTCTGAAAATACTATATAAATTTAAATAGCCCCCTGAATAAAATTTATATCTACATATAATGAATATTTTGTGAATATTATATTTGGTTAACCTTGATATAAAACACAATATACCTAAAAACCCTACAATGTGTTCAAAATGCAAAAAATTATCTGTAATGACAATTTTATCCCTCTAGATAGGGTTCAATAATATATCAAAAGCGGGTAAAATCATCATTTTCATAGGATTTTTCGCATTTTTAACACATTGTATGGGTTATTTAGTATATTGTGTTTTCAGTCAGGGTTAACCAAATGAAATATTTGTAAAATATTCATCATCTGTCAACGAAATTTTTATTCAGGGGCTATTTGGATTTATAAGGTGTTTTGAGGGGGTTATATGTATTTTAATAAAAGTCAGGGGTTATATGAATTTTAGTCAGATTTAACGGGGTTGTATGATTTTTTCCCTTTAAAGAAAAAATGAGCGAAAGTGAGAGAATTTGAATTAAAAAAAGGTGAAAATAAATTATTATTTTTTTACCTAACTAGCCTTTATAGTGTTTGTGCATGGGATGAAAAATGATAAAATCATTTTCCATCAATTTTTCTCAAATTAGAAAAAAAATGTTCTCATCTTTCCTGATAAAACAATATAAAAGAAGGAAATTGATGAAATTTTTTTTGTTCAACACCAACACTAGATTTTTTAATGGTTAAACAAAAAAATTTCTTGTGTAAATCTCTTCTTCTTCTTCTTCTTCTTATCTTATTATTATTATTATTATTATTATTATTATTATTATTATTATTATTATTATTTTTAATTATTATTTTGGTAAGTGTTCTATTATTATGTCTTTGATTTGGATTTGTTCTCTCCAATATTATGTAGGTGCTAAGATTTAAGCGTATGATGCATCAAATGCATGAACAAAATATATGTGATCAATCTCAATCTGACCAGTTTATCTAATTATGCATCATCAAAAGTATCTCTTTTATTTCCCTACATTATGAGAAGAGATTGTCTTTTTTGACATACAGAGAGTCATGCTTTTTTTGTCATTCCACAAGCCTCCTCATTCTTACCCTATCTTCATTCAAAATAACCAAATATCACAAGCCATGTTATAAATTATAAGATGCTCAAATATCAAATGAATAAAAGAATATTTTAAAATTATCAAATATTGTCTTGAAATATCTTTTACATAAAAATTACTAATAATGAATAAAAATTAATTAAAAGTAAATTAAAATTTTCAAAAAACATGAAAAATATAAAAATGATTTATAATAAATAAAAATTAATCATTAACAATTAATAAAAAAAATTCATGTAAGGAAATACCCATTATGCCCATATAAAGAAAATGAAAGAAGGGAAAGAGGATTATATAGTTTTTTTTTTATATAGAAATGTAAAGTTTCCCTATGAAGCTTCCCACATATGCCAGAGGAACAACTCCTACTGCTGGAAGGCGAAATGGTGGAACTAGAGCTACAAGTGCTGTTGGACTTGAAGAGTCAGGAGCCTTGTAGCTAGAAAATTTTTATTGAAGGGAGTCACCAAGGGAGTCTTTTGGACTCGATCTGTTTTTCAAGATTTTGACTTCATATATTGGGGAATGATTCTCATGGGGAGGCTTTTGAATATGCTTTAATGGAACATATGTAGTGATTTTCGAGCTCTCCTGCTAAAGATGGATATAAAGTGCCATGGTACATAGTGATTTTTTTGCTTTATAAACGATACATGCAAGAGTGCTTGCCAGGTCCTTTTTTTTTTTTTGGGGGGGGGGGGGGGGGGGGGGGGGTTTGGAATATAGTTTTGCTATTACATTGCATAAAAATCTCATTTTTATGCAAACTGAACTTTGATTAAGTCAATCGACAAGCACCTTTCACATTTGTGAAAGAGATCAATGGATTAATTATATTTGGGAGAGCATCATTTTTTTTAAAAAAAAAAATCTCGTTTTCAAGATTTCCTCACCTTTGAATAGTACATGATGCCTAGTCGCAGACAAAAGATTTTTTTATAAACGATATAATTTTGTTATATAAATTCAATTTTTAACAAATTAGTACCATTGAAAATATATTGTTTGAGATGTTTATTATGAGATCAATGTTAAATATAGTCAAACCATATTTATAAATTATAATTTTAAAATATAATTGATTGATATTCATATTTTTTTATTAATATGTTTTGATTCATTAAATATTTAAATAGATTTATTACGAATTCTCATGGCAATTAATTGGCTTTTTTTTTATAAAAGATAAAATGAGATTTAAAGTAAATAAATATCATTTATAAAAAAACGGATATGGAGATAAAATGTTGAATTAAAATATTATTTCACATGTTCCTCCATAATATATAGAGTTTGTCCTTTAAAATTGATTGCATTCAATATGAACACATGCACATGGACATACCTTCATGTTAAACCAGGCATTTATAGACGAGATCTATAGCAAAATTCACCAGGCACCAACTACTGTACAAAGTTATTATTGATCAATTCCAATAAGTTTCTATGGATTTTCTTATTTGGATTGACTCGTCATAATTTTTTTTTTAGAAAATAAAACTGGTAGGCTAGGTATTTCTTTACATTTAAGTTAAAAGGAGTACCACCCAAAAATAGAGAGGAAAGATGGGGGGGGGGGGGGGGGGGGGGGGTTTGAGACAGAAAGAAACGGAGTCTGAAGGATTAAAAGACATGATCCTCCATTCCCTTTCTTAAGCCTCTGTTTGGATACAGAATATGATTTATTTTGCCCCTGTTTAGGTACAGAATATGATTTATTTTTGGGTATACAGTTATTCTGGCATAAGTGAGTATAAACAATGATAAAGTGATTTTGTGTTTGGTTGTTTTTGAATTATTCTCGTTGGTAAACATAAGATTAAATTTTTTTTATTTGGGTAAAATGTGAATAAAATATGGGTAATGATTTATAAAATGTGAAAAAATAATAATAGTTGATTTAACAGGTGATTTATTAGAGGTGACGACAGTTGATTTGACAGTGGGTTCACACATTCTCTGGGTTGAATAACCTAGAATAACTTTAATTCTAAGCCCCCGTTTGGAACGGGGATAGTTTTTATTCTAGGGTATAAATTTATCCAAGCATAAATGAGTATAAATAAGGATAAAGTGATTTTGTGTTTGGTTGTATTTTGAATTATTCTCATTGGTAAACGTAAGAATAAATGTTTTGTTGTTTGGATAAAATGTGAATAAAGTATTGATAAGGATTTATAAAAGGTAAAAAAATAATGATAGTTGATTTGATAGGTGATTTATAAGAGGTGATGACAGTTGATTTGACAGTGGGCCCACATATTCTTTAGGTGGAATAACCTATGATAACTTTTATTCTAGGGGTTGATTAGAATTCCTATACCACTTTATCAAGGTTTATTCTGGCATAATTTATCTGGGGTTATCCGGGGTAAACAAACACCCCCAAATACTTATCCGGGGTTATCCGGGGGGTTATTCTCGTTCCAAACGGTAGGTAAGGGTTGATTGGAATCCATGTACCACTTTATACCAATTTATTCTGAAATACTTTATCCCTTTCTGTGTTTCCAAACACCCAAAACCTCTTATTCCCCTTATATCAAGTTATCCGATCCCTTGTTCCCGTTCCAAACAGGGGTTTAGCTATATAATTATTCTAGCATAAATGAGTGTAAATAAGGATAAAGTAATTTTGTGTTTGGTTGTGTTTTAAATTATTCTTATTGGGAAACGTAATAATAAATTTTTTGTTGTTTGAATAAAATGTAAATAAAGTAAGGATAATGATTTATAAAATGTGAAAAAATGATGATAGCTGATATGACATGTGATTTATAAGTGGTGATAACAGTTCATTTGACAGTAAACCCACATATTCTTTGAATGAAATAACTTAAAATAATTTTAATTCCATAAGTTAACTGAAATCAATATACTATTTTATACAAATTTATCCAGACCTACATTATCGCTACCTATCTGTGCCTCCACACACCCTATTTAATATACTCCACGTTATTCCAAAATCTACATGAGATGATACTGTATCGAAACAGTGGCTAAAAGAGCAACATAACTCACATAGACGCCATGTACGACACAATTCACTGTCAATTAAAAGAGGTCATCCGTCTTTTACTGAGATACGCTTTTTCATTATTATTAAAAACAAAAAAAATAACCTTGCTTAACAAGTACATCTTACACAAACGGTCCACAAAACGTACATACTGTAGCGACATTGAATCATTGAGTGACGATGTACGAGTAGGGTGCATGCTCCCAATTATCATAGACTTCACTTTAATTTATCCCCCATCTCCCCCCCCCCCCCCCCCCCCCAACCCCACCCCACCCCACCCCACCCCACCCCACTTCCACTTTTTTAGCCATGTTACATTTTGTTTTACAGTTTTATATATCTCATTAATCATTCGACAAGATATGTCTTTTTAGTTGAGATATATATTTCTTTAGATAAGATATATATACACTTTAAAAAAAATTACATTTGTTAAAAATAAATTAATTCAATTCATAATAGAGCAATGTACATTTTTCATTAAAACATACCTCATTAGACTATGTTAATCATTTTTAAAAATTAAAACATACAATAACTGTCCATGGTACTATCCACAAGCATGTCTCTAACAAATTTTTTTTTTATAACATTTAATCCCATCTCATATACATACGTTTTACCTGCTCTCTGACCAAACCCACATTCAATTCTACCATTTTTACTCTCTTCCCCCCCCCCCCCCCCCAAAGGAGGAAGTTAACTATTTGTATTTTATTTTTTTACTTTATCCCCCTCACCTACTTTAAAATTGTATTAATGAAAGCACAATATCATATTTATTTTTACTTCAAGAAAAATCGGTTGATGAGGTGGAGTGAGATTAGGGGTGCAATTTTGATCAGTTAAATCAAATCCAAACGATTCAAACTTATTTTTTCTGATTTGGGTCAATAATTTTTTGTTTAGTTTGGGTATGGATTGAAAAATTAACAAACCGATTTATTTTGATTTGGGTTTAATTTTATTTCAAAAAATCAAATTTACCGAACCAAACCGCATTAAATTTAAACATATGATTATTCATGATCAATATTCATTTAGATCATTATTTTTATATTAAACACGATATCGTTATACCATTAATATTCATAAAAATGAATATATTAATTTACTCAATCAATCAGTCTTTCAAATATTTATGTAAAGTTGTAAATCAACTCCCAAAAAACTCTAACCAACCCAAATGAGAAGGAAAAAAAATTGAGTTTATATATATATATATATATATATATATATATATATATATATATATATATATATAACAGTTAGATTCGGTTCGATTTTCGGGTTACATGCAGTGGCAGAGCCACCTTGGGCCTTGGGGGGTTCTACGCTCCTCTGGATTTTTTTTCTAAATATATTTTTTTGTGATAGATTGATTTTAATTAGAATAATATTATATACAGCCCTATTTCCATCCCTAATTCAAGTCTACATGTGTTTTATTTTTTAAAAATAATATACTTCATCTAATGAGGTACATGCGTTTATAAAAAAATGAAGCATATATTCAATTTAATTGTATGGATGCATCAATAGAAAATGTAGATAAAAAATTAAAGCATATACCTCATTAATATGAGTATGTGCATCGTTAATTTTCTATCAACGCATATGAGATTGAAATTAGGGCTGAAAAAAAATTGTGTGTAACTCTTTTGATTAGGACCCATAAGTTATGGGGCTCAACCTACATATGAAATTATTAAACAATAACAACCCACCACTAAAAAAAAAGATTTATGTTTTGACATCTTTTTTTGTGAATTATCGATTTGAAATTTTAAAATATGATAATTATCTTTCATAATCATCCAGTGATATGTTTTATACGATTGAATGTCTTTCACTCTTTATTTCATTTTATACATATTTATTTTTTAATCTATGCTATTAAAATTAAAAAAAAATATAATGATATAACTTTAAAAAATTATTATATAAATCACATTAGACCCTCCTTTTTACAAAAATACTAACTCCACCAGAGATTATATGTAATTATAATTTGATTCAATTTAAGTATGTAAAAAATCAAATTAAACAGATGGAATTGCACCCCTAGATAAAAATAACTTAATTGTTGGGGATAACCGAGCCCATGTGAGATTCCATTACCCATAAAAGCAAGCACTTTTTTTTTACTTTTCGTCCTCCATATGATCTGGACAAATATGGTTGCGCACATAAATGTCCCCTGCTTTGTTACATCAGTATACAGTATACTTACCTTGTAATAAATAGTACCTTATTTGGTAGCCTTTGATAATAATTATATTCAAGAACTGCATCACCAGAGACACACAGTATGATGTGATGGTACATATTCATATCTGAATCCGATGAAGTCTGATACTTGAGACTTCTATTCTCGTCCGTCGTTTGATTTAACAGAACAAGAAAAAACTTGAAAAATGTTATACATCTTTCTAACAATTGGGTTGTGTCGTTGAGAATTTAACAGGTGGGGGATATATGCTCCTATTTGTAAAACATGCAAATTAACACACCTACACATATATGTATCATCATGTAAAATGATGCATGGACTATATTTTTCCAGATCCACCTACTATTGTACCAACCCTATTCAATTCCAATCTTAAGGTGGGATTGAGGTCTCGGTATTTTGCCTATTTGGGAAGTTTCATAATTAAATGAGACCATCTGTGTATACTGTATACCGTATATGTGAGGTGGGTCGTTATTAAATATTTCCCTACCAAGTACATCTTCCACACAAACGTTACGTTATGTTGTAACATTGTAACCCCGTTTAGAACGGGGATATGATTTATTATTGGGTATATATTTATCTGAGCATAAGTGAGTATCAATAAGTATAAAGTGATTTTGTGTTCGGTTGTATTTTGAATTATTCTCATTGGTAAACGTAAGAATAAATGTTTTGTTGTTTAGGTAAAATGTGAATAAAGTATGGACAATGATTTAAAAAGATAAAAAAATAATGATAGTTGATTTGACATGTGATTTATAAGAGGTGATAACAGTTGATGACAGTGGACCCATATATTCTTTGGGTGGAATAACCTAGGATAACTTTAATTCCAGGGGTTGATTGGAATCCATATACCACTTTATACCAATTTATTTTACATACTTTAATAGGGGTTATTTGAGGCAAACAAACACACTAAAATTCTTATCCAGGGTTATCCAGGGGCTTATGCCCAAAACAAATAGGGGCCATTGACTGATTTATATAGGTTTCCATTGCCATGAAAGAGATGGCTATTTATTTGTTTACTTTTAGGGAAAAATCTATACAACCCCCCGAAATCTGACTAAAATCCATATAACCCCCTGATTTTTCTTAAAATCCATAAAACCCCCTTAAAACACCTAATGAATCCAAATAACCCCCTGAATAAATTTTTTGTTAATAGATAATGAATATTTTGCATATATTTCATTTAATAACCCTGAATGAAAGCATAATATACTAAAAACCACTATAATGGGTTTAAAATGCAAAACAATCATATGAAAATGACGATTTTACCCTCTCTCGATATGTTATAAAACCCTAGTGAAGCACTTCACAAGTACTTACTGGAGTAGAAAGGACTGGACCCTGTGGTTAGATGAGGAGCTGGGCCATATCCCAGATCATCTCCTTCACGGGCTGGAAGAAGAATTCAATGAAAGGGAGATTAAGGCAGCTTTGGGGCTGAAACTGATAAAGCACCAAGGCTGGATGGTTTTGGGCTCAGATTTTATCAAGAGTCTTGGTATCTCCTCAAGACGGACATCTTGGAGATGTTTGGAGAGTTCTTTCACTCATCGAGGGGTATCGGGAAGTTGAATGCAACATTTCTGGCACTCATCCCGAAAAAACAAGGGGCCATTGAAATTGGGGACTATAAGCCGATTGCTCTAGTTAATGGGTGCTACAAAATGATTTCCCGGGTCTTAGCCAACCGCTTGAAAGCAGTGATAGGCTTCCTTGTGGATGAGTTTCAATCCACGTTCATTCCGGGGAGATTACTACAGGATGGATTCGTGGCAGCGCAAGAATGCATATCCGCAGTGCATAGAGAACGGAGAGGAGTTGTAATCGAGCTCGATTTCGCAAAAGCCTTTGACAATGTCAACTGGGAGTTCCTGTTTCACCTTCTCGCTATCATGGCTTTGAGCCTAATTGGGTTCGAATGATCTCCGTGTGTATTTCGACAGCAAAAGCTTCAGTGTTAGTAAATGGACTCCCTTGCGGCTTCTTCCTAATCAATAATGGCTTACGTCAGGGAGACCCACTATCTTCCTTGCTTTTTGTTATTATAGCTAATATATTTAGTAGGATGATGAAGATGACATCGGCAACTGGGTGGGTGTTAGGTCTCTCATGTGTGCCCGAGGGACTGAGCATCTCTCACGTACAATATGCAGATGACACGGTGGTGCTATCCAAAACATCTGAAAGGTCGATTAGAGGAGTAAAATTTGTTTGCAGGATATTTGAACTCCTTTCAGTTAGAAAATCAATTATCATAAGAGTTCTATGTTGGAAATAAATGTGGAGGAAGGGACGTTAACACATATGGCCAGCTTTTCGGATGTCAAATCCAACAATTCCCTACAATTACCTCTTCATACTGGGAGATTATAGAAAGCAGAGTGGCTCCCTCTTCTTAATCGCTTCGAGAAATGATTAGAGGGCTGGTCTAGCAAGTTTCTATGTTTCGGGGGTTGCCTCTGTCTACTGCAAGAAGTTTTAACTAACCTGCCTATTTTTTTCCTGTCTTTATTCAAACTACCTAAAGGTATTCTCTCCCGTATCGAGATAATCCGGCCAGAAAAGGAGGTCCGCAAAAGAGTACACTTAGTGAAATGGGACATTGTATGTAGCAATAAGCAAGCGGGAGGGGCTGGCATCCTCAACCTCCAGGACATGAATGAGGCGCTGTTGATGAAATGGCTCTGGCGATGGCTGGTCAATCCCAACCTTCTGTGGCGTCGTGTGGTCTGGGCAAGATACGGGTGCGGCGGCTCGTTCACAAAAAGATTTCCCCGTTCTAGCAATTCCACCTCGAGCTTATGGAAGGGCATCCTAGGAAACCTGGACACTTTCTTGATGGGCATCAAGTGGAACCTTGGGTCGAGGTCCTCAATTAGCTTCTAGCACGATATCTGGATAGGGGACCACTCTCTCAAGGCAAGCTTCCCTTCGATCTTTCAGATAGCATCAGATAAAGATGGGACAATGCAGAATTTTTGGTCAGTCCGGGGAGACACGGGATTTTGGGAGGTCCGCGTTCGACGCAATGATGACGAAATTGAGGCCTATCTGTCCTTATTAGAGCTCTTACAAGAGCAGCGGATCGACCCACTGAAGTTGGATGGCCCTGTACGGATTCCTAAACTGGTCGAGGGGTTTTCTGTCCGGAGCGGGTACCACTGGCAGCGGAGAGCTTCACCGACAACCGCGGTCATGGCCAGAAAATACAGGAGGTTTGGAAATGCCATATTCCTATGAAAGTGAAAGCTTTCATGTGGATTATGTTTCTTGGCAAAGCTCTTACGCGCGACCGCATCGCCATCTGGGCGCCGGAGACGGATAGAAGATGTGTTATGTGCGGCGTAGAGGAAGAGTCAGTCGAGCACCTGTTCATCTCATGTCCCACTGCTTGTAGGGTTTGGGTATGGCTTCAGGAGGCGACAGGTTTCATATACAACTTCATGATGATCGAGGAAATGTGGAAGACAGGGCGAGCATTCCGTAGTACATGAGACAGGAGCACGCGGGCCAAATTATCTCAGTGCTTCATCCCGGCAACAGTTTGGTTCATTTGGACCACCTGGAACAGTGCCATTTTTCAAGGGGAATCCCCCTATACGGAGAACGTGTGGGAGTCAACTATCAGACTAATCCGGGACTGGGGGAAGTACTATGTGGGAGCTGTAGATACTCCAATTTTGACCGTTTAAAAAGACGAAAATACTTCAAGTAACACTAAGAAATAACCCACATTTGGACATCAAATAGAAAACAATTCTCAGAAAAACTCGAACCAGAAAATCCCAACACTTAGAGAAACCTAAGGCCCTGGAAAGGGGCGGCTACCACTAACTAGCCGCTTCATCCCGAGCGGCTAATTTCAACTGGCCACCCCCTGACCGACCCCAAACCGCTTCCCTGGATGGGACATAAAGCATCATTAAATGCTGATCATTTTGGCAGGTTGTGACCTTTAACTGCCCCATCTTGACCGGTTCAATCCAAGTAACCAACCCAAGCCACCGCATGTCAGAGATGGGACGTTTGTCAGGTCATGATGGAGGCGGCTACGAGGAAGTAGCCGTCCCATCCTGGGCGGCTAGTTTCAACTAGCCGCCCTTCACCTGGTCTCTAACAGAAGAACAGATAATTAATGAGGGGTCTAATCAAACACACTATTACCCAAGCCATTTTATTACTCACTGGACACTCCACTGCATCTTTTTTTACTATAAATAGATGGGGTCCCAAGCCTTTCTAACACATCAATAATTCCCAATCCACAATTCACATTCACAACCCATTTCCACCACTTGAAATCCCTAGAGAGAGAGAGAGTCTCATTTGTGAGAGAAAAATCCATTCCCTACACAAAATCACCCTCTCAATCCACCCTCCAAAAACCAGATTAAACCCAGCTTAACCTCTACCAAAACCAAACTCATTTCCTACCCAGGTTCTGCCCAGGTTGACCTAGGCCCCGGACGGCTAACCTAGACTAGCCGCCCCATATCCGACGACTCCAGTCCACTAGTCGCCCCCCACTTACACCCCATTTGTCCCAAGACTCCTCTAGACAAGCCAAAAGCAGAATATGAATACATGTTTTTCACCTCTGTGTACGGTATACCCGTGTCTCATAGCTGAGACCCCACAAACTCCCCCATGTAGGCGATTAAATCCAACCCAACTTTTCCTGCTTTTTGAAAAAGCAGGTGGCGATCACACACACACCGGAATCCCCTTGAGTCGCTGTCGGGTGCCTCAACAGGAAACGAGACCTCACCCCCTTTCGAGAGACGATCCAATCAATCCCGCCAAGGCGCACCAGATCCAAATTCCCGAAGAACCCCCACACACGCAAAACGCGGATTTCTCGACGCCCTACGAATCCCATACCGATAGGAGCAAGGTCTATTTATTTACAGGATAACAAAATTGTAATTCAGGAGTGATTACAAGGTTTTCAGTGGATCTTGGTTGGGTCCTCCCCAACTAAGTTCCCCTAACTCACTTTTTTTTTCTCCCAATTGGACACCTTTCATTTGAATAGATGATGGTGCCTACCGTATTTTTAAAAAGTAAATAAATATATACACAATATTATAAAATCATTTAAATTACAACATTTCACATAAAAAGCAATAAAAATAAAAAAATTGTAATAATTATAAAATACATTTATAAGTGGGTTTAAAATTTGAACACTATATTATTGGATCGGAGGAATATCAAAGTGAAAGTGCTTTGAGAAGGAATACTTCTTTTTTTTTTAATTGCCCACATCTCACCGTTTATTTTTAAAATTCCATTGATCATATGATTGAGGCCCTTTAAGCCCTAAGCAATTGCATTTACTTCGACTAAGGAGGTGTACTGCTATATATTCACTGGATGGCTAGTGATGCATATGAGATTGTATTTAGGGCCCTAGAAAAAACCACATATGATGGCGCACTTTTTCAAAATATATGTGAAATGCATGCGGAACTGTACACGGCTCTGTGTCCAACATTTTCCTTATTTGTGTGCACATGAAATGGCCTTTGATAATAACTATATTCAAGAACTGCATCACCAGAGGTGCACAGTAATATAACTCCCTGAAAACTTAGCTATATCAGTTTTAGTCCCTATAAATTCTTTAAATTACCGTAGGTCCTATTCTACTATAGTTAATGCTTTTAGTCCCTGAGTTAAAAATTTGTCAAAAAAGAAAAGTATGTTCTAAGAATATTTCATCCATTTAACAGAATATTTGAAAATCATTTTTGGATAAGTTATTGATAGTGTAAAAATCTAAATATGTTATTTTTATGACCAAAATGCATTTGAGATTGAAATTTCAAAAATAACCTCATAACTTTGGTAGGCTTTGGGGAGGCACTAATCTTCGTGTGGGGTTCGTTTTAGGCGTGAGAGGCTTGTGAGAGAGACAATGAAAGAAATGTTAGATGAAAGGAAGGATATTATGGTAATCTCACATATCTTGTTATAGTTAATTACAAGTCTGATTAGTTAAGACAACGACAGAGACTAAAACAATAATTTTTTTAATAAGATAGGGACCTAAGGTGATTTAATAATTTTATGAGGGCTAAAACTGATTTAACTAAGTTTACAAGGAGTTGTATGGATTTTTCGCAGACCATCTGTGTATACTGTATACGTGTATACTGTATGCTGTATGTGTGAGGTTGGTCGTTATTAAATATTTCCCTACCAAGTACATCTTCCACACAAACGGTACGTTCTGTTGTGACATTATAGTGACTGCTTTATATAGGTTTCCATTGCCACGAAAGAGAGGGCTTTTTATTTGTTTACTTTTAAAGCGCTCTTACATGCATAATGTCTCTCCAACAGTCCCATGTACAGTTTTACCTACCTTGACAACTGTCTTGTATAAAATATATACCCCGCTACTTCTTTGAAATTTTTTAATTTTTTAAAAATATGTGTATAATTATTTGGAGTATATATTTCATTAAGTATAAAAATATTTAATTAAATGGATGAGATACAGCCATGCGAATTTTCTTTTTCAAAGACAGTCCACAAATGTTTTGATTTTTAAAAATAGTAAACATCATATAAGAGCATTTTTAAAAGCCTCCTCAATGTTTCTTTATATTGTGGGGAAAAAAAGATTTCCTATGACATGTAAAGAGTTTTTTTTATCACTTCAAAAGCCTACTAATTCTTACCATATTTTTGTTCTAAATGATTTATTTACCCCAATTTAAATATATAAATTACAAGATCTATAATGTCAATTTATGGAACATTGACATGAAATAAAGATAATTTAAATAACATAATAAATAAATAAATATATTAAAAATCATAAATGATTTGATCACTTTGCTATCTTGGAAAATGAAAAAAAAAACAAAAAAAAAGAAAAAACAACCAAATCACCACTTGTACATACACTTGAATCAACTACCACTTCAACCCAATCAAATCCAGCCCAACAGCAACATCTCTACATATCAATAAAACTCATATATACAACCTAATAGTAGCATTTGAATTCGTGTATTGAAAATGATTCGAATTGAAATCATCACCCCCATATAGACGATGACAGAGATGAAAACATGTTTTCACAACCTATCGTGTACCATTTTTTCTGAATGAAAACAGTAGCATTTTTTCTTTTTTCTAGGGTTTCCACGGGAGAGAACAGAGAAGATGAGATCAGGAGAGAGAAGTTCATTGAAAAGATTGGGTTTTATTCAAGGGTAGTGTGGCATTTTCACTTTGGGTTTACAATGTAGTTTTCTCTACAAGACTCCATACAGAAAATAAGATAGGGAGCCTTTCGAGGAGTCCTTTGGACCATTTTTTTAAAATTTTCTATGGTAGGGAATGAACCATGTAGGAAAGCTTTTGGAGATGCTCTAATAAGACATATGGTTTGATGAAAAGTACATATCACTTTATTTTGAGTTAAATGAAACATTTCTTAATTAGCAAATGTAAAAAGAAAATTAACAATGTGTATATATATAGGGCTGGCCCTGACAATTAAATTTTTTAGTTGGGCCTAGGCAAGTTTTTAAAGTGAAGCCCCAAATATTTTTATTAATATTTAGATTGTTTGAATATTACATATAATTTTATTTGAAGTTATAAATATTACAAAATAGATACATAATATTATAAAATAAAAGTAATAAAAATAATAAAATTTTAATAGAATGAGAAAATTGTAATAATCAGAAAATACCTTTATAAGTGTGTTTAAAATTTAAACACTATATTATTGGATTGGAGAGAAATAGCGAAAAAAGAAACGGTTTTGAGGGGATTGAGTGTGGGAGAGAGAGAAAGTCTTAAATTCAAATGACCATTGTTGGAGAGATTTATAGAGATGAGAGATTAAGCTTAATTTGATTTGATCGGGATATTAAAGTGAGAAAATGTTTTGAGAGGAAATAATTCATTTTTTTTAATTGCCCACATTTTATCGTTTATTTTTAATTCTATTGATCAGATGATTAAGACACTCCTTCGATGGGAGCCCTAAACAATTGCATTTACTTCGATTAAGGAGGTAGCGTTATATATTCACTGGATGGCTAGTGATGCATATGATATTGTATTTAGAGCCGTAGAAAAAACCATATATAATGATGCACTTTTTCAAAATTAAATATATGTGAGATGCATGCGGAACTGTACACGGGTTTGTGTCCAACATTTTCCTTATTTCTGTGCACATGGGATAGCCCACCTAATATGAGGTAGTGTACACATAGGGATGTTGCACATATATAAGTAAACCCTGTCAAACAGTTTTGTTGTTACATGATTATACAATATATGAAAAAATATTGTAAGGTGTCTGTTTACAAAGGTTTAGGGTCCGGTTGATAGGGGCATTTTTATATATAGTTTTGGTTAATGGTACCATATTTATTTATTCTCTTTCTTATTAGGTTTTAAGTTGTTTTTATTTCGTGGTGCTCCCCGTCTATTTCACCCTAAACAACCAATCTTTTTTTTTTTTTTTTATCAAAACAAGTTGAATGCTTTTCTTTTACAGTCCTCCACAACCCTAAGCCCCCGTTTGGAACAGGGATAGATTTTATTCTAGGGTATAGATTTATCCAAGCATAAATGAGTATAAATAAGGATAAAGAGATTTTGTGTTTGGTTGTGTTATGAATTATTCTCGTTGGTAAACGTAAGAATAAATGTTTTGTTGTTTGGGTAAAATGTGAATAAAGTATGGATAAAGATTTATAAAAGGTAAAAAAGTAATGATAGTTGATTTGACATGTGATTTATAAGAGGTGATGACAGTTGATGTGACAGTGGACCCACATATTCTTTGGGTGGAATAACCTTGGATAACTTTAATTCCAGGGGTTGATTGGTATCCATATACCACTTTATCTGGGTTTATTCTGGCATACTTTATCCGGAGTTATTCGGGGTAAACAAACGGATGAAATTTTTTATCCGGGGTTATCCGGGTTTATCCGGGGTGTTATCCCCGATCCAAACATGGGCTAATGGTTGAAAATAGGATCATTGGGAGAAAGAAGACTCTGTTCGATGGTTTTATGTAAGCATGGATAATTTGATTTGTGAGAATCTTTTTTAATTTTTTTAAAATGTGAGTGAGTTATATGAATATATATTGTTAGGCCGCTGTTAAGTCACGAAATATTAAATCAAAGGAGTATATAGTTAACTATGATAAAAATCATATGGTTACATGCATTTTCAGAAAAAAATAAAGAATCGATATGAATTTTCACATTCTTTGGGTGGATTATATGCATTTTATTGTATTGCTAAATAAACTGTCAAAAGACGGGAATTAAGTGAGGGTGTTTTCTGTAAATTGAGCCTCGATGACGACAGGAAGTGGTAATTAAAAGAGAAAAAAAGTCACAGTGGCCCTCTCGTAAATACATTCAAAACGCAGCCCATTTACACAATCTCTCTCCACTGAACTTTCCCCCCATATTTCCCCCTTAAAACACCGCCGGTGCCCAAACTCGAAAAACCCACTCTTTCTCTCTCTCTAAAGCTCTGTCTCCGCCTCGGATACTCGCCGAAAAACCGAAACTCGCCGGAGAATGTTCTCAAGAAACCATACCTCCGCCGCACACACCGTCAGAAGAGGCGGAGGCGGAGAGACCGTCTCGCATAAGACCATCTACTGCGTCACGATCCTCATCGCCGTCGTCGCCGCCTTCACCGCCTTCCTCGTGGTCCTGTGCATGCGCCGTCGACGGTCGCGGGTGAGGCACTCGGCGAGGCTGATCCCGGTCGTCAACAGTAGCACCAGAACGGAATCCTCGGTGGATCGTGGCGGCGGGAAGGGTTTCGCGGCGGCGGAGGAAGGGAGGAGTGGGGGGACCGAGAGGTCGAGGTCGAGGTCGAGCGAGTGGTGCTCGTCGGCGGCGTCGGGGGTTTCGGAGGCGGAGATGGCGGAGATGGGGTGGGGGAGGTGGTACGGACGGAAGGAGTTGGAGGCGGCGACGGAGGGGTTTTCGAGAGGGAGTGTTATTGGTGAGGGAGGTTATGGTGTTGTCTATAGAGGGGTTTTGGGGGATAATTTGGTCGTGGCTGTCAAGAACCTCCTCAATAACAGGTGAGCACTTTTGAAGTTGATAATGCTGCGTGCACTTGTTTTGAATTTTTAAAATGGTATACCACTGTATCTCATATAATGTGGTACATGTTTTTATTAAAAAATGAAGTATATATACTCTAGTGACAAATTTTTATTGAAGCATATACTTCGTTAATGTGAGTATATGCTTTGGTGATATTCTGTCGACGCATATAAGATTGGAATTGGTACAGGAAAAAAAACTTTGTAACAAAGTGAGAGAGGGAGGGTTTTTATTTTATTTTTGAGGTAGCACTTGGAGATGTGTTTTGGTTGATTTTTCTTTTGTAGGAATTGAATTAGGTCGAAGGTTTTTCAAAATGCTTAAAATGGTTGCAATTTTTTAAAGAAGGTGAACACTTTTTTACTTATGAACATTTAAAACAAGAGTTTTTTTTCCAAGAATCTAAGGGTGTGTTTGTGCCTAAGGGAAAGTGAGAGAAAATTAGGGAAAGTAAAAACTTTCCCTTTCACCACTTAAAAACCTGGTGTTTGTGCCACACAAATATAGAGAAAAATTTTCTCTCACTTTCCCTTTGCTATTTCGTCTTATTAGGATTGGGGGGAAAAATTTTCCCCTTCCTAGAGGAGGAAAAGTAAAAGAAAGTGGAGGAAAGTGAGATAATATATTTTTTCTACCTATCCTCAATAAGAGTTTTTTAATTTTTATTTTCTTTTGGAGTACGATGATTTTCAGATTTTGTTAAAAAGAAAAAAAATCTAAAAAAAATGAAAACCCTCAATCTTTTTAAAAATCTTAAGATTCAAATTAAAAAAATGGTTTCCAGAGATAACTCTAGATTTTGTGGTAGATTTCAATTAAAAATTTCATTTGTTAGAAATATATTCATTCAATTCATTAAATGTTTGACAATATTGGGTATTACATGAGACTAGTTAAATGATCTATATATGTGTGTTTAAGAAATGTTACATTTGAGCAATATGTAGTTATGGTTACAAAAAGAAGGCTACAAAAAGGAATTTTACATGGACCATAAAGTTGAAAGAAAAAATGCTTGATTTGTTACTTAATGTTACTTTTATATTATATTTAAATTAATTGCTAAAATATATGTTTTTTTTCATTTTGTATCATTTTCTTGAAAACACAGACATTACATTTTTATTTTCTGTCATTTTCCATCACAAACAGCAATTTTTATTTTCCTTCATTTTTTATTACAGGCACAAACAACAGTTTTTTATTTTCTATCATTTTTCATTACAAGCACAAACAACATATAAACTAGTCAAAGGGGAAAAAAAATTTCCATCACTTTCTTTTTGACCAACATTCTTTCACTTTCCCTCATTTTCCCTCTATGACTGTGCACAAACACACCCTAAATGTTCACTTTGAATGTAATTTCACTAGCAGCTTTAAGTGAAAAGCTGCTTTTCAAGTGGGTTTCCAAGCATTGCCAAATGCCATTTTAGTTCTTGAGATGTCCTGAGTTTCTTTGTACTTTTGTTGTTTTATGTGGAGTTTGATGGGGGGAAGTTAACAAGTTTGTGGTTTTTATTTTGGAGGATAAATTTATCGGAAATTGTTTTTGTTTTGGTAAATCTTGTTTTAACCATGATTAGCTTTTTTAAAAAAATTAATTGATTTTGTTCTGTAGATTTATTGTTTTTTTAATTCCAGAAAAGTAACCATTTCTTTTGTTTAAATTAGTTGATAATCTGTTTTTTATTTTTCGAACTTAGAATTTAGGGTTTTTGTTGTAAATCGAATTTTTTTTTCCTTAGCTGGAAGTAGGAGCGGTGCCACATATAATGTGGTGGGGTCAATTGACCCCATCGTATTTTAAAAAAAAATAAAAAAACTACTACTGTCACCTTTTTAAAACATGACAACCTAGCCCACCAATGCCACTAGCTCATCCCAGATTTTTATACTTAAAACCCCAAAATTGTAAAAATTTATATATTGGAAATCTTTCATCTCCTTTCTTTCTTGGTTTATTTTTTATTAATGTAAGTTACTGTTCTATTTTCAAAAGAAAAAATTATGTTTTTGATAACTATATGATAAGAGTAGATTTTTTGAAAATTTTGTAGAATTTTTTTTTGTAAATGACCTAATCTATAAAAAATTCCTAGAGCCTCCACTGATTGGAAGGAATAAGTGAAGATTTGAGAATTTTGAGCAGATTTGTTAGGTAACTTCAATGTGGAATCCTAATGTCTGTTTTAGAGTTTAAATTAACTAATTTTGAACTTTTCCATCTTTAGAGGACAAGCAGAGAAAGAATTCAAGGTGGAAGTTGAAGCAATTGGGAAAGTCAGGCACAGGAACCTTGTGGGGCTTATTGGCTACTGTGCAGAAGGCTTTCAGAGGTGATTCTTTAATCATGAGCATGATTTTGTTGTAGTTTTTGGTGCGGATGTCAAAAAATGAACAGGATATCAACTGATTAAGAAACTTTGAATTTCAATTCCAGGATGCTTGTTTACGAATACATCGATAACGGAAATCTAGACCAGTGGTTGCATAGGAAGGTTGGTCCTGTAAGCCCTCTTACATGGGAGATTAGGATGAAGATTGCCATTGGAACAGCAAAAGGGTGTGTAATTTTGTCCCTTCTTCATTTCATATGTTACATATTTGTTGATACTTAATGACTATCTCTGTCTGGGGAACATCATATTCTGTTCTTGTGAAACACAAAATTGAATCAAGTATATTAGAAGCTGCCAAACTGGTTGACTAACCTAATACCTAAAGACTGAAAATATGAGAGCAGGGAAGTTTATTTTTTATTATACTAACCGGAAAGGGGTTTCAAGTGTATGTAACGCAATTTTACATCTTTACTCTCAAACAAAAAAAATTATCTATATAAGTGTATCTATATAAAATTGTATAAATATTATATTCATATCCATTAAATCTCAATATTTTTAATGGGTTTTTTGCATATATACCCCTAGAAAAATAACATCTCTATTGATTTGTTATTTTCAACAATACCCCTCAAAAGGATTTAAATTGCGCATTGGCGCTGTTTTTTTTTTACTCATTTGAGGGATATTGATGATTTTAGAGTTTCAAATGGGGGATTGGTTGATGGGTATATATGCAAAAAATTCATTTTCAATTGTAACATCTCTTTTATTTGTAAATTCATAATAAATTTTACAAACGATTTATTTAGTAATTATAAAATTTTCATTATATTGTTTATGTATATATAACATGATATATTATATCGCATATAAATGAGTTTTAAAAAATTGAGGTTGTTGGTTTGAGACAAATTTTTTTAAAATATTTTTTATTTACGCACGTTGTGCATGGATGAAGACTAGTATTTTACTATAGGAATCATGGCCAAAAAAGTAACAATGTTGAACATTGGCAACACCATTCCATGTGGGAGTATTTGCATTGAGGAATGGCTATGGCCCATGGCTAGTAACTGACATTCAAGTTATCTGACTGAGATGAACTGTGCTTTTTACTTTTTACCCTGTGCTGTTGTTGCCAATTAAGTTTGCTTTCTATTCAGATTTTACATTTGTACTCAGTGATTTTTTAATGCAAATGTTGCTTTTCCTGACCAAAATAATTTTTGATTATCTGCCCACAGCATAGCTTACTTGCATGAAGGACTTGAGCCCAAAGTTGTTCACCGGGATGTCAAGTCCAGCAACATACTTCTTGATAAGCAGTGGAACCCTAAAGTGTCAGACTTTGGACTAGCGAAGCTTTTGGGACCGGGATCCAGCTTTGTAACCACACGCGTGATGGGAACTTTCGGGTTAGCTCCTCTTCTATAGTTATTTTACATGCATCTTTAGGCCTTTTGATTTCCCTGCTCCTATATCTAACATGCAGTTTATACTTCATCCATAGTAAATAAACATATATTTCTGAGTCATCCCAATGAACTCTGTTAGCTTTATTATGTGGTTAGCACATTGCCATCAATAAATTCTTTTTCCTTTCCTGATGTACCCCTATAATATCTCTTGCAGCTATGTTGCTCCTGAATATGCAAGCACAGGAATGCTTAATGAGAGAAGCGATGTGTACAGCTTTGGAGTTCTAATGATGGAAATAATTTCTGGGAGGACACCAGTTGATTATGCAAGGCCAATTGGGGAGGTGCTTAAACAGTTAATCCTTAGTATTGTATGCTAGCTGTACTATTTTTATGATCAATAACCTGAACCCATGGTTCAATAATTCACTTATAGGTAAACTTGGTTGAATGGTTTAAAGGGATGGTAGCAAATCGTCAAAGTGAAGGAGTTGTGGATCCATTGATCGAAACTCAGCCATCGATCAGAGCTCTAAAAAGGGTTTTGTTAGTTTGTCTTCGTTGTACAGATTTGGATTCATTGAAGCGACCAAAGATTGGGCAAGTCGTACACATGCTTGAAGGGGATGAATTCCCTTACCGATCAGTAAGCCACTATATTATTTTAAAATTTAATTAATTTTATATTTAAGAAAGGAAGGCAATGAAAGTCTGAATCACATGCAAATCATAGTGCTACTAATATCCTAGTTACATATTTGTAGGATGTAATTGCTAATATTAATAACCTTTATCAATATGTTATCTCCTTTCTAAGCATGTTAAATTTACATTTTTTTGGCTTTGTAATAAGTCAAATATGTCTTATATGCTGTTAGCATGGCAAAATACACCCCTCTTTCATTTCCCCCATCTCTATGTTGGCTACATCAATTTGAAGTTTGGCAGGTTCATCAAATCCTAATGCATCGAAAAATAGGGCACTCACATAATTCAAGAAGCCTAATGGACAATGCATATCTTTTTTTTTTCCCTTCCATGATGTTTAGTTCTGTTCCCAATCGACCTATATACCGGAGTGAGAAACAGCCAAAAGTAATTGGCCCCTAACTAGTGATAGCTTTTGTAGGCATATCTCGATTATCAGTGATGGAACTCCCTCATCATGTCTATGACCCACATTTTATAATATAACTTGAAATAGTATTTCTAAAGTGCTTTCCTACAGAAAGCATATTTCAGAACGTTAAATGACCATCCAATACACAGTGATACTTGGTAAAGCCATTTTGTTCCCTGTTGTTCCTAGTCTTTTTGCAACACAACCTAATTGACCCCTGCTATAAATGTTTCTGAACCTCAAGCAGGCAAAACATTTCGTTGTATTTCTCATTTGATCCAAGGTTCCATAAAGATCGAGGAAATGCCAATTTATTCTTTCCCATGTGCTTGTAGCTTTGCACAAACAAAGTTTTTGGTTGGTCTTGATTCTTGAATATAATTTTATACACTTTCAGCCTCAAATTCAAAAAGTGCATTTCTACATGGGCCAGCAGGCCATCTCAGTAGAGCATGCCAAGGATTCTCATGTCGATCTGATATCACTTGTTTGTTCATTTCATGACTCCCTTTTACTAGTGAGTTACTTTAACATTAAAGCCTTGCATACTAAACATTCTACTTCAGAACTGAAGGCTAGGGTTGACTCTTATTTGTGAACCAAACATGGTTTACTGTTCATTATTGAAATTCTAAGAAGTTGTTCCATGCTACTCAGGGACGTCCATGAGACCAAACTCTGGATGCTTCTGTGATCCATTCAGCTGCCAGCAGAACTCATCTCCTTCCAGAGAACACTTACTGGAAACTGTGAAAGATCAATGCGGAGATGACAAATGAACCTATGAAAGTAAAATCGCTATGTAGCTTGTAAATCTCTTTAATTATTCTTTTTTAAGAATGGAAATTCTTCTTTGTTTTGGTTGTCTGTGTTGAGGATCTCAATATATGTAAATTTTGGATGATGAGACAGGTACTTCTCTATATATAAGGGACATGATTACCATCTCTTTTAATCTTCAGCTTTTGTTGCTACAGTTTGGGGTTTATGTGCTAATAAGAGGCAAAGTTTCCAAAATAACTACCTACAGTCCTTTGGCTTGGCTGTGATATCTGTATTAGCAGTGGGAGATGGCAACAATCACAAAATTAGTTGGCTAAAGGACCCCTTTTTTTAATGAAGCTTAAGGGATTGGATCCTTGTGGATGAGTTAAAGACGAACTAAAAAAAAGGCCCCCAAACTAAAGTCTCTTGCATTGTATCATGAAATCAAGCTTGTTCTAGGTGTTGTTTCACCTTGAGATCGAACAATTATTAAAGAACCCTACTATGTTACAAGGCTCCAACAAGGATATACCTTGATAGAAAATTGAAACTATAATGGAGTTAACCCCCCTTCCCTGAAAAAGAACCACCAGACATCATGGATGGGATCTGTTTTGGATTTTTTTTTTTTTTTGTTAGATAAATGTTGAGACTTGAACCTATGGCCTCATGGTTGCAAATATCAATCGTAGTTAGAGCCCCTTGGTTCCAATGTGTTGATTCATATGAAGTTCAAATGGGAGAAGTTCAAGAAGTTGAATCTTCTATGATAGGTTAGAAGGAAATCTCCATGTTGTATGTTTGGTGGTGTGTCACGTAGGCGAACACACACAACACTTAAGGGTGTGTGATTCAAATGCATGACCTGATCTCATGATTGTAAATTCTCTTATCAACCATTGAGTTATGAGTCAAAACCCTTTGGTTCTAATGTGTTGGATAGTTCAAATGTGTACTATTAAATTATATATTAGTTTGTTAGTGTGTAATATGTGTAACACTATTTTGTACCTTTAGTTCCTTAGAGTAAAGGTTTAAGGGCTTTATTATCATTTTATCAAAGTCACATCACAAATCCTAGATCCACAAGAAAAATTATTTTTCTTCTTCTCCGCTCTGAATGAGGAGTCTTCAATCGTAGTTGAGTAAGACTTTTGGTACCCATATTTTCTTCTACTATCCCCATCGTACCATTGCCCATCGCGCCCATGAGTCCATAGTCTCAATAATATTTTCGCATGCATTGATGCGTTTACGGGTGAGATCCTGCACGTGGAATCAAATCAAATGTCGGTCAATTTGATTTGATCAAGTCAACGCTTGCCTTGGCCGTCCAACCAGCCTGTCCAACCAGATCCGCCGATCGACCACTGCCACAGCCGTCGTCATCTCCGTCGTTTGTCATTGTGCCGTGATCGTCCTTCTCTTCCTTGAGATCCGCGTTCATCGCGCTGTCATTGTTCTTCTATTCCTTGGATCCCCTTCTTCCTTGAGATCTACATTTGTCGCACCGTTGTCTCCGTGTGCTGTCATCTCCATGCGCTATCATCATTCTTTTTTTACATTTCTTAATGAAACCCCCTGTTATGTGTTTATTGAGAGAGATTGTGACAAATATAATCCAGTGGACCAACACACACAAGAAGAGTGGGTGCAACTGCCACAGATTCAAGAAGAGGGGGAGCGACACTGATAAACTCAAGAAGAGAGGTGGTGGATTGCAAAAGACAGACGCCAACTAACAATTCACACAATTGTTCTTTGATGATTGGAGTTGTTCGTTACTTTTATTCAAATTCTAAGGTTTTACTTTTTAGAGTTTGGGAGGGCTGTTAAATATATATTATGGATATTTTAGTGATTCTAATCTAATGATTGAAATAGTTTGGGAGGGCTGTTATATATATATTAGTCTAATGATTGAAATGTTTGTTGGGATATTAGTTAATCACTTTTATTCAAACTCTAAGGGTTCTACCATTCAGAGCTTGAGCGGAGATGTTAGATATATATTGGTTTGTTATTGCGTAACAAAGGTAACACTATTATATACTTTTAATACTTTAAAATAAAGGTTTAAGGGTTTTATTATTATTCTCCCTTTCATTCTAACAAGTACAAATGATGGCAAGTACATATGGTGATAGTTCATGAAGCTAAGTCACAAGGAAATCTCCATGTGGCATGTCTGATGATGTGACACAGAGACAAACATTGTGTTAAGCGCACCACTCAAGGGTGGCATCCTACCAGGTGGCGTTGGGACAAACTTGTTATGGAGGTCACTGCTTCTAAATATGCTGTTATGGAAGATCAAAGCTCCATTGAAAGTGAAGTTCTTTACATGGCTGATGTTCCAAATGAAGCTAATGACGAAGTCTTACAAAGCTAAATGGGCTCCTTGGGAGGATGTGAATTGCCCGATGTGTGGTGGGGCTGAGGAATCTACCACACACTTAATGTTTTCGTGTCCAGTATGTGTGCAGTTGTGGAGGTGTCTGGCGAAAGCTTCTGATTTTTTGGATGGTAGCAATTCTTTGGAAGACTTGTGGTGGGCGGGGAGGTGTCTTTGCATGAGGGGAGATAAAAGTGCGAAGGCAAAGATATCTCATGTGTTCATCACAGCGGTGGAATAGGCGTTGTGGCTCCTTGTGTTCAGTGGCACACAAGTATATGTGGAAAACCTTTTGAGAATCAGTTATCCACTCAATCAAGGACTGAAGAGTACCGTGTGCGGGAGCGAAAAAGGTTTTAATTTTTCTGGATAAGATTTATATTGAAGAGTAGTTTTACTTGGACCACTATACTCATCCTCTAGTTTCACCTATGGTGTATAGGTGTGGTTTATACATTTTTCTTAGGGCGTTCCATTTCTTTGAATAAAAATAAGAAGAGTGCCTACTATACTTCAAGAAAAAAAAAACCATATATGGAGAAAAGGTCGTCGTCCAAGAAGATTTAGAACACTAAAAAGAAAACTTCCCAAAAAATGAAGACATGAATTACATAAAATAATAGACATATAAGAACAAATAATGTGAAACGCAACATTAACAGGAGGATGATCATTTCTGAGTAATAGCGAGGGGATTTTGCTAGCTTGTGGTTGTCCTCAAGCCTAGTACACATCCCGTTTACTGAGATCGAAGGACACAGTTTTAATTTCACGTTGTTCTATTTCATTCTATTTTCTCTCATCTTCAATTAAGAATCGTAATCACATTTTTTATATAAAAATGCTGGTAGCAATTTCTACTTTTTTTCAAAAAAACATAAACAGGAAGGGATCTTGGTGGATTCGAACCACCAACCTCTCAAAAGAATTGAGCGCTCTTGCCATTTTTTTTTATGGTAAACAAGACCCACATGAGGCAAGTACAAACAGGCACAAAGCTCAGAACCCAACTTTAAACTCCTCACAAGTGAGGGTATAACTGGGGATCGACCCCGGGTCGTCCACGAGCACGGCGTGCAACCACGAGCACGGCGTGCAACTCGTCCGCCGCGGACGTGCGAGCGCTCTTGCCATTTTGAGCTTAGATCCATCAACAGGCACGGGTTAATCAACTCGTTGGAGTCGGGTTCATCCCCATGCCCAACAATTAAATTCCACTGAAATGGCATTAATTCTCACTACTGTACTGTAATCAAATTCCACTGAAATCCACTAATTATAAATATATAAATATTTTTAATAATATCGGCTGAAACATTCATCAATTCTATCCAAAAACAAAAATATGCACAATTTCTAATGACTGTATTAAGAGAGCAAAAATGTTCTTTATTAATTAGCATCAATTTAAATAAGATGGATCTCAAAGAGAAAATATATATATGCAAGAAAAATAAGAAATTCTAAAACTAGTAGTAATAATAATAATAATGAAAAAAACATGATTTAAAAACCAGCCAGCCAAAAAGATTGAATTTTATAGAATTTACCAACATCTCACATAAATGGCGCCTTATTTATGAGTTAAAAATGTCGGATTAAATTTCAAATAATGTCCAATTTCTTTCCCAAGAAATGGGAACATTATTACGTGACCTTATTATACAAATAGGCAAAATTACAGGACGCTAAAAAATTAACAAATACATAAAAACAATTAAACCTTCAATAGTTTTCTTAAGGTGTTCTATTTTTTTTTCTTTATTTTTGCCTAAACCAATGGATGGTTTTGGTAATCTGTAACAAGCCTTGATGAACTCGCACGCTTTTGCAAACACGTGTGCACGCACCACTATCAGTATACAAGATTTTAAAATAGGACATTAACATGAAAACGTAAAAATGTAGGCATTTAATCCTATTTTGAGGCCTTTAATTTGTCATTATTTTAAGGCCATTGTAGAGAACGACAAGGCACATGCATTAATTATTGATTTATATAAATCAACGACAAAATGTATCTTAAAAGGTGCTGCATGTACGATTTTTTTCCTGATAACATGCTAATTGTAGAGAACCATTACCATAACAGATCAAAAGGAAACTCACCCAAAATGAGGTAGTCACATTTTAACAACAGTAAAGTGCAAGGCAACGCAAAACAGTGAACCAGTATTATAAAAACATAACCAAAACTCTCCAAAAAAACAAGCACAATTGGGGACCTCTTGTCAACATACATGCCATCCCCAGCAGTGACAAATTCACATACTGTGGTCCAGATGTCCGAACCACATTTTGAACACCGAGGCATTCTCTTGTCAAAACATTTGTAGTTGATATTTCTACTGCTCAAATCCACTTAGCAAATAAATAGGTATAGAAGGAAGAATAAATTGATACAGACAACATTGTACCTTTAGGATCAACACTAATGAAGGCACGAGAGCATAATGCATCCGTCCATTACATCTGCAAAGCACGTGAGTCAGCTTGGCATGACGAATAGAGGAGACTGGATCCAGTCAGAACTGGATCCGGTCAGTTCGGTCAGTATCGAACTGGACCATGGGCAAATCGAACTGCATCACTTATAAATCGAACTGCACAACTAATTGTTGGGTATATATTTTACTCTCCTATTGAATATTAATGATACTTAGGAATTCATATTTTCTTCAATAGCTGATTGAATCCAATAAGAGAGTGATATACCCAACAATTGATTGTGCAGTTCGATTTTCAGGTGGTGTAGTTCGATTTACACATGGTCCAGTTCGGTACTGACCGAATTCATAAGATCCAGTCCTGACTGGATCCGGTCCCCAAATAGAGGATGACTAAGATAGAAAAGGCGCAAAAATGGAGGGAAAAAATCTCATGCCCATCTGGGAAGACCAAAATAGTGAAGGATCATTTAGACCTACCAAGTGAGCACACCCAAAATGGCAAAGGTCATTTACACAAGATCATTGGTACAACATTCATTTTCATTTTGACAAACCTGACAAGTTATTCATCTTCGTTTATACCTGCCAATGAAGATAATGACTAATACACACTCAAATCTGAAGCTGCTGTGATCCTCAGACCACCATGAATTTTTCTTATGAAGTTTTAGACCTCCCAAACAGCTTTGGAAAGGATGGAAATCTTGAAAGACTGATAAACTCCAATGAGAACGTTCCACACGTAAGCTTGTACAAGCCAATGCAATAAGGCATATACTTCATATTCCACAAGAAATTTCGATGAATAAAACTCATCATCGTCCTCTTGTAGGAGGAAATTTTAGAATAAAAACTCATCGATCATCATGCTACAGCTAAAATAAAAAATATGTACTGTAATATAAGGGAGAGACATACTGGTCTATTTGAGTGATCATGTATTTTAGCCCACCTTTGATGGTATTCATGAACAGAGGAGAGGACATAACTGAATATTCAACCTTATTTGCGTGAACCTAAAGTGCGTAGAACTAAGAATTAAATTATCATCATCATATTGCATTTAGAAGTCTTTTCTACTAGATTAATTATCATGATACTCTTTTGAGTTGGTTTACTACTAAATAAACCGAATGCATGTATAGGTGCATGGATTTCTAATATCTGCTGCATGAAGCCCCCACTGTATGGCCCCTAATGATACAACTCAAACATACCATGAATATACCAAAACAAAACCATCAAAACTTCACCTGATACACGCCAAAGCAATTCAATACCGGATATGCAAGAAACCTCAATTAGAAATGACTGATGTATGAGAGAATCCATTGGCGGGATCGATGTTCTGCAACGATGAATGCTAAAGATTCGTTGAGATTCTGCGTTGATTTTAGATGATGTTTTTTTCATTTTTGTAGTTCTTGAGTGCAATCAGCAGAGAAAAAATAGATGATGTTTTTTTCATTTTTGTAGTTCTTGAGTGCAATCAGCAGAGAAAAAAATTTTAAAAAGAGGGGATGCAGAGGAGGGGGAGAACCCGGGGAGAAATATAATGCAAACTAGAGGCTCCCCGTGCGATCTCCCCCTCCAAGACACAAAAAATGAAGATTTTATTAGGGTTTCTGTGGACCTGCCAAGCGAGCACACCCGGCATGGCAAAGGTCGTCCATACAATACCTCTCCGCATATGGATTCCCTGCATGCTTTTCAAATCGGGGACGGATATACCCACCCACCAACTTTGAATCCCTACACCAAATCATAGTGAAATAAAATGACATCACAATAGTTTGTTAATGAGAAAGATGAAAACCACCCCGACTTGTCCCACCCTACTTAAACAGACCCCACCCCTTGTATTTTGCACCCCCTAAGTTTTCACAAATGAATTCTATCCACCCCAAACTCAAATACCAAAACGTCAGCGATATATAAATCCCGACGTGATGTGTCCATTTGTA
The DNA here is from genome assembly GCA_030737845.1 of Acorus calamus. Taxonomy (NCBI): domain Eukaryota; kingdom Viridiplantae; phylum Streptophyta; class Magnoliopsida; order Acorales; family Acoraceae; genus Acorus; species Acorus calamus. The sequence goes on along the minus strand of CM060876.1, from coordinate 10,138,946 downwards.
GTTAGTGTAGGTTAGGTTAAGTTAGGGTAGAGCGCACTAACAGTTTATATTTTATATTTTTATTTTTATTTTTATTATTTATAACAGTTTATATTGTATTATTTTTTCAATGTGTATGTATTATTAGCAATTATAAATACGTATACATTAAAATATAAACAGTTGCATCTGTTGTTTTTTTTTTTTTTGGAGACGAGACCGCTCCCGTCCGAAGTGGTGGCGGAACTTTTTAAACTTGCGGATGGATGATCATGATGTGTGATCATGTGTGCCATTTGTAATTAGTGTAGGTTAGGTTAAGTTAGGGTATAGCGCAATAACAGTTTATATTTTATATTTATATTTTGTTTATTTATAACAGTTTATGTGTATTATTTTTTCAATGTGTATGTATTATTAACAATTATAAATACATATATATTAGATAAATTTGACCGTTGTTCGACCAACACCTGTCGTGCGTAAATATCCAGGTCGACCCATTTCAATCGATTGTAGCAACACCAGTTCGACTTAAACCTGTCGAACCTGTCCAGAATCTGGGAGGTCCCCACTAACCGATGTTCGACCAGCACATGTCGTGTGTAAACTTTCAGGTCGACGAATTCCAGTCGACCACTAAGACACTATTTCGACTGAAACCTGTCGAACAAGGTCCAGAACCTACTGGTCCCTACTGACCTATGTTCGACCAGAAACATGTGCATATGAAGTCCCAGGTCGACCCCTTCCAGTTGATCCCTGGACCACTGGTTCGACTATGAGCTGTCGAACAGGGTCCAGAACTTGCCAGCCATTAACTTAATGACCAAAACCCATTCCATTCCAATCGATTATTTATTTCATCACCGACCTTGTCCAATCGATGATTGAGCTATTAGATCGAATTACCAGATCTTACATTGATTCCAATATTTACTTGGCTAACCACTAAAATGTTCGAATGACGTATTCAAAGTGAGGTGGTTTGTGGAATGCGTGTCTTTGGTGCCATACTGAAACCAATGTTCAATGGTTACAAATAAGTTAAACAATGCTGCAAACCAATCACAATTCGTCGAACAATTCAATTCACTCTCAATAGAAAAAATACCACATGTTAAACTAATTTCAAATACACCCTTTTATTCATTATTTATTTATAAACATTATCAACTTGTTATTCATTATCAACTTGTTATTCAAGGAACGCTTTTCATTCATCATTCGCTTAATCATTGAATCAACCAGGGCCCTAAATAAAATCAAACAGTAATAGCCCTTCAAACTACTCTCAATCAAAGAAATAAATTCATTCAAATTGCCCTTCAGTTATTCATACCAACATCAATAAAAAAAAATAATGCAATTTCAATGTGATTTTCAATTAATTGTACATTTAATTTCATTAAAATCAAGCAATGCTACAAACCATTGCCAATTAAACAATATCTCCCATTCAACCTATCATTTTTCAACTAAGATGCCATATAACCAGTCCAACCCTAAACTTATGTTTACATTTGTTTAAAAAAGATGAATACATATTGTTTCTAATAACACCTAGGATCACCAAACCAAAAAAAAAAAAAAAACCCAAAAAATTACTTAGGGTTTCAAAGCATATCTCATTCACTACACACATGAATCTTGAACACCTTAAGGTTTAGGGTTTCATACATGAACAAAACATTCAAGAAACTCAAGCTCTAATGGAAAAGAACATGAAGAAGAAGATAGAACAAGAAGAAGAAAAGGAAGATGGCTACCAAGCTATAGATGGGCGTCCTTGCCGGCGGTGAGATGGGGGCACGGTGGCACGTGCACTTAGAAGAAGGGCTGAACTGAGGGCGATTGCAGGGGGAACGCCAGTGTTGGAGAACACTCGCAAGAGAAGAAGAACAGAGAAGAAATAGAGAGAAAGGTGAGAGGGAAAATGTTTTGGGGTGGGTTTCTCTACCAGGTTTCACACTTTTATATGGATGGGTGGGTTTTCTGGTTCATGTAAATCAATGGGATGAGTGAGAAAATAGTGTGGTTTTATCATTTGAAGGTGTGGATGTAACGGCCCCTTTCTAATCATCCCCTAACCCCATACATCACGATAGATGATGAGATGGAACACATCATAGAATCCTCAGATCCAACGATAAAGCCTCAATCGAGTTATGTTAAAAAGAAAAAGAAGAAGAGATATTTCAATAATAGAATAAAAATTTATAAGAATCCCACCCAAATTTTGAAATAACTTTTTTCTTCTCTATAAAATCGATAGAAATCCATAAAAATCCATGACTTATAAAAGTATTCATAGATTCTATTTAAATTGAATGTTAAAAATTCATCTGCACTTTTAAATTCATCCTTAAAACCAAGGATCCATTGAACCAAACACCTTGTAACATTTATTTAGTTTGGAAAGAATAAAGGGATCACGGTGGATTCGAACCACCAACCTCTCACAGGGTGAGCGCTCTTTCCTTTTTGAGCTTAGAGATCCATCCAAGTAAGCTGTTATGCTTGCCACCCAAAGATTTACATAACAAACATGTATAAGAATGGTTCATTGGTAAACCACATTTTTTAAATGATTAAATCTTCATACAATGAATTATTTGTTAACGGAAATGCTGATGGATAGCTTTCCCGAGAAATTTTGAAGATGAATATTCCTTATATTAGATTAAATTTCTTCCGATTTTCAGCAAAAAAATTTATGGCTTGGAGAACTGATAAAATTTACCAATATTAATTATAGTAATAATATGATTGATTACCTTGCACTTGAAATATAAAAGTATTACACTTTCAAAAACTGGGATAAATTTCACAAAATTATCCAAACAAAATCCATTGAATCGGGAAAATGAAATACGTCCAGAGAACCGGAAGATTATAGAGAGAGAAAAATGGGTATCATGAAACAGTGAAAATTAAGTGGCTCATCCGGTGATGCTTTCTTAAACATGAACATAGAATAAAGGGGAGATGCACATGAATATTTATAAATCCCAATATACCCAATGCCAAATAGCTGCAGCCACTTGTATGAAAAATCCCAGGCACAAACTGGAAAAGTGGGTATCCTGATCCTCATAGAGACCACAGAATTTAAGGAAAAACATATGAATTAATAAAAAAAAGTTCAATCCCTTTAACCACATATATTAAGATAATTTGTTGCTAGTTTATTACAAACTTTTAATTAAAAAAATTTAAAGCAATTTTCTTCAACCAGCACCCTTACTTTTATCAAACCCATTTATTTATATACGATATATCATTAATATATATATTAAACAATATAATGAATATATATATATATATATATATATTATAATTATAATAATAATATTATTATTTAATAAATAATTACATTCAAATTTATTATAAAATTTACAAATGAAAATGATATGTTACAACGTTAAAAAAGATTTTTTTTGTAAATATACTCTCAACAAACCTCATTATCAAATAATTTAATTTGAAAGTTTAAAATTATCGATACACCTCAAATAGGTTAAAGAAACATTTATTCACAATTTAAACAATTCTACATTCTGGGGTACCGTTGAAATAATAAATATTAAAAATACGACAAAATGTGACATTCTCAAGGTATATGAAAAATAACCCCATCGACAAATAATTTCACGACTAAATGGATACATGCATGATATTATATAATTCACACACACACATATTAATGCACATGTGATGAATATCTCACGCATTATCTTTCTAATATAATAATGTTAAACATATTTTCAAAATAATTATAAAGCAATATCTATTTAAAAACACCATATTTTTCAAAATAAACCAAAGAAGAATTTTTTTAAACATGTTTTCAAACACTACCAAAGTATGAAATATAATTCCTGTTATGACCCTCCTCGCTCATGCCACATGCCTTGTGAAAGAACCACTTCACCAGTAAAAGTAGAACCCCGCAAGAGTACATGATACAAAACAATAAATTTGATAAAAATTAGCAAATAAGCATAATTGAATTTCAAGAAACTAATCCTACACACCCTAAACATCTTTAACAATTCACATATCAGAAAATATACACCATAAATAATATAACTACAGAAGCAGATTAGAATATAGTTGCATTTGTACCTTAAGATGCTTGAAGAAGACAAACCAACCTCAATTCAATCACCATACTTTAAATAGCTCTCCGGGGCTGCAACTTTAAATTCACTCTTCTACATCCTCCTCAACAGCTTAATTGAAGATCAAAATGTGTTGAAGAACAGGGCACTAAGAACGGATGACTGCGGGAACATCAAATCTATGGTTCTGTAAAAAAAGGTTGAAGATGCCCTGAATGTTTCTGATAAAAACCTTCGAAGACTCCCACTAATACCTTCAAGCCACCACCAACCAGCATACGGTTCTGTAAAAAAAGGTTGAAGATGCCCTGAATGTTTCTGATAAAGACCTTCGAAGACTCCCACTAATACCTTCAAGCCACCACCAACCAGCATACATATATGAAGTCAACAAAGCCAATTGATATGACGCAGATCCTCCAGTAATTCAATTCAACAAGAGGCATGGACATTTGAAGTACAACTTTCTTCACAACAACAGGAATTAATGAACTATTTAAAAAATGAATAGAGACTGGAAGGGGGGAAGAACCCAGGCAAGAAAAAAAAACTAGCATGTGTGATCTCCCCCACAAAACAAACAAAAAGATGAAAATTTAATAAAAAAAAAAACCGACAACCTGCCATGTGAACTCACCCAACATGGCAAAGGTCAATTAAACAGTCATACATGATGCTCACACCATAAAATATCCTATAAATTATCAAGGGACAGCTAGCCTTCCACAGGCCCTTAGTGCATGCACCATGTTGAAAGAGTCAAAGCCTCTTCATCTTCTTGTAACACATTACAGGTCCTCAAATTTTTTGTGATACAGAATTTAAATGAACCTCCTCAGCTCAACCATCCCAAATAACAAATCACACCACAAAAAAAGGATTGCAAGCAGGAATTGCATATACGAGGCCAGCATGACCCAAATAAATCAATAAATGAGAATTTAATTAAATGAATACAAGAAATTCCACAATAGAAAGCATTCCATCTTTAACTAATGATTAAAAGCATGTCAATCACAATTAAAATATGTGAAACAATTGAAAGGTCATGGAGTACCACGTCATTCATAATTAAAATATGTGAAACAATGAAGGGTTGCAAAGTACCTTGATTTGAACGACCGTCATATGAGAGAGTATTGCAGGATGGATGCCCTTGATGGATATATATTCTGAGATTTACATTGGTTTTTCATATTTTTTATATTTTTTACTCAATTTATTTGTGATGTTAGAGAGAGGGGTGGGGGGAGAGAGATAAAGAGGATGTGGCAATACAGAAACAAACAAGAAGGGGGAGAACCCAGGTTAATTTAGTGGAAATAAAGGTTCCCTGTACGATCTCCCCCTTCAAAACACTCAAAAATGAAGATTTCATTAGGGCTTTTGTTGACCTGCCAAGCGAGCGCACCCAACATGGCAAAGGTCGTCCATACAATACCTTTTGTGAAAGTCTTTTGAAGCCTCCCATAGCTATGGAAAGGAACAAAATCCCTTGAGCGGCGATTCACCTCCAATCAGCATATATCTAACAGGGGCAGCAGGAGCAAAAGAGCCAATGAATACTACACAGATCCCGCAGAAATTCAACAGAAGAGGCACAGCCATTCACTTCTCTTTTCTCCTTCATCACTTGCTTGCCATGCTGAACAGAATGCTTTGAGTTCATGCCATGCTGAACAGAATGCTTTGAGTACATGAACCATAACACATTGAAACAAAAAAAAATTGTCTAATCTCCCTTGAACAAACATCAAATATATACAAAAGCAATTCTGAGTTGGATCCAAGCCAGCTATGATACTATGATCTAAAAAGAAAAATGATCTATTCTTCAGTTGCAACAATTAAATAAAAAAAACAAATATGACAAATAAGACTTCAAAAAGACTGTCAATGAGGGATGAAATGACACTTCCAAAGTACCTCTCTCCACTGGTTGCAAAGTCTCTCTTGAAATGCGTCCAGACATGCATTACTTTTCCATATATAGCACAATTAATGAACTCAGCAAGGAAGGGGGAAGAACCCAGGCAGAAAAAAACTTAGCCTGTGCGATCAACCCCGCAAAATCACACAAAAGATGGAAACTTCATTAGACACCTATGACCTGCCATGCGAGCTCACCCAACATGGCAAAGACCAACTAAATAACAAAGCCATACATGACATGATGCACCTACGAATAATCAACAGGAGGGCTTGGCTTGTTACAGATTCTTATTGCATGCTCCATGTTAATGAATTTTAGACCCTTCTCTAAATTCTCATTGTAATTCAATTGCACATAAGAACTGGCCATGATAAGAATAGAAATGGCACAATCGTGAAAATATACAAATCGTGATTAAAATATGTGAAACAATTGAAAGTTTGTGGTGTACCTCGTTTGAAAACACCATATGCGAGAATCACTTGCAGGATGGATGCCGGCGATGGATGGAGATTCCACAATGTTTTTTTTTTTTGGTTTTTTTCCTTTTTGTGTCGTTAGAGGTGGAAAAAAAATCAGCGATGAGAGACAGAGAGAGAGAGAGAGAGAGAGAGAGAGAGAGAGAGAGACACACACACACAGGAGGGGGAGAACCCGGGCTAAGGTAATGATAATAAAATATTCCCGTGCGATCTCCCCCTCCAAGGCACACAAAAATCAAAATTTTATTAAGACTATTGTTGACCTGCCAAGCGAGCGCACCCGGCATGGCAAAGGTCGACCATACAATACCTTTACCTCACATGGCTTCACCCCTACATGCTTTTCCAATCATGCCTTGAGCCGCGATTCACCTCCAATCAGCATATATGAAACAGGGGCAGCAGAAGTAACAAAGCCAATGAATGGCACAGATCCCACAACAATTCAAAAGGAGAGGCATGGCCATTCATATTCTTTCTTCTGTATCACTTGCTTGCCATGCTAAAAGAATGCTACATCTATGTGTGCATTGAGTACATCAATCACACTACATTGGAACACAAACTATACAAATCTCAGTCAAACACACACCAAATAAATACAAAAGCAATTCTGACTTGAACACTTCAAAAAATGCTTATATCTTTCGCTTGTATATTATTCAGTTGCAACAATTCAATTCACACTATGATAACACTATAATTAGAATAAATCAAAATGATAAACAATTTGGGGATGACATGAAAAATTCCATAGTACCTCCCATCTGCAGGTTGCAAAATATGCTGGTTTCTTTAGAGATGTTTTTCAGGTGTAATATAATTGATAAAGAAATATTGAAAAATAAAATGAACAGGGCAAGGAAGGGGAAGAACCCAGGCAGAAGAAAAAAAGCTTAGCCTGTGCAATCATCCACGCAATAGAAGATGAATGTTTTATTGGACACCTATGACCTGCCATGCAACCGCACCCGACATGGCAAAGGCCAACTAAATAACAAAGCAATGCATGTTGGAAATTTGAATATCAAGCAAAGGCTTCTCACGGACCTTTGGCACATGCTCCATGTAAAAGAATTTCAGTGCTTCTCAATCTTCTCATTATACATACAGCCCCACAATTTTTTTAAAAAAAATTTGTAACCCTTAAAATTTATTGGGAGACACAATTCATTTGAATGGTTACCATGTATCAAACCTTTATTTTGATACCAAAATCTTTATTTTGTATGACATAGATGACTTTTTTATATTCAGGACCATACTCTTCTCTTAATAGGATCAGGTTGAGAAGTGCTTCCCAAATGACCAAACCCCCCCTAACCAGATAAACTCCACTACCCATTTGGATGTTAGTATTAATGAATACCATTCTCGAATCATTAGCAAACTTATGGCTGTTCCCTGAACTACAATGGGATGAATTCAGTGATTGTTAATGCAGCACAGGTGAAATCCAAAGATGATATATGGAGCTTAAAATATTTTGAGATGTATGAGCTAAGTCAAATCAAAAGATTCCAGTTCCAAAAACAGGATTAAATGGACATTGACCAGACAACTTGGCGAAATGCCTAGTCCGCCAAATTGGCCATGGGATTAAGCAGTCATTTAAGCTGGAATTAAACAGTTAGGCGGGAATTAAACAAGGATATGTGTGTGTGTACAGTCATTTAAGCAGGAATTAAATGGTTACTGGTTAGGCAGGATTAAACAAGGATGTGTGTGTTACATATACATGTATATATATATATATATATATATATATATATATATATATATATATATATACATATAACACACATACTGAAAGTAAAATATGTTTGTGAAATTTTATTTAAAAAATTATCAATGTGTATATGTATGCCAATAAATCCTTAGGCAGCACCTGAACATGTTTTTTTATATCATTGTTGACATTATCCAACCCCCCCCCCCCCCCTTTTCTCCCAAAAATAAGCAGGAATTGCGCATAATAAATGGGCACTGATCAAAATAAATCAAGAAGTCCAAGAACAATACACATACATTGAAACAAAATATAATGGATATGCCAAATATGCAAATCAAAATTAAAATATGCAAAACAATTGAAAATTTGCGGAGTGAATGATAGATATGCCTTATGCGAGAAATTTGTGGAGTGAAAAATAGATAGGCCTCATGCGAGAATCAAACAACAAGTCAAGGAACAATACACATAAACATAATTTGATTCAAAATAATAATGGATATGCCAAACATGCAAATCGTAATTAAAATATGCGGAATTGGAAGTTTGCGAAAGTACCTCGGATTGAAAGATCCCAGGATTGATTCCGGCAATGATGGACATGCTGCGTTGATTTTATTTTGTTATTTTGTTCTTTTTTTTTCATATTATTTTGATCTTGCTGTTTGCTTCAGCTTCATCAGAGAGAGAGAAATCCACACATGGAGAGAGAAAGAGAGAGAGAGAGAGAGAGAGACGCGAAAAGGAGGGGGAGAACCCGGGCTAAGGTAAATGAAAATAAAAGCCTCCCGTGCGATCTCCCCCTCCAAAACACCAAAAAATCAAAATTTTATTAAGGTTTTTGTTGACCTGCCAAGCGAGCGCACCCAGAATGGCAAAGGTCGACCATACAATACCTTTACCTCACATGACTTCACCCCCTACATGCTTTTCCAATCATCTCCCACCCCCATCAAATCCATCATGATCTCTACGTTTCCAAAAATATGATCCGATGATCGACGATCATATCACAATTGAATTCCCGAATCGGATGTAACACATGATTCCCTACGCAAAGATGAAATCGTCGATTTCTATGTCCAATAATCTCGCGCAAAACGACAGATCTGGTGGGAAGATGAGGAGAAGAAACATGTATCTTTTGAACCGATTGAAGACTCAACAAAAGAAAATCTCAAAATTTAAACCGATTGAAGGAAAAACGCATACCGTATCGTAGATCGGTGAGAGATCTATCCATTGATGAAAACAGGAAGCAAAATCGCTTCTCACAATAGAAGAGAAGGGGAAAAAACAGAGACAGAGAGAGAGAGAGAGACGGCAAAAGACGGTGATTGCAAGGGAGGCCTAATTTATTGACGCGAGGAGAAGAAATCAACGGCTGTTATTATTGCAGTTGTTGAATATCAATGGTATATTGGGTTCCACGTGTATGGAAGAAGATGTTTGTTTGAAGGCGGTGCAGAATCAACGGTCCACATAACTGAGCGTTCGAGAGATAATCTATATACGGATGGATCGATCAATATCTACCTATTTTATCGATTATATATATTAACAATCAATATTTTTAAATTTGTTATTACGCAATATTTTTATTTATGATGTTATCCTTACTTTTTTATGCCGTTATTGATAATCTATATTAAATTTTGGTTTATACTATTTTGTACTTTTTTCATTTATGATTTTATCCTTAATTAATTTATTTATCATAAGAATTAATTAAATTAAATCAATATAATTCTACAATTTTTTAATTAAACTTTTATAAAATTAAAAAAGATAGATTAAATAAAGATCTAATGTTTTTCATGACAGTTCTACTTTTTGTTTGGCAATTTTTTCAAAATAATCACCCATAATTACTAAATTATCAAACTAATCACCCTTTTTAATTATTTACCAAAGTAGACACGAGACCCGATCAAAGGCGCGCCACGTAAGCTTTTTTATTTTTTTAATTCCCTCCGTTTAAAACGCCAATAGAGTTGGCGTTTTATCAATTTTCCTTAACAACGCTAATCCCATTGGTGTTTTATAAGAAAACATAATAATACGTCAACCCCAGTGGTGTATTATATTTTTTGAGCTAAGAATGCTACTGAGGTTGGTGTTTTGACACTTGAGAATTTTTTAATCCCTAAAAATGTCACTGGGGTTGACGTTTTAACACTTATTTTATTTTTTCATGTAAAAACGCTACTGGGATTAGCGTTTTGACACTTGGTATTTTTGAAAGCTTTAAAATGCCACTCACAGTGGCGTTTTTAGCTCAAAAAAATATAATACCCTCCACGTTGGCTATAATATGCATGCAATAGCCCTCCATCGTTAATGTGCACCAATAATATGCATCATGCAATAACCATGCAATAACTCAGTGGGTGTGTATTATTATTGTTATCACAAAACGTCACTCTCAATTGCGTTTTCAGGATTTAACAATTTTAAGTGTCAAAACGTCAACCCCAATGACGTTTTTATCTCAAAAAATATAATACGCCAACGACGGAGGTATTTATTTTCATGGATGAGGACAATCAGATTTCATGCAAAATATAGGGTTATGGTGGTATTTATTTTTAAATTTGTGGAGCATGTATGATTTTGTAATAAATTTATGATTTAAAAAGAAGTCTATTGATGTTTTGTAATAAATTTGATTTAAAAGATAGATATGATTGGAATTATTTAATTTTTAATTTTATTTATCAATGCATGATTGGTTATTTTAGCTGATTGTAACATGTGTGTCACGATAACGGGTATTTATGTGACAAACAAATGTAACAGTCACAAGAAACTATGTTTATTGTGACATGCATTCTTGACTGTCACCTAATAATAGTTTTAGGTGACAGCTATTCAAAAGGCATGACCTTTGTGGCATCACTTCTTCAGTTCTTCTTCTCTTCTTTGTTGCCGCCGTCACCTCCATCGATGTCTCTCCCGGAGTTCTTGGCCTCTCCATGACCGGACTTGAGCCTCGGAGAAGGTGATCAATGAGTAGTGCTCGTTTGGGGAAAGAAGAAAAAACACTCAGTTTGGGGAAGATGATGAATAAAAAGAAAGTGAAAGTGATTTTCTTTTGTCTTATATGAGATGGTAATACTGGTATTAAAAAAATAGGGGTAAAAACAAGGGGACAAAGCTGTAGAGGTAAAAAATAAAGTCAAGGGAATAGAAAAAATAAAGGGGTTGGTCCAGGGGTATATGGGCAATTCACTCTTTTTTTTATTAGTTATAAAAAAAAATTGCATGTTTTTTTAAGGGAAAAATCCAAATAACCCCTTGTAAACTGCCCAAATTCGTATAACCCCCTGACATTTCATGAAGTCTATATAAGATCCCTGAAAACACCTATGTAAATCCAAATAACCCCATGGGTTAAACTTCCGTTGACAGATGAAGAATATTCTATGAATATTCTATTTGATTAACCCTGGCTAAAAACACGTTATACCAAAAATACCCTATAATTTGTTAAAAATGCGAAAACCCGTCTATAAATAACGATTTTATCCCTCCGAATAGATTATTAAACCTTATCTAGAGAGGTAAATCATCTATTACAAATGATTTTTTACATTTGTGACTTTTTTATAGGGTTTTTAGTATACTGTGTTTTCATCCAGGGTCAACCAAACAGAATATTAGCAAAATATTCATAATCTGTTAATGAAAACTTAACTCAGGGAGCTATTAAGATTTACGTAAGTGTTTTCAGTGGGTTATATAGATTTCAGGAAAAGCCAAGGGTATATAGATTTCAGATAGTTTATAGGGGGTCATATGGATTTTTCGCTTTTTTTAAAAATGTTATTGCATAAAATGTGATTTTAGGTACTCTTTCAGCATATCATAATTATGGAACGAATTATGCCATCTCCGCGTTTTTTTATTTTAAAAGTAATCATCCTAATAGAACGCATTCTGAGAATAATGATTTCAACTAAAATATTGGCATGCTTTAAGAATAATTAATACTTTAGTGCTAGTTGGATACTAATGGGTGAAGGATATTTTGAGACATGACATTCCATGATGTATATATATGTGGAGTGATAAAATATATAATTTGTTAATTATAATATTTAAAAAAATAAAAACATGTGTGGACTGTAATTGAGACTGAAAATGGATTGTAAGTAGGCATGTCAACGGGTTGTGTCTGAGCCGGGTCAAGGTGGACCCAGACCCGACCCGTGACAAGACCTGGCAGGTTCTTCGAAATGTTGATCCGGACCTGGACCCGTTAGACCTGGGTTGGACCCCACCCAAATATGGTTAGTTAAAAAAAAGGAGAGCTCATGAATTTGTTTGCCTTATCATTCTATTAGAAATTTTTTGTATAAAACATTAGTTATTATTGAGTTTTTTAAACTGGTGTCCTCACACTATGTTTGAACATATTTTTGTACAATTCAAAATAAATGAATGAATTATTAAACAACATTCAAAACAATAAACACTAACATATAACATTCAAAGTATACAGAATTCTAAACGATATAACAATGAACTAAAAGGAAGAGCTGATGGTTATTTATGTCACAAAGTAAACATTCAAAACAATAAGCATATAACATTCAAAACAATAAGCATATAACATTCAAAACAATAAACACTACATATTAACCTAAACAACATTCAAAACAATAAACACTAACATATTAACCTAAACAACAAACATAAATCATGCAACAAACCAATTAATTATAAAAATTCAAAAGCTAATAAGATAATAAAGCTTGTCCATGGGTGAGCTTGGTTGGTTATGTGTTATGATTTATGGGCTTGGCTATGAACTTATAGATATAAAAATGAGTTAAAACTTATATTTTTTTTTATGGAAGGTAGGCATGAGCCTTAGTTATATTAATTAATGCAAAGCATGCCCAAAAGCAAGTAAAACAAATAGATGAGGGTCTACCAAGAAAAATACAAAACCTACCCCTCGATTACAATGACACCCCCCTCGAATGGACACATTACTCGCTCCCGCACATGCAAGACTCCAGTCTTTAATAAAGTGACAAACCATAGGTACCCACCGAGCTCTGTATGTCTTTGTTAATATGCATTCTTGGTACATCAGCCATACAAAGAAGTTAACTTTGAGAGGTGCCGGAACTCTCCAAATCTCCTTTGCTTTGTCTGCAGTGAATGAGTATGTCGGGCGCTCCCTCCTCCACCGGTCGTAGCACCTTCTAACAGAGAAAGACTTACGTGGTTGTGGGCTCCAAACCACCTGGCCTGCTTCACCTGCATGCAATGTTACATCATTAAGGAAACTGAGAAGTTCTATGAACTGTGTGACCTCCACCTCACCGAGGTGGCCCCGCAAGTGTACATCCCAATGCCCACCTCCCATCTCCCCATTCCAAAAATTGTTCACCACTCCTTCTTTATCGCATGCGAGATGAAACAGACCTGGAAATTGAAACTTAAACGTGCGGTCTCAGGCCCAAACATCTGACCAAAATCAGACCTGCCCCGTAAAAAAAAGTCCAAAGTCATATCTCTTGATCCAGTGTATCATCAGAATGATTTTGCCACAGGTGTAATGTGAATAATCAAACGTTTAATTCATATTTTTAATCTACACATGTTGATCTTTGATTTATTTTATTTTGTTTAAGAAGCAAATTATCTCTCTCATAGTATTTTTCTTCTTACGAGGAGCAATGTTTATTTTTAATGTCCCTCCAAGAAGCTGAGCAAATAATATTTTTTTTTTTTGTTTATTTCAATCATTTTTAATACCTCTGTCTCAAATCCCATGGGCAAACTTGGATCTAGCAAAGGAAATGACAATTTTAGGTATCTTGTTCTTTGACTTTGATAAAGATTGTTTCGATGACATGATCATTTGACATATAGTAACATGATCATTTGACATATAATAAGGTGTCATCTAAGCTACATTATTGTCTTTAAAATAATTTAATCATCTCAACTTTGGATCTGCCTCAAATCCTTGATCTTTCAGCTCATAAATTTTCTTGTAATAGAGCTTCCCTGCACTTGAAGGAACAAAACTCAAACTTTTGATCTTTCCCACTTAATCGAGTGTATGAAGATATAAGATTTTCTGTATTTATTTGTTTGCTTATGTTTAGGAAAGAATGCATCAACCATCCAAAAATCATTGATTGTCTTGTAATTGATGCAGAGCGGAAACTTGGGAGATCTTCCCCTGTGTCTCAAGCAGACTGCGTTCCTTATAAATCAGTTATTTTTACACACACACACTGAGAGATGTCTTTGGTGGCTCTTCTTCTCTGCTTTTCTCCATTGATATTGGTTCTCATCCATACATGGAGAAGCAGCAAGAGCAGTGATAATACCCAAAACATCCCCAAAGGAAGCTCAGGATGGCCCTTCATAGGAGAACTCATCCCCTTCTTGAAGCCTCATCCCTCCATCCACATAGGTCCCTTTATCGAGCAGCGCATATCAAAGTATGGAAAGATTTTCAGGTCCCAGTTACCAGGAAAGCAAGTGATCTTTTGAAGGTTATCAATGAGACCCTCCGGCTCGGAAATGTTGTTAGGTATCTTCCAAGGAAGGTTACTAAAACTATTTAGTTCAAAGGTAACTCTAAAATCTACATGCTGTATCCATTTTTTTGTTTTTTGACTATATGATTTGTTCTTATACTGATGTAGAATTTTATCCAGGATATGAAATCCCTAGTGGATATACTGTGACACCTGCCATAGCAACTGTGCATATGGATCCTTCATTGTTTGATGATCCCCAATGCATGCTTCAATCCTTGGAGATGGCAGGTAAAACATTCCCATAAAAACAAGAAACAAATCCATTTATAACGAATAAGTTGTATAAATACAAGCAAGACAGACTACTAATAAATCTCTGCTTAATTATCCATTATGTAACATCATTCTTTTTCACTTCTTTTCAAACAAACATAGTCGTGACCATTTGAGTTACTGCCATCTTCATCAACTAATTTCCACACTTTTTCTTTTTCTCTCCACCGAAAGAAAGCTCAAGTCTAGCAAGAACCAACAATATAATGTCCCAGTAAGTCGATCTTGAACAGAACAAGATGATGAATCAAATGTGATCGTACAACCAAAGTCTACAAACTAACTAACAAAAAATAAACTCATGGAAAGTTTAGGAACATGCAAAACATTTGACACACTAAATCGATGAGAATGATTAGAAAGAATGTCAGAGCTCGAGACAGACATAGGAGAACCATCAGCAGTGCAAATAAGTGAAGGAAAATGTGGTGGTATACAATTAACAAGAATCGATGCATCCGATGTCATATGATGGGAAGCCCCAGAATCAAGAACCCATGAGGTAATCGATATACCTGGTACGGGAGTAGAAGCAGACTGAACAGAACCAGAAAGATCTATACCAATAAATGATTGTAACATAACATAAAGCTGCTGATATTGGTTTTGTAGCCCCTTAAAATGTGCAATAAGTTGAGCTGTGATAAACTGTGACTGAGCAGAAGCAGCGCAAGGTGCAATTGATGTACAAATCTGAACGCCTCCATTTACCTAACCGCTTACGGACGGTAAACGATCGCTACTAAATTTAATCCAATTACAAGACCAAAGTTTGCAACTCTTTTTTTTTAAATGAATGATACAATATAATATAAATATAATTAAAAAACGATGACAATAAAGAAATAATATCAAAGGGTTTTAAATCACCAATTGTCTTACAGATTCAGAGTGTGACAAAATAAAATACTAGAATGAAAAGAAACTAAACCACCCCTGTGGGAGCCATCTAAACTAAAGTAAATCCAAATAATTGCCGTGATATTATTTATTCTCCAGACTGCACCTCGTCGAGATCCCTGAAGCACATGAAAAGTTCAAGTTTTGTCTTGGTCCTCAGAAGATGAGCTACCTGGTTATGAAACAACCAGCCCATTGAAAAGGGTGACGATTAACTCACTGAATAAGCCCACTGACAAATTACCTCACATGACAGTATATATAAAAATAAAGTTTTATGAAAATCAGAATTTCATTTAATAAATCTTTTATTTTATTAAATCAATTTAAAATCATGACTTTAAAAAAATATTTTAATACGCACGTGGCCCAATCCTTGGCCCACATTAGAGAAATCATGAGAGTTAAATGATACAATATATATATATATAAAGTTATATATAAAAAAACAAGAATTTTCTTTACAAATAATTTAAATGCATACTTAATAAAATATAATTTTAATGCACAGTGGCCCAATCCTTTGTCCAGTCATAGAAATCATGCAGCTTAATAATGACCGGGTAGGGTTCTCATCGGAAGAACCGTTTCCCAAAACAGGTGTGCCAAGCCCCAAGCGACTAAATCGCTCAAAAAGCTCCCTCGAGGAACGTCGGACAGAAGACGCTGATGGGTCGCCGCTGCCACACTACGAGAACACCAGCACAGGATGCCCCGTTGCTGCAGATCAAACAAAGAATCCGCCGCTGCAAGGAATGCTTTACCACACCCCTCACCGATCTTGGGACTATTCGATCCTAGACCTTCCTCCCCAAAGGCGAAATATTACGGGGGGATTTATTCAAAAATATGTCATGATATGCTCTTGATAAAATTCCTAGACTAGTTGTCTCCACTAGTCCTAAATTTTTCCAAAACTCTCGAAATGAAAATCTTTAATCCAAATATTATTTCGAAAGCATAAGCATCAGAATAATATTATGTTAATTCTTGAAACATGAATAGCATAATTCATGCTATTTTAATGATGATGAATGAATTAAATCATCAACTTCATTCAACGAAAATGATTTGATCAATATGAAGAAAATATCCAAATCATGAAATTTATCAAAATATAAATGTATGAGCGACAAATATCACACAAATATGATTGGCATATGAAATTCAATGTTATAGAGCAAAAGCTCACACGAAATAAATCGATAGGCCTACTCACCTTCGGTCCACGCAAGCATCAACGATACACACTCGCACGTTGATAACCTAGCATAACAATTATACAATAATAGATCAGAAACAATCAATCATGACCCAAACAATTGACAACCAACTTATAACAGCACTATGCCCAATAATCCCAAAAGCCGAATCTTATAGACCTACAATCAACAACTCACTTCAAAGTCCTAATGATAATTCCAACTTCGTAAATATTAGAATACTCATATACTCACAATGATCCTTTCCGATAATCAATATCCATTTATTCCATAAGACCCATATGATCGATCAATCCTCGAATAAATATTTGGACAAATCCAATAAGCTCAACTATAATTCCACGATCGAGTAACCAAATCCAATCAATTTACATCCAAATAACAACAATATCCAATCAATATTCATTGATCCCACTAAACCAAATTATCGATTTAAGTTCTATTTAAGTTCTCAAGATTAATAAAATTATCAAAACCCGCAAAACAAATTATACTTCATTAAACATCAAATTTGGGATCATCTAAATCTCTAACATTCATCAAACTTGGTCATCAAGCTAAATATTTGAATTCGAAACCGTATAGAAATCTTTCAAAAATCATAACTTTCTACACTTAACTCCGAATTGGACGATTCATAATTCGCTTGGAAAGCCTTTTCAAAACCTATTTCTGTTTGTCAAATACATTTTTCCCAGAAATGACTCTATCATAGTCAAAAACACGATTTATGTCCAAGCATAAAATCAACCCGAAAATGGCCATTAAATCCCCAAAACTAATAAATCTAATTTGCTTAAGAATTCCTTTGAGATCCATAAAAATCAAATCAAATAATCATTAAATTAAATCAATCAAACCCTAATCCATCAAACTTCTTCCCCAAACAATTACTTGACGTAATCATACCCTAACAAAAATAAATTAAAACTAACAAAATTAATAGGGAATGATATCTCACCTTAGATCCGATTACCACCCACCATCTCCATCTAGGGTTAGGTCATCACCACCCTTCATAACTTCTGAGATTTGGATGAAAAACCCTAACCCAAACATGTTATTTAAAGGGGTTTACCGAAATTACAAAACGACCCCTGAGTGTTTCCAGTTTACAATAACGTCCCTATCCGATTTACAAACAGATCCCTATCCGATTTACATAAAAGTCCCAGAAGGCTATAAAAATGTATTCTGGATTCGCAACTAGATCCCTAGGCCCAATAACTTGACCTAAACAAAAATCAAATTTTCTGAACTCCGAATCTCACCAAATTTCAACCAAAGTATCTTAACACTATAAAGCAGAAAAATATAAAATAATTATTTTAACATCAATTTATAATTATCATAATTATAAATCAATTGAACCCATTTGGGCCCTCCGCCAAATCAAAAATGAAATATAAAAAATCAAATTTTAAAATTTTCATTGATATTTAAAATAAATATATAAGGCCGAAAAATACGAAACGTTACAAAATCTGAGACAAAGAGAAGATTCGGGAGCGGAGAAAGCGGTATCTCGAGCATCTAGCCAACTTGGGAATCGAGGGTCCAGACCAAAGATTAATATATGCAATGTCCATAGGATCAAAATAAACAGTATCTGATAGATCCAAAACAGTCACAGATGCGTAGATCACGAGAAGTTGATCAACATGAGTACCAATATGAGTCTGGATGAGTCCTTAGGGTCGGATAAAGAAAATATCGAAAGATCGATGGCGACAAACAGGGGAAACGGGTGGGCAGGGGTCGGTCGTGGAACCGCGGGTGCCGGTGCTCGAACCGGGTTGGGCAGGGGCCAAGCGCGAATGGGTGCTGGGCCGGGCGCTGGGGCCGGGCGTGAACAGGCACTAGCAGGAGTGCTGGAGCTGGGCGCAAGAGTGACCCAGGCGTGCAGGGGACAGGATCCCGGGAGATTCGGGAGCGTGTCCGGGAGATCCAGGATTTTGTCCGGGACAGGATCAGAGACAAGATCCTGAGAATCCGGGATCAAGGAGGCAGGGTGGCAGGGCGCGAGCGGACAGGGCGCTCGGCAGGGCAGGACGCTTGGCAGGGGGCGCAGGGCGACGCGGCAGGGCGACGTAGCTGTAGCGTGATGGCGACACAACGGCGCAGATGTGGCAAATCTGCGTGAGGGCATCGGCGGGGCTGCGCAAGGGGCGGCGACGGTGCGCAGGGTGACACGAACGGGGCGACGGACAGCGGAACGTCGAGGATCTCGCGAACGGAGAGTAATGCCAACAGAAAATCAAAGAAAAAAATTGGATTCAACCTCTGATACCATGTTAGAATCAGAAATTGAAGAGAATGAACCGAGAATATTATTAGGGTTTGTATCAATATTTATAGTACAAAAAGAAAAATGAGAAAAATACTAATTTACCTTTAACCCTGACATATATACACATTTAACAATTCGGAGGTGGTCTGCGCCTCTGCCCAGGGGTGGAGTTAGCCAAAGTGGAGCTGTCGGTTTTCATTCACCGCCTGGTTTTGGCTTACATTTGGGAAATAGAGGAGCCTGACCCACCTATGGCTCTTCCTATGGTGGATTTCTCAAAAGGTTTACCCATGAAGATCCGGCCATATAACCCATCTGTGGTGTGATGAATGAGAACACACAGAAGTGAAGTCATTTGGAGTCCTTCCATGAATTTCAGATCGCTTCAGTTATAAATTTGGTGTGTTTGACAAGATGGGTTGTATCTAGTTTTCTAGTTTTTAAAGCAATTGACAAATCACTGGCAGTAGCTTTTGTTGGAAAAACTTGGATTTTAACCATTTCTTGGTTAAAATGATTTTAGGTTCTATTAATTATTTTAGTGAAAATCCATTGGATTTTATTTCTCTCGTGGAGGAGATGAACGTAGTATATTTACATTCTCAAAACCATTTTTTGGTGAATGAGAAAATTGGATCTAAAGTTCTCCTAATAACATGGTGAAAAGGGTTGGTAGTTGGGAAGAAAAAATAATAGTCTCATATCGGTTGTTGAGAAAAAATGCTGAGGATTTATAAGATGGACTCCTTGTACTTTAGTGAATTGCTTTTTGTGGACATCCTGACTCCTTGTACTTTAGTGAATTGCTTTTTGTGGACATCCTATGGTGGACTACCGTGTGCGTGCACACGCGTGGGTGTATTGGACATTTTAGAGGGTCACTTAAGCTCTGTTTCAGTGAAAACTCAATACATGAATAGGTGCCCACTCAATACAGGAATAGTCCAGTTCAGTGTGCCCAGAGAGAAAGTCATACACTACAGTGGGTTCACTGGTCTTGTGATTTGAAGTGTTGGTACCACATGATGTCTGACCGTTATATCCTGGGAGACTATCACTAGCATCCGTGAGCACCAAAGCGGAACTCTAGCCTCGGTCTTCTTTACTGACCAGAGAACAGATTCGTCTACTCAGTATGCTTGGTTTTTCTTCCTCACTCTACATTACTAGATAATATAATCTATATATAGTGTTATTTCTATGTTTTCTATGTATAATGTTTTGTATAACTTAAAACCGTATTATATTTTTTAACAGTTTTTTTAAAGTCCGTTGTGATTCTTGGTTGCCAAATTTAGGAGGAAAAAAAATTTATTTGAATGCTGGGCTCATTTGGAACCCTAGTGGATTTTCTTAGGCAATGTTTGGTTGCACGATTGGGAAGCTTTTGCATTTTTAAGAATATGCTTCTGTAATCGTGCAACCAAACATTTTTATTAATGTATTAGTTTCCTACATATAGATTTCAAGCAAATAATGCTCAAAAGCTGCGATTTCAAAAAATAGGAGGGGGGACAAGGGGTGAGCTTCTTCCAAAATCAGTTTTAAAACTCATATTCCTGCATAATCAGTTTTGCAATTACGCAACCAAAAGCACCCTTAGTAGTTTTTTTTAATGGAAAATGTTAGACATTATTCCTTCAAATACATTATTTTATTTATTTTTTAAATAGAAAACATCTTCTAATGAAACATATGTTTTAATAAAAAAAAGTATATATCGCTCCATTTCGAGTTAAATGAACCCATTTTTAATCAGTGTAAGAAAATATTTAATAATGTACATACATCATCTAACGATGTATATGTTTCACTAAATTTCTAATTAGAGATATATAACTGTATTTTGGATTGTAAAAAAAATGAGTGTAGCAGCGCTCTTTTTTAATATATCAGGTTTGGGTTGGGTTTGGATTTCCAAACCTCCAACCCAAACCCAACTCAAATTAGGTTTGATTCAGATTGAACCTAGATATATTAATTAAAACTTAATCTTAATTAATATTTAAATCGAATCTTCAAAAATCAAATAACAATATTTGTTTGTTAATTAGGAGATTACTTGAAGAGAATTTATTTATGTGATACAATGTAGAAATCCAAAGGGTGAGATTGAGAGGGTTCTAGAGAGAGTAACTCTATGAGAGTGTTTGTGAATCTCTTAATATCTTTGTATATCAACTATTATAGTGGATTCTCTATTTTCGTTCTGTTGATGTAAGCCTAAGACAAACCACATATATCTTCTATTCTTCATGTGATAATATTCTGATTTTTTGTTCGATCTCAGATTTTTTGTTGATGGCTTCCACACATTCATTTTAAATATTTATCTCACAGATTTTTCTTCTTTCAAGAAACCTATTAATTTATTTTCAATCATTAAAATGTATCTATGTGTCGAGCCCATGAGCAAACTGGTGTTGGGATCTTTTGTGGTAGATCCCTGTGGCAGTTGGCTACTACATTGGAGGTTTCTCTATAGTTAAAAAAGTGAAGAAAATTCAAACAATTTTTACTGGTAAGAGTAGAAACAAAATTAAAAAAAAAGAAAAAAATCGATATAACTCTCTAAAAAGTTAACTAAATTGATTTTATTTCCTGTAAAATTCAAAAATCACCACAGGCCTTAGAAATATGTATGGTTAATGGATTTAGTCTTTGAGTTAAATTGCTCCAATAAATACATTTAAACAAATTCCTACAAAATATGAAAAATCCGATTAAGTCCTTTTGATGATAAAAATGCCTTTACTTTTTTCCAAAAATTCTTCTAATATCCTACACTTAACAACAGTACACAAAAAAGGGAAAAATCGATATAACTTCCTGGAAACTTATGAAAATCCAAAAAGGTTCATGTAAAAATCAGTAAAGCTACATAAAATCAACCACAAATCTGGTTAGTGTGTTACAGTAATTGATCAAATAAATTTTAAAAGGATATTACAATAATTTATCATCTATGGTTAGAATCAACCACAAATCTAGTTAATTTAGATTATGATGGGGACTAAAATGATTATTGTTTAATAAGATACAGACATGAGAGGATTTACCTATTTTATATTGACCTTTTCCAATTTTTATAAGTTTCTATGTTGCTAAATCGATTTTTTGAAAACAAGGGGTGAGGGCATTATTATAACTTATGTATAGTTAAGGTTAACCGTGTATCTGGTTAATTAGGGTGACGGTAGATACTGAAACGATATTATTCTAAAACATAGGGTCATGTGGTGATTTTTCAATTTTACATGGTCTAAAATCAATTTAGTTATCTTTTCAATGAGTCATATTGATTTTTTTAATATAAAAATACACCGTTTACGTGACAGCCCGTGATTGACTGTACAAGATTTCTCTGTGGTTTTATCATAGAGGATAACGCATTGAAAAACTAGAACAAATATCCAACCAGCGTTGAGATCTCATGGAGAACCACCCATAATCTTCGCTAATTGTTCATCGATCGACCTCAGCTGCGCTTCCCTTCGATGAGCGAGTCCTTGGGTTGACTTTAGCAAGGGCTTGAGCCTTACAGTCTCCGAGCTACGCTCACCCAACACCTGCCAGACGACAGAATTCTGAAGAACAATTGGTTAGTACATGGAAGAAAGAGGTCTCTGAAGAAAGATTTGCGCCACTCACATTGTAGAGGCTCAGAGGATTCCGGGGTTTGTGTGATCGCCACCTGCTTTTTCTAAAAGCAGGAAAAGGTTGGGTTGGATTTGATCGCCTACGTGGGGAGTTTGTGGGGTCTCCGCTCTGAGACACGGATATACCGTACACAGAGGTGAAAAAACAGATAATCCTATTATGCTTCCGGGGCTTGACTAAAGGAGTCTTGGGACAAGGGGTGCAAGTGGGGTGTGGATGTGGGGCGGCTAGTCGGATCCAGCCGTCGGGTATGAGGCGGCTACTAGGGTTTAGCCATCTGGGGTCTGGGTTGGTCTGGGCAAAACTTCGGTAGGAAATGGGTTTGGTTTTGGACAGAGGCTAAGATAGGTTTAGCCCGGGTTTCTGAAGGGTGGGATGAGAGGGTGTTTTGTGTGGGGAATGGATATTTCTCTCACAAAAGGGGCTCTCTTTCTCTCTCTCTCTTGGGGTTTCTAGTGGGGGAAGGGAATGATCAAGTGAGGATTGTGGATTGAAGGTGGATTGTCAATTGTGTGGATGTTGTTGATGTTGGATTTAGGCTTGGGACCCCCTCTATTTATAGTAAAAGAGAGGCAGGGGAATATCCAGGGGGTAATGGAGTGGCTTGGCTGATAGTGTATGTGATTAGACTCCTCATTAATTCTCTGGTTTTTCTGTCAGGACCAGGTGAAGGGCGGCTAGTGCTAACTAGCCGCCCAGGATGGGGCGGCTACTTCCTGGTAGCCGCCCCTATCATGACCTGCCAAACGACCCATCTCTGACAAGCGGTGGCTTGGGTCGGTTACTTGGATTGATCTAGCTAAGAGGGGGCGGCTAAAGGTCACAACCCGCCGCAATGATTAGCATTTAATGCTGCTTTATGTCCCATCCAGGGAAGCGGTTCAATGTCGGCCAGGGGGGCGGCTAGCCCTAACTAGCCGCCCGGGCGGCTAGTTAGGGCTAGCCGCCCCTTGCCATGGACTTGGGGTTCTAGGGTTTTGGTTTTTTAGAGTTTCTATAGGTGGGGTTCTGGTTTGGGGTTTTAGAGTTTCTATAGGTGGGGTTCTGGTTTGGGGTAGGGTTTTAGGATTTAGGTTTAGGTCAGGGCTAGGGTTTTAGGTTTAGGTCAGGGCTAGGTTTTTAGGTTTAGGTCAGGGCTAGGGTTAGGGTTTAGGGCTAGGGTTAGGGTTTCAGGGTTTTCAGTTTCCTGAATTTTGGTTCTCTAATAGATGTCCAAATGTGGGATATTTTCGGGTGTTACTTAAGTATTTCTGTCTTTCTGGACGGTTAAAATTGGGGTATAACGGTCGTGGAGACTAAGTCATCCATTTAACTGCTTTTTATCTAGACGCCCGCCCCTTTCTAGATAATCAACCTCTGCTAGTCTTCCTCTTCCAGAAGTCATTGGAAGGAGAAGCACTACAATGGTTCTCCACCCTCCCTGTAGATCACTTGTCGAACTTCTCGGCTGTAAGTGAAAAGTTCTTAGGCCGCTACGGTTACCAGAGGATCAGAACCCCCTCTATTTCAGATTTAACCATAGAGAGAATGAGGCCTAGGGAGGAATTTGAACAATACGTGTCTCACGGAATTTGATCAGAACTGGACCGGCCTGCAACTCACGGAATGTCAAGAAATTGACATGATGTAACAGAGCCTGAGTCCAGAGCTTCGTACGAGCCTTTCATATGGAGACTGCACTACGTATCAGCTTCTAATTGACCGCCACAACAGGATTTCCCGTTGTGCTTCCCCAGTAGTCCAAGCTCTGTCCCCACCTATCAGCCATAGGGTTGGACAACC
This sequence comes from Acorus calamus, assembly GCA_030737845.1. Classification (NCBI taxonomy): domain Eukaryota; kingdom Viridiplantae; phylum Streptophyta; class Magnoliopsida; order Acorales; family Acoraceae; genus Acorus; species Acorus calamus. The sequence continues at coordinate 10,113,996 of CM060876.1, read as the reverse complement.
GCCTCGTAAGGCACAAACCCCCACGGTAGAGGGGATCATCACCCAAGTATCGGCACTCTACCCAAACGGAGCACGAGTTCCTGATCGAGGAACGGCTCCGAGACAGTACACGTCCGGTTCATCCGGGTATGCTCCGCCTCGGCCAATCAACCAAAACTTCACTACTCGATCAATACCCGTCCCCGTGCTGACACAACAAAACCCGGTAATCCAAAGCTCCCCGGTCCAAAGCCCTGTAACTTCAAGACAAGGCCAACCTAGGACCCCTTTCTATTCCACCTTCCAGAGAAATCAAAACCTAAATCCTAGGCAGCCCACCCAAAATACTTATAATGAGGTCTCCCCTCCGACATCCTATGATAAAAGACGAACGGGAAAGAGGGACTCTTACCATCCCCTCCCAGAAACACTAACTAGGATTTTTAGGGTACTAATGGACACGAATAGTATCTCCCTCCCAGCTGCTAAACCTCCACTCCCCGGGGCCAGCAGATTGCGTTACTGTCAATACCACCAACAACATGGTCATACCATAGAACAATGCATTATTTTTCAGGATTTTATTTACGATTTAAATGACGACAGACGCCTTGATTGGGCCATGATAAAAAACCACTTAAACCAGGGCAATTCTTGAGCCTCCAAGCCACTTGGCATATTTACTGACCCATTGCCAGGTCACAACCAAGCATCCACCTCCGGAGCCCACATGGTAAACATGGTCAGAAGAGGGAGACAACCATCACCACAACCAAGCAGTTCAGAAGACGTCACTGACGATAGTCTGTCCGAAGAATCCGAGGAGGAAGAGCAGAACGAGCCCTTCCAGCTGAACCTCGACAACCATGACCTCGCCATACTCTATGACGAAGAAGGAGATGCAGTTCTCGCCCTGCCCGCAGTCATCAACATCAAGTCCGACGAAAGCGGACTAGAAAACCCGGGAGGAGACGAAGAAGAAGAACCCTTTGAGGAGATCCCCGAAGGAGCTAGCGAAGGACCCGAGGGAGGGGAATGTATGTCGGATGATCTGCATCCGGACGACAACGGGTCCTCCAAGAGCAATGACACTGTCGATGGCCCCCGCCGCCCAATGACCATATCATTCACTGACCAGGACCTCCCGGATCCTAGACTGCGAGTCTACCCCCTACACATCCACGGGCGACTTCAAATGTTGTGGCTAAACAACATCTTCATAGACCCAGGGTCAAGCATGAACATAATGACATGCTCCACCTACCAAAAGATACCCGGACTAGGCCGTCCTCCCGTCCAACCGGCCCACCATACTATTCAAGCTTTCAACCATACCGGGAAGACTCTCCACTGTCCCGGAACATTCGAGCTATCCGTCGGCCCTCTTATCTGTGAAGTGGCTTGCTTCGTGGCTGACATTTATACAAGGTACCCATTGATGCTAGGGTGACCATGGTTAGACAACATCCAAGCTATCTGTTCCCCCCGGCACCAATGCATTCGACTGCCCTTCATGAGTCACATACTGACAATCTAGGGAGAGGCACGCCTCCAGTACGAGAACGAGAACAACTGGGCAATACATAATATGTTCACACTAGCCCTGCGATAGGGGAACGAGGATGAAGGTGGTAGCCCATCTGGGTCCCCTTATAACGACAATTATCCCTCAGAAGGAACTGCCAGGACCCTGCACCCACCAACCAATCTTACGGAGCCCAACTCGATCAACTTCCTCCCCCATGAAGTCGCAAAAGCCGGAGCATGCTCTGCACCCCTCGCAATCACTGCCATACTCGGAGGGAGGGAATTCCGGCACATCCTCAACGACACAGGAGCGGAAACTAACGTTCTTAAATACTCTGCCTACCAAAAGCTAGAAGGCAGGGTTCCTAGATTGGAGCCCTCAGACGAATACATTTACGCCTTCGACAGCACGCGCAAGAACGCTTGCGGACTGATCACGCTCCCACTAAAGATCGGCCCGGTCTCCACCATTGTCAACTGCATGGTAATGAACATTCGATCACCCCACCCTCTGATTGTTGGGAGGACATGGCTCAACAGCATTGAAGCCGTCTCATCCACCCGACACCAATGTCTTCGCTTCCCGTACCGCGGGGAAGTGATATCCATATGGGGAGAGGCACGCTTTAACGAGACACGGGCCCAGAATTGGAGCGTATGTGCCATGCACATCCGGCTAGAGGTGCTCGCATGTTGGCAGCCAGGCTCCACCGACGAAGAACTACTCCATCAAGGAAGGCCCTTGAAGAGACTCAGGGAGGAAGAATTTGGGAATAGGGGACCCCCACCAGACATCAGCCGGCCACCAAAAAGAAGCTGACTCGAGGAGACAATACAAATCCAAGAGCCAGGTACCGATCCCCCCGGGTGAGCTTTCAACTCCTGTCCATATTTGTTTACAGCTTTTTCCAAAAAAATCAAAAGATAAAAATATTTGTTTACCATCTTTCACTTTCAACTCATGTACATATTTGTTTACAGCTTTTTCCAAAAAAAATCAAAAGATAAAAATATTTGTTTACCAGCTTTCGCTTTCATCACCCTATACATATTTGTTTACCTGCCTTCCGAAAAGAAACCAAAATCCAAAAAAAGAATACATGCTAATCAGCTTTCATTCCCCAACCTTGAACATACTTATTTCCAGCTTTATTTCCACTCTTTTTTCCAAAAAAATGTTTTCTAAAAACATGTTTTCAACACTCTCCTTCAAAACAAAAGTTTTACAAAACCATATTTCCACATTTCCAGACAAAATACTTTCCCAAACTTTTCTTTACCTGTTTACCAAAATAACGAAAATATGTACAAAATACATTTCCACTCTTCTTCAAAACAAAAACATTTTCCAAATCTGCGCTTCCACACTCTTCTTCAAAACAAAATATTTTACGAAGCCGTGATTCCATGATTTCCACCGAAAACGCTTTCCGAACTATCTTTCCATACTTTCCTTCTAAAAACAAAAAAAAATCATTTTCCAAACTTTATCTCCGTTCTTTCTCCAAAAAAAAACATATCTATTCGCCGACACAGACCCTTTTCAAAACTAAAATATGCATCTATTTCCACACTTTCGAAAACATAAAATATCGAAAATACCAAAAAGAGAGAAAAAGAAAAAAATGGGAAAAGACTAAGAGCGGCAGACCGTGCCCAGGCCTACCAAAGAAGGGTGGCAAGGGCATTTCAAAAGAAGGTAATAAAAAGAAAATTTGAAATCGGGGAATTAGTGCTTAAGCAAATCATGCCATCAAGACAGCCTCACCCGAGAGGGAAGTTGCAACCCACATGGGAGGGACCCTATGTGATCACCCATGCCTATTCCGGGAATGCCTATCGCCTGGTAGATGCCGAAGGAGTCGAGGTTCCAGGTTCGTGGAATGCACTTTATCTAAAGAAATTCTATGCATGAATAGCTTTTAATACATAAGAACTATTATTCTTTCTTCCTGCGATTTCCAACGTTTAGTACTAGATGATAGAATTATACGACTCTCAAAGATAAACTCGTATCTATTTGAACACATCTCCACCAAATCATGCCGTTTCCTTCACACACGTATAACTGGACTAGATTCACCTGATAGTAGAGAGATTGCCTACCCCGTAGACTGGGACAATTTAAAACCCCCAAAGCAAAACATCCCTTATTTCCGCCCCACTCGTATCAACCCTAGGTCAAAATGAGGAGTTACCTGGACCTAGCATATGTCCCAAAAACTGGCTCTGGCACTATACAAACACTTCTAGAGGGGAAGCATAAAAAGAATCGGGGTGAAAAACAGAAGAGCCCCCCCCTCAAATAAAAAAAAATCAGACAATGAGAGGCCAACAAAAGAAAATAACACCCAAATGAACGGGTTAAACTCTCTATTTTAGCAGGCTTTCACGCCTTTACGCACGGTATACGCTAGACAACGGCTATACCAGTACAGGTCCAAACAACGGACTGTACTTTCCATCCAAAATAGAAGTGATAAAAAGAAGAAAGCCAGAGGGACCTAGAAAGTAAGACATGTGCTAGACTGGGACAATTCTAAAATATTGCCCGAAAGGAAGATATTACTCTTACCCCATTCTCCCCCTCCATTTTTATTTCGCAATGGGATTCAAAATTGAACTATGTCTACCGGGAAAGGTAAAATTTTGACTAAAGGTAGATCATGTCCAGGTTTACAACTACACACACTCACATGATTTCATTTAGAAACTTGCCTATCCAAGGGAAGCTTATTTGACTCGACTCTTGGTACACTCATGGATTTTTCAGCATGTTTAGAATAATACGATTAAGCATTTGAAAACCATGAACATAGAAAAATCGACACCTAAGGCTTATACCTTTCAAATACAATCCTGGTTTGGACATAGGTGACCACAAGGGCTCCTCCATAGGCACTTGATAGTATCTTTTACTTCAGAAAGTCGAGAACATTGCCCTCTCACGCAAGAAACCATTGAAGAATTAAAATGCCCCCTTATGCCAATCATACTTACGCATAAGCTTGCATTTTTCTTTTCCGAAAACACCTTGGCATCCGATTTTTCTTGAAATATTAAAGATTGGCCCCCAGTACCTAAATATTAAAATTGTCCCCACTCATTTCATGCCCTTCCGCACATGCTTGAGTAGAAATTACTTCACTTTCACACATACTTAAAAGTTTTCTTGACTCACGCACTTGGAATCCCTTCCTTGCTTACTAAAGCATGGTCTCTCGCACTTTACTTTCTCGCATTATCTTTCCATTTCACCTTAAGATGGATTGCAGCCCTTGACAATTCAAGCAAGAAGGGCTCGAAAGTCAGTGCAGGGGCGCAATCTGGACAGATTTAACACTTGGTCCATGAAAGGAATGTTTTTATAGGTCTCGGAGGTTGAAACAGTCACAAAGGCTCTCAGCAACAACAAACAAGAAGCAAAATCAGAAGAATTGTCCCAGATAGGGGGCGGCTAAACCCGACTAGCCGCCCCTCACTGGGCGGCTAGTTTACACTAGCCGCCCCTGCCCTTTGTTTCAGGAAAGTATGCCCCAGGCAGGGGGCGGCTAAACACAACTAGCCGCCCCCCACTGGGCGGCTAGTTTACACTACCCGCCCCCTGCCTGCTACCTTGAAACCTGCTGTCAGCCCCATTTTAATCAAGTCTTCGTATCTCCAATACCTATCAAGAACATTTCTTTTCAAAATTGCATACACATATACGTTAATAAAACCAATACGTATACACTTCGAAAAACAACCCTGTCTCAAAATCACATATCCATCCATGAATCAAACCTATAAAAGCTGAGATTCACCTACACGCACATACGTATCCATAAAAATCCACGCTAAACTACTCTAAACCATGCATACAAAACGAGAAATTAAGTTGTCCCACCAAAACCATAAACATAGATTGTTTTTCTAAACCTAAGAGAGTGCATAAAAGAGAATCTTTTCCTTCAAAACGCTCCAAATTCTGCAGTCTTGAGCTATACTTCACCGAAATAATCACCTGAGTCAAAAAGAAAAGAAGAAAAGCATGAATTCCTTGCATATATACTATCCTTCTACCTAAAACCAAGACGCAAAGAAGCTATACCTCGGAGTTTCATCGTCATCTGCCGGAGGCTGAGTAGGAGGAACATCCTGCCTTGGCTGAGAAGGGAGCGGCGGCTGATGAGAAGACTGAACCTCTGGAACGTCAGAAGCTGCAGGAGTCTCTCGAACCAAAGACACGGCCCACGACTCCGAGACACTGAAGGACGAGAAGCACGGCTGAAGGTGGCCCCGATAGCCAAGGAAGGCGAGAAAGAATGGTCAGGCTCAAGTGGAAGAAGGTCGAGGTCCGCCTCGGTCATAGAGCCCCCTCCAACCAATTTTTCCCTCATAGTCGCCTCCCAAAGATGGACCTGCTGCATATCTCTGTCTCTCCACTCCAATCTCAGTCGGAGGCGACTCTCTGTCGCTCTAGCCCGGTCCTCGATGGCCCTCAACCTCTCCTCCAATTCCCGTGCCCTCGCCTCTGATGCCCTGAGCGCCTCTCGGTCCCTATCCCCGGCCGCCTGGAGCGAACGAACCAAGTCTCCCATCAAACCTCCAGGAACACCCGTCGAAGCCTCCAACTCCGACACCCTCATCTGGAGGGAGTCCCTCTCACGGCCTAGGGTGATGAGCCCCTCCTCTCTCGAAGCCATCATGGACCTCAGCCGGCCCGTCTCCTCCTCAGCTTGAGAAGCCCTACCCCTCGCCTGGCCCATCTCCATCCGTGTGGCCGTCAACTCACTCTGGGCCGCATCCAACTCCCTCGTCAGCTTGAGCTCGAGCTCAGAAACCATGGAAGGAGGAGGGGCGGAAGAAGAGGAAGCACCGTCGGCCCTCGCTCTCGACAGAGCATCCACCTGAGCCTCGAGGACCCGGACTTGGTCCTGCAAGCGTCCTCTCTGTACCCGCAACGCCTCTATCTGCCTGGCACGCACTTGGAGGTGCTCATTGGCGGTCTTGAGCCTCTTCTCCATCTCATTCAACTCAACCTGCAAAAATAAATACCATTCAAAAAATATTTAAGCAAAGGAAAACGGGGAAGAAGAGAAGGATTTTTAACTTACGTAGGCATCCGGGATCTCCTCCTCCATCGTTCCGAGGATACCCGCATACTCTTGACGATACCAAGCCAGATATTCGTCACTCGAAGTCACATCAGGACGACGCTCCACCAAGACGCCTCGGCTCATCCATCCCGCCACATATGTAGCATAATTCCTCTGGAGGTTCGTGTCCCGAGGAATCCCAGCCACCGGGATCGAGGGGCGCCGCGGCAGAGGATCGGGCACCCACTGATGATACCCAAGCTGGCGGACGACCCGGCTGATCGCATGAAACACGACCTCATTAAAATAGATCAACTAGACGTCTCGCGCCAGGGCCTCAGGAACCTCCCCCGAGTAAGGCCTCCACGTCATCTAAAAAAGGCATCAAAAGATAAGGAAGAGTGCTTAGCCAAAAGAAAACCAAATACAAGCCAAAGAAATTCGAAGAAAACTTATACATCTTCCTCCGACAAGACGCGGAAGGCCTCTCAGAATTGGGCGAGGCGGTGCAAACGGGAAGACCCCCGGGGTTCCCATCTCATAGCCCAAGGGAGGGCATGATCAAACGGCGCCAGAGTCGGGTGATCGATGACGAAGTGCTTGTACCCGAAGATCTAGCAAAGCAAGAGGAAAATTATCATAATCAAAGTGAGCTAAACCAAGAAAAAGACATTTACCACTTACACATACCTGAAGAAATGGCGCGAAGCCGCCAAGGTTCTTTCCCCCGGCCCTCTTGACTTTCTTCGAGAGCTCCGTAAAGAGATGGGCAAGCATCGCCGCTCCCCAGGCATATCGTCCCATGCCCTCCAGGTCCGTCATCAGCAAAAGAGAGTGAGAGGAAACCTTGTCGGAGGCCGTCGAGAAGAGGACCCGGCCGAAGAAGTAGAGAAAGAACGCCCTCAACTCCCTCCGTGCCCTCTGTGGGCACGCGGCCGCCTCTCTCGCCTCGATCATCGCCCGCCTCCTCTCGAAGCTAGCTGCAGCTTCGCCCTTCTGACGCTCCATAAAAGAACCATGGCCGTACTGCCCTGAAAGCCTCCCCAAGGGGATCCGGTTTAGCGTCCGCTCCCGCTCCACGAACTCCCATTCTCCGATCAACTCTCAGAAAAGCCCCCTATAATCCGCAAGGGTGGCCGCAATCACTGCCTCCCCCAAGACCGGAAGGCCGGTGATCCGATGAACGTCCTCGAGCGTCGGCATAACAGCGCCAGTAGGGAGGATGAGCGTGCAACTCTCCGGGTCCCATCTCTCCGCCAATGCATCCACATATGGGCGATGGACGTGGAACGGCTCAACCAGAAAGAAGGAACGGAAGCCCACTCCATCCACTAAGCTCCTCTCCTCCTGCCCCAAGGCATCATACCACCTCTTCATCCCGTGCCATAAAGTCCGGATACGATTCGACCGCTGCAAACAAACGAAGAAAAGATGGGTTAGTTAAAAAGGTGATCGAGAGGTAAGAATCCAAAACTTAAATATCATTTAGAGACCATGCTTAGCAAGGTAAAATTCTCATATCAAATGCAAAAGCATTCACGTAAGGGTTCACCTCCCATTGACCACAAAACTCTACTCAAATGATCACGCATGCAAAAAAAATATATATACCAAAAACCACAATGGTCACCACTTATGCTCTCTCTTGAAATCACGGCCTATCATGCTTATATACTTTCTCTAAACACACCTAAGCGTATGAAGAACACTTGGACCCGTGAAATGCATGCATACACTCCCTCATGCTCTACCACGACCAAACACGTACGAAGTCACATACACGTAGAAAAGTATCGCATGCAAGCATACTAGCCATATCATTTCTCTCTCCTTTATATGCATATAACAAACATGGATATATACAAAAATGCCCCCCCCTTTTTTTTTCTAGAAACAAACCTATATCAACATACAACATGCTTACGCATCCCACCGTGATTAACTTATACACCAAGCATGCCTATTGAAAAAATACACATATACGAGTATCATACGCTAAATCACTTGTTCATACCACCAAGACATGCACATACAACAAAATAAAAGGCTAAGACTAAAAGGTTAGGAACATACCACGGCCCGTGTGGACCCAGGAGCGTCCACCTTGGCCTTGTCAGGATCGTCCATCCCGTCGTCATCCTCCTCCTCATCATCCTCAAACACGGCCTCCTTGGCCTCAGCACCAACACCGGCCTCCGCAGCCCCGGTGCCCATACCCTCGGCCTCCCCGGCCTCATCCCTAGTATCTCCTGTCCCCTCCACCCTCCCCACACCAGAGATAAACTCTGCAAAAGCCCCCATAGCCCTACTTTCCTCCTCCTCAGCCGTGGCCTCTGTGGCCTCCCTATCCAACATCCCAACGTGGGCATCCAACGACGCCCTCACATCTTCACTGACTCCCTCGACCCCTACTCCCTTAGTTGCACCCTCAACCGATCCTCCAACTCCCGAAACCACCTCCTCGACCGCCACCGGTCGATCCCCACGCCTCCTCTTGCGTGTGTAGCCTATCATAATACTCCCAACCTCCGGGACCGCCCCTGAAGGCAAATCCCCAACCTCACCCGCAACGATGCCCATCGGTGTAGATACCCCAATTTTGACCGTCCAGAAAGACAGAAATACTTCAAGTAACACCCAGAAATATCCCACATTTGGACATCTATTAGAGAACCAAAGTAGAGAAAACCGGAAACCCTAGCCTTGACCTAAACCGGAAACCCTAACCGGAAATCCTAAACCCTAGCCTTGACCTAAACCGGAAACCCTAGCCCTAACCTAAACCTAAACCTAAACCCTACCCTAAGCCAGATCCTAGCCCCAAACCGGAACCCCACCTAAGAAAAGCCCTAAAGACCCAAAAACCCTGAGTCCCTGGCAAGGGGCGGCTAGACCTAACTAGCCGCCCCATACCAGGCGGCTAGTTATCACTAGCCGCCCCCCCTGGCCGACTTTGGACCAGTCCCCTGGATGGGACATAAAGCAGTATTAAATGCTGATCATTGCGGCGGGTCATTACCTTTAGCCGCCCTCTCTTGGCCGGATCAATCAAAGTAACTGACCCAAGCCACCGCTTGTCAGAGATGGGACGTTTGGCAGGTCATGATAGGGGCGGCTACCAGGAAGTAGCCGCCCCATTTTGGGTGGCTAGTTAGCACTAGCCGCCCTTCACCTGGACTCTGACAGAAGAACCAGAGAATTAATGAGAGGTCTAATCGAAGCCAACCCACTCCATTACCCCCTGGATATTCCCCTGCCTCTCTTTTACTATAAATTGAGGAGGTCCCAAGCCCAAATCAACATCACCAATTCCCAATCCACAATTGTCATTCACACATCCCCCAAATCCATTCCCTTCCACCACTAGAAATCCCAAGAGAGATAGAGAGATAGAGCCCCTTTTGTGAGAGAAAAATCCATTCCCTACACAAAAACACCCTCTCATTCCACCCTCCAGAAACCCGGGCTAAACCTAGCTTAGCCTCTGCCCAAAACCAAACCCATTTCCTACCGAAGTTCTGCCCAAACCAAACCAGGTCCCGGACGGCTAGACCCCAGTAGCCGCCCCTCACCAGACGGCTAGATCCCACTAGCCGCCCCATATCCATACCCCACCTGCACCCCTATGTCCCAAGACTCCTTTAGACAAGCCCCGGAAGCAGAATAGGATTACTTATTTTTCACCTACCCGAACGGAGCACGAGTTCCCGATCGAGGAACGGCTCCGAGACAGTACACACCCGGTTCAACTGGATATGCGCCGCCTCGGCAAGCTAATCAAAATATCACTCCTCGACCAATACCCGCCCCCATGCCGGCACGAATAAGTCCTACATTCCAAAACTTTATCAATCAGATCTCAGTACGCGTTGATCCTGTAAAAAATATTGGAAATCAAAAGTTAGAACCTACTGTACAACCCCTAATGGAAGAGCCAGAAGACCTGCCTAGGATCATTCCAGATGGCCTAATCCTTCCAGCACCTTCTCCGATACATCCAAACCCTATCAGACCTCTCCCCCTATACACAGAACAAATACCCGAGCCCTTCCTAGTTCTTCCCATAAAGGGAGGTCCCATCCGACCATTGAACTATTCCTCCCAGGCACCACCTGATCAACCCAATGGCAATGCAGCTATTGTTCTTCCTGCATGCCCCCCTGCTGCACCAAAGACACAATCCTTTGTTCCATGGCAACCACCACAAAGGAAAGCTATTCCTCCCCCATCGACCTATGAGTCTCCAGTACCAGAAGTTATTGAACCCGTAGAATTTCCAAAGCAGGACTCTGACAATGAAGAAGAGTTTTTGGCTGGAGAACTATCAGAACTCTTTTACCCTTCCCCAATACAACCTGAATCTATCATCCAATCCATACAACCGATTAAATCTGAATACCCCTTGTCTCTACCTACTCATGATCAAATCATATCGATGCCCATCGAACCTACCATGGTGGTCTCGGATGACTCACCTTCTGACTCATCAGATTCTGAGACTGATCGAGATCTGATTCAACCAATTATGCATATCTTTGAACCAGAACCACTCATATTTAAAAATGCACAATTTGAGGGAGCAGTCAAGCCATCCAAATTGCCGGACTTGCCATCTCATCTACCTAAGGAGCTCTTTCCTTCAGATCCCCCGCAATATCCAAATTAATTAGTCTATATGAGATCCATAAGCCCCTGATTACTCCAGTGGAAGAGTCTTCACTCCCGCTATTAGTAGGTCCTCAACATCATGGTGAACTGTGCTCTCTTGCACCTGTCGAGTCAATAGTCACCCCTGTGACTTGCTTTTCCACATCCACATCTTTATTGATTGACCCCCCTTTGAGGAAATATTCTCTTCCTACTAAGGGTTTATGGCAGATCAAGCACTACTTGCATTTTCAACAACATCTAGGCTTTGATATTCTAATAGATGCTGTCAGAATAGACAATGAACAACAGTGGTTGAGAAGGCGTCAAACGCGCTTCAAGATAGAGGAAAATCGATACACGATGAATGATACATCAGAAAATTCAAGTATCGTTCCCCTAAAGATCCTGCAATTTGACCCTCCATAGAGGACTCACCTTGCACCATCATTTCCTGGAGGCCACCCTTCAGTGCTAATATACTACCTTTTACCTGCTTTCTATTTCTAAATGTTTTACATGCTTTCTCAAACAAAGATAACAAAAAAAGATTTCTTTACCATCTTATGCTTTCAAACCCCTATATATATATCTGTCTACACGCTTTCAAAAACAAAAAAAAAAAACAAAAAAACAAAAACAAAAACAAAAAAACAAAACCAAACACTGGACGAGAAAAGATTAAGAGCGGCAGACCATGCCCTGGCCTACCAAAGAAGGGTGGCAAGGGCATTTGAAAAGAAGGTAATAAAAAGAAAATTTAAAATCGGGGAATTAGTACTTAAGCAAATCATGCCATCAAGATAGCCTCACCCGAGAGGGAAGTTGCAACCCACATGGGAGGGACCCTATGTGATCACCCATTCCTATTCCGGGAATGCCTACCGCCTGGTAGATGCCGAAGGAGTCGAGGTTCCAGGTTCGTGGAATGCACTTTATCTAAAGAAATTCCATGCATGAATAGCTTTCAATACTTAAGAACTGTTATTCTTTCTTCCTGCAATTTCCAGCGTTTAGTATTTGATGATAGAATTATAAGACTCTCAAAGAAAGACTTGTTTCTATTTGAACACATCTCCGCCAAATCATGCCGTTTCCTTCACACACGTTTGACTGGACTAGATTTACCGGATAGAAGAGAGATTGCCTACCCCGTAGACTCGTATTAACCCTAAGTTAAAATGAGGAGTTACCTGGACCTAGCATATGTCCCAAAAACTGGCTCTGGCACTATACAAACACTTCTAGAGGGGAAGCATGAAAAGAATCGGGGTGAAAAACAGAAGAGCCCCCCCCCTCAAATAAAAAAAAATCAGGCAATGAGAGTCCAACAAAAGAAAAATAACACCCTAGTGAACGGGTTAAACTCTCTATTTAGCAGGCATTCACGCCTTTACGCACGATATACGCTAGACAATGGCTATACCAGTACAGGTCCAAACAACGGACTGTACTTTCCATCCAAAATAAAGAAGTGATAAAAAGAAGAAAGCCAGAGGGACCTAGAAAGTAAGACATGTGCTAGACTGGGACAATTCTAAAATATTGCCCGAAAGGAAGATATTACTCTTACCCCATTCTCCCCCTCCATTTTTATTTCGCAATGGGATTCAAAATTGAACTATGTCTACCGGGAAAGGTAAAATTTTGACTAAAGGTAGATCATGTCCAGGTTTACAACTACACACACTCACATGATTTCATTTAGAAACTTGCCTATCCAAGGGAAGCTTATTTGACTCGACTCTTGGTACACTCATGGATTTTTCAGCATGTTTAGAATAATACGATTAAGCATTTGAAAACCATGAACCTAGAATCGACACCTAAAGCTTATACCTTTCAAAAACAATCCTGGTTTGGACATAGGTGGCCACAAGGGCTCCTCCACAGGGACTTGATGGTATCTTTTACTTAAGAAAGTCGAGAACATCGCCTTCTCACATAAGAAATCATTGAAGAATTAAAATGCCCCCTTATGCCACTTACACTTACGCATAAGCTTGCATTTTCCTTTTCCAAAACACCTTGGCATCCGATTTTCTTGGAATATTAAAGTTAACCCCCCGTAACTGAATATTAAAATTGTCCCCACTCATTTCATACCCTTCCGCACATGCTTGAGAGGAAATTGTCCCACCTTTTACACATACTTAAGAGTTTTTCTTCACTCACGCACTTAGAATCCCTTCCTTGCATACTAAAGCATGGTCTCCCGCACCTTACTTTTTCGCATTATCTTTCCATTTACCTTAAGATGGATTGTAGCCCTTGACAATTCAAGCAAGAAGGGCTTGAAAGTCAGTGCAGGGGCACAATCCGGACAGATTTAACACTTGGTCCATGAAAGGAATGTTTTTATAGGTCTCGGAGGTTGAAACAGTCACAAAGGCTCTCAGCAGCAGCAGACAAGAAGCAAAATCAGAAGAATTGTCCCAGACAGGGGGCGGCTAAACCCGACTAGCCGCCCCTGCCCTTTGTTTAAGGAAAGTATGCCCCAGGCAGGGGGCGGCTAAACACAACTAGCCGCCCCCAGCCTGCTACCCTGAAACCTGCTGTCAGCCCCATTTTAATCAAGTCTTCGTGTCTCCAATACCTATCAAGAACATTTCTTTCCAAAATTGCATACAAACACATTTCATACACATATACATTCATAAAACCAATACGTATACACTTCGAAAAACAACCATATCTTAAAATCACATGTCCATCCATGAATCAAACCTATAAAAAGCCGAGATTCACCTACACGCACATACATATCCATGAAATTCCATGCTAAAATACTCTAAACCGTGCATACAAACGAGAAATTAAATTGTCCCACCAAAACCATAAACATAGATTGTTTGTCTAAACCTAAGAGAGTGCATAAAAGAAAATCTTTTCCTTCTAAAACGCTCCAAACTCCGAAGTCTTGAGCTATACTTCACCGAAATAATCACCTGAGTCAAAAACAAAAGAAGAAAAGCATGAATTTATCGCATATATACTATTCTTCTACTTAAAACCAAGACGCAAAGAAGCTATACCTCGGAGTGTCATCATCATCTGCCGGAGGTTGAGTGGGAGGAACTGCAGGAGTCTCTCGAACGTCAGGAACTGCAGGAGTCTCTCGAACTGAAGACGCGGCCCTCGCGTATATCCCACGACTCCGAGACACCGAAGGTTGAGACGCACGGCTGAAAGTGGCCCCGGTAGCCAAGGAAGCCGAGAGAGAATGGTTAGGCTCAAGCGGAAGGAGGTCGAGGTCCGCCTCGGTCATAGAGCCCCCTCCAACCAACATTCCCCTCATAGTCGCCTCCTAGAGATGGACCTGTTGCATATCTCTGTCTCTCCTCTCCAATCTCTGTCAGAAGCGACTCTCTGTCCCTCTAGCCCGATCCTCGGCGGCCCTCAACCTCTCCTCCAGCTCCCGCGCCCTCACCTCTGATGCCCTGAGCGCCTCTCGGTCCCTATCCCCGGCCGCCTAGAGCGAACGAACCAAGTCCCCCATCAAACCTCCAAGAACGCCCGTTGAAGCCTCCAACTCCGACACCCTCATCTGGAGGGAGTCCCTCTCACGACCTAGGGTAATGAGCCCCTCCTCTCTCGAAGCCATCATGGACCTCAGCCGGTCCGTCTCCTCCTCAGCCCGAGAAGCCCTACCTCTCGCCTGGCCCAGCTCCATCCGTGTGGCCGTCAACTCGCTTCGGGCCGCATCCAACTCCCTCATCAGTTCGAGCCCCTGCTCGGAAACCATGGAAGGAAAAGGGGCGGAAGAAGAGGAAGCACCGTCGGCCCTCACTCTCAATAGAGCATCCACCTGAGCCTCGAGGACCCGGACCTGGTCCTGCAAGCGTCCTCTCTGTACCCGCAACACCTCTATCTACCTGGCCCATGCATGGAGATGTTCATTGGCGGTCTTGAGCCTCTTCTCCATCTCATTCAACTCAACCTGCAAAAGAGAACACCAGAGAGTTGGCGGTCTTAAGCCTCTTCTCCATCCCATCCTCCCTCCGCACGCCGGAGATAAACTCTGCAAAAGCCCCCATAGCCCTGCTTTCCTCCTCCTCAGCCCTGGCCTCGGTGGCCTCCCTATCCAACATCCCAACGAAGGCATCCAACGACGCCCTCACATCTTCACCGACTCCCTCAACCCCTACTCCCTCAGTTGCACCCTCAACCGATCCTCCGACCCCCGAAACCACCTCCTCGGCCAGCACCGGTCGATCCCCACGCCTCCTCTTGCGTGTATAGCCTATCATACTCCCCCTACCTCCGGGACAGCCCCCGAAGGCAAATCCCCAACCTCACCCGCACCAATGTCCACCGGCGGCACCTCCGTCGAACCCATAGCCTCCCCCACGGCCTCGACCTCCAGCCTATCACTCTCCGATGATGAAGAGCTCGGGCTATGCTCTCCACGAGCCACCCGTGGTCGCTTTCCCCTCGAAACGATCGCCTTCGACCTCGTCATCTTCCTTGATTTGAAAAGAAAAAGGGGAACCCAAACCTAGGGTTTCGAAATCAAGAGAAAGAGAGAAGGATTGAGGTCGAAATCCAGGAAAGAAAGGCAAAGGAATCAAGGTTTCTCAGTTTAAAATGAAGAAGAAGAAGAGAGGTGGGAAGAAAAACCGTTTTGAAATGTATGGAGAGAGAGAGGGTCTTTTCGGTTATAAGGGACCCAGTCAAGGGGCGGCTTCCCTCTCGGGCGGCTAGTTACAACTAGCCGCCCCTCCCAGTTTCTCTGTTTTCATTTAAAACCCCCTTCCAATCTCTTTTCAGCCCTAAATTCCAAGGTTCTCCATACCAAACAGCCATGTATTGGCTTATTTCCAGACACTACTTGATCAAACACGACTTTCTTGAAGTTTTGCCACACTTTCAGTACCGTTCAAATTTAAATTTCTTCAGTTCTGGTTCTTTTCCAGAGTTCTTATCCTTCGGATGATCCAATTCACCAAAGTCAACCTTTACTTGCTTTCTGTCAGCGATATCCCCTCCTTGCTGTGTTTTCCGAAGCACGGGAATGGTAGGCACGAGGAAACTGACGCTGGGCTGCTCCGCGCACGATAGCTAAGAACCCCGACCGCGGGTTAGATCACTCACCATTTACCTTTTCTCGCCTTCCACCTGGATCATCCTTCCGGTTAAAAATTCTAAGTCAAGTCCTAGCCTCTGACGGTCTAAATCAACTCCCCGAATAGTACTGTTCGTATTGGCATAACTTCTTGAAGGTCGGGCCGGCCAAAATAGGGGTCTCTTTCCTTATCATCGGTCGAAGTCTTTCCTGCTTCGCACAAAGACTCCGTCCGATGAGGGACAATTGTAGATACCCCAATTTTGACCGTACAGAAAGACAGAAATACTTCAACTAACACTTGGAAATATCCCACATTTGGATATCTATTATAGAACCAAAGTTCAGGAAACCGGAAACCCTAGCCTTGACCTAAACCGGAAACCCTAACCGGAAACCCTAAACCTTAACCTTGACCTAAACCGGAAACCCTAGCCCTGACCTAAACCTTAACCTAAACCCTACCCTAAACCAGACCCTGGCCCCTAACCGGAACCCCACCTAAGAAAAGCCCTAAAGACACAAAAATCCTAAGTCCCTGGCAAGGGGTGGCTAGACCTAACTAGCCGCCCCCCCTGGCCGACTTTGGACCAGTCCCTTGGATGGGACATAAAGCAGTATTAAATGTTGATCATTGCGGCGGGTCATGACCTTTAGCCGCCCTCTCTTGGCAGGATCAATCCAAGTAACCGACCCAAGCCACCGCTTGTCAGAGATGGGACGTTTGGCAGGTCATGATAGGGGCGGCTACCAGGAAGTAGCCGCCCCATTTTGGGTGGCTAGTTAGCACTAGCCGCCCTTCACCTGGTCTCTGACAGAAGAACCCGAGAATTAATGAGAGGTCTAATCGAAGCCAACCCACTCCATTACCCCCTGGATATTCCCCTGCCTCTCTTTTACTATAAATAGAGGAGGTCCCAAGCCCAAATCAACATCACCAATTCCCAATCCACAATTGTCATTCACACATCCCCCAAATCCATTCCCTTCCACCACTAGAAATCCAGAGAGAGAGAGAGAGAGAGAGCCCCCTTTTGTGAGAGAAAAATCCATTCCCTACACAAAAACACCCTCTCATTCCACCCTCCAGAAACCCGGGCTAAACCTAGCTTAGCCTCTCCCCAAAACCAAACCCATTTCCTACCGAAGTTCTGCCCAAGCCAAACCAGGTCCCGGACGGCTAGACCCCAGTAGCCGCCCCTCACCAGACAGCTAGAACCCACTGGCCGCCCCATATCCATACCCCACTTGCACCCCTATGTCCCAAGACTCCTTTAGACAAGCCCCGGAAGTAGAATAGGATTACCTATTTTTCACCTCTGTGTACGGTATATCCGTGTCTCAGAGCGGAGACCCCACAAACTCCCCGTGTAGGCGATCAAATCCAACCCGACCCTTTTCCTGCTTTTAGAAAAAGTAGGTGGCGATCACACAAACCCCCGGAATCCTCTTGAGCTGCTATTGGGTGCCTCAACCAGGAACGACACCCTCACCCCTTCCGAGAAGACGATCCAACCGAGCCCGCCAAGGCATGCATTCGATCCGAATCCCCGAAGAACCCCCACTCCCGACGCAATTTGGGATCCATTTCGAGGACACCGACAACCGGCGGCACCTCCGTCGTACCCATACCCTCCCCCACGGCCTCGACCTCCGGCCCATCGCTCTCCGATGAGGATGAGCTTGGGCTACGCTCTCCACGAGCCACCCGTGGTCATTTTCCCCTCGAAACGATCGCCTTCGACCTCGTCATCTTCTCGATTTAAAAAGAAAAAGGAGAACCCAAACCTAGGGTTTCGAAATCAAGAGAAAGAGAAAGGATTGAGGTCGAAATAGAGGAAGAAAAGGCAAATAAATCAGGGTTTTTGGGTTTGAAACCGAAGAAGAGAAGAAGAAGAGGGAGAGAAACCATTTTTGAAAAATGGAAAGAGAGAGGGTCCCTTTTCGGTTATATGGGATCCAGTCTAGGGGCGGCTACACGCTGTAGATACCCCAATTTTGACCGTCTAGAGAGAAATACTTCAAGTAACTCACGGAAATATCCCACAGTTGGACATCCAATGGAGAACCAAAGGTTCGGTAAACCGGAAACCCTAAACCTAGCCTAGACCTAAACCTAAACCGGAAACCCTAACCCTAGCCTAGACCTAAACCTAAACTGGAAACCCTAACCCTAACCTAAACCTAAACCTAAAACCTAAATCGGAAACCCTAACTCTAAAAACCCAAAACCCTAGAACCCCAAGTCCCTGGAAAGGGGCGGCTAGCCCTAACTAGCCGCCCCATACTAGGCAGCTAGTTTACACTAACCGCCCCACTGACCGCCCCCTGGCCGACTTTGGACCAGTCCCGTGGATGGGACATAAAGAAGTATTAAATGCTGATCATTGCAGCGGGTCATGACCTTTAGCCGCCTTCTCTTGGCTGGATCAAATCAAGTAACTGACCCAAGCCACCGCCTATCAGAGATGGGACGTTTGGCAAGTGATGATAGGGGCGGCTACCAGAAAGTAGCCGCCCCATCCTGGGCGGCTAGTTAGCACTAGCCGCTCTTCACCTGGTCTGTGACAGAAGAACCAGAGAATTAATAAAGGGTCTAATCGAAGCCAACCCACTCCATTAATAGAGGAGGTCCCAAGCCCAAATACAACATCACCGATTCATAGCAACCATTCAACACCAACATCCCACAATTCACATTCCCTTTCCCCACTAGAAATCCCAAGAGAGAGAGAGAGAGAGAGAGAGCCCCTTTTGTGAGAGAAACACCCATTTCCCTACATAAAATACCCTCTCATCCCACCCTCCAGAAACCCGGGCTAAACCTAGCTTAGCCCCTGTCCAAAACCAAACCCATTTCCTACCAAAGTTCTGCCCAAACCAGACCAGGCTCCGGACGGCTAAACCCTAGTAGCCGCCCCTGACCAGACGGCTCAAACCCACTAGCCGCCCCATATACACACCCCACTTACACCCCCTATGTCCCCAGACTCCTTTAGTCAAGCCACGAAAGCAGAATAGGATTATCTGTTTTTCACCTCTGTGTACGGTATATCCGTGTCTCTGAGCGGAGACCCCATAAACTCTCCACGTAGGCGATCAAATCCAACCCCACCCCTTTTCCTGCTTTTTAGAAAAAGCAGGTGGCGATCACAAACCCCTGAATCCTCTTGAGCCGCTATCGGGCGCCTCAACCAGGAACGACACCCCTCACCCTTCCGAGAAGGCGATCCGACCGAGCCCACCAGGGCACGCATCCGATCCGAATCCCCGAAGAAACCCCACACACGCACGCGCACACCCGCGCACCGCCGGGACCCTTTCCGAAAGCACCGACCAACGCAAACGCGGCCGTTCGGAGGCCTCCCCGACGACGACACCGACACACGCGAGTAGCCGCACCCTCTCGGGCGGCTAGTTACAACTAGCCGCCCCTCCCAGTTTTCTACTTTCACTTAAAACCTTTTTCCCAATCTCTTTTCAGCCCTGCATTCCAAGGTTCTCCATACCAAACAGCCATGTATTGGCTTATTTCCAAGCACTACTTGATCAAACACGACTCTCCCGAAGTTTTGCCACACTTTCAGTACCATTCCAATTCAAATTTCTTCAGTTCTGGTTCTTTTCTAGAGTTCTTGTCCTTCGGACGATCCAATTCACCAAATCAACTTTTAGTTGCTTTCTGTCGGCAATATCCCCTCCTTGCTGAGTTTTCCGAAGCACGGGAACGATAGGCACGACGAAACTGACGCTGGGCTGCTCCGCGCATGATAGCTAAGAACCCTGACCGCGGGTTGGATCACTCACCATTTACATTTCCCTGCCTTGCACCTTGATCATCCTTCCGATTAAAAACTCTAAGTCAAGACCTAGCCTCTGACGGTCTAAATCAACTCCCTGAATGGCACTGTTTGTATCGGCATAAATTCTTGATGGTCGGGCCGGCCAAAATAGGGGTCTCTTTCGTTATCATCGGTCGAAGTCTTTCCTGCTTCGCACAAAGACTCCGTCCGATGTGGGACAATTGTAGATACTCCAATTTTGACCGTCCAGAAAGACAGAAATACTTCAAGTAACACCCAGAAATATCCCACATTTGGACATCTAGTAGAGAACCAAAGTTCAAGAAATCAGAAACCCTAACCCTGGCCCTGACTTAAGCCCTAAACCTTAACCCTGGCCCTGACTTAATCCCTAAACCCTAACCCTAGCCCTAACCTAAACCTAAACTCTAACCCTAGCCCTAACCTAAACCGGAAACCCTAAACCTAGCCCTAACCCAAACCAGAACCCCACTTAAGAAAAACCCTAAAACCCAAAACCCTGGGTCCCTGGCAAGGGGCGGCTAGACCTAACTAGCCGCCCCACACCAGGTGGCTAGTTAGCACTAGCCGCCCCCCTGGCTGACTTTGGACCAGTCCGCTGGATGGGACATAAAGCCGTATTAAATGCTGATCATTGCGGCGGGTTGTGACCTTTAGCCGCCCCCTCTTGGCCGGAGCAATCCAATTAACCGATCCAAGCCACCGCTTTTCAGAGATGGGACGTTTGGCAGGTCATGATAGGGGCGGCTACCAGGAAGTAGCCGCCCCATCCTGGGCGGCTAGTTAGCACTAGCCGCCCTTCACCTGGCCTCTGACAAAAGAACCAGAGAATTAATGAGGGGTCTAATTGAAGTCAACCCACTCCACTACCCCCTGGATATTCCCCTGCCTCTCTTTTACTATAAATAGAGGGGGTCCCAAGCCCAAATACAACATCAACAAAAATCCACAATCAACAATTCACATCCACCCCCAACCCACAATCCTCACTTGACCATTCCCTTTCCACTACTAGAAATCCCAAGAGGGAGAGAAAGAGAGCCCTTTTTCTGAGAGAACCCCATTCCCTACACAAAGCACCATCTCATTCCACCCTCCAGAGAACCGGGCTAAACCTAGCTTAGCCTCTGTCCAAGACCAAACCCATTTCCTACCGAAGTTCTGTCCAAACCAACCCATGCCCCGGACGGCTATAACCTAGTAGCCGCCCCTCACCAGACGGCTGGATCCCACTAGCCGCCCCCTATCCACACCCCGTTTACATCCCTATGTCCCAAGACTCCTTTAGTCAAGCCATGGAAGCAAAATATGATTACCTGTTTTTCACCTATGTGTACGGTATATCCGTGTCTCAGAGCGGAGACCCCACAAACTCCCCACGTAGGCGATCAAAGCCAACCCAACCTTTTCCTGCTTTTAGAAAAAGCAGGCGGCGATCACACAAACCCTGTGAATCATCTTGAGCCGCTGTCTGGCGCCCTAACCAGTAATGGCACCCTCACCCTTCCGAGAAGGTGATCCGACCGAGCCCGCTAGGGCACGCATTCCGATCCGAATCCCCGAAGAACCCTTACACACGCACCCCACCCACATCGCGGATTTTTCAACACCCAACGAAAATCCGACGCCGACAATAACCGAAAAGGGACCCTCTCTCTCTCCATATATTTTAAAATGGTTACTCTTCCCTCTTCTCTTCTTCTTCTTCATTTTAAACCGAGAAACCTTGATTCCTTTGCCTTTTCTTCCTCCATTTCAACCTCAATCCTTTCTCTTTCACTTTATTTTGAAACCCTAGATTTGGGTTCTCCTTTTTCTTTTCAAAACGAGGAAGATGACGAGGTCGAAGGCTATCGTTTTGAGGGAAAACGACCACGGGTGGCTCGTGGAGAGCGTAGCCCGAGCTCTTCATCATCGGAGAGCGGTAGGCCAAAGGTCGAGGTCATGGGGGAGGCTTTGGGTACGACGGAAGTCCGGTTGAGGGTGCAACCGAGGGAGTAGGGGTCGAGGGAGTCAGTGAAGAGGTGAGGGCATCGTTGGATGCCTTTGTTGGGATGCTGGATAGGGTGGCCATAGAGGCCAGGGCTGAGGAGGAGGAAAGCAGGGCTATGGGGGCTTTTGCGGAGTTTATCTCCGGTGTGGGGAGGGTGGAGGGGACTGGAGAGGCTAGGGATGAGGCCGGGGAGGCCGAGAGTATGGGCACCGGGGCTGCAGAGACCGGTGTTGGTGTTGGGGCTGAGGCCAAGGAGGCTGTGTTCGAGGAGGATAACGAGGAGGGGGATGACTACGGGATGGACGATCTCGACTGTAGATACCCCAATTTTGACCGTCCAGAAAGACAGAAATACTTCAAGTAACACCCGAAAATATCCCACATTTGGACGTCCAAGGAGAGAACCAAAGGTTCGGGAAACCGGAAACCCTAACCCTAGGCTTGACCTAAACCCTAACCCTAGCCTTGACCTAAAATCATAAACCCTAACCCTAGCCTTAGAACCATAAGACCCAAAAACCCTGAGTCCTTGGCAAGGGGCGGCTAGACCTAACTAGCCGCCCCATACCAGGCGGCTAGTTATAACTAGCCGCTCCCCTGGCCGACTTTGGACCAGTCCCCTGGATGGGACATAAAGCAGTGTTAAATGCTGATCATTGTGGCGGGTCATGACCTTTAGCCGCCCTCTCTTGGCCGGATCAATCCAAGTAACCGACCCAAGCCACAGCTTGTCAGAGATGGGACGTTTGGCAGGTCATGATAGGGGCGGCTACGAGGAAGTAGCCGCCCCATCCTGGGCGGCTAGTTGGAACTAGCCGCCCTTCACCTGGTCCTGACAGAAGATCCAGAGAATTAATGAGGGGTCTAATCAAAGCCAACCCACTCCATTACCCCCGGGATATTCCCCTGCCTCTCTTTTACTATAAATAGAGGAGGTCCCATGCCCAAATACAATATCAACAATCACCAATCAGCACCCAACAATTCACAACACAATTCACGTTTCCAATCCCAACCTACTTCCCTTCCCCCACTAGAAATCCCAAGAGAGAGAGAGGGAGAGAGCCCCTTTTGTGAGAGAAATATCCATTCCCTACATAAAATACCCTCTCATCCCACCCTCCAGAAACACGGGCTAAACCTAGCTTAGCCTCTGTCCCAAAATGAAACCCATTTCCTACCGAAGCTCTGCCCAGACCAAACCAGGCCCCAGACGGCTAAACCCTAGTAGCCGTCACTCACCAGACGGCTATATCCCATTAGCCGCCCCATATCCACACCCCGTTTTGCACCCCTTTGTCCCAAGACTCCTTTAGTCAAGCCACGGAAGCAGAATAGGATTACCTGTTTTTCACCTCTGTGTACGGTATATCCGTGTCTCAGAGCGGAGACCCCACAAACTCCCCACGTAGGTGATCAAATACAACCCAACCCTAAGTAGGTGGTGATCACAAAACCGTGGAGTCCTCTTGAGCCGCTATCGGGCGCCTCAACCAGGAATGACACCCTCACCCTTCCGAGAAGACGATCTGACTGAGCCCGCCAGGGCAAGCATCCGATCCGAATCCCCGAAGAACCCCCACACACGCACACGCACACCCCGCGCACTCGTCGGATCCCCACCTCTGACACATTTGGGAAAGATTCCGACGATACCGACAAATCTGGCGATCACGATGGGACCTCCCTCATGAAAAATAACAAATGGTAATCCTCTTCTGCCCCCTTTTACAAGCTTGACTAGAATGCTATCAACCCTCTAGGAAGGTTAGAGTTTCCCACCCCTCGAATCGGATCGTCCTCTAATTCACACCACAACATCATTTACTGCTTTGTAAGCCACACACCGCTGCGCAACCCTTTGCTGCTTTGTAAGCCGCACACCGCTGCGCAATCCTTTACTGCTTTGTAAGTCGCACACCGCTGCGCAATCCTTTACCACTTTGTAAGTCGTACACCGCTGCGCAATCCTTTACTGATTTGTAAGCCGCACACCGCTGCGCAACCCTTTAGTGCTTTGTAAGCCGCACACCGCTGCGCAATCCTTTACCGCTTTGTAAGCCGCACACCGCTGCGCAATCCTTTACTGCTTTGTAAGCCACACACCGCTGCGCAATCCTTTACTGCTTTGTTTACTGCTTTATATCTGCATTAATTCTCTTGAACCATTTCACACACATCATGGAATCCCGCATAGAGGAGGAGATACTAGAGGAAAGAATCCACCAAGAGGGTCAGGCCACGCAATTCCTGACCCATCTAGAGGAAAAGATGGCCAGTCTAGGATACCAATCCATAGAGGACATGTTTCATGACCTCGCCGACTACCGCCAGGTCGAAACCCTCAGACAGGAGGCCCCTGTCGAAACCCCCAAGGCCGTTCCCAAAACCCCGTTCACACCCAGCCACTCGGTCAACCCAAGCCTTTTTTCGTTCACCCCCCTTTCCCCGCGAATCCAATATTCCCAACCATTTCCACCCCACGCCCCTACCAGGCCACCGAAAACCCGGGACCGCTAGGTAGCCCTCCCAGGGGAGAAACGCTGGATGAAACCATCCGGACAATCCTCTCCGAGACTGGTCCCTCTGCCCCCAAGCATATGTCTCTACATAACCTGAGACAAATCCCGTCAGTCCATCTACCGGAGGGATTCAAAATCCCCAAATTTTGCCAGTATAACGATCGTGGCGACCCAGACATTCATTTAACTGCCTTTTATCTAGACGCACGCCCGTTTCTAGATAATCAACCTCTGCTAGTCTTCCTCTTCTAGAAATCATTGGAAGGAGAAGCACTACAATGGTTCTCCACCCTCCCTGTAGATCACTTGTCGGATTTCTCGGCTGTAAGCGAGAAGTTCTTAGGCTGCTACGGTTACCAGAGGATCAGATGGCGCACACTTGTCCACCGAACCGGCCTGCAACTCACAGAATGTCAAGAAATTGACATGATGTCACAGAGCCTGAGTTCAGAGCTTCGTACGAGCCTTTCATACGGAGACTGCACTACGTGTTAGCTTTTAATTGACCGCCACAACAGGATTTCCCGTTGTGCTGCCCCAGTAGTCCAAACCCAGTCCCCACCTATCAGCCATAGGGTTGGACAACCGCCTCGTAAGGCGCAAACCCCCACGTTAGAGGGGATTATCACCCAAGTATCGGCACTCTACCCGAACGGAGCACGAGTTCCTGATCGAGGAACGGCTCCGAGACAATACACGTCCGGTTCATCCGGGTATGCGCCGCCTCGGCCAAGCAACCAAAACTCCACTACTCGATCAGTACCCGTCCCCGTGCCGACACAACAAAACCCGATAATCCAATGTTCCCCGGTCCAAAACCCTGAAAATTCAAGACGAGGCCAGTCCCCTTTCTGTTCCAGTTTCCTGAGAAATCAGAACCTAAATCCTAGGCAGCCCACCCAAGATACTTATAATGAGGTCTCCCCTCCGACATCCTATGATCAAAGACGAACGCAAAAGAGGGACTCTTACCGTCCCCTCCCAGAAACACTAACTAAAATTTTTAGGGTACTGATGGACACAAATAGTATCTCCCTCCCAGCTGCTAAACCTCCACTCCCCGGGGCCAGCAGGCTGCGTTACTGTCAATACCACCAACAACATGGTCATACCGTAGAACAATGCATTGTTTTTCAGGATTTTATTTACGATTTAAATGACGACAGGCGCCTTGATTGGGCCATGATAAAAAACCACTTAAACCAAGGCAATTCTCGAGCCTCCAAGCCACTTGGCATATTTACTGACCCATTGCCAGGTCACAACCAAGCATCCACCTCCGGAGCCCACGTGGTAAACATGGTCAGAAGAGAGAGACAGCCATCACAACAACCAAGCAGTCCAGAAGACGTCACTGATGACAGTCTGTCCGAAGAATCCGAGGAGGAAGAGCAGAACGAGCCCTTCCAGCTGAACCTCGACAATCATGACCTCGCCATACTCTATGGCTAAAGAGAAGATGCAGTTCTCGTCCTGCCCGCGGTCATCGACATCGAGTCCGACGAAAGCGGACTAGAAAACCCAGGAGGAGATGAAGAAGAAGAGCCATGTGAGGAGATCCCCGAAGGAGCTAGTGAAGGACCCGAGGGAGGGGAATGTACGTTGGATGATCTGCATCCGGACGACGACGGGTCCTCCAAGAGTACCGACACTGTCGATGGCCCCCGCCGCCGAATGACCATATTGTTCACTGACAGAGACCTCCCAGACCCCAGATTGCGAGTCTACCCCCTACACTTCCGCGGACGACTTCAAATGTTGTGGCTAAATAACATCTTTGTAGACCCAGGGTCAGGCAAGAACATAATGACATGCTCTACTTACCAAAAGATACCTGGACTAGGCCGTCCTCCCATCCAACCGGCCCACCATACTATCCAAGCTTTCAACCATACCGAGAAGACTCTTCGCGGCCCCGAAACATTCGAGCTATCCGTCGACCCCCTTATCTGTGAAGTGGCTTGCTTCGTGGCTGACATTGATACAAGGTACCCATGCCATTGATGCTAGGGCGACCATGGTTAGACAACATCCAAGCTATCTGTTCCCCCCGACACCAATGCCTTCGACTGCCCTTCTTGAATCATATACTGACAATCTGGGGAGAAGCACGCCTCCAATACGAGAACGAGAACAACTGGGCAATACATAATATGTTCATACTAGCCCTACGACCGGGGAATGAGGATGAAAGTGGTAGCCCACCTGGGTCCCCTTATAACGACAACTATCCCTTGGAAGAAGCGGCCAGGACCCTGTGTCCACCAAGCGATCTTATGGAGCCCAACTCGATCACCTTCCTCCCCCATGAAGTCGCAAAAGCCGGAGCACGCTCCGCAACCCTCGCAATCACTGCCATACTCGGAGGGAGGGAATTCCGGCACATTCTCATCGACACGGGAGCGGAAACTAACGTTCTTATATATTCCGCCTACCAAAAGCTAGAAGGCAGGGTTCCTAGATTGGAACCCTCAGACGAATACATTTACGCCTTCGACAGCACGCACAAGAACGCTTGCGGACTAATCACGCTCCCACTAAAGATCGGCTCGGTCTCCACCATCGTTAACTGCATGGTAATGAACATTCGATCGCCCCACCCTCTGATTGTTGGGAGGACATGGCTCAACAGCATCGAAGCCGTCTCATCCACCCGACATCAATGTCTTCGCTTCCCGTACCGCGGGAAAGTAGTATCCATATGGGGAGAAGCACTCTTTAACGAGACACGGATCCAGAATTGGAGCATCTGTACCATGCGCATCCGGCTAGAGGTGCTCGCATGTTGGCAGCCAGGCTCCACCGACGAAGAACTGCTCCATCAAGGAAGGCCCTTGAAGAGACTCAGGGAGGAAGAATTTGGGAATAGGGGACCCCCACCAGACATCAGCCGGCCGCCAAAAAGAAGCCGACTCGAGGAGGCAATACAAATCCAAGAACCAGGCACCGATTCTCCTGGGTGAGCTTTCTACTCCTATACATATTTGTTTACAGCTTTTTCAAAAATAGAAAAGATAAAAATATTTGTTTACCAGCTTTCGCTTTCAACTCCTGTACATATTTGTTTACAGCTTTTTCAAAAATCAAAAAGATAAAAAATATTTGTTTACCAGCTTTCGCTGTCAACTCCTGTATATATTTGAATACAGCCTTTTCCAAAAATCAAAAGGATAAAAATATTTGTTTACCAGCTTCCATTTTCATCACCCTATACATATTTGTTTACCTGCTTTCCGAAAAGAAACCAAAATCCAAAAATACATGCTAATCAGCTTTCATTCCTCAATCCTGAACATACTTGTTTCCAGCTCTATTTCCCAAAAAAAAAATGTTTTCTAAAAACATGTTTTCCACACTCTCCTTCAAAACAAAGCTATACAAAACCATATTTCCACACTTCCAAACAAAATAAAGTACTTTCCTAAACTTTCTCTACCTATCTACCAAGCAACAAAAATATTTCTCAAACTTTCTCTACCTGTTTACCAAAACAACGAAAATATTTACAAAATACATTTCCACTCTTCTTCAAAACGAAAATGTTTTTCAAATCTGCGCTTCTTCAAAACGAAAATGTTTTGCAAAGCAAGTGTTTCCATAATTTCCGCCAAAAAACATTTTACGAACTATCTTTCCATACTTGTCTTCTAAAAACAAAATCGTTTTCCAAACTTTATCTCCATTCTTTTTTCCAAAAACATATCTATTCACCAACGCAGGCTTTTTCAAAACCAGAAGTATGCATCTGTCTTCACACTTTCGAAAACATATAATATAAAAAAAACACCAAAAAGAGAGAACTACTAGACGAGAAAAGATTAAGAGTGGTAGACCATGACCAGGCCTACCAAAGAAGGGTGGCAAGGGCATTTAAAAAGAAGGTAATAAATAGAAGATTTGAAATCGGAGAGTTAGTACTTAAGCAAATCAATCCATCAAGACAGCCTCACCGAAGAGGGAAGTTGCAACCCACGTGGGAGGGACCCTATGTGATCACCCATGCCTATTCCGGGAATGCCTACCGCCTGGTAGATGTCGAAGGAGTCGAGGTTCCAGGTTCGTGGAATGCACTTTATCTAAAGAAATTCCATGCATGAATAGCTTTCAACACTTAAGAACTATTATTCTTTCTTCCTGCGATTTCCAGCGTTTAGTACTTGATGATAGAATTATAAGACTCTCAAAGAAAAAACTCGTATCTATTTGAACACATCTCTGCCAAATCATGCCGTTTCCTTCACACACGTATGACTGGACTAGATTTATCGGATAGAAGAGAGATTGCCTACCTCGTAGACTGGGACAATTTAAAACCCCCAAGGCAAAACATCCCTTATTTCCGCCCCACTCATATTAGCCCTAGGTCAAAATGAGGAGTTTCCTGGACCTAGCATATGTCCCAAAAACTAGCTCTGGCACTATATAAATACTTCTAGAGGGGGAGCATAAAAAGAATCGGGGTGAAAAACAGAAGAGCCCCCCCTCAAATAAAAAAAAATCAGGCAATGAGAGGCCAACAAAAGAAAATAACACCCAAGTAAACGGGTTAAACTCTCTATTTTAGCAGGCTTTCACGCCTTTACGCACAGTATACGCTAGACAACGGCTATACCACTACAGGTCCAAACAACGAACTGTACTTTCCATCCAAACTAAAGAAGTGGTAAAAAGAAGAAAGCTAGAGGGACCTAGAAAGTAAGACATGTGCTAGACTGGGACAATTCTAAAATATTACCCGAAAGGTAGATATTACTCTTACCCCATTCTCCCCCTCCCTTTTTATTTCGCAATGGGATTCAAAATTGAACTATGTCTACCGGGAAAGGAGGAATTTTGACCAAAGGTAGATCATGTCCAGGTTTACAACTACACACACTCACATGCATTCATTTAGAAACTTGCCTATCCAAGGGAAGCTTATTTGACTCGACTCTTGGTACACTCATGGATTTTTCAACATGTTTAGAATAATACGATTAAGCATTTGAAAACCATGAACCTAGAAAAATCGACACCTAAGGCTTATACCTTTCAAATACAATCCTGGTTTGGACATAGGTGACCACAAGGGCTCCTCCACAAGGACTTGATGGTATCTTTTACTTCAGAAAGTCGAGAACATTGCCCTCTCACGTAAAGAACCATTGAAGAATTAAAATGCCCCCTTATGCCAATTATACTTACGCATAAGCTTGCATTTTTCTTTTCTGAAAACACCTTGGCATCTGATTTTCTTGGAATATTAAAGTTAACCCCCCGTACCTAAATATTAAAATTGTCCCCACTCATTTCATGCCCTTCCGCACATGCTTGAGAAGAAATTATCCCACTTTCACACATACTTAAAAGTTTTCTTCACTCACGCACTTGGAATCCCTTCCTTGCATATTAAAGCATGGTCTCCCGCACTTTACTTTCTCGCATTATCTTTCCATTTCACCTTAAGATGGATTGTAGCCCTTGACAATTCAAGCAAGAAGGGCTCGAAAGTCAATGCAGGGGCGCAATCCGGACAGATTTAACACTTGGTCCATGGAAGGAATGTTTTTATAGGTCCCGAAGGTTGAAACGGTCACAAAGACTTTCAGCAGCAAACAGGAGCAGCCGAACCAGATTGCCCCAGGCAGGGGGCGGCTAAACTAAACTAGCAGCCCCTAACTGGGCGGCTAGTATACACTAGCCGCCCCTGCCCTTTGTTTCAGGTGAGCATGCCCCAGGCAGAAGGCGGCTAAACGCAACTAGCCGCCCCTCACTTGGCGGCTAGTGTAACTAGCCGCCCCTTGCCTGCACCTATTTCAGTTATGTCAGTCCATATCCAATCAACACTTCAACGCTTCTTTACCTATTGAGATCCGTTCTTTCCAAAACCTGCATGTACACATTTCATACACATATTCATACACAAAACCTGTATAAATACCATGCTAAAACATTTATATATCAAAACCCTACACCCATCCATGAATTAAACGTCTAAAAACACCAAAATCACCCATCCACGAAATATGCGTTTTTTTTTTAAATAAAGGGAGCTCTTTAAATACCCAAACATCCATGTTAACTACTCCAAGCCATGCGTACAAAGGAGAATTATAAAATTGTCCCCCCAAAAACGTAGATTGTTTTGTAAACCTAAAAGAGTGCATAAAAGAAAATCTTCATGAACCCTAGGCGTACCAATAGCTCTAGCCACCGCAGGACTAGGGCCCATCATAACCTTTAGACCTAAAGAAGAGATTCACGATAAAGTCGTTAGCACCTCAACCCTATGCATAACGATTAACCTCGAAGGATACTCGGTGGATAAAGTTCTAATTGACACCGGGGCGGGAGTAAACCTCATATCACTACAAACCTTCGAGCACATTGACGGACACATAACTACACTCTTCGAAACGGACACCTGTATATTTGCCTATGACAAAACGGCTCGTCCGGTTCTAGGCTTTAAGGACTTCCGATTAAAGGTAGGGCCGCTAGAAACTAGCGCTAAAGCATTTGTCCTAGAAATGGATTCATATTATAATATGATCCTAGGACGCAAATGGCTAGCATCCATAGAAGGGGTCTCCACTCCCCTACACCAATGTTTGAAATTCCCCTTGGTTGGTCGAATAATCAAAATACAAGGAGATGCAATCAAAGGACCTAAATCAAGGTTTGCCGATAATGGAACCGTCACTATAAAAACCAGTAGCCCAAAACCCATAGAAGCCACCATCCACATCTTAGATTTTCCAGCCGATTGGCTAAATCCCCGGAATACTCTCCCCGCTACCTCAAAAACAAGCCACCCTAGGCTTGAGAACCCTGGCTGGCATATCATGGGGATCATGGGTTACCTTCCCGGGGAAACCCTGGGACACAAAAATGGGATCTTGGACCCCATCGAACTCCCAGCATGGTTAGATAAGAAAGGCATTGGCTCGTTCAAGCATCGCCCTAAACTAAAAGAAAAATACGATTGGAGGTTGTACGAACATTTCATAAGAGGAATAATCATAGAGCCCACCAAAGAGGTCACATGCCCCTACCCCCTGGACCCTATCCTGGAAACAGAACCAGGTTGTCTCTCTGGCTCCATAGAGTGGCTGTTCCTACAGCCTGAAAATCACCTAAACGCACACTCACCGCCAGACAATAAAACTCCATCGAACTCCCGGCATGGCTAGATAAAAGGGGCATCGGATCATCCAAGCATCGCCCTAAACTAAAGGAAAGATACAATTGGAGATTGTATGAACATTTCGTAAGAGGGATAATCGTAGAGCCCGCCGAAGAGGTCGTATGACCCTACCCCCTGGACCCTATCCAGGAAAGAGAGACAAACTATCTCTCTGGCTCCCTATAATGGCTATTCCCACACCCTGATAAACACCTACACACACACTCACCGACAGACGATAAAACTCTAGCTGACCCAGCCTCCTTTTCTCGCAGTGCTCAAGCATCGCAACAAAGGAGCGCCAGCTGCTGGAGAAAAGTCGGTTGAAGCGCTTCCATCAATCCAGTAGATTGTAAATAATAAGTGTCTTTCCTGTTCAAAAAAAAAAAATTGGAAACCAAAACCCTTGGATCCCTGTTCGACAAGGATGATTTCACCCCAGCATGGCACCCCTTCAGCGATGACTCTGATCTCCTGAATAAACTACAACGTCTAGCCAGTCAGGCTAAAAATCCCAACCCTAGTACCTCGTCCAAAACAGTCAAACCTACTAGGAGTCAAATTCCTGACTAGACCATTAGCAATTTAGAAGGGTATGGCAGGACCATGTTAGGTTTAGAAAAATTTAAAACAATAGCAGTTATAGAAGAACCAGACCTAGATAACATAGAGAACCCAGACGATGGTCTAGGAGTCTTCAAAATCTGTGATGAGGGCGATGAAGAAAAAGGGGACCTATTTGAAGAATTCAAGCAGAGCCTTCAAAGGTTCGATGAAAAGACGGAAGAAGCAGATGAGAAGATAGAGGAGCTAAACCTAGGGACAAAGACTGACCCCAAAATCATTTCAATTAGCACAGGACTAAATCACAATGAGAGGGAGGGCCTGGTTAAAATATTACACGAGTATAAAGACGTCTTTGCGTGGTCTTACAAGGACATGCCCAGGCTCGATACCTCGTTAGTCGAACATCAGTTAAATTTAGAACCAAACGCAAAACCAGTAAAACAAAAACTGAGACGCCTTCATCCCGAGGTAGCTTTAAAAATCAAAGATGAGGTAGACAAACTCCACCAGGCTAAATTTATCCGGGTAGTTTTATACCCAAAATGGGTGGTAAATATTCTTCCAGTGTCCAAGAAGGATGGGAAGATCCGGATATGCATCGACTTCAGGGACCTCAATCGAGCGTGCCCAAAAGATGACTTCCCACTCCCACATATTGACCTCCTTGTTGACAACACGGCAGGATATGAGATGCTCTCATTCATGGATGGCTTTTCTGGATACAACCAGATCCGGCTGGCAGAGAAAGACCAAGAAAAGACTTCCTTTACCACACCCTGGGGAACTTACTGCTACATAATGATGCCTTTCGGGCTCAAAAATGCGGGTGCAACATATCAAAGGGCTATGACCTCAATATTCCATGATATGATGCACAAGCTAGTAGAAGTATATGTGGATGATATCTTAGTCAAATCTAGGACTCGAATAGGACACGCAGACATACTTAGACAAGTGTTACAGAGATGCAGGGAATATTCACTCAAAATGAATCCAAAGAAATGTCGCTTTGGGGTCTCCTCTGGGAAACTTTTAGGATTCATGGTAAGTAAACGGGGAATAGAAATAGATCCGACCAAGGCAAAAGCCATCGCCCAAATGCCCCCACCTAAGAACCTAAAAGAATTGAGGGGGCTTGTAGGAAGGTTGCAATTTATTAGGAGATTTATTTCGCAACACGCTGAAAGATGTCGCCCCTTTTACAAACTGTTGAAAGGAGGAGTCAAGTTTAATTGGGATAGTGAATGCCAAAAGGCCTTTGATAATTTAAAAACGTACCTTCTTAATCCCCCAGTCCTTTCGGCTCCAGTACCCGGACGACCCCTGCTCCTCTATATAGCTGCAACTAAGGAAGTCATTGGTGCGGTGCTTGCACAACACGACGACATGGGAAGAAAGGAAAAGGCCATTTACTACCTGAGTAAAACCCTGATTGAGTACGAAATAGCCTACCCTCCTATATAAAAGACTTGTCTAGCATTAGTATGGGCTTCTCAAAAGTTGCGACATTATTTTCTTGTCCACAAAGTCAAATACTTTGCCAAAATGGACCCAGTAAGGTTCCTATTCGAGAAAGCCGTATTAACTGGACGCTTAGCCCGATGGCAAGTACAGTTAAACGAGTTTGACATCACGTATGCCACTCAAAAATCCATCAAAGGGCAAGCCATCGCTAACCACCTCGCTCAACTACCCCTCCCTGATTACGAACCAGTAAAAACTGACTTCCCGGACGAAGAAATATTTGCGCTTATTGAAGAAAAGGATAGAGAGACATGGACGCTATACTTCGACGGAGCGGTCAACCAAAAGGGAAAGGGAATAGGAATAGCACTAATCTCCCCCGAAGGCGTCATTATCCCACAAGCTTTCAGCTTACGTTTAAAGCCACCAACAATATTGCCGAATACGAGGCCTGATAGCAGGTTTGAAGGCGGCCCTAGCCCTAGGAGCTAAAAATTTAGACATCGTTGGGGACTCCCTCTTAGTAATCCGCCAAACTCTTAAAAAATATCAGACTAGAGACCCAAAACTGAAGCCGTATAGACAACTAGCCATAGTCCTGCTAAAACAATTCCGTGAGGTTACTCACATTTTCATACCCCGGACCGGCAATATCCTTGCAGATTCTCTAGCCTCTTTAGCCTCATCGCTCACCTTTCCCTTATCTAGGACATCTGAAACAGTCACTATCCAGAGACTAGAAACACCTGCCACCGAACTCGGTGACTATAAAACTCAAAGTCTCCTAAAAATGAACCGGGCCAACAAAAATGCTAGTACCACGGAAATCCTAGCCCTTGAACTAGGAGATATAGACGACGGAAACCCCTGGTACTTTGATATTAGAAACTACCTTAAAAACGGTTCATTCCCAAGCTACGCTACCAGCAATGACCAGAAAATAGTCAAAAGGATAGCAGTCAAATACTGCCTCCGAGGGGGGATACTCTTCCGAGCCTCCTTCAATGGGGAACTACTTAGGTGCTTGGACGACGAAGAAGCATATACCATTGTAGAAGAAGCTCACTCCGGAGTATGCGGAGGACACATCAACGCCCAGATGCTAGCAAAAAAGGTATTAAGAATGGGCTACTATTGGCCCACGCTTGAAGGGGACTGCAACAAATACGTTAAGCGTTGTATCCAGTGTCAAACTCATGCCAACAAAATACACGCACCAGCATCTTCTTTACATCCCATGACTTCACCATGGCCCTTCTCTATGTGGGCATTAGATGTGATAGGACCATTCCGGGACACTATAGAAAACACTACCCAAAAAGCTTTCATCCTCACCGCTACAGAATACTTTACCAAATGGGCTGAAGCCGAGTCCTATGTAGTAATTAAAAGCTCTACCCTGGCTCGTTTTGTCCACACCCACATCCTTGCACGGTTCGGTACCCCCAAAGCGATTATAACTGACAATGGTCCCCAGTTCATCTCTCAAGAATTTCAAGACCTATGCAATAAACATCATATAGAACTTCATCATTCCACGCCATATTATCCATAGGGGAACAGACAGGCAGAGGCCACCAACAAAACCTTGCTCAAAATTATAAAGAAAACGGTAGAAACCCATAAGGCTACCGATTGGCCTGATAAATTGGTAGACGCCCTTTGGGCATACCGAACCTCCATTAGGACACCCACTGGTCAAGCCCCCTATTCACTCACGTTTGGAGCCGAAGCAGTAGTACCCTACGAAATCCTTATCCCATCCTTAAGAATAGTACTAGAAGAAGACCTCCAGATTGAGGAAAGGAGAGAGGCACTCCTACTACGCCTCGAACTACTAGACGAGAAAAGATTAAGAGCAGCAGACCATGCCCAGGCCTACCAAAGAAGGGTGGCAAGGGCATTTGAAAAGAAGGTAATAAAAAGAAAATTTGAAATCGGGGAATTAGTACTCAAGCAAATCATGCCATCAAGACAGCCTCACCCAAGAGGAAAGTTGCAACCCACATGGGAGGGACCCTATGTGATCACCCATGCCTATTCCGGGAATGCCTATCGCCTGGTAGATGCCGAAGGAGTCAAGGTTTCAGGTTCGTGGAACGCACTTTATCTAAAGAAATTCCATGCCTAAATAGCTTTCAATACTTAAGAACTATTATTCTTCCTTCCTGCGATTTCTAGCGTTTAGTACTTGATGATAGAATTATAAGACTCTCAAAGATAAACTCGTATCTATTTGAACACATCTCCGCCAAATCATGCCGTTTCCTGGACTAGAGTTATATGCGTTCACACACGTATAACTGGACTAGATTCACCTGAAAGAAGATAAATTGCCTACCCCGTAGACTGGGACAGTTTAAAACCCCCAAAGCAAAACATCCCTTATTTCCGCCCCACTCGTATTAACCCTAGGTCAAAATGAGGAGTTACCTAGACCTGGCTTATGTCCCAAAACTGGCTCTGGCACTATACAAACACTTCTAGAGGGGAAGCATGAAAAGAATTGGGGTGAAAAACAGAAGAGCCCCCCCTCAAATCAACAAAAAAAAAGAAGCAGGCAATGAGAGGCCAACAAAAGAAAAATAACACCCAAGTGAACGGGTTAAACTCTCTATTTTAGCTGGCTTTCACGCCTTTACGCACGGTATACGCTAGACAATGGCTATACCAGTATACATCCAAACAACGGACTGTACTTTCCACCCAAAATAAGGAAGTGGTAAAAAGAAGAAAGCCAGAGGGACCTAGAAAGTAAGACATGTGTTAGACTGGGTCAATTCCAAAATATTGTCCGAAAGGAAGATATTACTCTTACCCCATTCCCCCCCCCCTTTTTATTTTTCGCAATGGGATTCTAAATTGAACTACGTCTGCCGGGAAAGGCGAAATTTCGACCAAAGATAGATCATGTCCAGGTTTACAAACTACACACACTCACATGAGTTCACTTAGAAACTTGCTTATCCAAGGGAAGCTTATTTGACTCGACTCTTGGTACACTCATGGATTTTTCAGCATGTTTAGAATAATACGATTAAGCATTTGAAACCCATAAACCTAGAAAAATCGACACCTAAGGCCTATACAATTCAAATACAATCCTGGTTTGGACATGGGTGATCACAAGGGCTCCTCCACAGGGACTTGATGGCATCTTTTACTTCAGAAAATCGAGAACATTACCCTCTCACGTAAGAAACCATTGAAGAACTAAAATGCCCCCTTATGCCAACTATACTTACGCATAAGCTTGCATTTTTTCCAAAACACCTTGGCATCCGATTTTCTTGAAAAATTGTCCCCACTCATATTAAAATTGTCCCCACTCATATGAAAATTGCCCCCACAAATATTAAAATTGTCCCCACTCATTTCGTGCCCTTGCCGCACATGCTTGAGAAGAAATTGTCCCACCTTTTACACATACTTAAAAGTTTTCTTCACTCACGCACTTGGAATCCCTTCCTTACGCACTAAGACATGCTCTCCCGCACATTATTTTCTCGCATTATCTTTTTCCATTTCAACTTAAGATGGATTGTAGCCCTTGACAATTCAAGCAAGAAAGAGCTCGAAAGTCAGTGCAGGGGCGCAATCTGGACAGATTTAACACTTGGTCCATGGAAGGGATGTTTTTGTAGGTCTCAAAGGTTGAAACGGTCACGAAGACTTTCGGCGGCACCAGCAGACAAGAACAGCAGAACCAAATTGCCCCAGGCAGGGGGCGGCTAAACTCGATTAGCCGCCCCTCACTGGGCGGCTAGTTTACAGTAGCCGCCCCTGCCCTTTGTTTCAGGTGAGGAAGCCCCATGCAGGGGGTGGCTAAGCACAACTAGCCGCCCCTCACTGGGTGGCTAGTTTACACTAGCCGCCCCCTGCCTGCACCTATTTCAGCTGTGTCGGTCCGTATTCGATCAACTCTTCAACACTTCCTTACCTATTGAGATCAGTTCTTTCCAAAACCTGCATGTACACATTTCATACACATTTCATAAACAAAACCTGTATAAATACCATGCTAAAACAAATATATAATCAAAACCCTACACCCATCCATGAATTAAACGTATAAAAATGCCAAAATCACCCATCAACGAAATACTCGTTTTTCTAAATAAAGGGAGCTCTTTAAACACCTAAACATCCATGCTAAATTATTCTAAACCATGCATATAAACGAGAAATTAAATTGTCCCACCAAAACCACAAACATAGACTGTTTTTCTAAACCTAAGAGAGAGCATAAAAGAGGATATTTTTCCTTCGAAACGCTCCAAACTCCGAAGTCTTGAGCTATACCTCACCGAAATATCACCTAAAACCAAAAACAAAAGAAGAAAAGCATGAATCCATCGCATATATACTATTCTTCTACTTAAAACCAAGACACAAAGAAGCTATACCTCGGCGTATCGTCATCCGCTGGAGGCTGAGTAGGAGGAACGTCCTGACTTGGCTGAGAAGGGAGCGGCGGATGAGGAGAAGACTGAACCTCTGGAGCGTCGGGAGCGGCAGGAGTCTCTCGAACCGAAGACGTGGCCCTCGCGTATATCCCACGACTCCGAGACGACGAAGGACGAGAGGCACGGCTGAAGGTGGCCCCGGTAGCCAAGGAAGCCGAGAGAGAATGGTCAGGCTCAAGTGGAAGAAGATCGAGGTCCGCCTCGGTCATAGAGCCCCCTCCAACCTATTTCCCCCTCATAGTCGCCTCCAAAGACAGACCTGCTGCATATCTCTGTCTCTCCTCTCCAATCTCTGTCGGAGGTGACTCTCTGTCCCTCTGGCCCGATCCTCGGCGGCCCTCAACCTCTCCTCCAACTCCCGCGCCCTCGCCTTCGACGCCCTGAGCGCCTCTCGATCCCTATCCCCGGCCCCCTGGAGAGAACGAACCAAGTCCCCCATCAAACCTCCGGGAACACTTGCCGAAGCCTCCAACTCCGACACCCTCATCTGGAGGGAGTCCCTCTCACGGGCTAGGGTGATGAACACCTCCTCTCTTGAAGCCACCATGGACCTCAGCTGGTCCGTCTCCTCCTTAGCCCGAGAAGCCCTACCCCTCGCCTGGCCCAGCTCCATCCATGTGGCCGTCAACTCGCTCCGGGCCGCATCTAGCTCCCTCGTCAGTTCGAGCTCTCGCTCGGAAATCATGGAAGAAGGAGGGGCGGAAGAAGAGGAAGCACTGTCAGTCCTCGCTCTCGACAAAGCATCCACCTGAGCCTTGTGGACCCGGACCTGGTCCTGCAAGCATCCTCTCTGAACCCGCAACGCCTCTATCTGCCTAGCTCGCGCTTGGAGGTGCTCATTAGCGGCCTTGAGCCTCTTCTCCATCTCATTCAACTCAACCTACAAAAGCAAACACCACTCAGAAAATATTCAAGCAAAAGAGAACGAAGAAGAGAAGGAGAGCTTCCAAACTTACGTAGGCATCCGGGATCGCCTCCTCCATCGTCCCGAGGAAACCCGCATACTCCCAGCGATACCAAGCTAGGTATTCGTCACTCGAAGTCACCTCAGGACGATGCTCAACCAAGACGCCTCGACCCATCCATCCTGCCACGTACGTAGCGTATTTCCTCGGGAGATTCGTGTCCCGAGGAATCCCGGCCACCGAAATCAAGGGGCGCCGCGAAATAGGATTGGGCACCCACTGATGGTACCCAAGCTGGCGGATGACCTGGTTGATCACATGGAACACGACCTCATTGAAGTAGATCAACCAGACGTCTCGCGCCAGAGCCTCAGGAACCTCTCCCGAGTAAGGCCTCCACGTCATCTAAAAAAACATCAAAAGATAGGAAGAGTGGTTAGCCAAAAGAAAACCAAATACAAGCCAAAGAAATTCAAAGAAAACTTATACCTCTTCGTCCGACAAGACGCGGAAGGCCTCCAAGAATTGAGCGAGGCGGTGCAAGCGGGAAGATCCCCGGGGTTCCCATCTCATAGCCCAAGGGAAGGCATGATCGAACGGAGCCAAAGTCGGGCGATCGATGGCGAAGTGCTCGTACCCGAAGATCTGACAAAACGAGAGAAAAACCATCACGATCAAAGTGAACTAAACTAAAAAAGACATTTACCAATCACTTACACATACCTGAAGAAATGGTGCAAAGCTGCCAAGGTTTTTTCCACCGGCCCTCTTGACTTTCTTCGAGAGCTCCACGAAGAGATGGGCGAGCATCGCCACTCCCCAAGCATAGCGCCCCATGCCCTCCAAGTCCCACATCAGTAGAAGGGAATGAGAGGAGACCTTATCAGAGGCCGTCGAGAAAAGGACCCGGCCAAAGAAATAGAGGAAGAACGCTCTCAACTCTCTCCGTGCCCTCTGTGGGCACGCGGCCGCCTCTCTCGCCTCGATCATCGCCCACCTTCTCTCGAAGCTAGCTGCAGCTTCGCCCTTCTGACGCTCTCTAAAGGAACCGAGGCCGTTATTCCCTGAAAGCCGCCCCAAAGGGATCCGGTTCAGCGTCCGCTCCCGCTCCACGAACTCCCATTCCCCGATCAACTCTCAGAAAAGCCCCCTGTAGTCCGCAAGGGTGGCCGCAATCACTGCCTCCCCCAAAACCGGACGGCCAGTAATCCGATGGACGTCCTCGAGCATCTGCATAACAGCGCCGGTGGGGAGGATGAACGTACAACTCTCCGGGTCCCATCTCTCCGCCAAGGCTTCCACGTATGGACGATGGACGTGGAACGGCTCGATCAAAAAGAAGGAACGGAAGCCCGCTTCATCCACTAAGCTCCTCTCCTCCTGCCCCAGAGCATTGTACCACCTCTTCGTCCCGTGCCATAAAACCCGGATACGATTCGGCCTCTACAAAACAAACGAAGGGAACATGGGTTAGTTTAAAAACGATCGAGAGGTAAGGATCCAAGTCTAAACCAATCCACTTTCTAGAAACCATGCTTAGCACAATAAAACTCCTACACATCTGAGGCATGAAATATGAGACTTCATACGAAAATTTACCCTCCTTTATTTGCAAAACATACCTATAAGATCACATGCTTTACCCTCTTATCCCACCGTGGTCACCACCCACATCACAGCCTATCATGCTTACACTTTCCTTAAAACACACCTAAGCATATAGAACTCTTGGACCCATAAAATGCATGCATACACTCCTTCATGCTCTATCACGATCAAACACGTACGAAGTCATACACACGTAAAAAAAGGTATCGCATGCAAACATACTAACCATGTCACTTCTCTCTCCTTTATATGCATATAACAAACATGGATATATATATATAGAAATTGCACCCCTTCCTAGGAAAAATAAAACCATATCAGCGTGCTTACACATCCCACCGAGATTAAACTTATACACAAGCATGCCTATTTAAAAACACACATATACGAGTATAAAATATGCTAAAACACCTATCCATACCACCCAATAGACATGCACATACAACCAAATAAGAGGCTAAAGACTAAAGAGTTAGGAACATACCACGGCCCGTGTGGACCCAGGAGCGTCCACCTTGGCCTCGTCGGGATCGTCCATCCCATCGTCATCCCCCTCCTCCTCGTCCTCCTCAAACACGGCCTCCTCGGCCTCAGCCCCAACACCAACACCGGCCTCTGCAACCCCGGTGCCCCTACCCTCGGCCTCCCCGGCCCCATCCCTAGCCTCTCCTATCCCCTCCACCCTCCTCACACCGGAGATAAACTCCGCAAAAGCCCCCATAGCCCTACTCTCCTCCTCCTCAGCCCTGGCCTCCGTAGCCTCCCTATCCAGCATCCCAAAGAGGGCATCCAACGACGCCCTCACATCCTCACCAACTCCCTCGACCCCTGCCCCCTTGGTTGCACCCTCAACCGATCCTCCAACCCCCGGAACCGCCTCCTCGGCCTCCACCGGTCGATCCCCACGCCTCCTCTTGCGTGTGTAGCCTATCATACTACTCCCAACCTCCGGGACAGCCCCCGAAGGCAAATCCCCAACCTCACCCGCACCGATGCCCACAGGCGGCACCTCCGTCGTACCCATACCCTCCCCCACGGCCTCGACCTCCGGCCTATCGCTCTCCAATGATGAAAAGCTCGGGCTACGCTCTCCACGAGCCACCCGTGGTCATTTTCCCCTCGAAGCAATCGCCTTCGACCTCGTCATCTCCTCGGTTTGAAAAAGAAAAAGGAGAACCCAAACTAGGGTTTCGAAATCAAGAGAAAGAGAGAGGATTAAAGGCGAAATGGAGGAAGAAAAGGCAAAGAAATCAGGGTTTTTGGGTTTGAAACCGAAGAAAAGAAGAAGAAGAGGGAGAGAAACAGTTTTTGAAAAAATGGGAAGAGAGAGGGTCCCTTTTTCTGTTATAAGGGACCCAGT
This sequence comes from Acorus calamus, assembly GCA_030737845.1. Classification (NCBI taxonomy): domain Eukaryota; kingdom Viridiplantae; phylum Streptophyta; class Magnoliopsida; order Acorales; family Acoraceae; genus Acorus; species Acorus calamus. The sequence goes on along the minus strand of CM060876.1, from coordinate 10,071,826 downwards.
CCAGGGGCGGCTACCCGCGAGTAGCCGCCCCTCTCGGGCGGCTAGTTAAAACTAGCCGCCCCTCCCAGTTTTTCTCTTTCACTTAAACACCCCTTTCCAATCTTTTCAACCCTAAATTTCAAGGTTCTCCATACCAAACAGCCATGTATTGGCTTATTTCCAGACATTACTTGGTCAAACACAACTTTCCCGAAGTTTTTCCACACTTTCAGTACCGTTCAAACTCGAATTTCTTCAGTTCTGATTCTTTTCAAAAGTTCTTATCCCTCGGATGAACCAATTCACCAAATCAACTTTTACTTGCTTTCTGTCGGCGATATCCCCTCCTTGCTGAGTTTTCCCTAGCACGGGAACGGTAGGCACGAGGAAACTGACGCTGGGCTGCTCCGCGCACGATAGCTAAGAACCCCAACCGCGGGTTGGATCACTCACCATTTACCTTTTCCCGCCTTCCACCTGGATCATCCTCTCGGTTAAAAATTCTAAGTCAAGACCTAGCCTCTAACGGTCTAAATTAACTCCCCGAATGGTACTGTTTGTTTTGGCATAAACTTCTTGAAGATCGGGCCGGCCAAAAAAGGGGTCTCTTTCCTTATCATCGGTCGAAGTCTTTCCTGCTCCGCACAAAGACTCCGTCCGATGAGGGACAATTGTAGATACCCCAATTTTGACCGTCCAGAGAGACAGAAATACTTCAAGTAACACACGGCAATATCCCACAGTTGGACATCCAATAAAGAACCAAAGGTACGGTAAACTGGAAACCCTAACCCTAGCCTTGACCTAAACCTAAACCGGAAACCCTAAACCCTAGCCTTGACCTAAACCTAAACCAGAAACCCTAACCCTAGCCTTGACCTAAACCTAAACCGGAAACCCTAAACCCTAGCCTTGATCTAAACCGGAAACCTTGACCTAAACCTAAACCTAAACCTAAACCTAAATCGGAAACCCTAACCCTAACTCTAAAAACCCAAAACCCTAGAACCCCAAGTCCCTGGCAAGGGGCGGCTAGCCCTAACTAGCCGCCCCACACTGGACGGCTAGTTTATACTAGCCGCCCCCCTGGCCGCCCCTCTGGCCGACTTTGGACCAGTCCCCTGGATGGGACATAAAGCAATATTAAATGCTGATCATTGCGACGGGTCATGACCTTTAGCCGCCCCCTCTCGGCCAGATCAATCCAAGTAACCGACCCAAGCCACCGCTTGTCAGAGATGGGACGTTTGGCATGTCATGATAGGGGCGGCTAGTACGGCTACTAGCCGCCCCATCCTGGGCGGCAAGTTAGCACTAGCCGCCCTTCACCTGGTCTCTGACAGAAGAACCAGAGAATTAATGAGAGGTACAATCGAAGCCACCCCACTCCATTACCCTCGGGATATTTCCCTGCCTCTCTTTTACTATAAATAGATGGGTCCCAAGCCCAAATACAACATCAACAACATCACCAAAAATCCACAACAATCTTCAATCACCAATCCACCATCCTCCCTTGACCAAACCCTTCCACCACTAGAAATCCCAAGAGAGAGAGAGAGAGAGAGAGCCCCTTTTGTGAGAGAAATACCCATTCCGTACATAAAATACCCTCTCATCCCACCCTCCAGAAACCCGGGCTAAACCTAGCTTAGCCTCTGTTCCAAAATCAAACCCATTTCCTACCCAAGCTCTGCCCAGACCAAACCAGGCCTCGGACGGCTAAACCCTAGTAGCCGCCCCCTGGCCGACGGCTAAACACAACTAGCCGCCCCTATCCACACCCCTTTGTCCCAAGACTCCTTTAGTCTAGCCCCGGAAGCAGAATAGGATACCTGTTTTTCACCTCCGTGTACGGTATATCCGTGTCTCAGAGTGGAGACCCCATAAACTCCCCACGTAGGTGATCAAATCTGACCCAACCTTTTCCTGCTTTTAGAAAAAGCAGGTGGCGATCACACAAACCCCTGAATCCTCTTGAGACGCTATCGGGCGCCTCAACCAGGAACGACACCCCTCACCCTTCCGAGAAGACGATCCGACCGAGCCCGCCAGGGCACACACCCGATCTTAATCCCCGAAGAACCCCCACACACGCACGCGCTCACCGCGCACCCCACCGGGATCCGCTTCGACAACACCGACATCGGAGGCCTTCCCGATGGTACCGACAAGCCGGTCCGTCTCCTCCTCAGCCCGAGAAGCCCTACCCCTCGCCTGGCCCAGCTCCATACGTGTGGCCGTCAACTCACTTCGGGCCGCATCCAACTCCCTCGTCAGTTCGAGCTCCTGCTTGGAAACCATGGAAGGAGGAGGGGCGGAAGAAGAGGAAGCACCGTCGGTCCTCGCTCTCGACAGAGCATCCACCTGAGCCTCGAGGACCCGGACCTGGTCCTGCAAGCGTCCTCTCTGTACCCGCAGCACCTCTATCTGCCTAGCCCTTGCTTTGAGATGCTCATTGGCGGTCTTGAGCCTCTTCTCCATCTCATTCAACTCGACCTATAAAAGGAAACACCACTCAGAAAATATTCAAGCAAAGGAGAACGAAGAAGAGAAGGAGGATTTCCAAACTTACGTAAGCATCCGGAATCTCCTCCTCCATCGTCCCGAGGATACCCGCATACTCCTGACGATACCAAGCTAGGTATTCGTCACTCGAAGTCACCTCAGGATGACGCTCCACCAAGACACCTCGGCCCATCCATCCCGCCACATACGTAGCGTAATTCCTCGGGAGGTTCGTGTCCCGAGGAATCCCAGCCACCGGGATCGAGGGGCACCGCGGTAGAGGATCGGGCACCCACTGGTGATACCCAAGCTGGCGGATGACCCGGCTGATCGCATGAAACGCGACCTCATTAAAATAGATCAACTAGACGTCTCACGCCAGAGCCTCAGGAACCTCCTCCGAGTAAGGCCTCCACATCATCTAAAAAGCATCAAAGATAGGAAGAGCGCTTAGTCAAAAGAAAACCAAATACAAGCCAAAGAAATTCGAAGCAAACTTATACCTCTTCCTCCGACAAGATGCGGAAGGCCTCTCGGAATTGGGCAAGGCGGTGCAAACGAGAAGACCCCCGGGGTTCCCATCTCATAGCACAGGGGAGGGCATGATCAAACGGAGCCAAAGTCGAGCGATCGATGGCGAAATGCTCGTACCCCAAGATCTAGGAAAGCAAGAGGGAAATTATCATGATCAAAGTGAGCTAAACCAAGAAGAAGATATTTATCACTTACACATACCTGAAGAAATGGCGCGAAGTCGCCAAGGTTCTTTCCCCCGGCCCTCTTGACCTTCTTCGAGAGCTCCACAAAGAGATGGGCAAGCATCGCCGCTCCCTAGGCATATCGCCCCATGCCCTCCAGGTCCCTCATCAGCAAGAGAGAATGAGAGGAAACCTTGTCAGAGGCCGTCGAGAAGAGGACTCGACCAAAGAAGTAGAGAAAGAACGCCCTCAACTCCCTCCGTGCCCTCTGTGGGCACGCAGCCGCCTCTCTCGCCTCGATCATCGCCCGCCTCCTCTCGAAGCTAGCTGCAGCTTCGTCCTTTTGACGCTCCGTAAAAGAACCGAGGCTGTACTTCCCCGAAAGCCTCCCCAAGGGGATCTGGTTCAGTGTTCGCTCCCACTCCACGAACTCCCATTCTCCGATCAACTCTCGGAACAGCCCCCTATAATCCGCAAGGGTGGCCGCGATCACTGCCTCCCCCAAGACCGGAAGGCCGGTGATCCGGTGGACGTCCTCGAGCGTCATCGTAACAGCGCCAGAAGGGAGGATGAATGTGCAACTCTCCGGGTCCCATCTCTCCGCCAATGCCTCCACATATGGGCGATGGACGTGGAACGGCTCAATCAAGAAGAAGGAACGGAAGCCCGCTTCATCCACTAAGCTCCTCTCCTCCTGCCCCAGGGCATTGTACCACCTCTTCGTCCCGTCCCATAAAGCCCGGATACGATTCGGCCTCTACAAAACGAAACACACAAAAGAGGAACATGGGTTAGTTTAAAAAGCAATCGAGAGGTAGGAATCCAAGTCTAGAATTCATTTTAGAAACCATGCTTAGCAAAAATGGACTTTCACATACTAAAACAGATAACAGCATGAAAATACGAGACTTCATATGAAAATTTACCCTCCTTTATGTACAAAACCTGTCTATAAGATCACAATCTTCACCCTCGTATCCCATCATGGTCATTACTCGCATGTTTCCTTTTTCAAAATATCGCTCATCATGCTTATATATACTTTTCATGAACTCAACCAAGCATATGAAGGAACTTAGACCCATAAAAATGCATGCATATACTCCCTCTTACTCCACCATGGTCAAATACGTATAAAAATATACTTCAAAGATTATATACATGCAAAACCATCACATGCAAGCATACTAAGCCGTACCCTCCCCTTTCCTATATAGGCATATAACAAAAATGGATGTACATATGAAAAATTATCCCCTTTTCTTTCTACAACCAATACCCATTCGCATGCATACTATCCCACCGTGATTAAACTTATACACAAGCATGCCTATTAAAAACACATGTATACGAATATTATACACTAGCCACTTGTTCATACCACCAAGACACATGCATATACAACAAAATAAAAGGCTAAGACTAAAAGGTTAAAAACATACCACGGCCCGTGTGGACCCAGGAGCGTCCACCTCGGCCTCGTCAGGATCGTCCATCCCGTCATCATCCCCCTCCTCCTCGTCCTCCTCGAACACGGCCCCCTCGGCCTCAGCACCAACACCGGCCTCCGCGGCCCCGGTGCCCCTACCGTCGGCTTCCCCGGCCTCATCCCTAGCCTCTCCTGTCCCCTCCACCTTCCCCACGCCGGAGATAAACTCCGCAAAAGCCCCCATAGCCCTGCTTTCCTCCTCCTCAGCCCTGGCCTCGGTGGCCTCCCTATCCAGCATCCCAACGAGGGCATCCAACGACGCCCTCACATCCTCACTAACTCCCTCGACCCCTACCCCCTCGGTTGCACCCTCAACCGATCATCCGACCCCTGAAACCACCTCCTCGGCCACCACCGGTCGATCCCCACGCCTCCTCTTGCGTGTATAGCCTATCGTACTCCCCCTACCTCCGGGGTAGCCCCCGAAGGCAAATCCCCAACCTCACCCGCACCAATGTCCACCGGCGGCACCTCCGTCGTACCCATAGCCTCCCCCACGACCTCGACCTCGACCTCTGGCCTATCGCTCTCCGATGATGAAGAGCTCGGGCTACGCTCTCCATGAGCCACCCGTGGTCGCTTTCCCCTCGAAACGATCGCCTTCGACCTTGTCATCATCCTCGATTTAAAAAGAAAAAGGAGAACCCAAACCTAGGGTTTCGAAATCAGGAGAAAGAGAGAAGGATTGAGGTCGAAATGGAGGAAAGAAAGGCAAAGGAATCAAGGTTTCTCGGTTTAAAATGAAGAAGAAGAAGAGAGGAGGGAAGAGAAACCGTTTTTGAAACGTATGGAGAGAGAGGGTCTTTTCGGTTATAAGGGACCCAGTTATGGGGCGGCTACCCGCGAGTAGCCGCTCCCTCTCGGGCGGCTAGTTACGACTAGCCGCCCCTCCCAGTTTACTACTTTCACTTAAAACCCCTTTCCAATCTCTTTTCAGCCCTAAATTCCAAGGTTCTCCATACCAAACAGCCTTGTGTTGGCTTATTTCCAGGCACTACTCGATCAAACACGACTTTCCCAAAGTTTTGCCACACTTTCAGTACCGTTCAAATTCAAATTTCTTCAGTTCTAGTTCTTTTCCAGAGTTCTTATCCTTCGGATGATCCAATTCACCCAAATCAACTTTTACTTGCTTTCTGTCGGCGATATCCCCTCCTTGCTGAGTTTTCCCAAGCACGGGAACGGTAGGCACGAGGAAACTGACGCTGGGCTGCTCCGCGCATGATAGTTAAGAACCCCGACCGCGGGTTGGATGACTCACCATTTACTTTTCCCGCTTTCCACCTGGATCATGCTTTCGGTTAAAAATTCTAAGTCAAGTTCTATTCTCTGACGGTCTAAATTAACTCCCCGAATAGTACTGTTCGTGTTGGCGTAACTTCTTGAAGGTCGGGCCGGCCAAAATAGGGGTCTCTTTCCTTATCATCGGTCGAAGTCTTTCCTGCTTCGCACAAAGACTCCGTCTGATGAGGGACAATTGTAGATGCCCCAATTTTGATCGTCCAGAAAGACAGAAATACTTCAAGTAACACCCGGAAATATCCCACATTTGGACATCCAAGTAGAGAATCAAAGGTTCGGGAAACCGGAAACCCTAACCCTAGCCTTTACCTAAACCCTAACCCTAGCCCTAAACCCTAACCCTAGCCTTAAAACCCTAAGACCCAAAAACCCTGAGTCCCTGGCAAGGGGCGGCTAGACCTAACTAGCTGCCCCATACCAGGCGGTTAGTTATAACTAGCCGCCCCCCCTGGCCGACTTTGGACCAGTCCCCTGGATGGGACATAAAGCAGTATTAAATGCTGATCATTGCGGCGGGTCATGACCTTTAGCCGCCCTCTCTTGGCCGGATCAATCCAAGTAACCGACCCAAGCCACCGCTTATCAGAGATGGGATGTTTGGCAGGTCATGATAGGGGCAGCTACGAGGAAGTAGCCGCCCCATCCTGGGCGGCAAGTTGGAACTAGCCGCCCTTCACCTGGTCCTGACAGAAGAACCAGAGAATTAATGAGGGGTCTAATCAAAGCCAACCCACTCCATTATCCTCTGGATATTCGCCTGCCTCTCTTTTACTATAAATAGAGGAGGTCCCAAGCCCAAATACAATATCAACAATCACCAATCAACACCCAATAATTCACAACACAATTCACATTTCCAATCCCAACCTACTTCCCTTCCCCCACTAGAAATCCCAAGAGAGAGAGAGAGAGAGCCCCTTTTGTGAGAGAATTACCCATTCCCTACATAAAATACCCTCTCATCCCACCCTCCAGACACCTGGGCTAAACCTAACTTAGCCTCTGTCCCAAAATCAAACCCATTTCCTACCCAAGCTCTGCCCAGACCAAACCAGGCCTCGGACGGCTAAACCCTAGTAGCCGCCCCTCACCAGACGGCTAGATCCCATTAGCTGCCCCATATCCACACCCCGTTTTGTACCCCTTTGTCCCAAGACACTTTTAGTCAAGCCACGGAAGCAGAATAGGATTACCTGTTTTTCACCTCTGTGTACGGTATATCCGTGTCGCAGATCGGAAACCCCACAAACTCCCCATGTAGGCGATCAAATCCAACCCAACCCCTTTTCTGCTTTTAGAAAAAGCAGGTGGCGATCACAAAACCCTGGAATCCTCTTGAGCCGCTATCGGGCGCCTCAACAAGGAACGACACCCTCATCCTTCCGAGAAGACGATCCGACCGAGCCCGCCAGGGCACGCATCCGATCCGAATCCCCGAAGAACCCCCACACACGCACGTGCACACCCTCGCCGGATCCGAATCCCCGCAGGTGGACGCTCCTGGGTCCACACGGGCCGTGGTATGTTCCTAACCTTCTAGTTTTAGCCTTTTATTTTGGTGTATATGCATGTGTTTTGGTGGTATGAACAGGTTGTATATGTGTATTTTTAATAAGCATGCTTGATGTATAAGGTAATTACGGTGGGATAGCATGCTGATATGGGTTTGTTTCTTAGGAGGGGGGGGGGCAATTTTATATATCCATGTTCGTTATATGCATATAAAGGAGAGATGAATGATATGGCGAGTATGCTTGCGTGCGATATATTTCTATGTGCATATAGTTTTTTAGGGTGTGACTTCGCATGTGTTTTGATCGTGGTGGAGCGTAAGGGAGTGTATGCATGCATTTCATGGGTTCAAGTACTTCCTATATGTTGGTGTGTTTAGGGAGGGTATATAAACATGATAGGCCGTATTGTAAGAAAGAGCGTAAAAATGGTGACCGCGGTGGGATTTTGGCATATTTTTTGTTTGCATGCGTGGTCATATGAGGAGTGTCTTGCGAATAACGGGAGGTGAACCTTTACGTGAATGCTTTCGTATTTGATATGAGAGTTTTACCTTGCTAAGCATGATCTCTAAATGATTTTTTAGGTTTTAGATTCTTACCTCGTGATCGCTCTTTGAACTAACCCATCTCTTCTTCGTTTGTTCGCAGCGGCCGAATCGTATCCGGGCTTCATGCCACGGGACTGTCGGCGTCAGATTTCCGTTGGTTGTTGAAAAATCCGCGTTGTGGGTGGGGTGCATGTGTGGGGGTTCTTCGGGGATTCGGATCGGAATGCATGCCCTGGCGGGCTCGGTCGGATCGGCTTCTCGGAAGGGTGAGGGTGTCGTTCCTGGTTGAGGTGCCCGACAGTGGCTCAAGAGGATTCACAGGGTTTGTGTGATCGCCACCTGCTTTTTCTAAAAGCAGGAAAAGGTTGGGTTGGATTTGATCGCCTACGTGGGGAGTTTGTGGGGTCTCCGCTCTGAGACACAGATATACCGTACACAGAGGTGAAAAACAGGTAATCCTATTCTGCTTCCGTGGCTTGACTAAAGGAGTCTTGGGACATAGGGGTGCAAACGGGGTGTGGATATGGGGTGGCTAGTGGGATCCAGCCGTCTGGTGAGGGGCGGCTACTAGGTTATAGCCGTCCGGGGCCTGGGTTGGTTTGGACAGAACTTCTATAGGAAATGGGTTTGGTCTTGGACAGAGGATAAGCTAGGTTTAGCCCGGGTTTCTGGAGGGTGGAATGAGATGGTGCTTTGTGTAGGGAATGGGGTTTTCTCTCACAAAAGGGGCTCTCTTTCTCTCCCTCTTGGGATTTCTAGTAGTGGGAAGGGAATGGTCAAGTGAGGATTGTGGGTTGGGGGTGGATGTGAATTGTTTATTGTGGATTTTGTTGATGTTGTATTTGGGCTTGGGACCCCCTCTATTTATAGTAAAAGAGAGGCAGGGGAATATTCAGGAGGTAGTGGAGTGGGTTGGCTTCGATTAGACCCCTCATTAATTTATGTGTGTGTAGGTGAATCTCGGCTTTTATAGGTTTGATTCATGGATGGATATGTGATTTTGAGACAGGGTTGTTTTCGAAGTGTATACGTATTGGTTTTATGAACATATATGTGTATGAAATGTGTGTATGCAATTTTGGAAAAAAATGTTCTTGATAGGTATTGGAGACACGAAGACTTGATAAAAATGGGGCTGACAGCAGGTTTCAAGGTAGCAGGCAGGGGGCGGCTAGTGTAAACTAGCCGCCCAGTGGGGGGCGGCTAGTTGTGTTTAGCCGCCCCCTGCCTGGGGCATACTTTCCTGAAACATAGGGCAGGGCGGCTAGTGTAAACTAGCCGCCCAGTGAGGGGCGGCTAGTCGGGTTTAGCCGCCCCCTGTCTGGGACAATTCTTCTGATTTTGTTTCTTGTTTGCTGCTGCTGAGAGCCTTTGTGACTGTTTCAACCTCCGAGACCTATAAAAACATTCCTTTCATGGACCAAGTGTTAAATCTATCCAGATTGTGCCCCTGCACTGACTTTTGAGCCCTTCTTGCTTGAATTGTCAAGGGCTACAATCCATCTTAAGGTGAAATGGAAAGATAATGCGAGAAAGTAAAGTGCGAGAGATCATGCTTTAGTATGCAAGGAAGGGATTTCAAGTGCGTGAGTGAAGAAAAATTTTAAGTATGTGTGAAAGTGGGATAATTTCTTCTCAAGCATGTGCGGAAGGGCATGAAATGAGTGGGGACAATTTTAATATTTAGGTACGGGGGGCCAATCTTTAATATTCCAAGAAAAATCGGATGCCAAGGTGTTTTCGGAAAAGAAAAATGTAAGCTTATGCGTAAGTATGATTGGCATAAGGGGGCATTTTAATTCTTCAATGGTTTTCTTTTATGTGAGAGGGCAATGTTCTTGATTTTCTTAAGTAAAAGATACTATCAAGTCCCTGTGGAGGAGCCCTTGTGGTCACCTATGTCCAAACCAGTATTGTATTTGAAAGGTATAAGCCTTAGGTGTCGATTTTTCTAGGTTCATGGTTTTCAAATGCTTAATCGTATTATTCTAAACATGCTGAAAAATCCATGAGTGTACCAAGAGTCGAGTCAAATAAGCTTCCCTTGGATAGGCAAGTTTCTAAATGAACTCATGTGTGTGTAGTTGTAAACCTGGACATGATCTACCTTTGCTCAAAATTTCACCTTTCCCGGTAGACATAGTTCAATTTTGAATCCCATTGCGAAATAAAAAGGGAGGGGGAGAATGGGGTAAGAGTAATATCTTCCTTTCGGGCAATATTTTAGAATTGTCCCAGTCTAGCACATGTCTTACTTTCTAGGTCCCTCTGGCTTTCTTCTTTTTACCACTTCTTTATTTTGGATGGAAAGTACAGTCCGTTGTTTGGACCTGTACTGGTATAGCCGTTGTCTAGCGTATACCGTGCGTAAAGGCGTGAAAGCCTGCTAAAATAGAGAGTTTAACCCGTTCACTTGGGTGTTATTTTCTTTTGTTGGCCTCTCATTGCCTTATTTTTTTTTTGATTTGAGGGGGGGGGGGTATTCTGTTTTTCACCCCGATTCTTTTCATTCTTCCCCTCTAGAAGTGTTTGTATAGTGTCAGAGCCAGTTTTTGTGACATATGCTAGGTCCGGGTAACTCCTCATTTTGACCTAGGGTTTATACGAGTGGGATGGAAATAAGGGATGTTTTTATTTACTGCTTTCAATCTGCATTCATCCCCGCTCTTAAAACCGTCCCACGCCCACATCATGGAGTCCCACATAGAAGAGGAGATACTAGAGGAGAGAATCCACCAAGAGGGTTAGGTCACACAGTTCCTAACCCATCTAGAGGAAAAGATGGCTAGTCTAGGGTATCAAACGGTAGAGGACATGCTCCATGACCTCGTTGACTAACGCCATGCCCAGACCTTGGAAACGGGAGACCCCTGTCGAAACCCCCAAGGCCACTCCCAAAACCACGCCCACACCCAGCTGCTCGGTCAATCCGTGCATTTTTTTCATTCTCTGTGTGTGTGTGTGTGTGTGTTTTAAGATTAATATTACATCCAGCCCCATTTCCAGCCTCAATTCCAGTTTACATATGTTTTGAATTTTTTAAAAATAGTATATCTCATCTAATGAGGTGCATATTTTTATAAAAAATGAAGCATATAATCCAATGAATTGCATGGATGCATTTATAGAAAATGTAAAAAAATTCTTTCGAAGCATATGCCTTGTTAACGTGAGCATATGCGTCGATAGAAATCTATTGACGCATATAGGGCTGGAATTGAGGCTGGAAATGGAACTGGGTGTAGCAGCACCCTTTTTTTGGACAAAGGTAAACCATTTACCACGATTTCAGTGATAATATGCGGTCTGTGCGAACCACGTATATATACTCCTAAAAGGTGTATATGCGTGAATAAAGAAAGCATATCGCCAAATGATGTATATGCTTCTCTATTAGCGCATATACCTCAATTAGGGATGTATATGCGTGGTTCGCACAGACCGCACCATATCATTACTATATATATATATACTTAATTGAAGTATTACATACATCATATGAAATTATATCATCAACAAATACATTCAACGAGGTATGTCCTTTCTTTACTAAGCATATTTCTATTTAAGCACTCAGATTTATGTTCCTTTTTAGTCTCTCTGAGAAAAAAAACCAAATAATTTCTAAGGATAGATGACCCTCCTTGAATTCTAATAAGAAACATCCATACTCTTTAAATAGCAATGAAACGATGCTAATAAAATGAACTATATGAAGAAGTCAGCGAGATCGATTACGATCCAATCATTATATTCAGTTTAATCAATGACTACCAACCAAATAAAAAACCGTATCTTTTTATTACCCAACCATCAAAGTACCCGACCTGGTATCCTTTTTCTACCTAAGATGAAACTATAGCCAACAAGTGTTCGTCCTTTTGTCCCTTCCGTCGTCGATTGGTTCACGGTGTGTCTACAATGCCAACTCAGTGTTGCCCTGTCACTTCTTAATTTATTTAATGCTAGCCTCAAAGAAAACATAGCCACCACCTTCATGATAAATACCAAACATGGCGTGGCCTCTCAACCCTCAGCACTTATTAAGTGCTTCAACTTAGTAACTCTCGGTTTGACTTTGGCTTCTCCCTCTCTCTATCACCAGTACTTGCCCCCTATTTACGTGTGTATGTGTGAAATGCATCGATTTCCGTAATACCCGTGCATTCTGGAGTGCGTGCTGACGTGTTGTGAAATGGCATGATACGTTTGATGGATTTGAAAGGGAAATCAGGAGGTGTGAAATTGGGATCACGTGTAAAGAGACGTAGTGTAAAACTCAAATACGGCTAAGAAGTAAGATGGGGTATAAAGGGAAGTGGAATGCATATAATGTTCGATGATAGACAGAATGGTAGATGTTAGTGATCAAGAGCTATTAGTAGTATCGTAGTTGAATAGGCTAGTGACACATATATAATCTGATAACAGTAAAATAAGACCAGAGATCGGTTTAGGGTGTGAATCTACAGAGAATGAAAGGCCAGAGGTTAAAACTTAATGCTAGTCTGACTTCAGTACTATTTGTATGCATTGTGACGTAAATGGTGATACGGGATTTGAAATCACGATCAAATACGTAAGAAGTGATGTATCATACAGTAATTCTGAAAGGAGAAGTGAAGACAATCGGTCAAAATTATCTACAATATCAATCTGAGAACAGAACCTGTCAATTCAAAAAATACACACATGATGTAACAACTACAATATATTTACAATAAGATAAACATAAATACAACTTGATAAATATAAATATAAATATAACATAACTTCAGTATTTACTAAGAAAATACATGGTAAAGTTATATCTTAAATAATGAAATGCAGTATGAGTACTTCAGTTGAGTTGTATTTATAAATGAGTGGTAAAGTCATGTAAGATGAGAGATGACAAAAGTTGATTCAAGTAGCAATGGCAAGTTATGTAAAGCAAACCAATGAGTATAAATATTAGTGATTAGAAAAATCAAGATAACATTTATGGTAATATCTATGATAACAAAAATATTGACTTACAGAAATGTACTTTAAAATCACAAAACATAAGGCTAGTTATAGAAAATTCACTTCCATTTACATATTTTAAACGATAGTTTACAGAAACAAAATAATTTGATTACAATGACCACCAAGAACAAAACCTATCAGTTTAAAAAATACCCACAATACATACCCAATCTGGGTGAGGCAATATGCTATGTCCAAAATGTTCTCTTTATATAGTCTTGACCTTTAAAGATGATTTTGATTCATACAGGTAGACCAAACAACAATATTATTATTTGTTGTTGTTGTTGTTGTTAAAACTAGTCTTACTGTTACAATCTGGATGTTCTTTGCTGTTTGCATTCAATGTTGCAGTTAAATATATAATGAACTTGGGTTTAAACAATCCTAGAATCGACCAACTTCAATGAGAGTATAAAAAACTCAGAAAAGGACTTTTTTTCCCTTTCCTTGAATATTCTGGACGATGAGAATTATCGTGGAATACCTCCACTTTGTTTCATCTAGACCCCCATACCGCCCAATGCAAAAATGAAGTACAAAGGATATTGCATCTTTAGGAGATTGTAAATCAAATTCCTGATGCATTCGATGATGCAGTCAAAGTGACCAAATCATATGTACCAGTTGAAAATGTGTCTGCTTGAATAGATGTCACAGACTATAAATTTGGCGACAAAAGAATCTATTGCACGCCAAAAACGTGGCAGACCTATAGGATTTAAAGAGCAGAGATCAAATGAAATATCATGCTCTTTCATTTTGAGAAAGAACAGATTATCATGCCTTATTAATCCAGAAGAAGTTATACATAATGCTCCAAAAGATCTTATGAACAGATTTCCACTTTCTCAAAACTCTAGAAGCGTATAGTGTCCCTGAACAGACACGGGTCTCTTAAGTGACTATAGAAACTCTTGAAGAGGAAAATGTGCCTAATAATAATGAGATTTCTATATTTTATACACATTCAAGAGATATGTGAAATCACAAAGAAGTGATCATCAATGATATTTTTTCATTCGCAGTAGCTATTAAAATTTCAAAGGGCGATGATGATAATGAACCACATACCATAAACGAATGTCGATAAAAAATGATTGGCCAAAGTGGAAAGATGTTATTTGGACCTATAATACATACCCCAAAATGTATTAACCCTACAGGTTACAAATAGGTGTTTGTAAGAAAACGAAATGAGAAAAAAATGAAATCACAAGATATAAGGCACATCTTGTGGCACATGATTTCTTGCAAAAACCTATGATCGACCATAAAATGATATAAGAAACTTACTCACTAGTCATAGATGCACTAACATTCCATTACCTAAACAGTCTTGCAGTTTCTGAAAAACTCCTTATGAAACTAATGGATGTAGTAACAACTTATCTATATGGAAATGTAGATGTTGATATTTGTATGAAAAACCATAAAATATATAAATTGCCTTCAAAGAGTATGTACTAAAAAAAGCTAAGACATTCATTGTATGGCTTAAAATTGTCTAAAAGAATGTAGTACAATTGTCTTAGGGAATCCTCGATAAAAGGAGGATATGAAAACAATCCCAGTTGTCCATGTATTTTTATAAGGAAATCCAATAAGGGATTTGCTATTTTGCCTGTTTATGTTTTTTTTATGGAAATGAAGGCATTGGCCTTAACTTTTATATTAAGGACAACCCAAAGCGAGAATAAGGTCTACCAAAAAATAGTATCCCTACGCTCTTACCCTCGATTACAACAAAATAGACCTTAACTTTGCCAGTTTATGTTGATGATATAAATTTAATTGTCACTTCTAAAGAGCTCAACAAAACTGTAGAATGCATGTAGAAGGAATTCAAAATGAAAGACCTTGAAAAATATAAATATTGTCTCGGCCCGTAGATCAACCAAAACTCTGGTAGAATATTGATCCACCAATCAAAATATGTAGACAAGGTAGTACATCACTTTAACATGGACAAACCGCATCCTCTTGGTACACCCATGGTCGTTCGATCATTGGACGTTGAGAAAGACCCATACCATCCCAAAGAGGATGACAAGGCAACTCTTGGTCCAAAATTACCATATTTGAGTGCTATTGGTGCATTACTATACTTCCAATACATGAGATTAGACATGGCATTCCCAGTCAATTTCTTAGCAAGATATAGTTCTGCACCAATTCGCTGGCATTGGAATAGTATCAAGCATTTTATGAGATACCTCCGTGCAAATATTGATCTAGGTTTATTTTATTCAAATGATAAATCTTATAATTGTGTCTAGTTGGCTATGTAGACACAAGTTATCTTTCTAATCCTCACAAAAGTCGGTCACAGATAGGTTATGTGTAGCTTAGTAACAATGCTACCATGTCATAGAGATCTACAAAGCAAGCTTTGGTGGTTACCTCATCTAACCATGTAGAAATATTGGCATTACATGAAGCGAGTAGAGAATGTGTTTAACTCATATGCTTGATTCAACATATCCAAAGCATTTGTGGATTGCTGTCTACAACAAATATTCTTACAACTATATACGAAGACAATAGTGCATGCATAGCTCAAATCCAAGGAGGTCACATCAAGGGAGATAGGATTAAACACATCTCACCAAAGTTCTTCTACACCTACGAACTCTAGAAGAATCATGAAATTGAAGTCAAATAGATCCGCTCTAGTGATATCTTTTAGATCTCTTACTAAAGCTCTGCCAAAATCAATCTTCCAGAAGATATTACGTGAAATCAGACAGTTTGAGACTTACCAATGTCAGAGAATGTAACTAATAAAGTTGCAATATTCAACTATGGACATCTTTTGCGTATTATACTCTTTTTCCTTCGTCTAAGTTTTATCCAACTGGGTTTTCTTGGCAAGGTTTTAATGAGGTAGCATTAAGCGTGTCTAACATTACTAAGATTCAAGTAGTTATACTCTTTTCCTTCGCTTTGATTTTTCTCAATGGATTTTTTTCAAGCAAAGTTTTAACGAGACAATTACCTTAGGCCCCGTTGTTTGTGTCATTTTGGGATAGATTTTGATTTCATACGAGATTAATAGGAAAGTGTGTAAAATCCAATGCTTTGTTAGTTAATGATAATCTTGATGATAATTATGGCCCCACTGAAATTAGAAACTTAGCATATGGGGAAAATAAGGTGGATCTAATTCCCATCCTTTTGTGGTAATCTCAAATTCCAACATGAATATCAAATTAGATTATTATTCTACCCTTTATAAACTAATTAAATCACTATTTACATCTCTTCTAAAATAAATAGTCTCCTCCCTTTTTTTACCCACCGCCTCTTCTTTTTATTAGCTTCTAAGCTTTAAAAAGTATGCTTTATTTTGGGTTATGAATATTTTGTCATTTGAAGTTCTTGTTGGAGTTCATAATATTCAACTAATTTGGAAAAACTACGATTATTATGTGTTTAATTATATAATCGATTGTTTTATTTTTTACATTCGTTAAATATTTATAAAAATATTTATAAAAAATTACTCCTTTTTTATAATTGTGATATGGGTAAAAATAATAAATTTTGCAAGTGGATGTATAATTATAAGGTATTTTAGACATTTAATCCAAATTCCTTTATCATTTGATCCATATGTGAACCAAACATTGAAAATTGATTTTTTACAAAAATCTACTAGTAAACCAAATAGTCTGATGGAATCTGAATTCCTGGTAAAATGATTCCTAGTAAAGTAAATCCATCTATATAAATGACATGAATCAAACGGGGCCTTAGTGTAATGGCTGATGGTCATTCAAGAGGAGTGCTGTAAATATGGATGACCACTATGGATAACCTCTTTGACTATGTAACCACTCATCCTTATCTTATAGGATTGATAAAATCAAATCCTCTTGTAATCTCATTTGGTGTTATCTTCTTTCTCCTATGATTGGCATGCTGAATCTTATTCTTTTATGGTGAATCTTATTCATGTTGGGCCTGTTTGGATAGAGATATAAGCTATTCTGTGGTTTATACCTATTCTAGGAATTGTTGACTTTATCAGTAGAATAAGTGATTTTCTGTTTGGTTGTGTTTTAAATTATTCTCATTGGGAACGTAATAATAAAGTAAATGTGTTTGGTTGATGAAGAATAAATGTGAATAAAGTGTAAAAAGTTGATTTGACATGTGGGCCCCATTGATGTATAAAGGTGTTGACAGTGATTTGAAATGAAAAAAGAATAATAACAGTGGGACCCACTTATGATTGTTGTTGGAATAGGCTAATTCCATGGAAAATGAAGGATTACTATACCCCTTTATTATTTGTTATTCAACATCCAAATACCACCTTATTCCCCTCACACAAACACTTTTTTTCCCTATTCCATGCCTATTCCCACCTATTCCTTCCCTAACCCTCTACCCAAACAGGGCCGTTGGGATTATGTCTAAAAATCTGGTGTTCACATCGGTGCATCATGATGAAACTATATTAGGGTGGCACCTAATGGATAGAATATTAAATAAGATTTGATCCTAATTAATATTTAAAAGGGATCTCCTAAAATCAGGGAACAATATTTGTTTGTTTATTAGGAGATTATTTGAGGAGGAAGTTATTTATCTTTACAGATATCCTCTAGGGTTCCATAGTAAAATTAGTATGAGTCAATTTCGAGATCCAAGGGTGAGTTTGAGAGGGTTATAATAGAAGGTGACTCTATGAGAGAGTTTGTGTCTCTCTTAATATTTTTGTATCTCAACTATTATAGTGAATTATCTATTTTCGTCTCGTGGATGTAGGCTTAAGCCGAACCACATGTATCTTGTATTCTTCGTGTGATGTTGCTCTGTTCTTGTGTTGGATCTCAGGTTTTCTTGATAGCTTCCATGTATTCGATTCCAATAGTGGTATCACAGCTCTAGGTTCTGACCTAGGAACATGAGATCTAAAGAAGGAAAAACAAAACAAGGTCAATGATAGCACAAACGTCGATGGAGAATGTCGGTGGTGTGGTGTCGAGATTCCACGTGAAGAGAGAAAAAAAAATGTTGGAATATTATCCGTGTATATGGAAAAACAAAATGCTGGTTTTGTTTTTTTCTTTTGCATGGGTGATGAAACGGTGCCTTGCATGCCTCGATAATGAAAAAAACAAAGGAGCCGCAGGTGAATCCTGGATTCTTGATGTGTGCATAGGCGTGGGTGCACGCAGGAGGTCGCGGCATACGGTGACGTGAGGTACATGTTCAAGCATGAGACTCATTGCTTGATGTGTGAAGACGCGTGCGTGAGTTCGGTGAAACACGTATGCGGTGGTGTTCGTGCAGAAGATTAAAGATGGAATAATGCTACACGGAAAAAGCGTTTTTAATTGAGTTCGGGAAAGGAGACGTCCTAGGTTGTTCAGGTAAAAAGGTGAGTCCAGGTGTCCGGCGCTCGCAAACACGTGGTGTAGGTTTTCAAGGTAGAGTCTTGACAATCCTTCTTCAAAGACGCACATGAAGCGCGTGACAGATGCACAAGATTACCGAGTCAATGCATTGGACTTGAAGATGCGACGGTGCGGACGTTCAAAAGAAGAGGTTTCTAAAACTTCTGCAAAGTTTTCTTGCAAGGTGGAGTTTTGCTGATCGAGATGGAGACATCCACAAATCTGCAAGGGGTTCAAGGAAGTGCGATTTTACTCGATACGAGTCAAGGTGGTGATTGTTGGGATTATGTTTCAATTCGGTGTATCACATCAGACAGTTATAATGAAAACAAATTAGGGTGGACATTTAATTGATATATATTATTTAAGATTTAAACTTAATTAATATTTAAAGTGAATCTTCTAAAATCATGAAACAATATTTTTTTTATTAATTTGGAGATTACTCAAGGAGGATATTATTTATATCTATAAATATCCTTTATGTACCATGACAATATTTTTGCATGATACACTGTATTTTTTGTATCTCAACTATTATAGTGGATTATCTCCATGAAATAGTTTGTGAGTTCTTAATATATTTTTGTATCTCAACTATTATAGTGGATTATCTATTTTCACCCCGTGGATGTTAGCTTAGGCCGAGACACGTATATCTTGTATTATTCGTGTGATGGAGTTCCACTCTTGTGTTCGATCTTGGGTTTTGTTGTTGGCTTACACATATTCGTTTCCCAACAATTCTTTAACTTAGATTTATGATGGTGTTCCATTCTTGAGTTCATGGTAGCAACATTTACATTCTTTCAAAATAAAAACTTAGATTTATAATACTAATAACGATTGTCAATCGCTTTAAAAAGTAGATACAACCCATCTCATCATACACACCAAATTCATAGCTGAAGCGATAAAATACATGGAGGGACTCCAAGAGACTTCACTTCTGTGTGTTCTTATTGTTCATAATGGGAGAATTGACATATAACATCAGACGACAGATGGGTTGTACGGCCGGATCTTCATGGGTAAACCTCTTGCGAAATGAATCAAAGGAAGAGCCATAGGGGGGTCAGGCTCCTCTGTTTCCCAAACGTAAGCCAAAACCAGATGGTGAATGAAGACCGACAGCTCCAATTTGGATAAATCCATCCCTGGGCAGAGGCGCTGACCGCCTCCGAACAACATTATATTGTTGATTCTTGCTGGACTTGAGCTATCTATCTGTGGGTATAAAAAGTAAGTGTGGAAATTAGTTGATGAAGATGGCAGTGACTCAAATGGTCATGACTATGTTTGTTTGAAAATAAGTGGAAAAAATTGATGTTACATGATGGATAATTAAGCAGAGATTAATTAGTAGTCTGTCTTGCATGCATGTGTTTAAACAACTTATTCGTAGTGTGATTTTAAATGGATTTGTTTCTTGTTTTTATGGGAATGTTTTACCTGCCATCTCCAAGGATTGAAGCATTGAGGATCATCAAACAATGAAGGATCCATATGCACAGCTGCCACGGCTGTTAACACAGTATATCCACTAGGGATGTCATATCCTGGATGAAATTTTACATCAGTAACAGAGAGAAACAAAATGGACACAGTATATAGATTTTAGAGTTACCTTTGAATTGAATAGTTTTAGCAACCTTCCTTGGAATATAATTAACAAAATTTCCAAGCCGGAGAGTCTCATTGATAACCTTAAAAAAATCAAGCAAAATTCAATGCCTTCACAAATGTGTAATATTACACAATTTTTCTTTTTAAATTGAAACTTTGGGGGAATACAACTATAGAGGCCTTACGCATTGGGTAAACTCCATTTGTTTGTAATCTGTCCAATTAAGTTCAGTTTCTCCTCTTGATTCCATCATCTTTCTTATGTGGAGGTGCTCTTCCTTTCAATATAAATTTAAAGATATTTTTTTTTCCTTTTTCACATTAAACCGCCAAATTCAACAGAAAATTTAACATTTTGCATATATGAATGAAGAAGATTAATTACCCGCAATTGATCGACCGCCCTCTGACATCCTTCAAGAAAATATATTGCCAAGGGAATGACAGTCGAGAGAGTGTCATGTGCAACGAATAAAAGGCCGAACAAAAGTTCTACAATCTCTTCCTCTGATAGAGCATTTTTATTCAGGAGAAATGACATAAAGTCATCTGCGTTACCTTCACACCCTTCATTGATCTGTTGTTGCCTTTCTTTAACCTTCTGATTAATGTACTTGAGAACATTTGACCTTGACTTTAATGAAATAAAGAGAACAATCACTAGATATAGGCAAAAGATATCCAAGGAACTAACGAAACAATAATTGATTTCCAAGAATGAATGAACATACCTGCAAGGCCTTTCTATATGTGGTTCCTGGAAATTTTAAGGGAAGGGAACCTAGTCCTTTGCTCACATTTATATACTCTCCTCGAAGCTGGTCGACTTCAGGATTGTTTGCATCACAGTTCATCACAAATTTTAATGCCGTATTGAATGCAAACTGCAAATATTGTCCAGCTTGCGATATGAAGACTACTGATTTGGTAGACAAACACGCACGAAAAATCTTAAGAAGAAAAAATAAATTAAAACCTTTCTCGTTTCCTTCTTGAAATAGACCAGTGAGTTCTCCTTCCAAGAATCCAAGATCAAGGAAGCTTGACGATCCACCTCTCGCAATAAACCCCCGCGCATCCTTTCAATGTTGAGAAAGCCAACATAGAGAGATCTATTGACCCTGTGCGCCTCCCCCTCCAAAAGTGCAATATTATATTTCCCGAAGAGGCCTGCAATGTTCCTCGGCCAGTCGTTCTTGAACTTCTGGCCTGTGTTCTGCAGCACGATGCGGTTGAGCTCAACGTCCCCCGAGATGATCACTCGCCTTCCTGGTAACTGGGACCTGAAAATCTTTCCATACTTAGATATGCGCTGCTCAATGAAGGGACTCATGTGGAAGGAGGGATGAGGCTTTAAGAAGGGGATGAGTTCTCCTATGAAGGGCCATCCTGAGCTTCCTTCGGGGATGTTTTGGGTATTATCAACGCTCTTGCTGCTTATCCATGTATGGATGAGAACCAGTATCAATGGAGAGAAGCAGAGAAGAAGAGCCACAAAAGACATCTCTGAGTGAGTGTGTGTGTGTGTATGTGTGTGTGTGTATAGAAATAACTTATTTATAAGGAACGCAGTCTGCTTGAGACACGGGAAGATCTCCCAAGTTTCCGCTCTGCCTCAATTACAAGACATGCCAATCAATGATTTTCGGATGATTGATGCATTATTTCCTAAATATAAATAAACAAATAAAAAATCCTAATACAAATTACATGCAAATATCTTCATATTAAATGCTCTATATGGAAAAGTCAATATTCACTCGATTAAGTCGGAAATATCAAAAGTTCGAGTTTTATTCCTTTTTGTCCCATCTGAATGTGGAAAAAAGGGGGAAACAGGGGGCGATCAAGTGGAATAGGGATAAAAAGGCTGTTTGGGTGGGTGATATAAAGTGGTATAACTATGCATAATTACGTAAGAATAAGATGGTATTTGTATTCTAAATCTTCCTATGAAATAGTGATAGTATAAGGAGGTTGAGGAGAATTAGAGGAAGGAAGATAAAAAAAAATAGATGTTTGCTATAGAGGTTTTAAAAAAAAATTTTAAAAAGTGAGGGCACCAGAATGGGGGTTGGCTGTGAAGGGTACGTGGGCAATTAACCCAACAATCTTTATAAAAAGGATTTTTTGCAAATATACCCCTGTTGGAATCTAATTTTGCAGAATTACCCCTGCTGCATTCCAAATTGCATAAATACCCCTGCTGCATTCATAAGCAGTGCATCAGTGCCCCTTCGTCAGTCGCCGTAAGTAACCCAGAGAATACCATGGTTATACTGTTAACTAAACCAACCAAAATTATTCATTTACCCTTAAATCTACCCGACCCGATTACACATTTCTCCCTAAAAACCCTTCCCTGGGAACCCTAACCCTAAAAAACAAAAAAACAAAATCTAAGCCCTAAATCCTCTCCCTTGTCAAACCCTAAACCTATTCGAGGATAAAAACCAGCCCTAATTGACATCAAAACGATCCCAAATCGATGAGAAGGATTGGTCGTAGACGATTGGTGCGTTCTGTGGAGGAGGCTTTTGTCACCAGGACTACTATTGCTGTAGATCTCGTTTGGCAGATGATAAGTGCATCAAATCGAAACCCTCAACATTCATATTCTTCATTTGGGTCGAGAGGATCCCCAAACTTTTGCTGCAACAAAATGAAGGAACATGGGTTGGGAGAATCCCCTTCTCTGCTGCGTTGTGAAGAAAAAAATGAAGAAAAAAATGGTGCATGGAAGAAGATGAAGGAAGAGATCGGGCATATAAAACATCTGTGAGGGGTACAAAGGGGTTTTTGCATCACTTAACGGTGGCTAATGGGAGTTTTTTAACCTCACCTCACGCCCACTAACCACAGGGGCACGGATGCACTACTTATGAATGCAGCAGGGGTATTTATGCAATCTGGAATGCAGCAGGGATAATTCTGTAAAATTGGATTCTAACAGGGGTATATATGCAAAAAACCCTTATAAAAATAAGTCAAAAGGACATACACCTATAATTGAAGTTTCCTTCGCTAACTAGATCCAAGTTATGGGATTTTATTAATACTCTTCTATAAAGCGCAAGCGGGCGTACAGGGGGGATTTTTATTATTTCACCGGGTGCATTTTTCAGATAGACCACCCAGTTTTATTGATTTTATAAAAATACATCTATATGTGTTATTAACAAGTCTCTAATATTTATAACAAGGTCCCTTACAAAAACTGTTAATTTTGTCATTTCTTGGGCTTCCTGCAGATCCACCCCCAGGTTCTACCAGTTTCACAACTAGAATCTATCTGTGTTACAAATAGGTTCCTAATTTTGATTTCAAGACTTATAAGCAGGTCCGTAATCTCAAAATATGACTCACCGGACTTCATATTTCACTCGATTTTTTCAAACCATTAAGATATCCATAAAATTATAAAATAAAAATATTTTAGTCATATTAATAAATACAAAAATTATAAATGGAATCAGACTCATTAGATCCCATAAAATTATTGATGGAAGAATTTAAAATTTGTTCAGTTTTTTTTTTGTTGATTTTGTGTCTATATGTATCACTTTGTCTTTAGATGTGAAAATAAGCATATTTTTAAATTTTTTAGGGTAATGTTTTTTTAATGATTAGATTGTTTTTAAGGGGTTCGATAATTGATTTTTTTAATGGGTAGTGGTCGAAAATTGGATTATGTACTGGTTGACTGTGCATACTCTCATCAAAGGCAATTGTGGAGTTTTTTTTGTGGTCTTAGTTCTGATTTGTAAAAATGATTCAGTCGAAAACATTTCAAAAATTAATGTCCTTTAAAGAGAAGGAATAAATGTTTTTTTGGTTTTATTTTTAATATAACTTTGAGTGGATCTTCACTTAATATTAGATACAGTCCTAAATACAACCCCAAATGCAATTTTCACATGTTTTAATTTTTTTTAAATAATAAACATTGCACCATTTTGAATTTAATGTACTCAATTTTAGTAAATGTTAAAAAAATTTAACAATGTATATATCTCATCTACGGATGTATATATACATCGTTAGATGACTATTAAATGACTAAAAAGGTATATGAGGGATATATTTCGAGTTGTAAAAGGAACTGTTATATGTAAAATAAGTATATGTTAAAATACAATAATCCATTTTTTGTTTCAAAAATATAAAATATACATATTAGAACCCCAGTTATCAAACATTGTTTTTGTTTTAAAAGAATTGCTTATAATAATGTGAACATTTGTTTATCTTTGAATTATAATATAAAATAACTTATATAATTCAATTCATAATAAGTAGATTATGCGCAAGTGCGCGTACATCCAACTAGTTTTAGTAAATTATGCACAACAATGGAGACTAAATTCACCCAACCGGGTCATTTTCGTAATTCCAACCATGCACCACAATTCACCCAATACGCTTGTGTGATTTTGTCCTCTATTGCGCTATTTACAGGTCGGCTTTCAGGATCTATCAATTTCACAATCACACCCCTATCTATGTTAGAAACGGGTCCTGACATTGATAACTAGCTCCTTGACAAAAATCGGCTAATTTTTTCCTCTTCTGGGTTATTTGCATATCCGCCCCAGTTTCTACCAATTTGACAACCAGACCCCTATCGATGTTACGCACAAATCTGTAATTCAGATTTTCAGATTTATAACCTGATCTCTGGTCTCAAAACACAACTTCCCAAACTTCAAATTTATAAAATTTCATCCAATGCTTTTTAAGGCCATTAAGATACCCATAAAATTATAAAATAAATTTTTTAGTCTCATTTAAAAAATATTAAATTACAAATGGAATGTGACCCATTTGAGCTCATCAAGTTATTGATGGCAATTCTCTACTGCGTTTTCAGTTTTTATTTTCATATTTACTATCATATATATTCGCATATGGAAAACACTTCATGCTGATGATTTGAAACTAACTATTCTAGATAAATGGGTATTATAAAGTTATTGATGGCAAATCTCTATTGTAGTTTTAGTTTTCATTTTCACATTATATAGCCATATATATTCGCACATGGTACTTCACATTGATGATCCGAAAACTAATTATTCTATAAATTTCATAAAATCCTTTTTGATTTCACACCGCAAGTGCATCCACCTCTCTCTCTCTCTCTCTCTCTCTCTCTCTTCAATAGGGGATTCTGACTTCCAACAAAAAGGGTTAAATTAGTTTATTGATTATTAGTGTCATAAATATGTTATTTGAAAAATAGCATTCCAATAGTGTAGAAATAACTGATTTATAAGGGAACCACCATGAAAATGTAACTGTTAACATTTTCCATATAATGTAGTTGACCATTGAAGGGAAGATCTATTTTTAAATTGTTTGAAAATTACATGAAATGTAAAACATTAGGTAAATGTAACTGTGCTAAGTTACATTGATTCTGTTTTTATGTAAATGTAGCAAATAGTTGTGAGAAATATAAGTATTTAGAAAATGTATTTACATTGTATGAGATGTATCTCATTTATGTAATTTGAAATATGGTTGTCAAATGATAGAATGTAATAGATATGTGAGATGCTTTTAAAGAAGGAATATGTTTTACTTGAAATGAGATGTTTCTAGTGTTGTATATAATTACCAATTTAAAATGTAATTGCTTCATATGGTAATTATATGTGTTTTTTTATTTAAATTTGAATACAATTAATATCGACTATTTTAATTATTTCAATTGCATAACATTCATTAATAAACTATTGCAGAAAAAAAAATACAACATGAAAGTAGAGGCTAAAAATATTGTCAAATAGATCAAGATTTCTATTCTCTTTCGTGTTTTCACAACATGAAAATGATTGGATTGGTGGAAGAACAAATGAACATACAAGATTCAATTTAAAAAAAAGGAAATAAATTTGGCGCAGGAAAAAAGAAAAAAAATGTGGAGTAAACGTGCCGCACAAAAAAAAGGAAAATTTGTAACCGTCTCCTTGATTCAAGGGATCAGTTACCCAAAAAGTCAATTTTGTCATCTAAAGGTATATAAGAGAATGCACATATAACACCTCATGGGGCTTGTGATGAAATATATTTAGGACTTAAAAAACATTAACATTGTGGGGGATGAAATCTGGCTTTCCCCTCTTAGGTCGGATCTTCGCTGATCCGGGTTTTGGATGTAGACCCGAGATGGCGTGGGCTTGAACTCTTCTCTACGATGATTTGCTACAAGCCTTCAATTATCATCGTCCTCCTTCTCTTCCTTCTTCTTCCTTCAGGATCCTGCAACTCACACCAGTGTGGTGCCAGCTAACGCCCCTTCGACGCTCAAGTCAGTGATTTCTTCGTACGAAGAAGAAGAACTTAGAATACTTGAGTATAAGTAGGAAAGAGAGTCAGAATTCGCATACCGTGAAAGGGAGGTGTAGTCCCCTTTGTCGGTATCGAATTCGTCAGTGTTGAAAAATCCGAATGCGGGGGTTGCGTGTGTGGGGGTTCTTCGGGGATGCGGATCTGATGCGAGCTCGGTTGGATCGTCTTTCGGAAGGGTGGTGTCGTTCCTGGTTGAGGCGCCCGACAGCGGCTCAAGAGGATTCAAGGGTGTGTGTGATCGCCACCTGCTTTTTCAAAATGCAGAAAAAGTGGGGAGTTTGTGGGGTCTCCGCTCTGAGACACGGATATACCGTACACAGAAGTAAAAAACTGGTAATCCGATTCTGCTTCTGGCTTGGCTAGAGAAGTCTTGGGTCAAGTGGGGTGTGGATATGGGGCAGCTAGCGGGATGGAGCCGTCGGGTATAGGGCGGCTACTAGGGTTTAGCCGTCCAGGGCCTGGGTTGGTTTGGGCAGAACCTAGGTAGGAATGAGTTTGATTTTTGATAGAGGTTAAGCTAGGTTTAACCTGGGTTTTTGGAGGGTGGAATGAGAGGGTGGTTTTGTGTAGGGAATGGATTTTTCTCTCACAAATGGGACTCTCTCTCTCTCTAGGGATTTCTAGTAGTGGACGGGAATGTGAACTCTTGGTTGGGGAATGAATGAAGTGTCAATTGGAATTCTTATTGTTGTTTAAAGGCTTGGGACCTCCTCTATTTATAGTAAAAAAGAGGCAGGGGAATATCCAAGGGGTAATAGAATGGCTTGATTAATAGTGTGTTTGATTAGACCCTTCATTAATTCTCTGATTCTTTTATCAGAGACCAGGTGAAGGGCGGCTAGTTGAAACTAGCCACCCAGGATGGGGCGGCTACTTCCTGGTAGATGCCCCCTTCATGACCTGCCAAATGTCCCATCTCTAACAAGCTGTGGCTTGGGTCGGTTACTTGGTTTGAACTGGCCAAGATGGGGCGGCTAAAGGCCACAATCCGCCGCAATGATCAGCATTTAATGATGCTTTATGTCCTATCCAGGGAAGCGGTTTGGGGTCGGCCAGGGGGGCGGCTAGTGGAAACTAGCCACCTGGGATGGGGCGGCTAGTTAGGGTTAGCCGCCCTAGTCC
Organism: Acorus calamus; assembly: GCA_030737845.1. Classification (NCBI taxonomy): domain Eukaryota; kingdom Viridiplantae; phylum Streptophyta; class Magnoliopsida; order Acorales; family Acoraceae; genus Acorus; species Acorus calamus. The sequence goes on along the minus strand of CM060876.1, from coordinate 10,044,268 downwards.
AGGGTCTTAGGGTTTCTAGGGCTTAGGATTTCCAGGGTTTTGGGATTCTCTAGTGTTTCTCTAGGATATAGGTTTTCTAGGGTTGGGACCAAGGTTTAGGTTTTTTTTGGTTTTCGAGATCTGTTTTTTATTTGATGCCCAAATGTGGGTCATTTTCAGGTGTTACTTGAAGTATTTTCATCTTTCTATTCGGTCAAAATTGGGGTATCTACACCCCTTTTATACTAAACAGGGGCGTGTCGAGCTTGACCTTGCGGGGTGTTCATATCATGATATGGAATCTCCATGTGACCTCAGGATCTATGGACATGTATCACCTAGGGATCATCATTATCCTATAACTGTTTTTCTGACGTTCTGTCCTTTTCTACTGTAAGAGAATATTCTCTTTGTTAACCGTTGTCTTGTAGGGGAGGGGCTATGGTCCACCTGCTTTTTAGTACGGGCATTGTCTTCTGGACGGCCTATACATAAGGTCGGGCAATATGGGGTACTCATCCTTAGAACTTCAGTGTATGACAACCTTATCCTGGTCGGGCATAAGCTCTGTTTGACTTATCCAGGTCGGACATAGCCTTTGCTCGATTTGGCCTGGTCACGCATGATCATTTGCCCGACCAGAGAGGAAGATGAGCTCGATCAGGCCGTAATAGAATTTTGGGCCCACGGGCTTTCCTTCCTCGGACTCATATTTTTATTGACATGGGCTAATCTTTGTTCAATCCTTGCACTTATACAATCTTATCCTTTATTCGACTTTGTGATTAATTTGGTCTCCTACAAATGCCCCCTTCTTTTGGTCTCCCAATTGCTTGGGAATCCAGAAGAACTGAACTCAGGAGACCTGTCTGATTGAATGACTTGCCTGCAAAGCCTTCGGGTCTATTGGATTTGAGCTCTGGGCCTGATGACTGTGTGTGCGACACCGGTCACCTTCTCATGCATCCACTCCATTTAATGGCATCTGGGGGACAACTTTTGAATTTTAATTTTGCCACTTCGTTTTCCCCAATCGATCGTGATGGTTAGATTTCTGGCTCGTAATCCCTTAAATATACATGTACTCATTCCTGCATCTTTTTTTCACCTTTTACGAATCTTTGCATCCTTCAAAGTTTTCGATCAGTACTTCTTCGTTCCTCTCGTTTGCTCTGACATCTCATTCTGATGCAACAATTTCCTAACAACCTTGTGGTGGAGGAGTATAAAGGGAAGATGCCTCCCCCTCTGGATAACGAATCTCTCTTGATCTACTCCGGCCAGATTGATGCCGGTATGATCACTTTCCCATTATCCTTGCTGATAATGGAATTTCTTAGCTTCTTTGGCTTTCACCCCCTTCAACTTGTCCCAAGCGCCTATCGCAACATTATGGCCATCTCTGCTCTCAACCGTGCCCTTCGTATTAACCTTGGGCTAAACGAAGTGTGGAGGTTCTACGTTCTGAAGCTCCTCAACGGAGGGGGTAAGATGTTTTATCTGGCCCACAAGACGGCGTCGCAGGTGCTAATAATGAACGCCCAGGAGTTTGTCTACGATTGGCGATCCAAAGTTCTTAGGATTCAAGGCGCTTGGATGCCTAAAAATTTCATGTTTCGGATTCCAATCCACTGGAGGAACTCGCCATTGGGATGAGGTCAGTCTTTCCTTTCTACAATGGTCACTATTCTGCCTACTAAGGATGATTGTTCTTCTATAACGCTCTTCCCTTTCAGGCACGTCGTCCCTCAACGCATTACCTCCTCCAGAAGCTCTCTGCATGGAGGACGTGAACCGTGCCTTGGGCTTCCTGGGCAGGAGCTGGAAGACCTTGTTTGCCGTCGCCCCCCCGAACCCTCAAGCTCCTCCTCCTCTGGCTCTGGTCCGTCTACAAGTCGGGCGGCTGGCCGAGGCGCTTCTTCTTCTTCTCGAGGCGAGGCCTCGGGTTCTGCCTCTGGCGCTGGGTGAGCATTGAGGAACTCGGGCCACCGTCGCAAAGTCGCGGTCAGGTCTGCCGTGCCCTACAACCGCCCGATCAAAATCGAGGAAGAAGAAGAAGAAGAAGAAGAGGAGTTCTACTTCGAAAGTGGTCGCTCCTTGAATCGTCCAGCTCCCCCTTCACCAGCCTCCCGCTGCCCTAGCCCTTGGAGGGGAGGAAGAAGAAGAGGGAGAAATCCCTAGTGGTGATTCTCCCCTACATAGGAGAGTACCCCCTTCTCCTCCTCTTGTGGACTTCCTGGATCACTCCCCTCAGTTAGGATTTTGCAGAGTTCCTCCAGGGCTCTCCAACGGCTGAAGGAGGTCCCAGGGCGTCGACTCCAGTTACTTCATCTCCTTCGCAACTGCCCGATCAATTTCACCGTTCAAGCGCTTGACGAGTTGCGGCCAACGACCAGTTTGTGATGCCCCCGACCCTTCCTCGCAAGGCCAGCCTCACGGGTTGGGGACACGTTACCGCCGTCGAGAAGGAGCTCGAGAAGCTTTGTAGCCTTATCGAGAAGGAGGAGAAAGAGCGATTCAATGACTTCTCTACCGGTTTTTATGCCAGGTACATGGCTAGTCGAGACAGGAAGCCTTTCCCTCCTCGACCCAATTGAAGGATATTTATGACCTCCCTCTCTATGAGAGGCGCTATGGCTGCTTTGCGGAGGATGCTCCGAGTACTTCTACTTGGTCAGATCCGTCTACTTCCTGCCCTTGTTAGTGAGAGGGCGCCACTACATGTCTCTCAGTGCCACTTTTTCCTTGTCAAAATAATTTTTGTTTTTGCATGGTGTTTATCCGAGCTGCGTCCCACATATAGTTTGTTTTTTTTATTGTGACTCTGAACTTTATTATCCTGTTTATATGATGAATGTCTTTTCCTTATCCTATGTGATTGCGCACTTAATGCTCTTCCTTATAAGCTCCCGTCTCTTTATTAATTCTATTGATAACTCCGGCTATTGGGTTCTTTCCTCGAGTCAAAGGTAGATATGTACGCCTAATTATGGTGCGAATGACTCCTCGTATTTGACATGTCTCGATCCAACTTCCGAGGAGACCGGAGCAACTTTGAATTTATAATTAATGCTCGTGTGTGGCTATATAAAGCTGGTTGTTATAGCCGTGATGCTTTTTCTGAATTCTATTTTAGTCTCTTGTTTTGGTCATCATGTCTCACGCTTCTAAGAGTATTTCAATAGATGAGTATCAAGGTGGGATGTCCCCAATTCCTAACCCATCATCTTGCATCTTATATTATAGTCAGATTGAAGCGGGGGGGGGGGGTTGTACTTTCCTCTTTAGGACTTGATTGAGCATTTCCTTGAATTTTTTGAACTCCATCCACTCCAACAGGTCCCTAGTGGCTACAGGATCCTGATGAGTGTGATAGCACTTTGCTCTGCTGCTAGGGTTCGGCTCGGGTTGAATGAAATCCGTCGATTCTATCAAGTCAAACCTTTGCTGAAGGAAGAGGGCACTTACTATCTTGCCAGGCGCTTGAACGCCCCCCCTCTTATCTTAGACACTCGGGACGCCATTGTAGGCTGGAAGACTTGGCCAATGAAGGTATCTGGTGCATGGAAACTTACCGGATCTACCTGGCAGCTTCCCTCGGTCATCAAGAAAACTCCCCCCTATAATATTCTTGCATATCACATGGAGTTACCATTTGTTCACTCATCAATTATCTATTAAACAGTCTCATTTAATGCAGGGGATGGCTCAAACTGTCTAGAATGCCCTTCTGACAGCGAGTTGAGGTTGGATGATATAGCCAAGGCATTAGCTTTCCGAGAGCAAAGCTGGATAAGCCTGCTCGGGGACGCCTCTCGTCGATTGCAGCGATAAATGCTCTTCATGTAAGGCCTTTTTCTCTAGCTACCCCCACTGCTAGGAGCGGTGAGACATCTGCATCCCGCGCCTTCTCTCATCTTTCACCTCCGGAGGGGCCTTCTCGTCCCGCTTCGTGGCCATCATGCTCCAAGATAAAGAGGAGCTCGGACTGCGGCGGGACGAAGATAGATGATCCCGTCCCTGTTTTTCCCTTGCTAGCAAGGGAAATAAGCATCCCATTTGAGATGGTGGAAACCTCTCTTATAATGGAAGAGCAAATGGTGAAGCTTTGCTGACTTGCTCAGGATCTGGAGGACGAAAGAGTGAGAGACTATGCCTCTGGATAACACGTTGGCTTCGAGGATGGCAAGTCTGGGCGCGTTTTCCCATCTAGCCGTGAGCTAGGTGAGTCTTACCATTCGTCTCTGAGGCACCGTCGCGCAGCAACTCGTGCTAATAAGGGGGCTAAGACAGCGGCTCAGTCTTCAAGCACCCAGTCGTCTTAAGCGCGGTTGATCGTACCTTTTTGTTTCTTTCATTATGGAACTATTTGTGTAATATATGCTTTTATCAACCTTATGTGATTAGAATTTTATAATGTATTTGATTCGCGTCTAGGGGTACCACCCTTGCATGCCACTGTTTCGTCTGCTTTAACCTTGTAAGTCGACTTATAGGCAGGTCGGACCTTTAGACAAGTCGGACCTTTTAGGTCAGAATTGGAGTTAACTGGCTTTCTCTGGTCGGATTTAAAGTGAGTTAGCCCTTCCTGGTCGGGCTTTATCGATCTTACTTTTCTTTTAGGCTGACTTCATAAGTAAAACGTTTTAATTTTGCGTATCTTCTAATGTCAAAAGTCTGTGGACACCTTTACACGTGGCGTTTGAGCAGGGTATTTAAGGCATTTTGAAGTTGATCCCATGATTAGGGTTGCCGCTTCCCCTTCCCGAAGTGCCAACCGTCGCACCTTGGCTAGTCGAAAAGACGTGCCGTCTCTTCGGCACGGTTGGTGTCTCGTTAAATAAAGATTCATCATTTTAATGAGATGGTAATCGAACTGAGGTATTTCACTCTTTTCCTCCTCTCGTCTTTTTAATTTTTCCTGCTCTTTCACTGTAGCCATCCTTCATTTCATCGAGGTGAGCGGACTCCCCATTCTTAGGCAGGGTTCATTGTCTAGTTTTCTATTTCTTTTCATTATGCCATTATGAGAACGTCGATCACCATATCTCTGTTTGGTCTTAGGAACATGTTTGAAATTCTAGTATTGGTGGGTATGGAGTGGTCCAAGTTCAATTTATTCCCAATCCCTCTAGACAGTATGGATCACTCATGTCTGTATGTATATCCTTTCCACATAGCCAAAGGTGCCTTGACTTTGCCCTTCCCCCCATTAATGAGAAAGTTTTTCTCAACCTTCGAGCTTCATCCTACACAGTATAACCCCAATTTCTTTAGGGTTCTAATGTGTTATGTATCGTTGAATAGGGAGCTCAGCCTAGATTCAGGCGTCCCCGAAAAAATGCATATACATGAGCTTAGAAAGTCTGGTAGAGGTTATCACTTTAGGGCTAGGAATTCCAAAGAAAATCTCATAGACGAACTGCCAGACTCAGATAAGAATTGGGCTGAGAGCAAATTGATTGTTTTGTCCGGCAATTGGGAGTTTGGTGATGCTCCTGAAGATACATGGAGAGTGGCTCGGTTCATCTTGATGGGCACACTAGGTCGGGCTACATTACTTTGTTCGTTCATGATATAATCCTCCGCTCTGGACTTACTAACCCTTTTTTCGTTTTGATTCAGCTCCCACCGTGAACTCTCGTCCACCTAAGAACTCGGTGAAATTGGAGCACATTAAAGATGCTTTCAAGATAAGTGACCGGGTCTTCTAGAGAATCCTTGGTTGGGATAACCCGAATCCCAGCAGCACACATTGGCTCAGGCCTCACCTAGCTGACATTTACACGGCCCCACCTTCCCCGGCCCGAGAACCCGAACTTCCGGCTACCCAAGCAGGCCGTCCTTCGAAGTTAGAGAAAGACGCCAAGGGGGAATTAGAACCGCTTTATAGACTGGGCTTCGGAGACCCAATGGCAATGGAGAGCTCTTCAAGCGGTGCTCGGCATGGTTCACGCCTTGACAGGGGCCCAAAGGGTAGTCCCAAGTCCGGAGAAAAATCGAGCTCCCATTCTGCGGGGAAGTCGACCTCTAGTTCAGACAAAAAGGGTAACCCGGGCAATCCCAAGGCACTGTTAGTTGACGTCAGGCCTGGGAAGAAATCGGGCTCCAACTTGGTGAGAAGGACTGCCTCTAGTTCTGTCGAGGGGGGGAAATCAGCCCATCTTGAGATACTCCCAACTGGCGCCATGCCCGGGGAGAAACCCGGCTCTAGTTCTATGGTAAGTCAACCCTTGCCTTTGGTGAAAAGGAAAGGTCAGTCTGACCTGCAGCACTCCAGGTCGGTCCTAAGTCTGGGGAGAAGTCGTTCCCTTAGAAAGATCCCCCTTTCTTCCAATGAGAAAGATAATTTGGCTAGGTTGGTGGCAATCCAGGCCGAGCTGGATTCGCGGTCAGGGAACATTGGAAAACTCCCTGGCCGTGAAAATAGAAAACATTCACCGATAAGGTAGTCTCCAAGCACTCCGTGAAAGAGGAGCAAACCAGCCGTGTCCGATCTTTTGACCTCGGCTCCCAGGCCATTGCCACCCGCTTCTAGTGCTCCTTTAAGCAAGGGGAAAGAGGTCTTCCCAGCTTTCAGGTTACCTCCCCCGTCACCTGCTTCCCTAGATAGAGAGGTCGTCCAGACATTTACCCCGCCCCTCGGACCAAGACTCGCCCAGTCCAGGTCTCTCATTCCGTTCTGAAAAACCGGGATGTGACGATTGGTTTGATCCAATCGGTGATCTTGGAGAAAGACAGAGCCTTGGCGTGTGCCATATCCGCTTCTGAGACAGATTCATTCCTTCAAAGCATTGTCTACCAGGCACGTTTTTTTCTAATAGGTTGTTTTTTTATTTGTTATTCTTTATTCTTATGGTCTTCTTATTTTGGAACAACTCGGCGTCTACGCGAACATGGTAGGTCCAACATATGATCAAGTCGTCGGTGATGTCGCTTGGGCACACCGTGCTTGCGAGGAGGAGGGAGATGCTTGGGAGAAGGTTGAAATTGCTTTGAAGGCCACCCAGGAGAAGCATTCCCAGGTAGTTGAAGAGCTTAAAAAGAGTTTGTCTGAGATATCCGAACTATTAGAGGAAGAATGGGCCGGAAGGGCTCGCGACATTTCTGAAGCCGAGCAACAGAAGAGGGAGATGAAGTTGGATTTTAAATTTCAAATTCGTGAAAGGGTAACGGATCTCCTCGGTCTCATTGACATATACGACAGGGATTATCGCAAGGGCTTCCAAGACTACAGAGATGGAATGCCTACACCAGATGCTAACAGAGTTGTTCAGATACCTGGTTCTCAACTTCTCGAGCCTGAGGTCGACCATGATATGGAGGTTCCTCCCAATCCAGCTTCTCCCTCTCAGCTAAAGGATATGCCTGGGTAGATAACTAATTTCCTTGGCTGTACCTTGTCTGATATAATCGATGTGTTTCCTTCCCTGGCCGTCTAGATAACTCAGCTGCCATGAAGCCGATAGTTGCTAATGTTGCAGGAATGAAGAGTGAGCCCTCTGAGAATGTTATGGAGTCAGAGATTCTTCTTTCTGCGACTGACACAGATGAAACCATGGTCCATATGAATGAAGACCTAGTGACGTTGGCTAGCGGAGCCAAAAATTGAGACGACACCGAGAACGACTCCATTCCCCTGATCCCCCGAGCTCCTTCAAGTCATGTTCGAGGGGAAAATTAAGCTGGTACTTGGGGGATTGCTTCCATCATTTTTGCCCTTTGTGTTGTTGTCTTGATTTGTTTTACGGGATACTTGTGGTTCAATGGTTTAATGGCATAAAAGCCATTTTATTGTATGGTGAATGAATTCGAGCAATGTAAATTGCCCTTTGAGTGTGTTTTGAATGCTTATATTGTGGCCTTACTTTCTTAACATGCTTGTTTCTTCTTTTCGATATTGTATTATGATGCCAACATGATTTTCTAGTAAAGAAAAAGGAACTGCTTGAGGTCGGCACATGCATAGATACGCCCTGTAATTATGTTTTTGTGCCAGGCTTAAGAGTTTTGGATTGCCTCCGTCTCCTTGATATGCCCCCTTTTTTATATATGTCATTCTTTTGGATGTAGCTTGCATGGATGTTTAAGCTTTCTTATGCAGTAGAATCGGTTGTCCAACTTCTATTGCTGAGTTGAGTCGAGTGCAAAGAGCGACCTTGATCAGGTTTCAGCTCGTTGAGTGCGGCTTTGTTTTGCCATTCGGCTAGTGTGCGACTGCAAGGGCTGAACTGAGTCGAGTGCAAAGAGCGACCTCGATCTAGTTTCAGCCTGTTGAATGCGGCTTCATTTTGCCATTCGGCTAGCGTGCGACTGCGAGGGCTGAATTGAGTCGAGTGCAAAGAGCGACCTCGATCGAGTTTCAGCCCGTTGAGTGCGGCTTTGTTTAATTGTGTTATTCATGCACATAGAAGACTAAAGAAAGGAAAGCATTTCTCATTCAATGATAATATTTTTTGAGATGGATTACATTCCAAGGTCGGAGAATCTCAGTCCCGTCCATAGTTTCTAAGTGATAAGCTCCGTTTGGTCCGATTTGCATGACTTTGAAAGGGTCTTCCCAATTTGGTCCAAGTTTGCCGTCTTTCATATTCTTGGTTTTTGAAAAGACTTCTCTGAGGACCAGGTCGCTAGATCAGAAACTCAAACTCGTCCATTGTAATATCGAGATATTTGATTTTGAAAATCTATTGTTCTCTATTGTTCTTATTGCTACAATCTCTATTCTTTCATCTCGGAGTTCTAAGTCTTGTATCATCTGGTTGTCATTTCTGCTCGGTCAAAGTTCTAAGTCCGGTGTATGGGTAGGTCGGTCTTGACTGGCAGGATGGATTCAATTCCGAATGCCAGTGAGAAGGGAGTTTCTCTCATAGACCTTCTAGAGGTGGTCCGGTAAGACCAGAGGATCAAAGGGAGTTCATCAACCCATTTTCCTTATGCATTGTCCAGCCTTTTCTTCAATCCATCTAGGATAGTTCGGTTTGTAATTTCAGCTTTCCTGTTGCTCTGGGGATACCGTGGGGTGGAAAAATGTTGTATCTTCAATTCTTTGCAGGACTCCTTTATCACGGTATTGTCAAATTGCTTGCCGTTGTCCGAAATGATGGAGTGTGGAACTCCAAAGCGGCATACTATCTCTTTTCACAAGAAGGCCTTGACCCCATTATCCCTGATTCTTGTCAAAGGTACTGCCTCGACCCATTTGGTGAACTAATCGGTGGCCACCAAAAGAAAGCACTTTTGCCGCGGTGCCATGGGCAAAGGTCTGATAATATCTAGCCCTCAATGGGCGAATGGTTAAGGGCTCTTTAGAGGGACAAGGTCCGCAGCTGGCTGGTGAATGAGTGGGCTGAACTTCTGGCAATTTACACACTTACGAACGAGATCTACGGAATCTCTTTTCATGCTTGGCCAGAAATACCCAATCGACACTGCCCGTAGGGCTAGTGATCTAGATCCGATGTGCCCCCCACACAAGCCTCAGTGGAGTGTGTTCAACACCCGTTGCGCCTCTCAGGGTCCAATGCACCTTAGATAGTCCCTGAAAACTCCTTTTATAGAGAATTCCCATGGATGACATCCAAAATCTGGCCGCCCTCTGCTTGATCTTTTTCGCTTCGAATTTACTCTTTGGCAAAAATCCTTCCAAGAGGTGCCGTTTGATGTCTGTCATCCAGTTGGGTGAGTCTTTCGCGTAGGCAACCATTAAGATCTTCCCAGCCCTTTCAATGCTCAGGATCTTCAAATAGTCAATTTGAATACTTCTAGTCGTCTTTCCGATGGCTGATGCTAAATTGGCTAAAGCATCCGCTTGAGCATTGAGCTCTCTCTATTTGATGAATAAAAAAATAATAACAAGAATGTCGTAAACAATGTTTCATTACGGAGATCTCGAGTAAGTTGCCGAATCTGTAGTTCCTTGTTCTTACAAGTAGCCAGTTATAAGGGTGCTTATTCCTGAGCAGAATTCCTACCCTGGTTTGAGCCAATTTGTACAGGGTAGGTGGAGGCCGTAACCAAAGCTTTCTGTCAAGTGAGGTGCTGACGATGCATGATGTAGGGATGGTCACCTATGCATGGCATATCGAGAGATAGTTGCGACATCCCAAAAGGGCGCGGTGTCCTTTACAACAGAAAGATCGCCTGAGAGTCGAGTAACCATGAGGGTACCTAAGGTGAAATGGTAACCCGGGGAATGCGGCATATGATGGGACCCATACTGGATGAATCGGCAGAGGAGGACAATTATTGTTTTCCCATATCTGCCATCCAGGAGGGGAGGTAACCGCCCTTTGAGGACCGGGAGCTGACTTATCTAAGACTGATGTCGAGGAGTGTTATCATATACTTAAGATTATGACTACGTTTATCCCTTATTCGAGGGTATATCTTACTTATTCAATAACTCATAACTTATCGATAGTTGATCATTAACTCATTGTTGTCTCTCCGAGGGTTGCCCCTTCGGGGTAGAAGTGGTCTCTACGAGGCTATTTTCCCTGTCGGGATTAAAGTTGTTACTTTCAGTCGACTTTTATTTACTTATTTTTCATTTGTTGATTTAGCTCAGTTGTCTCTTCGAGCATTTATTCTCTCTGTTTGGCTTCGGGTCTCGGGCTCCCTTTTTGGAGTACGCCCGTTCCCCTAGCCCAGAGAGAGAAGATGAGAAAGTTCCCTTCGGTTATCTTCTCTTTTTCTTTGTCTATTCATTTAGCTCAGTTAAGTTGTCTACCCCCTCCCCCCCTCAAGGGGGAATAGGCCCTGCGGGGCTATAGGCAATACTAAACAAAAAAAAACATAAAAAACAATAACAAGAATGTCGTAAACAATGTTTCATTACGGAGATCTCGAGTAAGTTGCCGAATCTGTAGTTCCTTGTTCTTACAAGTAGCTAGTTATAAGGGTGCTTATTCCTGAGCAGAATTCCTACCCTGGTTTGAGCCAATTTGTACAGGGTAGGTGGAGGCCGTAACCGAAGCTTTCTGTCAAGTGAGGTGCTGACGAAGCATGATGTAGGGATAGTCACCTATGCACGGCATATCGAGACGATTTGAACTGGGAGATTAACAAGTGCACCTTCTCTTGATATGTCATCATCCACTCGTCCCTGGTTTCATATTCTCCGGTGCTCTGAAACACAACCAGCTCTGAGTCGCTATAGCTGTCAATGATATGGGCACCAAGGTGAATTGCGAGTTCCAACCCTGCAACAAGGGCTTCATACTTAGCTTCATTGTTAGATGCCCGGAAACCTAATTTCAGGGCATGTTCAAACAATAGCCCGTCGCTGTTCCTTAAAACCAGTCTTGCTCCCGCGCCCTTCTGGTTGGATGCTCCTTCGACATTTAGAGTCCACGTGGGCCTAGTCACTGCCAAGCTGCTGGTTGTTTATCATAAGTATTTCCTCTTGCAGTGGGGTTAAGTTGGCTAAAATGTCAACAAGTACTTGTCCTTTTTTTGCACTCCTCAGAATGTACTGGAGATCAAAAAGGGATAGCTCGATCGCCCATTTCAACATTCGCCCAATGATGTTGGTGAACAAGCTTGAGCGGGTAATCGGTCACCACGTTAACCGAGTGAGCGGCGAAGTAATGTCTAAGCTTCTGGGAGGATACAAGAAGGGCATAGACAACCTTTCTAAGGTAAAGGTACCTGGACTCCGGTCCATACAAGGTTTTTATTGACGTAATATATTGACCGTTGTACTCCTTCATGTTCCTTCATGACAATCGAACTGACTGTGTGGTCAGAGGCCGCAATGTAAAGGTATAGAGGCTCACTAGAGTTTGGCTTCATCAACAATGGAGGCGATGCAAGATACCTCTTGAGTTCCTCAAAAGCCAGCTGGCACTCGGGGGTCCAATCGAATTTCTTGGCTTTTCTAAGCAATCGAATTTCAGGGCTGCCAGTCTCCCGGTCAATCTTTGAGCCTCCTTCCTATTCCTTGGTGGGTTAATTTCAAGCACAGCTTTGATTTGATTGGAATTAGCTTCTATACCCTGATGTGTGGTAAAAAAACCAAGGAACTTCCCGGACTCTACCCCGAAGGAGCACTTAGCCGCGTTAAGTTTCATGCGATAGTTCCGAAGTACTTCAAAAGCTACCTTGAGATGCTCGAGATGGTCGCTCTGCTTGTCGCTTCTTACCAACATGTCATCTATGTAGACTTCCACAATCTTGCCAATTTGCCGTTCAAACATCTTGGTGATGAGCCTTTGGTACGTTGCCCCCGCATTATTCAGTCCGAAGGGCATGACCTTGTAACAGTAGGTGCCATCGGGGTGATGAATGTCGTCCTATCTCCGTCATGTTCATACATCGGGATTTGATGATATCCCGAATACGCGTCCATGAAGCTCATCAGCTCATTTTCCGAGGAGGCATCTACCAATTGGTCTATCGTTGGAATGGGAAAACTATCCTTTGGACAAGCGTTGTTCAAGTCGGTGAAATAAACATAGATTCATCATTTGTTGTTCTTCTTGGGTACCACCACCATATTGGCTAGCCAATCGGGGTATTGGACCTCCCAAATGAAGCCTGCAGCCAGGTGTTTCTCCACTTTTTCTTTGATCGCCTCGGCATGAACTGGTGCTACTCGCCTCTGTCGTTGCTTGATGGATCGCATTGCAGGGGAGATGCACAGTCGGTGACAAATTACACTCGGATCGATGCCAAGCAATTCTGACGGCTTCCATGCGAACACATCTACGCGTTCACGGAGTAGCTTGATCAAACTTGCTCTTTCGCTTTGGCCCAATGCGGTGCCAATGAGGAAATACTTTTTTGGGCAAGAGGGTCGATGAGGATTTTCTCCAGGTCTTCAACCACCCGCTGAGCAGGATCGGGTCGGGCTTCGTCGGCTCTCCCCCGATCCTTCAGTAATTGCTATCTTTTGGGATGTCTGTCATCTGCACCCCCGGGTTGCTCTTCGACCTTAGCCTTGCCGGAGGTGGCGATAGCATAACATCTCTTCACGACGGACTGATCACCCCATATTTCCATGATACCTTATGAGGTTGGGAAGCGCAGTTTTTGGTGGTATGTCAAGGGGATGGCCTTCATTGCCCCCAGCCAAGTGCGGCCCATGATTGCATTGTAGGGGGAAGGCAGGTCCATGATGGTGAATTTAGCCAAGATAGTCTCCTCGTCTGCCCATACTGGTAAAATTATTCGGCCGGCCGGAACTGCCTGACTTCCATTAAAAGCAACCAGCGGGTCCTGCATGGGGTCAAGGCTAGAGGGTTTCTGTTAGGCCTGTGTCATTTAGAGTCCTAATTTCGATCGGAGTCGCTAAAATTTTGACTTTTAGCAACCTGCTAGGGTTTGAAGACTCTGATTAATAATCTAACTGCATATTATGAGCCCTGGTACTATTTAGTACTGCCCATAAAATTTTCATTTAATTCCGATAACGTTTTTGGAATTATGCAGTATTGATTTGGTATTCGGATTTGATTTTATAAAATCCAAGATGAAGAGGTAAAAATCTGATATTATCACGAGATGTTCAGTTTTGAGATAGCTTCCATATAGAAATGGAATTGGATCAGCTGGATTCGTATATCAAAAGATATGGGTATTTTTCCGAGTATACCCCGAAGATGAGAAATCCAGGCAGCAGCCCTGTAAGATGTTTAGCCCAGATTTCGGAATAGCTGGAGAGGTTATTTGATCAGGGTGTAAACATGAAAGCTGTAGATAATCTTCTTAAATTTCCAATGCCACTGGAATCGTGCAATTCGGAGCTGTATTGAGGAAGTTATGGCCGTTTAAGTGAAGGCTGCGCAGAGTTTTTAGTCCGAGGACGGGTTGGTCTTTCCATTTCACTTTGGCTATAAATACCCCCCCAAAACCCACGACTTGGGCCTCTCTTTTCTGGTCCAGCCCTAAGTGTTAGTGGAGAAGGAGAAGGTGGAGGAAGGAGAAGGTGGTGGAGCAAGAAGAGGAAGTTTTAGAAGAGAAGAAACTAAGTGAGTTGTGTATATTGTGTTGTTGTTTCTCCTCTTCTCCTCCCCTAGCAAACCCTTATGTTTTCCTCCCCTTTGGACCAACAGCCCCCCCAAGTGTTTGTGTTTATGCCACAATGAAGAAGATGGGCAAGGAAGAGGTGGTGGTTGCGGTGGTTGCGGTTGGGGTGGCAGAGGGTGCGTTGCGAGCCCCGACGTTTCCCCACTTTCCTTCCTCCCTCTCATTTGGTGAGTTTTCCCTCTTTTTTGTTGGTTTTAAGGCATATAAGGGTGCTTGGGAGGGCTTGCATGTGAGGTGTTTGTGTTTGTGTGCATGTGGGGGGCATAAGAGAAGCTTTTGGAGGCTGGGCGCGCGGGTCCGCACGTGCGAGGGCGCGCGCGGGCACGCGCGGGGTGCTGGCGCGCTGGGGAGCGCTGGCGCGCAGTCGGGCGCGCTGGCAGGCGTGCGCGTGGCGGTGCGCGCGGGCGAGCGCGGGAGCGTGCCTGGGTGCGCGGCAGTGCGCCGGGGGTGTGCGGGGGTGCGTGCGCGTGTGCGCATGCGTGCGTATGAGTGCGGGAGCCATGCGTGTGGCTGCCCGGGGGTTTGGGTAGGTGTCGGGGTGCTTGGATATGCGTGCGTACGCGTGTTCTTGCATGCGTGCGAGCCCGTATGCGTGCGTATCTGAGTCTTTGACATTTCTAGTCTATTTTAAGTATTTTTATGTGTTTGTATGTGGTTATACTCACCCCTATTGATACCCTTACCTTGCAGACCTCGTCGGATGGGATGCGCATCGATCCAGGTATCGGTGAGTGGTCCGATTCCTACCCTTCCGGGAGCGCTCGATGCACACAGTCGTGCATTGCGCATCCTTGGGGCATCTTAACCCTTAAACATGCTAGATATTTGCATGTTAGGGTTGTATAGCTCGTATATTGTATAGAACCCCTATTCTACCCAATACTTGCATAAGTATGTATTCATGTTTGTATAATTGTGCTTTCATGCGCCCCTTGTGTTTCGGGCATGTATGTTCGAATGAGTTTATGGATGTATTAGAATATGGCATGTCTTAGGCAGTATTGTAATACTACCCCCACTATATTAATTATATCCAGCATGTTAAACTTTGGGTTAACAACCGGATGCGTACTAGTATTCCTTTACGATTAGACTGGAGGAATGGTGTAGTTGTTGCACCCATCTGTTGGGGCAAAACTATGACCAGCTTTCCGGAGAGGATGAGACTTTCCCTCTCTCTCGCCCTCCCTCTTTGCGTAAACTGAGTAAGTAGATACGATTCCTACTTGACTCAGATTCGCTTGGGATTATCGGTATGCATCGGTTGGTGCGCGAGATCACGCTTAACTCTTCCCTTGGAGTTGGTGATATCCAACGCCTGCTTGAGTCATCTTTTACATGATTGAATGTTTATTATGGCCTTATAAGCATGTTTAAGTGGGTCATACCTTGTACGCATGTTGTATGATTTGTTGTTTATGATGTAAATCCATGTTAGGGAGTACCCCTATAGTTATATGTATACATATTATCGTGCATGTGGCACATATAATCACGTTATGATTCTCTTCATATATATGCATGCGCTTTCTAACTAATTGGGCCTATCTATAATAGGCGAGGGTATGACCCGCTGAGGGGTCGTACCCTATTAGTTAAAGCGCTAGCGATGTAATCGCCCCTTGCATCCGAGTGATGCATTCGTATCGAATTCTGAAGAATTAATCGTGGCATCGGTTTTTTTAAACCGATAGCTACGGCATTAATTTGGGCCTACCCGTGCTAGGCATGTGTCTGAACCGCCTATTGGGTTATGCCCCTGGCTTTTCTACACGAGTGTAGAGATAGTCCTTGCGTCTGAGTGACGCCTCCGTGTGGGAATACAAGAGTATTCGATATCATCGATATATGTATTTAAGTACCAAGGGTAGTTGGCTTTCCCATAGGATTCGCATTGCGAACGCAGGGTGCTTCCTCCTGACATCGTCATGAGTCGAAGCTACCCGACATAGAAGCTGTCCTGTATGGTGCCACCACTTGTAGGTGCTACCGATGCGTACCGCGGTACACATCTAGGGAATGTACTGATCGTGGAAGGCCGACAGGTAGAGGTTACGCAGGAGATAGCTACCAAGTGATATTTCGGGCTTCAAGTCGTTCTCCCCTTCGTCGAATCCGTGTCGAAGCTGCCTGGTTCGTAGCTGTCCTGTGGGGTGCTCCCAGACGCTATTTATGACGCCGGGTTGTGCGCCCATACGGTAGAGATTGTTAGACCTGTGTCATTTAGAGTCCTAAGTTCGATCGGAGTCGCTAAAATTTTGATTTTTAGCTACCTTCTGGGGTTTAAGGACTCTGATTGAAGATATAACTGCATATTATGGGTCCTGGTACTGTTTAGTACTGCCCATAAAATTTCCGTTTAATTCCGATAACGTTTTTGGAATTATGCAGTTTCGGATTGATATTCGGATTTGATTTTATTAAAAATCAAGATGAATAGATAAAAATCCGATATTATTACGAGATGTTAAGTTTGGAGATACCTTCCATATAGAAGTGGAATTGGATCAACTGGATTCGTATATTAAAAGTTATGGGTATTTTTCCATGTATACCCCGAAGTTGAAAAATCCAGGCAGCAGCCCTGTAAGATGTTTAGCCTAGATTTTGAAATAGCTCAATGGGTTATTTGATCTAGCTGTAAACATGAAAGTTGTAGATAATCGTCTTATCTTTCCAATGCCACTGGAATCGTACAATTCTGAGCTGTATTGAGGAAGTTATGGTCGTTTAAGTGAAGGCTGCGCAGAGATTTTAGTCCGAGGACGACTTGGTCTTTCAGCCCGACCTTGCCTATAAATAGGCCCCCAAATGTTACGACCTTAGCATGTTTTCCCCTCTTTTTCACTCTGGTCCAGCCCTTTTTTTGTGTGTTTGGGGTGGAGGAAAGGTTGGTGTTGGAACAAGAAGAGAATGGATGAAGGAGGAAGTG
This sequence comes from Acorus calamus, assembly GCA_030737845.1. Taxonomy (NCBI): domain Eukaryota; kingdom Viridiplantae; phylum Streptophyta; class Magnoliopsida; order Acorales; family Acoraceae; genus Acorus; species Acorus calamus. The sequence goes on along the minus strand of CM060876.1, from coordinate 10,027,326 downwards.
AAGGTGAGTGTGTATTCTTGTTGTATTTGTTGCCCCTCTCTCTAGTTTCTCCCCCCTCATGTTTGCCCTCCCCTATGTATAAACAGCTCCCCATGTGTTTGTTGATATGCCTAAGTGAAGAAGAAGAAGGAAGGGAGGCATAGAAGAGGTGGTGGTGGCAGTGGTGGTGATCGGGGTGGCCGAGGGTGCGCTTGTGAGCCCCTATGCTCCCCTTTCCTTCCCCCGTCTCCTTGGGTGAGTTTTCCCTCTTCTTTTGTTGGTTTTAATTCATGTTAAGGTGCTTGGGAGGGCATGCATGGGTGGTATTTGTGTTTGGGTGCAAGTGAGGGCTTGGGGGAGGGAGTTTGGGGGCTGGGCGCGCGGGTCCGCACGCGCTGAGGCGCGTGCGGGGCGCTGGGACGCGCGGGAGCGCGCGTGCACGCGCAGGTTGTGCGCGCGCCGGGGCGCGTATCCGCGCGCTGTCCGCGCGCGGCGGGCGCGCGGCATGCGCGCGCAGGGCGCAGGGGCCGCGCGCGGGTGCTGCCGGGGCCCGTTTTGGGCGTGCGGAGGGTCGGCACCCTCGGGTGGGTGTCGGGGGGCTCGGGCACGCGTGCGTGCATGCGTGCGTTCGAGCCCGTATGCGTGGATGTCTATGTCTTAGGCATCCCTAATTGATTTTATATGTTTGTATATGATTTTACTCACCCTTTTGGTACCCTTGGCTTGCAGACCTCGTCGGTTGGGATGCGCAACGACTCGGGTATCGGTGAGTGGTTTGATTCCAACCCTTCCGGGAGCGCTCGAGGCACGTAGACGTGCTTCGCGCTTCCATGGGGCATTATTTGCACCCTAAATATGTTAGATATCATGCATGCTAGGTTGTATAGCTCGTATATTGTGTAGAACCCCTATTCTACCTTATGCTTGCCTATGTATTGTATAGAATATGGCATGACTTAGGTAATTTTGTTTGAATTACTACCTGTATTATTAATTGAACATATCCTGCATGTTTAACTTGGGTTAATAACGGGGTGTATGCGTAATAATCCTGATTTTGTACTCGAGGGTGTGGTATAGTTGTTGCACCCATCTTGTTGGGGCAAAACTATGACCAGCTTCGAGAGGGAATGAGGCATTCCCTCTCTCTCGCCCTCCCTCCTTTCGCGAACCGAGTGAGTAGATGTAGTTCCTACTTGACTCGGGTTTGCTTGGAATTATTGGCATACACCTATTGTCGCGCGGATCGCGCTTAACCCTCCCCTTTGAGTTGGTGATACCCAACGCCTGCTTAAGTCATACCTTTGTGATAGTATGTTTATTATGCCTCGTATGCATGTTTAAGTAAGTTATCCCTGGGTAATTAATTGCATATATATAATATATGCCGATATGGCCATGATTCCTGTCTAATGCGTTAGACAAGTGTATGACCTCTTGTGGGGTCATACCATGGCTTCGACATTTAGGGTGCGTTTGGTTGCGCGATTGCAAAACTGATTCTGCAGGAATCTGCGATTACAAACCTGATTCTGCAGGAAGCTCACTTTCTCAGCTTTTTGAAATCGCAGCTTTTGAGCACTATTTGCTTGCAATCGCTGGGTTTAAAACTGCGATTACAAAACTGTTTGGTTGCGCGATTATAAACGCAGCTTCCTGTAATCGCAATCGCAGCGCTTATCGGTGTTTGATAACCGATGATGACGGATCCATAGGGATCGTATTCGCGGGTGTCGAGTGTTCTTTCCTTCGTCGGCTCCGAGTAGAGACTACCCGGCGTAGCAGAGTCTGGTGAGGAGCCCTCCCAGATACTACTCATGACGCGTGTGGGTGTGCCCATACGGCTGAGGTAGTGATCGTGGGAGGCTAGTCCAGTAGAGGCCTGAACCCTGTGCACGAGGTAGGCCACACCGGGAGAGACTACTGGAAGATGAGTGGAGTAGAACAATCGACCTCTTCCCCAAGAGCCTATGTCACCCTGAGGAGGGGGTGAGGGTGAGGGTGTAGTGGGTCGGCGTGGGTTCGATCTGCCAGTTTGTGCAATTTCCCAAGATCCTATGTCACCCGTCGGGGTGAGGGTGAGGGTATTGCTCCCAAGATCCTATGTCACCCATCGGGGTGAGGGTGAGGGTATTGGCGTGAGTGGGGTGGGCTCGAGTTGATACTCGACCCACCAGCTTGTGTAGTAGGTTTTCCCATAGGGTTCGCGCTGCGAACAAGTAGTGGTTCCTCCTAATATCGTCGTATGTCGTGGCCCATATGTTGAAGCTGCCCTGACAGAGGACTCCCACTTGTAAGTACTCCCGATGCATTCGGCGGATGTACTGATCATGGGAGTGTACCAGGTGAGGCTACGCGAGGGTGGACCACCGGACGATATTGCGAGCATGAATTGTTCTCCCCTTCGCCGGATCCGTGTGGATGCTTCCTAGGTACGAGCCGCCCTGGGTGGACCCCCACCTGTAGGTACCATCGAGGCTGTCGACAGTGTACTGACCGTGGCCGGCTCCAGGTAGAGGCTGCCCGGGAGAGCGCTACCGGATGACGAACGGTGTAGAACAGCAAGTTTTGTCCTTCAAGTCCCTAGGCTCACCCCTGTGGGTGCTAGGGCGAGGACGAGGTATGGTTGCACCGCCGTGTGACCTTGTTAACCGTTGGGTTTCTACCCATGGTTTCCTTGATAGGAGATTGCCTTAGGATCGAATGTTGTGTTGGTGTTTGGTTTCTGACCACTCACTGAGCTTGTAGCTCACCCCTCGCCTATGTTTTTCTCCAGATGACGCTGAGTCAGATCCAAGAGAAGAGTTCCCCTGGCGCAATACGAGTAGGAGACGCGTTCGCGTTGGATGTCTTGCGAGTCGGAGGCTATCAGTATTCCACTTTTATTGTATGTATTATACTTGTGCTTGCGCACGGTATGTAGAGTGTTGATGTCTGTTATTGTTATATATTGGCTCTCACAGGACAGTTGATTGTGTACTCTAGTCTGTAATATGTCTTTGAATTACAGACTTAGTCATTTGAGCTTCCGCCATTTGTATATATTTGATGTCAGTTACTTGTGTATTGCCGTTTTTCTTGTGGAGTATTTATTTGACCTCGTGTATGGATTACTGATATCATTTATATATTTGCCACGTCTCGGGGACGGCCGCCCTGGGGCGTGACAGAGATAGCGGCCATGGAGAGACTATCAGGTCGAGGCTCTCCGGAAGAGGGCTACCGGATGACGATGGGTGTAGAGCAACTGAGTTCGTTCTAAAAATCCCTAGAGTCACCCCTCCGGGGGCTAGGGTGAGGATGAGTTATTGACACGTCACCACGTGACCCAAATACCCATCGAGTATACTCTGGGTTTGTTACTCCTGACGCTTGAGGTATCGAAGTATATCTCTATCTCGTAGCAGATGGACACGTTGTGTCTCGTTAACCAGTAACACATGGTGTTATGGTTAACCCTCGTTTGCCCCCGGGTCTCCTTGGAGCTCCCCTTCAGGGGCGGGGGCGATGAATGTGTTGAGTCACGTCGCTACGTGACCCATTTGTTTGTTCACCCGTTCCCATATTTGTTGGGTCCGGTTAAGTATCGATGTTGAGTGACATCAATGACAATTATCTTTATGTAGATGATCACAATAGTGTGGTGTCGACCAGTAATTCCGCGTCTCCTTGACAAACGGTATGGTCTCTCCCCAAGAGTCCCAAGAGTCTCCCTTCGGGAGTGAGGGTGTGGGTGAGACTGGTTGCACCGCCGAGTGACCCTATTATCCATTGGGTTTCAACCCATGTCTTTCCTTGAAAGGAAATTGCCTTAACATTAAATTGTTATAGTGGTGTTTGGTTTCCAACCACTCACTGAGCTTGTAGCTCACCCCTCGCGTACTGTTTCTTTTACAGGGGAGTTGTTGGGCGTGGAGCTGGAGTTTTCCTATGGCGTGGTCTTGCGTGCGTGGAAGCGTTCTGTCCGACGGATTGGGGAGTGCGAGGCTGTCAGCAGTCCTAGAGTCTTGTGTATTGGTAATTCGTGCGTGTGGCACTTGTTGTATTTTATTGGCTAGACTTGGCTCTCACAAGACAGTGATTGTGTATTCGAGTCTGTAATAATAATTTTGGTTTACAGACTTATTGATAGTATGCTTCTGCTTTTCAGTTGTATTATCAGTTGTCATTGCTTCATTAGCCTTGTATATTGTTTATTGGAGTCATTGTTGACCTCTTGTTTAGGATAGCTGATATTATATTATTGCCACGTCTCGGGGACGGCCTCCCTGGGGCGTGACAGTTTCAGGCCCATTTTAAGATAGGGCTGCATAAACAATATGTCAACTGAACTTCCGGTGTCAATAAATATATGTTCGACATCAAAGTTGGCCATACGCAAGGTGATGACTAGAGCATCGCTGTGCGGTATGGTCAAACCGACCAAATCATCATAAAAAAAGGATTTGAGGTCTGGATCTTCTGTTCTCAATCTTTTGGTGACAAGCCGGACCTCCTACTCAATCTGTAGAACTTCCAAATGACCTGAGTTCCGCTTCTCATCTCATTGGACCGACTTGGGGTCTGTTAATGTCGGTAGATCTCCATAGATCATATCGATGACTCCAGCCATGTGTGAAGGGGCAATAGCAATTACATGTTTCTTGGGTCTCCTTTCCGCTTCAGCATCTATGAACTCTTTAAGCTTACTTTTACGGACCAGTGATTCCAGAAACCCCTTCAAGGTCCGACAGCTCTCTGTTTGATGTCCAAAATCTCGGTGATAGTCGCACTTAAGACCTTTGTCTCGAGTAGCCGGATCACTTTTCATTGGGGGCGCCCATTGGAAGAACGGGGCGTGTTTTATCTTTTCCAGGATCTGAACGAGGGGCAGGGTGAACTTGGTGTATGGGCGCTCCCTGATCTCATTGGTCATTGGGTTACCCTTGTTGTCAGCACGCGGCTTACACCCCTTGTCCTCCTTTGCCGCGGGTTTTTGGAGATGGTGGTGAGCGCCTGCGGTCGAGAAGAGGTGGCTTCGTCTTCGACTTTAGCATACTTCTCGACCCGACACATCAACTTGTCCGTTTAGGACGATCTTCTTCGTAATCATCATCCAATAATGCTGAGTACCGACCAGGACTTTAGTACCGTCCCTGTCTCGTTGTTTGATGAGTGTGGGCGCGCTTGCCCCGCTGTTCCTAACACAGGGAGTAGTCATGGCACTCCCCTTTGTCCTCCCTAGCTCAGTCCTATGTGGTAGGAAAAGCTAGTGGATCAGGTCCATCATCTTGTTGTTTGTGCCCTCCGCCGGATGAATACACCGACTTGTGGCTCATTACATTAGCTCGTCGGCTTTGGCGATCGTGGTCTCGTGGTCCAGCTCCCGTCCTCACCAAGTCTTGCAGGTTTCGCGCTTCAGGAGGAGGTGGTGGTGGCGTGACCTACTTCCGCTTTAGGAATTCATCCATCAAGCCCTCCAAATGATGATACCATTGGTTCATCACTTCAAGTTCCTTAGCGATGTCGCCGCCCGCCTTCGGGGTCGGGTTTTGCGAAGTGCATCTAACTGTGGCCTTGCCCCTTGGTAAGGGTGGGTCTTCGGGCGACACGCGTCCCTCTTCTCCACCTCGCTCGTGGATCGTCGATTGAGTCCTTGTTGCCACAATCTTCTCAGGTCGAAGTTTGGAACAACTTCTTGCTCGAGTCCCACCGACGGCGCCAATTTGTGGGGGATGAAGTCTGGCTTTCCCCTCTTGAGCCAGATCTTCGTTGATCCGGGCTTTGGATGTGGACCCGAGATGGCGTGGACTTGAACTCTTCTCTGCAACAATCTGGTACAAGCCTTCAATTCTCGTTGTCCTCCTTCTCTTCCTTCTTCCTCCTTCGGGATCCTACAACTCATACCAGTGTAGTGCCGGCTAACGCCCCTCCAATGCCCAAGTCAGTAATTTCTTCATATGAAGAAGAAGAACTTAGAATACTTGAGAATCAGTAGAAAAGAGTGTTAGGTGTAGTCCCCCTTTTATACTAAATAGGGGCATGCCGAGCTTGACCTTGCGAGGTGTTCATATCATGATACAGAATCTCCACGTGACCTGGGGATCTATGAACATGTGTCACCTAGGGATCATCATTATCCTATAACTGTTTTTCTGACGTTTTGTCCTTTTCTAGTGTTAGAGAATATTCCCTTTGTTAACCGTTTTCTTGCAAGGGTGGGCCTATGACCGACCTGCTTTTTAGTTCGGGCATTGTCTTTTGGACGGCCTATAATTAAGGTCCGGCAATCTTGGGTACTCGTCCTTAGAACTTCAGCATATGATCGTCTTATCCTGGTCGAGCATAAGCTCTGTCTAACTTGTCTAGGTCGGATATAGTCTTTGCTCGACTTGACCTGGTCAGGCATGATCATTTGCATGACCATAGAGGAAGACAAGCTCGATCAGGCCATAATAGAATTTTGGGCCCATGGGCTTTCCTTCCTCGAACTCATATTTTTATTGACATGGGCTAATCTTTTTCAATCCTTGCTTATACAACCTTATCCCTTATTCGACTTCCTGATTAATTTTATTTCCTACAAACCTTATTATAAAATAAATAAAAACTAAGTACTCCCTCTTTGTGTTAGCTCCTACATCAACTTCTTCTCTCTTTCTCTCTCACTATTCCCTCTCACTCTCATAGTCAGTTTCTCTCTGTCACCCTCACACCCACAATCACCGTCACACTCACATTCCCTTTACACTCCAATTGTGTGTTTGTGTCTATATATATATATATGATAATATACGGTCCGTGCAAATTGCGTATATACTGCTTTAAAGGTATATGCCTACTAGAAAAAGCATATACCTCATTTAATGTATTGTTAATGTAATTTAAAATGATGTATCTAATACTTCAGTAAGGTATGTGCTTTCTTTCCTGACGCATTGACCCCCTGAAATGATGTGAAATACCTTAAAATGGAGTGCATGCTTTCTTTATCGATGCATATACTTCTTTAAATGAATTATATAGTGTGATACGTATGGTCCGCACAGACTGCACCATATTATTACTATCTCTCTCTATATATATACATAGTTGAGTGATAATATACGGTCCGTGCGAACCACGTATATATACCCCTATCAGGTGTATATGTGTCAATAAAGAAAACATATAGCTAAATGATGTATATGCTTCGATAATATGATATGCTTCCTTTATTGACGCATATACCTCAATTAAGGATGTACATGTGTGGTTCACAGAGGCCGCATCATATCATTACTATATATATATACACACACTTAATTGAAGTATTACATACATTATTTGAAATTACATTATCAAAAATTCATTCAACGAGGTATGGGCTTTCTTTACTAACCATATTTTTATTTAAGTACTTAGATTTAAATTATATGTTCTTTTTAGTCTCTCTTAGAGTATGAGGGACTAAAAAGAAAATCAAATAATTTAAGGATAGATCACTCCCAATAACTAATAAGAAACATATTTTTAAAGCTAGAGAGTTAAACTGAAATATAAAAAAATGAGATATCGATTACTAAATTATATAATTTACAGGAAGTAAAATATAAAAAACCCTATCTTTTTATTACCCCCATCAAAACCCCTTCCTTTTTCCCCTAAGAAAACTATCCCAACTGTATCCTTGTCACTTCTTCTTTTTACGGTGTATCTACATAACTGTGTCCTTGTCAATTCTTTTTATTTAGGGTTATTTAGTTTTCACTCCTCCCAAAACAGACAAATTATCAAAATAACCAAATAACATTTTAAAAAGGTTAAAATAATATTGAATTTTGAAAGAGTTTGTTTTGATAATTTATCTATTTTGGGAGGGGTAGAAATTAAATAACCCTTTTATTTATAGCCACAAAGAAAACAAAGCCACCATTTGGTTTCCTGCTAACTCAGCATTTAATGCATCCTTACTCTCTCTTTGACTTTGGCTTCTCACTCTCTCTATCACCAGTACTTGGCCCCTATTTGTGCACGTGTGAAATATATATGTAATAGACTAATAGTGCATTGGAGTGTGTTGACTTGTTGTGAAACGGTGATACGTTCTAGATTCGAAAGGGATGGAGGTGTGAAATTGGGCACGTGTAGAGATAGTGTACAAATACGTAAGAAGTGATGCATAAAGGGATGGAATGTATATGTGATGAGAGAAGAAAACTATCCCAACTGTGTCCTTGTCACTTCTCTTCACGGTGTATCTACAGAACTGTGTCCCTGTTACTTCTTTTTATTTATGGCCACAGAGAAAACAAAGCCACCATTTGGTTTCCTCCTAACTCAGCATTTAATGCTTCCTCTCTCTCTCTTTGACTTTGGCTTCTCACTCTCTCTATCACCAGTACTTGGTCCCTATTTGTGTATGTGTGAAATATATATATGTAATAGTGCATTGGAGTGTGTTGACGTGTTGTGAAATGGTGATACGTTCTAGATTTGAAAGGGATGGAGGTGTGAAATTGGGCACGTGTAGAGATAGTGTACAAATACGTAAGAAGTGATGTATAAAGGGGTGGAATGTATAATGTTATGAGAGAGGTAGATGTGTGAAAGATACTGGTAGTAGTAGTAATAACAATAGTAGTAATAATAGTAATAATAAACTAGGTGGTAGGGTGGAACCGAGAATGAAAGGAGAGTCAAAATATTGGCTGATTCATATATTGCATGTGATAAATTAGGTTTAAATCTGTCAAAATGGGGTATCTACAATTCTATAGATCTGAAACAATCCAATTACAAATATCAATAAGGACAGAACCAGTCAATTAAAAAAATACACACATTACATATCTAATGTAACAACTACAATATAACTTCAATAAAATAAACATAAATATAACTTGATAAATATAAATATAATATAACTTCAGTTTTTACTAAGAAAATTCAGTTATATCTTAAGTAATGAAATGCAGTAGGAATTCAGTTGAGTTGTATTTATGTAACGTTTTTGTATTTTTTCAGTATTATATATTTATTTTAAATATATATTGAAAATTTTAATTGAAATTTAAATATTTCATTTTTCAGATTTGGCGGTGGGCCCAAATGGGTCAAATTTGATTTATGATTATGATAATTATAAATTGATGTTGCAATATTTATTTTATATTTTTCTGGAGATATTTATAGTGTTAAGATAATTTGGTTGAAATTTGATGAGATTCGGAGTTCGGGAAATTAAATGTTTAGGCTTAAGTGTCAAGTTATGGGCTCAGGGATCTAGTTGCGAATCTAAAATACCTTTTAATAGCCTCAGGGATCTATTTGTGAATCGGATAGAGATCTATTTGTAAATCGGATAGGGACCTAGTTGTAAGCCTAGAATGCTTAAGGGGTCGTTTTGTAATTTTGGTAACCCCTTTAAATAACATGTTTGGGTTAGGGTTTTCATCCAAATCTCAGAAGTTGAAGGGTGGTGATGACTTTCCTAGATGAAGATGGTGGGTGGTATAACCGGATCTAATGTGAGATATCATTCCCTATTGATTTTGTTGTTTAGGGTTTCAATTTATTTTTTGTTAGAAGATGATTGTGTTAATTGATTGTTTGAGAAAAAGTTTGATGTATTAGGGTTAGGGTTTAATCGATTTTAATTAATTGATTGTTTGATTCGATTTCATTGGATCTCGAAGGAATTCTTAAGATCAAATTATATTTATCAGTTTTGGGATTTAAAGGGTTATTTTCGGGTTGATTATATGTTTGGATGTAAATCGTGTTTTTTTACTATGATAGAATCGTTGCTGGAAAAAATGTATTTCATAAACAGAAATAGGTTTTGAAAAGCTCTTTCCAATGAATCATGAATCGTCTAATTCGGAGTTACGGGTACAAAGTTATGATTTTTGAAAGATTTCTATGCAGTTTCCTAGAATTCAATATTTGGCTTAATGACTAAGTTTGTGAATTTTAGAGATTAAAGGAATCCCAAATTGATGTTTAATGAAGTTTAAATTGATTTGTGGGTTTTGATAATTTTATTGATCTTGACAACTTAAATTGGATCTTAAATCGATAATTTGGTTTAGTGGGATTAATGTTCGGATATTACTGTTATTGGGATATAAATTGATTGGATTTAGTTATTTCGATCGTTGGAGTTATAGTTGAGCCTTATTGGATTTGTCTAAATATTTATTCGAGGATTGATCGATTATATGGGTCTTATGACATAAATGGATATTGATTATCAGATCATTTTGAGTATAAGAAAATTTCAATATTTATTCAGAGTTGGGATTTTCGTTAGGCCTTTGAGGTGAGTTGCAGATTGTAGGTCTATTAGGTATGGGCTTTTGAGATTATTGGGCTTAGTGTTGTTGTAAGTTGATTGTCAGAGGTTTGAGTCATAATTGAATTGTTTCTGATTTATTATTTTATAATTGTTATGTTAGGTTATCAACGTGCGAGTGTGTATTGTTCATGCACGTGCATCAATTTGTATTGCGTGGACTGAAGGTGAGTGGGTCTAGTCTCATATGTATTTTTTGAAACTATCTATATGTATATCATTCTGCATCATGGTTACTTTAAAATATACAATTGTTATTTGGGCACGAAGTATTTGAGCATGTCATCATGATTAGCATGAGGCGTTCATTTTATATATATAACTTTTATGCTTTGGAGACTATATTATTTTTATCGCATGCATAGCTTTTGGAATGAATGGTTGATCATGCATGCATACATTCGTCTAGGTGGCTCGGTCTTGGTGGCCAACGTCTAGGTGTATGTCTATGTGGCCAGGTTTGAGAACGTAGGATCCACTTCTTTGTGGCTATGTCTACGTGGCCATGCCTACGTAAGGCCTCGCGAACTGGGTGCTGCGAAGATGGACATGCGTGTTCGTGGTGTTGCATGCATCATATTGGATAGGATTGTTTGTGTGTGTGTGTATTATTGCATGTCTTGGTGGCCCTTTTATATATTTTCTCTCTTGATATATTACAAGTCTGTGTGGATATTTTATGACTATTATATTTTGATTATAAATGTACTAACCGGACGTCATAGGTCAATTCACTGAGCGTGTGGTTGCTCACCCCTCATTTTTCCAACCTTTCAGATTTAAAGACTTAGATTGGTGGATCTCGTATAGCTTCAAATGAGATCGTGGGTGCGAGAATGTTAGACTTGCTTGGTCGAAGGACTTGATCAAATTTTTGGCATGTAGTTCGCCCATCTCCCTAGTTGTATCAAGTTGTATATCTTTTGTATCAAGTTGTATCAAGTTGTATATCTTTTGATGTATAAATTATATTTAGAGTAATTGGAAGTATTGTGGAATCTTAGATGTTTTAGTACCTTTGAAGAATAAAGTTTATTTTAGTGTTATTTTATTATCTCTCTGGATAGAAGGAAAAATAGAACTCCGAGATTCGAGGAATTAAGTTAATGCAACTGGATTTCACGCTTCAACATGGAGTCGTGGGTTTGGGGGCGTTACAATTTATAAATGAGTGGTAAAGTCATGTAAGATGACAGATGACAAAATTTGATTCAAGTAGCAATAGTAAGTTATGTAAAACAAACCAATGAGTATAAATACTAATGATTAGAAAAATCACGATAACATTTATGGTAATATCTATGATAACATGAATACTGACTTATAGAAATGTACTTTGAAATCACAAAACATAAGGCCAGTTACAGACAATTCACCACAATTTACATATTTTAAACGACAGTTTAAAGAAACAAAATAATTTAATTACAAATACTACCAATAACAGAACCTATCAGTTCAAAAAATACCCACAATACATACCCAATCCAAGATGAGGCAATATGCTATCTCCAAAATGTTCTCTGCATATAGTCTTGACCTTTAAAGATGATTTTGATTCATACAAGTCGACCAAACAACAATATTATTATTTGTTGTTGTTGTTAAAACTACTCTTACCATTGCAATCTGGATGTTCTTTTCAGTTTGCTTTCAATGTTGCAGTTAAATAGATAATGAACTTGGATTAAAACAATCCTAGAATTGACCAACTTCAAAGAGAGTATAAAAAACTTGGAAAAGGACTTTTTCCCCTTCCCTTGAATATTCTAGGAACTTATAGGAAGCTCTTATAGGTATTTTTATTCACTATAAATTGGAATCAATTATTTGATTTGGTCATCTCCAGCCTTTACTCAAACCTATATCCAAATTCTACTAAAATGTTTTGAGTAAGAGCCCTTACTCATTGTCATTTTGATGAGGGGGTGGGAAGAACGTACCTGAAGTATGATCCGTTCCTGAAGAACGATGAGAATTCTCATGGAATACTTCCACTTTGTTTCATCTAGACCCATACCGTCCAATGCAAAAATGAAGTATAAGGGATATTGCATCTTTAGGAGATTGCAAATCAAATTCCTAATACATTCGATGATGCAGGCAAAGTGACCAAATCACATGTATTAGTTGAAAATGTGCCAGCCTGAATAGATGTCACAAGAGGACAAAATTAAATTTGGTGGCAAAAGAATCTATTGCACACCAGAAGCGTGGCAGACCTATAGGATTTAATGATTCAGCTCCCCATAAGCAAAGATCAAATGAAATATCATGCCTTATTAATCCTCCAGAAGAAGTTACACATAATACTCCAAAAGAGTTTTTGAACAGAAGATCCACTTTCACAAAACTCTAGAAGCGTATATTGTCCCTGAACAGACACGAGTCTCTAAAGTGACTATAGAAACTCTTGAAGAGGAAAATGTGCCTAATAATAATGAGATCTCCATATTTTATACACATTCAAGAGATATGTGAAATCACAAAGAAATGATTAGGGATGATATTTTTTCATTTGCAGTAGCTACTGAAATTTTGAAAGGGCGATAATGATATGAACCACATACCATAAATTAATGTCGATAAAAAATGATTGGCCAAAGTTGAAAGATGTTATACGAACCTATAAAACATACCCCGAAAGGTATTAACCCTTTAGGTTACAAATAGATGTTTGTAAGAAAGCGAAATGAGAAAAAAATGAAATCACAAGATATAAGGCACGGCTTGTGGCACATGATTTCTTGCAAAAACCTGGGATTGACTATGAAGAAATTTACTCACCAGTTATGGATGCAGTAACATTTCTTTACCTAATAAGTCTTGCAGTTTTTGAAAAGCTCGATATGAAACTAATGGGTGTAGTATCAACTTATCTATATGAAAATTTAGATGCTGATATTTGTATGAAAAACCCTAAAGCATATATATTGCCTAAAATAAAATCAAAGAGTATGTACTCAGAAAAGCTAAGACGTTCATTATACGACTTAAAATAGTCTAGAAGAACATAGTACAATCATCTTAGGGAATCCTCGGTAAAAGGAGGATATGAAAAAAATCCCAGTTGTCCATGTATTTTTATAAGCAAATCTAATTAGGGATTTGCTATTTTGTTAGTTTATGTTGATGATATAAATTTAATTGGGCTCCTAAAGAGCTCTACAAAACTGTAGAATATATGTAGAAGGAATTCAAAATGAAAGACCTTCAAAAAAATAAATATTGTCTCGGTGGAATATTGGTCCACCAATCAAAATATGTAGACAAGGTACTGCATTGCTTTAACAAGGACAACATGCATCCTCTTAGTACACCCATGGTCGTCCTTTCATTGGACGTTGAGAAAGACCCATAACGTACGAAAGAGGATGACGAGGAAACTCTTGGTCCAGAAGTACCATATTTGCTTGCTATTGGTGCATTACTATACTTTCAATACACGAGATTAGACATGGCATTCCCAGTCAATTTCTTAGCATTGGAATAATATCAAGCATATTATGAGATACCTCCGTGCAACTATTGATCTGGGTTTATTTTATATGCAAGTTATGTAGATGCAAGTTATTTTTCAAAAATCACAATGGTCGGTCATAGATAGGTTATGTATGTGTAGCTTAGTAACAATGCTACCATATCATAGAGATCTACAAAGAAAACTTTGGTGGTTATTGTAGATACCCTAATTTTGACTGTACAAAGAAAAGAAATTTACTTCAAGTAATATTGAAAATGACCACATTTGAACATTTAATAGGAAATATCCTTAGAAAATCAACACCGGAAAACCCTAGTCCCATACTTAGAAATGATTAAGTGCATGGACAGGGGCGGCTACTTGGAAGTAGGTTGTGCCCTTTGGCCGCCCCATCTCTGCTGGTTCAAACCTAGTGACTGACCCATGCCACCGCTTGTTAGAGATGAGATGTTTGACAGGTTATGATTGGGGCGGCTACTCGAAAGTAGCCGCCCCATCCCGGGCGGCTAGTCTCAACTAGTCGTCCCTCACCTGGACCCTGACCGAAGAACAAAGGATTAATGGGGGGTCAAATCAATCACCCTATTATCCAATTTAAGATTTACCTAGTGGATACTCCCCTGCCTCTCTTTTACTATAAATAGAGGGGGTCCAAAGCATTTCTAACACATCCACATCTTGAATTCATAATCTAATATCAATCCAAGATCCATTCAACACAACCCACACCCATTACTTGAAAACATTAGAGAGAGAGAGAGAGAGAGTTCCATTTTTGAGAAGAAACTCATTCCCTACACAAATCCATTCTCTCAATCCACCCTCCAAGACCCAGGTTAAACCATGTTTAACCTTTGCCAAAACCAAATCTCATTCCTACCCAGGTTTTGCCCAAGTTGACCCAGGCCCCAAGCAGCTAACCCCAACTAGCCGCCCCATACCTGACAGCTAAGGTCCACTAGCCGACCCCCACCTACACCCTCACCTGAACCAAGTCTCCTTTAGTCAGTTTCTGAAGCAGAATAGGATACCCATTTTTCACCTCTGCGTACGGTATATTTGTATCCCAGAGTGGAGACCCCACAAACTCCCCCATGAAGGCGATCAAATCCACCCCCAACTTTTCCTCCTTTTCGAGAAAGCAGGTGGTGATCACACACATCCCTAAATCCTGCTGAGCCATTGTCGGGCGCCCCAGCCAGGAATGAAACCCCCCTACCGTTCCGAGAGATGATTCGACCAAGATCGCCAAGGTGTGTACCAGATCTGAATCATCGAAGAACCCCCACACACACCAAAACAAAAATCGAGGAAGAAGGGAGGGCCGACCCTTCCCGGAATCCGATACCGATAAATCTGGCGATCATGGTGGGATTTCCCTCGTGAAAAATGACAAAGGTAATCCGCTTCTGATTCCTTTTACAGCTTGACTAGAGAGCCATCACCCCTCTAAGAAAATAAGATTTCCCACCCTCCCAGTTAGCTTCTCCTCCACTATGCATCAGAACATCCTTTACTGCTTTTAAGCCGCACACAGCTGCGCACCCCTTTACTGCTCTTAAATTGCACACAACTGCACACCCCTTTTACTGCTTTTAAGTCACACACAGCTGTGCACCCTTTACTTCTTTTAAGCCACACACAGCTGCGCACCACTTTACTGCTTTTATACCCCACACACCTGCGCACCCCTTTACTACTTTCTTAAGCCGTACACAGTTGCGCACCCTTTACAGCTTTATTTACTGCTTTACATCTACATTAATCCACACCTGCATTATTTCCATATTCACACCATGGAAACCTACACCCAGGAGAAAATAGTAGAGGAGAGAGATGACCAAGAGAGTCAAGCCACATAGTTTCTTACCAATCTAGAGGAAAGAATGGCTAGCCTAGGGTACCAAACAGTGGAGGACATGTTCCATGACCTCACTGATTACCACCATAGTAAGACCTTGAGGTAGGAGATCCCTACCGAAACCCCCAAGGCTACTCCCAAAACCCCATCCACACCCAGCTGCTTGGTCAATCCGAGCATCTTTTCATTCACCCCACTTTCCCCCGCGAATCCAATATTCTCGACCGTTTCTACCCCAGGCCCTTACCAGGCCATCCCCAACTTGGGACCACTAAACAGCCCTCCCCGGGGAGAAACGTTGGATGAAACCATCTGGAGAATCCTCTCCGAGACTGGTCCCTCTGCCCCCAAGCACATGTCTCTACACAACCTGAGACAGATCTCGTCAGTGCACTTGCCGGAGGGATTTAAAATCCTAAAATTTCACTGGTATAACGGTCGTGAAGAGGATTCATCTTCCAAAAATCATTGGAAGGAGAAGCACTGCAACGGTTCTCCACCCACCCTGTAGATCTTTGTCAAATTTCTTGGCTGTAAGCGAGAAGTTTATGGGCCGCTAAGGTTATCAGAGGATTAGGACCCCCTCTATTTCAAATTTAACTATAGAAAGAATGAGGCCTAGGGAGGAATTCAAACAGTACGTGTCCCGGGGGCGCACACTTGTCTACCGAACCGGCCTACAACTCATGGATTGTCAAGAAATTGACATGATGTTGCAAAGCCTGAGTCCAGAACATCGTACGAGCCTTTCGTATGGAGACTATACTACATACCAGCTTCTGATTGACAGCCACAACAGTAGTCCAAACCCAGTCCCCACCTATCAGTCATAGGGTTGGACAAATGCCACGAAAGGCATAAACTCCCACAATAGAGGGGATCATCCAAATTTCGACACTCTACCCTGTCCCTCATCGGACGGAGTCTTTGCGCGAAGCAGGAAAGACTTCGACCGATGATAAGGAAAGAGATCCCTATTTTGGTCGGCCCGACCTTCAAGAAGTTTATGACAACACGAACAGTACTATTCGGGGAGTTGATTTAGACCGTCAGAGGCTAGGTCTTGACTTAGAATTTTCAACCGGAAGGATGATCCAGGTGGAAGTCAGGAAAAGTAAATGGTGAGTGATCCAACCCGCGGTTAGGGTTCTTAGCTATCGTGCCGGAGCAGCCCAGCGTTAGTTTCCTCATGCCTACCATTCCCGTGCTTGGGAAAACTCAGCAGGGAGGGGCTATCGCTGACAGAAAGCAAGTAAGAAGTTGAATTGGTGAAGTGGATCATCAAAAGGATAAGAACTCTGGAAAAGAACCAGAACTGAAGAAATTTGAACTGAATGGTATTGAAAGTGTGGTAATGTCACACCCCAGGGCGGCTGTCCCCGAGATGTGGCAAGTATATATATAATATCAGTAATCCATACACGAGGTCAAATAAAGACTCCACAATATAAAGGCAATAAACAAGTAACTGACATCAAACATATACAAAAATAGTGGAAGCTCAAACGACTGAGTCTGTAATTCAAAGACATATTTACAGACTAGAGTACACAATCAAACTATCCTGTGAGAGCCAATATACACAACAAAAGACAACATCAATCCACAAACTGTGCCCAAGCACAAGCAGAATACATACAAGAAGACGGGGGATGTTGAAGGCCTCTCACTCGCAAGATATCTAACGTGAACACTGGTCCTCTACTCGAATCGCGTCTCAGGGAGCTCCTCCTTCGGATCTGGATCAGCGACAATTGGAAAACATATGCGAGGGGTGAGCCGCAAGCTCAGTGAATGGAACAATTCATGCAACATAACTCATATAACTTCAAACAATCATTCAAGTCCCTCACCCTCACCCCGAAGGGTGACCTAGGATTTTGGGGAAAAGGTCGATTGTTCTACACCGCTCGTCTTCCGGTAGTCTCTCCCGGTGTGGCCTCTACCGGACTAGCCTCCCAAGCCGCTACCTCAGCCGTATGGGCACACCAACACGCGTCATGAGTAGTATCTGGGAGCGCCCCACCGGACTTTACTATGCCGGGCAGTCTCTACTCGGAGCCGATGAAGGGAAGAACACTCGACACCCGTGAATACGATCCCTAAGGATCCGTCGTCATCGGTTATCAAACACCGATAAGCGCAACAAATTCTCATGAATTCCCTCCAGGGCGCATAACTCAGATGCGGGGAAGATATTTCATTCTAAGTGTCCGTGACATAGCATGACCCCATAGGTGGTCATACACTTACCTAATCTCATTAGGCAAGAAAATATGGTCTAAGCATGCATTTAATTCTTACAAGAAGCAAAGGTTAATCATGGAAGCATCTTAAATTAATTACAAGACGTAATATTTTCTAAGGCATGCTTACACCTATACCTCCTTATTCATTTAATTAAATTAAACTAGGTGGGGACATGCATAAGTCGGGTTTATATTAACGCATGATATGTGTCTAGGCATGCATGGCTCCTATGCATGATACATGGATGTATGAAACCTAGCATACAACATCTAATCATAACATGTGTGCATTCCTAGCCTAACAGACAATATCATGCATACGTCTACAGTATATCGCATGTTATACATAGTTATGGCACCCCAGGGGAGGGCGATGCATTCCAACGTGCATCGAACGCCTCCCAACTGGGTTGGATTGACCCACTCACCGCACCGGGTCGTCGCGCGACCACTCGCCAAGATCTGCCAGGCAAGGGTAATGAAAATGGTGAGTAAACTACATAACAACACTTCAAATTTACTAGAAATGCCAAAGACTCAGATATGCACGCATATGGGCCCGCACGCATGCGAGTACGCGCGTACGCATGCCTATCCGAGCACCCCGACACCAACCCGTGCCCTCGGGCAGCCACACGCGTGGCCCCGCATGCGTACGCACGTGCATGCACGCGCGTACGCTCCCTCGCGTCCGCCGGCCAACTGCCCCGCGCCCAGCTGCGCACCCAGCAGCGCACCGGACGTGCCCCGCGCGCCCAGAAAGACAGAAATACTTCAAGTAACACCCGAAAATATCCCACTTTTGGACATCTAGTAGAGAACCAAAATTCAAGACCGGAAACCCTAACCCTAGCCCTAAACTAAACCTAGCCAGAAACCCTAACCCTAGCCCTAAACTAAACCTAGCCAGAAACCCTAAACCCCACCCAAGCCAGAACCCCACCTAGAGAAACCCTAAACCCAAAAAAACCAAGTCCCTGGAGAATGGGCGGCTAGACATAACTAGCCGCCCCATACCAGGCGGCTAGTTTCAACTAGCCGCCCCCCTAACCGCCCCCTGGCTGACTTTGGACCAGTTCCCTGGATGGGACATAAAGCAGCATTAAATGCTGATCATTGCGGCGGGTTGTGACCTGTAGCCGCCCCCTCTTGGCCGGATCAATCCAAGTGACCGACCCAAGCCACCGCTTATTAGAGATGGGATGTTTGACAGGTCATGATAGGGGCGGCTACCAGAAAGTAGCCGCCCCATCCTGGGCGGCTAGATAGAACTAGCTGCCCTTCACCTGGTCCTGACAGAAGAACCAGAGAATTAATGAGTGGTCTAATCAAGGACAACCCACTCCATTACCCCCTGGACATTCCCCTACCTCTCTTTTACTATAAATAAAGGAGGTCCCAAGCCTTTAAACCCATCACCGATCCCAACATCCATCAAATCCATCCCCAATTCATACACAACAAGAATCATCCAATCCCCCTTCCCACTAGAAATCCCAAGAGAGAGAGAGAGAGAGAGAGAGCCCCTTTTGTGAGAGAAACACCCATTCCCTACATAAAATACCCTCTCATCCCACCCTCCAGAAACCCGGGCTAAACCTAGCTTGGCCTCTGTCCAAAACTAAACCCATTTCCTACCGAAGTTCTACCCAAACCAACCCAGACCCTGGACGGCTAACCCTAGCTAGCCGCCCCCTGGCCGACGGCTAAACACAACTAGCCGCCCCACCCCCTTATCCACACCCCATATCCGCACCCCTTTGTCCCAAGACTCCTTTAGTCAAGCCCCGGAAGCAGAATAGGATTACCTATTTTTCACCTCTGTGTACGGTATATCCGTGTCTTAGAGCGGAGACCCCACAAACTCCCCACGTAGGCGATCAAATCCGACCCAAACCCTTTCCTGTTTTTAGAAAAAGCAGGTGGCGATCACAAACCCCCTTGAATCCTCTTGAGCCGCTATCGGGCGCCTCAACCAGGAACGACACACCCTCACCCCTTCCGAGAAGACGATCCGACCGTGCCCGCCAGGGCACGCGTCCGATCCGAGTCCCCGAAGAACCCCCACACACGCACGCGCGCTCACCGCGCACCCCGCCAGAATCCGCTCTGACACCCCGGAGGCCTCCCCGATGGTACCGACAAATCTGGCGATCACGGTGGGACCTCCCTCGTGAAAAACAACAAAAGGTAATCCTCTTCTGCCCCCTTTTACAAGCTTGACTAGAATGCTATCAACCCTCTAGGAAGGTTAGAGTTTCTCACTTCTTGAATTAAATCCTCTTCTACTGTGCATTATAACATCCTTTATTGCTTTGTAAGCCGCACACAGCTGCGCAATCCTTTACTGCTTTCGTAAGTCGCACACAGCTGCACAATCCTTTACTGCTTTCGTAAGTCGCACACAGCTGCACAATCCTTTATTGCTTTCGTAAGTCGCACATAGCTGCGCAATCCTTTACTGCTTTATTTACTGCTTTCAATCTACATTCATCCCCACTCCACGTCATGGAATCCCACATAGAAGAGGAGATATTAGAGGAAAGGAATCACCAAGAGGGTCAGGCCACACAGTTCCTGACCCATCTAGAGGAAAGGATGGCTAGTCTAGGGTATCAAACGGTAGAGGACATTTTTCATGACCTCGCTGACTACCGTCATGCCAAGACCTTGAGATAGGAAACCCCTGTCGAAACCCCCAAATCCACTCCCAAAGCCCCATCCACAGCCAGCTGCTCGGTCAATCCGAGCATTTTTTCATTCGCCCCCCTTTCCCCCGCAAATCCAAAATTCCCAGTTGTTTCCACCCCAGGCCCTTACCAGGCCACCTCCAACCCGAGACTGGCAAACAACCCTCCCAGGGGAGAAACGCTGGATGAAACCATCCGGAGAATCCTCCGAGACTGGTCCCTCCGCCCCCAAGCACATGTCTTTACATAACCTGAGACAAATCCCGTCAGTCCACCTACCGGAGGGATTCAAAGTCCCCAAATTCTGCCAGATATCCATTTAACTGCATTTTATCTAGATGCTCACCCCTTTCTAGATAATCAACCCCTGCTAGTCCTCCTCTTCCAGAAATCATTGGAAGGAGAGGCACTACAATGGTTCTCCACCCTCGCTGTAGATCACTTATCAAACTTCTCGGCTGTAAGCGAGAAGTTCTTGGGCCGCTACGGTTACCAGAGGATCAGAACCCCCTCTATTTCTGACCTAACCGTAGAGAAAATGAGGCCTAGGGAGGAATTCGAACAATACGTGTCTCGGTGGCGCACCCTTGTCCACCGAACCGGCCTGCAACTCACAGAATGTCAAGAAATTGACATGATGTTGCAGAGCCTGAGTCCAGAGCTCCATACGAGCCTTTCGTACAGAGACTGCACTACGTATCAGCTTCTGATTGACCGCCACAACAGGATTTCCCGTTGTGCAGCCCCAGTAGTCCAAACTCAGTCCCCACCTATCAGCCATAGGGTTGGACAACCGCCTCGTAAGGCGCAAACCCCAACGGTAGAAGGGATCATTAGCCAAGTATCGGCACTCTACCCGAACGGGGCGCGAGTTCCTGACCAAGGAACAGCTCCGAGATAGTACACGCCCGGTTCATCCGGATATGCGTCGCCTCGGCAAGCGAATCAAAATTTTACCCCTCGATCAGTACCCGTCCCCGTGCCGACACGACAGAACCCCACAGTCCAAAATTTCCCACTCCAGAGCCCTATAATCTAGAGCGAAACTCAAACTCGGGCTCCCTTTTACTCTGCTCCCCCAAGAGCACAAAATCCAACCCCTAGGCAGCCCATACGAAGCTCTTATAATGAGGTTAGACCTCCCGCGTCCTACGACCAAAGACGAATGGGAAAGAGGGACTCTTACCCTCCCCTCCCAGAAACTTTAACTAGGATCTTTAGGGTGATGTTGGACACAAATAGTATCTCCCTCCCCGACGCCAGGCCTTCACTACCCGGGGCCAGCACGGCGCGTAACTGTCAAATATCATCAACAATATGGCCATACCGTAGAACAATGCATTGTTTTTCGGGACTTCGTTTATGATCTTAATGATGACAGGCGCCTTGACTGGGCCGTGATCAAAGGCCATCTGAGCCAGGGAAATCCCCAAGCACCCAAGCAACTTGGCATATTAACTGACCCCTTGCCAAGTCACTCCCAAGCCTTCACATCTAGAGCCCACGCGGTCAACATGATCAGGAGAGGGAGACAACCATCGCCAGAACCAAGCAGCTCGGAAGATGCTACTGATGGCAGCCTATCCGAAGAGTCCGAGGAGGAAGAGCAAAACGAGCCCTTCCAGCTGAACCTCGACGACCATGACCTCGCCATACTCTATGGCGAAGAAGAAGACGCAGTTCTCGCCCTGCCCGCGGTCATCGACATCGAGTCCGACGAAAGCGGACTAGAGAACCCGGGAGAAGACGAAGAAGAAGAGCCGTTTGAGAAGATCCCCGAAGGAGCCAGTGAAGGACCCGAAGGAGGGGAATGTACGTCGGATGATCTGCATCCGAACGACAACGGGTCCTCCAAGTGTACCGACACTGTCGAATGGCCCCCGCCAACCAATGACCATAACATTTACCGACCAGGACCTCCCAGATCCCAAGCTACGGGTCTACCCCCTACATATCCGCGGACGACTTAAGATGTTGTGGCTGTACAACATCTTTGTAGACCCAGGGTCGGGCATGAACATAATGACGTGCGCCACTTATCAGAGGATACCCGGGCTAGGCCGTCCTTCCGTCCAACCGGCCCACCATACTATCCAGGCTTTCAATCATACCTGTCGGTGTGGGGAAAAATCCGCGTGTGTGGGGGTTCTTCGGAGGGTTCGGATCGGATGCGTGCCCTGGCGGGCTCGGTCGGATCGTCTTCTCGGAAGGGGTGAGGGTGTGGTTCCTGGTCGAGGCGCCCGACAGCGGCTCAAGAGGATTCAAGGGGGTTTTGTGATCGCCACCTGCTTTTTCTAAAAACAGGAAAGGGTTTGGGTCGGATTTTGTCGCCTACGTGGGGAGTTTGTGGGGTCTCCGCTCTGAGACACGGATATACCGTACACAGAGGTGAAAAACATGTAATCCTATTCTGCTTCCGGGCTTGACTAAAGGAGTTATGGGTCAAAGGGATGTTGATATGGGGTGTGGATAGGGGGCGGCTAGTTGTGATTAGCCATCGGCCAGGGGGCGGCTAGCTAGGGTTAGCCGTCCAGGGTCTAGGGAATTTAGGCAGGGGTTTGGTAGGTAAAGGGTGGGGTCTTGGACAGAGGCTAAGCTAGGTTTAGCCTGGGTTTATGGAGGGTGGGATGAGAGGGTATTTTATGTGGGGAATGGGTGTTTCTCTCACAAAAGGGGCTCTCTCTCTCTCTCTTGGGATTTCTGGTGGTGAAAGGGTTTGAAGATGAATTGGTGGTTGTTGTGGATTTTGTTGGGTGTGTTGGTTGTTGTTGAAGGCTTGGGACCTCCTCTATTTATAGTAAAAGAGAGGTAGGAAAATATCCCGAGGGTAATGGAGTGGGTTGGCTCCGATTGGACCTCTCATTAATGCTCTGGTTCTTCTGCCAGAGAACAGGTGAAGGGCGGCTAGTGATAACTAGCCGCCCGGGATGGGGCGGCTACTTCCTGGTAGCCGCCCCTATCATGACCTGTCAAACGTCCCATCTCTGACAAGCGGTGGCTTGGGTCAGCTACTTGGTTTGATCCAGCCAAGAGAGGGCGGCTAAAGGTCATGACCCGCCGCAATGATCAGCATTTAATATTGCTTTATGTCCCATCCAGGGAACTGGTCCAAAGTCGGCCAGGGGGTGGTTAGGGGGGCGGCTAGTGTAAACAAGCCGCCCAGTGAGGGGCGGCTAGTTAGGGCTAGCCGCCCCTTTCCAGGGACTTAGGTTTTTATGGTTTTGGTTTTTTTTAGGGTAGGTTTAGGTCTGGGTTGGGGTTTGGCTTAGGTTTAGGGTTTGGGCTAGGGTTTGGGGTTAGGTCAAGGTTTGGGGTTTCTGGTTAGGTCAAGGTTCTGGGGTTTCCGGTTTAGGTTAGGTCAAGGCTAGGGTTAGGGTTTCTGGTTTACCGAACCTTCGGTTCTCTATTGGTGTCCACCTGTGGGATATTTCCGTGTGTTACTTGAAGTATTTCTGTCTCTCTGGACGGTCAAAATTGGGGTATCTACAATACCGGGAAGATCCTTCGTGGCCCCGGGACATTCGAGCTATCTGTCGGCCCCCTCCGCTGCGAAGTAGCCTGCTTCGTAGCCGACATCGACACGAGGTACCCATTGATGCTGGGGCGGCCATGGTTAGACAACATCCAGGCTATCTGTTCCCCCCGGCACCAATGCCTCCGGTTGCCCTTCTTAAGTCATGTACTGATGATCTGGGGAGAAGCGCGCCTCCAGTACGAGAACGAGAACAACTGGGCGATGCACAACATGTTCACACTGGCCTTACGACCGGGGAATGAGGATAGAGGTGGTAGCCCGCTTGGGTCCCCTCCTAACGATAGCTATCCCTCGGAGGAAGCAGCTAGGGCCCCGCATCCACCGAGCAACTTTCCGGAGCCTCACTCGATCACCTTCCTCCCCCACGAAGTCGCAAATGCCGGAGCACGCTCCGCACCCCTCGCAATCACTGCCATACTTGGAGGGAGGGAATTCTGACATATCCTCGTTGACTCGGGAGCGGAAACCAACGTCCTTACGTATTCCGCCTACCAAAAGTTAGAAGGCAGGGTTCCCAGATTGGAGCCCTCGGATGAATACATTTACGCCTTCGACAATACGCGCAAGAACACCTGCAGACTAATCACGCTCCCGCTAAAAGTCGGCCCGGTCTCCACCATTGTCAACTGCATGGTGATGAACATCCGATCACCCCACCCTCTGATCATTGGGAGGACATGGCTCAACAGCATCGAAGCCGTCTCATCCACCCGACACCAGTGTCTTCGCTTCCTATACCGCGGGGAGGTGATATCATATGGGGAGAGGCGCGCTCTAATAATACTCAGGCCCGGAATTGGAGCGTCTGTGCCATGCGCATCCGGCTAGAGGTGCTCGCATGTTGGCTTTCCAAAATATTTATCCATCAGTTTTGGCATCCTATGCAACTTTACTTCCATGTTATTCAAAAACTAAAAATATATCTTCCAAAATTTTTTCCATGCTTTCCTTCAAAACAGAAATATATTCTCCAAAGTTCTTCCCATGCTTTCCTTCAAAACAAAAATGTTTTCCAAGTTTTCATACTTCCTCCAAAACCAAAAAAAATGTTTTTCAAAATGTTTTCTCATGCTTTCCTTCAAAACCCAAAAAAAAAAAGACGAGAAGAGATAAAGAGCGGCAGACCATGCCCAGGCCTACCAAAGAAGGGTGGCAAGGGCATTTGAAAAGAAGGTGATAAAAAGAAAATTCAAAATCGGGGAATTAGTACTTAAGCAAATCATGCCATCAAGACAGCCTCACCCGAGAGGAAAGCTGCAACCCACATGGGAGGGACCCTATGTGATCACCCATGCCTATTCCGGGAATGCCTACCACCTGATAGATGCCGAAGGAGTCGAGGTTCCAGGTTCGTGGAATGCACTTTATCTAAAGAAATTCCATGCATGAAAAGCTTTCAATACTTAAGAACTATTATTCTTCCTTCCTGCAATTTCCAGCGTTTAGTACTTGATGATAGAATTATAAGACTCTCAAAGATAAACTCGTATCTATTTGAACACATTTCCGCCAAATCATGTCATTCCCTTCACACACGTATAACTGGACTAGATTTGCCTGATAGAAGAAAAATTGCCTACCCCGTGGACTGGGACAATTTAAAACTCCCCAAAGCAAAACATCCCTTATTTCCGCCCCGCTCGTATTAACCCTAGGTCAAAATGAGGAGTTACCCGGACCTAGCATATGTCCCAAAAACTGGCTCTGGCACTATATAAACACTTCTAGAGGGGAAGCATGAAAAGAATCGGGGTGAAAAACAGAAGAGCCCCCCCCTCAAATCAAAACAAAAAAAAAAAAAAAAAAAAAAGAGAAAATCAGGCAAGGAGAGGCCAAACACCCAAGTGAACGGGTTAAACTCTCTATTTAGCAGGCTTTCACGCCTTTACGCACGGTATACGCTAGACAACGGCTGTACCAGTACAGATCCAAACAACGGATTGTACTTTCCACCCAAAAATAAAGAAGTGGTAAAAAGAAGAAAGCCAGAGGGACCTAGGAAGTAAGACATGTGCTAGACTGGGACAATTCTAAAATATTGCCCGAAAGGAAGATATTACTCTTACCTCATTCACCCCCTCCCCTTTTATTTTTCGCAATGGGGGTTCAAAATTGAGCTATGTCCACCGGGAAAAGCGAAATTTTGACCAAGGGTAGATCACGTCCAGGTTTACACCTACACACACACTCACATGAGTTCACTTAGAAACTTGCCTATCCAAAGGAAGCTTATTTGACTTGACTCTTGGTACATTCATGGATTTTTCAGCATGTTTAGAATAATACGATTAAGCATTTGAAAACCATGAACCTAGGAAAATCGACACCTAAGGCTTATACCTCTCAAATACAATCCTGGTTAGGACATGAGTGACCGCAAGGGCTCCTCCACGGGGACTTGATGGTGTCTTTTACTTATGAAAATCAAGAACATTGCCCTCTCACATAAAAAGTCATTGAAGAACTAAAATGCCCCTTTATGCCACTTATACTTACGCATAAGCTTGCATTTTCCTTTTCCAAAACACTTTGGCATCCGATTTTCTTGAAATATTAAAGTTAACCCCCCCCCCCCCGAATATTAAAATTGTCCCCACTCATATGAGAATTGTCCCCACAAAATTTAGAATCGTCCCCACTCATATGAGAATTGTCCCCACTCACTTCATGCCCTTCCGCACATACGTTAGAAGAAATTGTCCCACCTTTTACATACCTAAAAGTTTTTCTTCGCTCACGCACTTGGAATCCCTTCCTTGCACACTAAGGCATGGTCTCCCGCACGTTATTTTCTCGCATTATATTTCCATTCCACCTTAAGATGGATTGTAGCCCTTGACGATTCAAGCAAGAAGGGCTCGAAAGTCAGTGCAGGGGCGCAATCTGGACAGATTTAACACTTGGTCCATGGAAAGAATGTTTTTATAGGTCTCGAAGGTTAAAGCACTCAGGAGGACTTTCAGCAGCAGCAGACAAGAAGCAAAACCAGAAAATTGTCCCAGGCAGGGGGCGGCTAAACCCGACTAGCCGCCCCCTGGAGACGGCTAGTTTATACTAGCCGCCCCTGCTCCCTGCCCTTCTTGTCCAGGTAAAAAACCCAGGCAAGGGGCGGCTAAATACAAGTAGCCGTCCCTCACTGGGCGGCTAAACGCGAGTAGCCGCCCCTCACCTGCTGCCCCATCTGCCCTGTCAGTCCCAGTCTCAATCAACTCTTCAACTCCTTTGAATACCTGTCGAAGCATTCTTTTCCCAAACATGCATACACACATTTTAGACATATTTATACACAAAACCTGTATCAATACCATGCTATAATGATTATATGTTAGAACTCTGCATCCATCCATAAAATCAAAACTTATAAGCACCAAGTTCATTCATTTACACACGCATACACATCCCTATAGACTAAGAAGGCTTTCTAAGACACTAAACATCCATGTTAAGGCTACTCTAAACCATGCATACAAAACCAGAAATTAAATTGTCCCACCAAAACCATAAGCGTAAATTGTCTGCTAAACATTTAAAATATAGAAGGTAAGGAAGTGGTAGGTCCACCAAATACTTCAAATCCAAAGCCTTGAGTCGTGCATCATCGAAATATCACCTAAAACAAAAACAAAAAAGAAGAAAAGCATGAATTCATCGCATATATACTATTCTTCTGCCTAAAACCAAGACACAAAGGAGCTTTACCTCGGCGTATCATCATCCCCGGGAGGCCGAATCGAAGGAGGAGCGTCCTGGCCTGAAGGAAGTGGCGGCTGAGGGGAAGACTGAACCTCTGGAGCATCGGGAGCGGCGGGAGTCTCTCGAACCGAAGACGCAGCCCTTGCGTATATCCCACGACTCCGAGACGCCGAAGGACGAGAAGCACGGCTGAAGGTAGCCCCGGTGGCCAAGGAAGCCGAGAGAGAATGGTCAGGCTCAAGTGGAAGAAGGTCGAGGTCCGCCTCGGTCATCGAGCCCCCGCCAACCAATTTCCCCCTCATAGTCGCCTCCCAGAGGAGGACCTGCTGAATATCTCTATCTCTACGTTCCAACCTCCCTCGAAGACGCGTCTCCACTGCTCTCAACCTCTCCTCGAGCTCCCGTGATCTCGCCTCAGCAGCCCGGAGCCTGTCCTCGCTCGATCGAAGTGCCTCCCGATCTCTATCCCCGGCCGCCTGGAGAGAACGAAGCAAATCCCCCATCAAACCCCCGGGAACTCCCACCGAGGCCTCCAACTCTGACACCCTCGCCTGGAGGGAGTCCCTCTCGCGGCCTAGGGTGATGAACCCCTCCTCTCTCAAGGCTACCATGGACCTCAGCCGGTCCACCTCCTCCTCAGCCCGAGAAGCCCTGCCCCTCGCCTGGCCCAACTCCATCCTTGTGGCCGTCAACTCATTCCGGGCCACATCCAACTCCCTCGTCAATTCGAGCTCTCGCTCGGACACCATGGAAGGAGGAGGAGCGGAAGAAGAAGAAGCGCCGTCGGCCCTCGCTCTCGACAGAGCATCCACCTGAGCCTCGAGGACCCGGACCTGGTCCTGCAAGCGCCCTCTCTGTGCCCGCAAGGCCTCTATCTGCCGGACCCGCGTTTGGAGGTGCTCACTAGCAGTCTTGAGCCTCTTCTCCATCTCATTTAACTCGACCTACAAAAAAAAAAACAACATCAGTCAGCAAAATACTCGAGGAGAAGAGAAGAAGAGAAAAGAAAAGAAGAGGAGAAAGACTTACATAGGCGTCCGGGACCTCCTCCTCCATAATCCCAAGGATGCTGGCATATTCCTGGCGGTACCAAGCCATATACTCCTCACTGCTAGCCACCTCGGGACGGCGCTCCACCAAGGCGCCTCGGCTCATCCATCCCGCCACGTACGTCGCGTAGTTCCTCGGGAGATTCGTGTCCCGAGGAATCCCAGCCACCGGGATCGAGGGGCGCTTCGGCAGGGGATCGGGCACCCACTGATGGTACCCAAGCTGGCGGACAACCCGGCTGATCACATGGAACACGACCTCATTAAAATAGATCAGCCAGACATCCCGCGACAACTCCGCAGGGACCTCCTCCTCCGTGTAGGGCCTCCACGTCATCTGTGAAGCATCAAAAGATAGGAAGAGAGCTTAGTCAAAGAAAACCAAATACAAGCCAAAGAAAACTCGAAGAAAAATTTATACCTCTTCCTCCGTCAAGACACGGAAGGCCTCCCGGAACTGAGCGAGGCGATGCAAGCGCGAGGATCCCCGGGGCGCCCATCTCATGGCCCAGGGGAGGACATGATCAAAAGGCACCAGGGTCGGGCGATCGATGGCGAAGTGCTCGTACCCGAAAATCTGGCAAAGCGAGAGGAAAATTATCATGATCAAAGTGAGCTAAACCCAAAAGAAAGCACCCTCTACTCACACATACCTGGAGAAAGGGCGCAAAACCACCAAGGTTCTTTCCCCCAGCCCTCTTGACCTTCTTCGAGAGCTCCGCAAATAGATGGGCCAGCATCGCCGGTCCCCAAGCGTATCGCCCCATGCCCTCTAGATCCCTCATCAACAGAAGAGAATGTGAGGAAACCTTGTCGGAGGCCGTCGAGAAGAGGACCCGGCCGAAGAAGTATAAAAAGAACGCCCTCAACTCCCTCCGTGCCCTCTGTGGGCACGCGGCCGCCTCTCTCGCCTCGATCATCGCCCACCGCCTCTCGAAGCTAGCTGCAGCTTCGCCCTTCTGACGCTCTGTAAAGGAGCCGAGGCCGTATTGCCTCGACAACTGCCCAAGGGGGATCCGGTTCAGCGTCCTCACGCGCTCCACGTAGTCCCATTCTCCAATCAACTCCAGGAAGAGTGCCTTATAGTCGGCGAGGGTGGCCGCGATCACTACCTACCCTGACACCGGAAGACCGGTAATCCGATAAACATCCTCGAGGGTCGGCATGACAGGTGGGGAGAATGAAAGCGCAACTCTCTGGATCCCACCTCTCCGCCAAAGCCTCCACGTAAGGACGGTGGACGTGGAACGGATCGATCAAGAAGAAGGAACGGAAGCCCGCTCCATCCACCAAACTCCTCTCCTCCTGCCCCAAGGCATCGTACCACCTCTTCGTCCCATGCCACAGAGCCCGAATGCGGTTCGGTCTCTACAAGACGAACGAAGGGAACATGGGTTAGTTTAAAAAGCAATCGAGAGGTAAGGGTTCAACTCTACGAAATTATTTTAAAACCATGCTTAGCAAAATGACACTTCCATATGCTAAATACAGAAACAAAAGCATGAAAGTAAGAAGCTACACTCCCCATATGATCACGCATGCTAGACAAACATCAGCACATCCCACTGTGGTCACCACTCACATGCTTTCTTACATCACGCCCTATCATGCTTATACCTTCCCTAAACGCACCTAAGCAATATAGAACTTGGACCCATGAAATGCATGCATACACTCCCTCATGCTCTACCACGATCAAACACGTACGAAGTCACATACACGTAGAAAAGTATCGCATGCAAGCATACTAAGCCGTACCACTTCTCTTTCTTTTATATACAACAAGCATGGATGTACATATGAAAATTGCCCCCTTCTTTTCCAACACGGACCCATATTCACATGCTTATTATCCCACCATGATCAAAACTATACATACAAGCATGCATATTAGACACACATATCACCCACTATTATCTACTCATGCATGTTAGATACACATATCACCCACTATTACCTATTCATACCACGAAAGACATACACATACAAATAAAAGGCTAAGACTAAAGTTAGGAACATACCACGGCCCGTGTGGACCCAGGAGCGTCCACCTCGGCCTCGTCGGGATCGTCCATCCCATCGTCATCCCCCTCCTCATCCTCCTCAAACACGGCCTCCTCGGCCTCAGCGCCAACACCGGCCTCCGCGGCCCCCATGTCCATACCCTCGGCCTCCCCGGCCTCCTCCCCAACATCAGCCCCTCCGACCTCCTCCGTGCCCGCCGCACCGGAGGCTAAACCCTCAAAAACACCCATAGCCCTTCTCTCCTCCTCTGCTGCCCTGGCCTCTATGGCCTCCCTATCCAACATCCCAATAATGGCGTCCAATGACGCCCTCTCACTCTCACTTACCCCCTCGGCCTCGGCCCTTCCCTCCGTTGCACCCTCAACCAATCCCCCGACCCCGAAGCCGCCTCCTCGACCACTGCCGGTCGGTCCCCACGCCTCCTCTTGCGTGAGTAGCCTATCATAACACCCCCAACCTCCGGGACAGCCCCCGAAGACGTACCCGTGCCCCTAGCCGCACCGGTATCCACTAACGACACCTCCGCCGCACCCACGACCTCCCTCACGACCTCCTCCTCCACCCGATCACTCCCCGATGAACTAGACCCCGAGACAGCCCCTCTCTGCTCTCGGGAAGACCTGAGGCGCTTCATCATCGAAGTTGTCTTCTTCTCCTTCGTCATCTCCTCCGATTTCGCACAAAGAAAAACCTAAAGAAAACCTAGGGCTTCGAAATCAAGAAGAAAGGGATGATGAAGGACGAAAACAAAGGATTCAAGGCAAGTTTTTTCAGGTTTGGAACGAAGAAGAAGAAGAAAGGAGGGAAGAGGAACCGTTTTAAAACGTATGGAGAGAGAGAGAGAGAGGGTCTTTTCGGTTATAAGGGACCCAGTCATGGGGCGGCTACCCGCGAGTAGCCGCCCCTCTCGGGCGGCTAGTTACAACTAGCCGCCCCTCCCAGTTTCTCTGTTTTCATTCGAAACCCCTTTCCAATCTCTTTTCAGCCCTAAATTCCAAGATTCTCCACACCAAACAGCCATGTATTGGCCTATTTCCAGACATTACTTGACCAAACACGACTTGCTCGAAGTTTTGCCACACTTTCAGTACCGTTCAAAATCGAATTTCTCCAGTTCTAGTTCTTTTCCAGAGTTCTTATCCTTCGGATGATCCAATTCACCAAATCAACTTTTACCTGCTTTCTGTCGGTGATATCCCCTCCTTGCTGAGTTTTCCCAAGCACGGGAACGGTAGGCACGAGGAAACTAATGCTGGGCTGCTCTGCGCATGATAGCTAAGAACCCCGGCCGCGGGTTGGATCACTCACCATTTACTTTTTCCACCTTCCACCTGGATCATCCCCTCGGTTAAAAATTCTGAGTCAAGACCTAGCCTCTGACGGTCTAAATCGACTCCCCGAATAATGTTGTTCGTGTTGGCATAACTTCTTGAAGGTCGGGCTGGCAAAAATAGGGGTCTCTTTCCTTATCATCGGTCGAAGTCTTTCATGCTTCGCACAAAGACTCCGTCCGATGAGGGACAATTGTAGATACCCCAATTTTGACCGTCCAGAAATACAGAAATACTTCAAGTAACACCCGAAAATATCCCACTTTTGGACATCCAGTAGAGAACCAACATTCAGGAAACCGAAAACCCTAACCCTAGCCCTAAACAAAACCTAGCCAGAAACCCTAACCCTAGCCATAAACTAAACCTAGCCAGAAACCCTAACCCTAGCCCTAAACTAAACCTAGCTAGAAACCCTAACCCTAGCCCTAAACTAAACCTAGCCAGAAACCCTAAACCCCACCCAAGCCAGAACCCCACCTAGAGAAACCCTAAACCCAAAAAAACCAAGTCCCTGGAGAATGGGCGGCTAGACATAACTAGCCGCCCCATACCAGGCGGCTAGTTTCAACTAGCCGCCCCCCTAACCGCCCCCTGGCCGACTTTGGACCAGTTCCCTGGATGGAACATAAAACAGCATTAAATGCTGATAATTGCGGCGGGTTGTGACCTGTAGCCGCCCCCTCTTGGCCGGATCAATCCAAGTGACCGACCCAAGCCACCGCTTGTCAGAGATGGGACGTTTGGCAGGTCATGATAGGGGCGGCTACCAGAAAGTAGCCGCCCCATCCTGGGCGGCTAGATAGAACTAGCCGCCCTTCACCTGGTCCTGACAGAAGAACCAGAGAATTAATGAGTGGTCTAATCAAGGACAACCCACTCCATTACCCCCTGGACATTCCCCTACCTCTCTTTTACTATAAATAAAGGAGGTCCCAAGCCTTTAAACCCATCACCGATCCCAACATCCATCAAATCCATCCCCAATTCATACACAACAAGAATCATCCAATCCCCCTTCCCACTAGAAATCCCAAGAGAGAGAGAGAGAGAGAGAGCCCCTTTTGTGAGAGAAACACCCATTCCCTACATAAAATACCCTCTCATCCCACCCTCCAGAAACTCGGGCTAAACCTAGCTTGGCCTCTGTCCAAAACCAAACCCATTTCCTACCGAAGTTCTACCCAAACCAACCCAGACCCTGGACGGCTAACCCTAGCTAGCCGCCCCCTGGCCGACGGCTAAACACAACTAGCCGCCCCACCCCCTTATCCACACCCCATATCCACACCTCATATCCACACCCCTTTGTCCCAAGACTCCTTTAGTCAAGCCCCGTAAGCAGAATAGGATTACCTGTTTTTCACCTCTGTGTACGGTATATCCGTGTCTCAGAGCGGAGACCCCACAAACTCCCCACATAGGCGATCAAATCCGACCCAAACCCTTTCCTATTTTTAGAAAAAGCAGGTGGCGATCACAAACCCCCTTGAATCCTCTTGAGCTGCTATCGGGCGCCTCAACCAGGAACGACACACCCTCACCCCTTCCGAGAAGACGATCCGACCGAGCCCGCTAGGGCACGCGTCCGATCCGAGTCCCCGAAGAACCCCCACACACGCACGCGCGCTCACCACACACCCCGCCGGAATCCGCTCCGACACCCCGGAGGCCGCCCCGACGGTACCGACAGCGACTAGCCCGCCTGGGCCCTTCTGCGCGCGTGTCTTCGCGCGCGTGCCCACACCATTTCCAACCCCCTCCCCATGCCCACATACACCCAACACATAACCACAAGCTTGCATGACTCCCCAACAAACCCCTAACACATAAAAACCAAGAAAACCTAAGGGGGGAGGGCTTACCAAGAGAGGGGGAGTGAATGGGGGAGATCTGGTGCCCTCCGGTACACCCACGACCACCACAACCCCTACCACCACTACCACCACCACCTCAGCCTCTCCAACAGTCCTTCTTGGCTGAAAAACAGGGGAATGAGACCTTGAGATGGAGCCAAAGAGTGTGGAAACAACAACAACAACACTCACCTTTTGTGCTTCAACCCTTCTTGATCCACTTCTTCTCTTTGTTTTTCTCTCAGAAACACACACAAACACACACACAAAAGGGGCTGGAGAGAGAGAGAGAGAGTGTGTGTGTGAGAGGGAGAGAGACTAAGGAAGAGGAGGTGCACGCATACACTAGGGAGGTGATGAGAAGTGAAAAAATAAGTGGGAGGTGAGGTTAACCTAATCTCACCCTCTAACATCCAACAAATATCTAAAGTTGCTTAGCCACTAAGCAAGGGGTGGTGAGGTTACCTAAGGTCACCATAACCACCAAAATATCTAACACTATTCCACCAAACAAACCAGTAACGAAGAAAACTCGGATATAGTTCAGAATTGCATAATTTTCCAAACATTACCGGAAATCGATGAAATTTTTATGGGTAGTACAGAATGGTACCAAGACCCATAATATGCGGTTAAATTTCCAATCAGAGTTCTCTAGCTCACGCAGATGGCTAAAAAGCCAAAATTTTAGCAGTTTCGATCGAAAAAGAAAATTTTAAAAATGGACAGAATTGACCCAAAGGTTACCCATAGGCTAAAAAGTGACACATATATAACAGGTAAAACTTCAGAAAAGTCATGCTTGATCAAGTAGTGCCTGGAAATAAGCCAATACATGACTATTTGGTATAGAAAACCTTGGAACTAGGGCTGCAAAGAGATTTGGAGAGGGGTTTTATGTGAAAATGAAAAACTGGGTGGGGCGGCTAGTTGAAACTAGCCGTCCGTTAGGGGGCAGCTACTCGTGGGTAGCCGCCTCCTGACTAGGTCCCTTATAACCAAAAAGGGACCCTCTCTCTCTCCATACGTTTTAAAACGGTTACCCTTCCCTCCTCTCTTCTTCTTCTCCAAAACCGAAAACCTTGATTTTAAAACACCTTGAATCCTTTGTTTTTTGCCTTCCATTATTCCTTTCTTCTAGATTTTGAAGCCCTAGATTTTCTTTGGGTTCTTCTTTTGTGCGAAATCAGAGGAGATGACGAAGGGGAAGAAGACATCTTCGATGATGAAGCGCCTCAGGTCTTCCCGAGAGCAGAGAGGGGCTGTCTCGGGGTCTAGTTCATCGGGGAGTGATCGGGTGGAAGGGGAGGTCGTGAGGGAGGTTGTGGGTACGGTGGAGGTGCCGCTGATGGGTACTTGCACGGGTGAGGTTGGGGACTTGCCTTCGGAGGCTACCCCGGAGGTAGAGGGAACTATGATAGGTTATACACGAAGAGGAAGCGTGGGGATCGACCGGTGGCGGTCGAGGAGGTGGTTCCGGAGGTTGGGGGACCGGCCGAGGGCGCGGTCAATGGAGTCGAGGCCGGGAGAGTTAGTGAGGATGTGAGGGCATCGTTGGATGCCATTGTCGGGATGTTGGACAGGGAGGCCGTAGAGGCCATGGCTGAGGAGGAGGAGAGAAGGGCAATATGTGTGTTCGAGGGGTTGGCTTCCGGTGCGGTGGGCACGGAGGAGACCGGGGGTGTCGCAGTGGAGGCCGAGGAGGCCGGGGGTATCAGGATTGAGGCCGAAGAGGCCACGGGTATGGGCATTGGAGCCACAGGAGCTGGTGTTGAGTTTGAGGCCAAGGAGGCCGCGTTTGAGGGAGAGGAAGATGATGAGGAGGAGGGGGATGACGACGGGATGGACGATCCCGACGAGGCTGAGGTGGATGCTCCGGGTCCACACGGGCCGTGGTATGTTCCTAACCCTTTAGTCTTAGCCTTTCATTTACGTATATGTGTATACATGTCTTTGTAGCATAAAATAGGTGATTCATGTGTAATATTCGTGCATGTGTGTTTTAGTAGGCATGCTTTATATGTATAGTTTGATCACGGTGGGATATGCAAGCATGCTATATGTTGATATGGGTTTGTTTTTAGAAAGGGGGACAATTTTTATGCATATATACATGTTTGTTTTTAAAAGAAGAGAGGAATGTCACGGCTAGTGTGCTTGCGTGTGATATATCCTTGTGTGCATATAGTTTTTGAGGTGCGTCTTCATACGTGTTTTGATTGTGGTAGAGTATGGGGGGAGTGTATGCATGTATCTCATGGGTCCAAGTATTTTTCCACATGTTTAGGTGAGTTTATGGAAACTACATAAGCATGATAGACTGTGATGAAAGAAAGAGCGTAAGTGGTGACCACAGTGAGATTTAATATATATATTTTTGCATGTGTGATCATATGAAGAGTGTTTTGTAAATAATGGGAGGTGAACCTTTACGTGAATTAAGTTTCCTATCTTCATGCTTTCGTATTTGATATGAGAATTTTACCTTGCTAAGCATGATCTCTAAACGATTTTTAGGCTTTGAATTCTTACCTCTCGATTGCTCTTAAACTAACCCATGTTTTCTTTGTCCATTTGTAGCGACCGAATCGTATCCGGGCTTTGTGGCACGGGACGAAGAGGTGGTATGATGCCTTGGGGCAGGGGGAGAGGAGGTTGGTGGACGGAGCGGGCTTCCATTCCTTCTTCTTGATTGAGTCGTTTCACGTCCATCGCCCATATATGGAGGCATTGGCGGAGAGATGGGATCCGGAGAGTTGCATGTTCATCCTCCCTACCGGCGCTGTTATGCCGACCCTCGAGGATGTCCATCGGATCACCGGTCTTCCGGTCTCAGAGGAAGCAATGATCGCGGCCACCCTTGCGGACTATAGGGGGCTGTTTCGGGAGTTGATCGGGGAATGGGAGTTCGTGGAGCGGGAGCGGACGCTGAATCGGATCCCTTTGGGGGGGCTTTCGGGGCTGTATGGCCTCGGTTCTTTCACAGAGCGTCAGAAAGGCGAGGCTGCAGCTAGCTTCGAGAGGAGGCGGGCGATGGTCGAAGCGAGAGAGGTGGCCGCATGCCCACAGAGGGCACAAAGGGAGTTGAGGGCATTCTTCATTTATTTCTTTGGCCGGGTCCTCTTCTCGACGGCCTCTAACAAGGTCTCCTCTCATTCCCTTCTGCTGATGAGGGACCTAGAGGGCATGGGACGCTATGCCTGGGGAGCTGCAATGCTCACCCATCTATTCATGGAGCTCTCGAAGAAGGTTAAGAGGGCCGGGGGAAAGAACCTTGGTGGCTTCGCACCATTTCTTCAGGTATGTGTAAGTGAGTAGTAGATTTTTCTTCTTGGTTTAGTTCACTTTGATCATGACAATTTCCCTCTTGCTTTGCCAGATTTTTGGATATGAGCATTTCGCCATTGACCGCCCGACCCTGGAGCCGTTCGATTGTGCTCTCCCTTGGGCTATGAGGTGGACACCCCGGGGATCTTCACACTTGTACCGCCTCACCCAATTCCGAGAGGCCTTCCGTGTCTTGACGGAGGAAGAGGTATAAGTTTTCTTTGAATTTTCTTTGGCTTGTATTTGGTTTTCTTTTGGCTAAGCATTCTTCCAATCTTTTGATGATTTATAGATGACGTGGAGGCCCTATACGGGGGAGGAGGTTCCCGAGGATCTATCGCGAGACGTCTGGTTGATCTACTTCAATGAGGTCGTGTTTCATGCGATCAACCTGGTCGTCCGCCAGCTTGGGTATCACCAGTGGGTGCCCGATCCTCTGCCGCGGCGCCCCTCGATCCTTGTGGCTGGGATTCCTCGGGACACAAACCTCCTGAGGAATTACGCTACGTATGTGGCGGGATGGATGGGCTGAGGTATCTTGGTGGAGCATCGTCCTGAGGTGACTTCAAGTGATGAATACCTAGCTTGGTATCGTCAGGAGTATGCGGGCATCCTTGGGACGATGGAGGAGGAGATCCCGGACGCCTACGTAAGTTGGAAACCCTTCTTCTCTTTCTTGTTTTTGCTTTGTTGAATATTTTGCTGATTGGCGTTGTTTTTGCAGGTTGAGTTGAATGAGATGGAGAAGAGGCTCAAGACCACCAATGAGCACCTTCGAGCGCGGAGTGGGCAAGTGGAGCACTTGAGGGTTCAGAGGCGCCGGTTACAGGGCCAAGTTCGGGTCCTCGAGGCTCAGGTGGATGCTCTGTCGAGAGTGAGGGCCGTCGGTGCCTCTTCTTCTTCCGCTCCTCCTCCTTCGATGGTTTCCGAGCGAGAGCTTGAGCTGACGAGGGAGATAGATGCAGCCCGGAGTGAGTTGGTGGCCACACGAATGGAGCAGGGCCAGGCGAGGGGTAGAGCTTCTCGGGCTGAGGAGGAGATGGACCGGCTGAGGTCCATGATGGCTTTGAGAGAGGAGGGGTTCATCACCCTAGGCTATGAGAGGGACTCCCTCCATATGAGGGTGTCGAAGTTGGAGGCTTCAGCGGGTGTTCCTGGAGGTTTGATGGGGGACTTAGTTCGTTCTCTCCAGGCGGCTGGGGACAGGGACCGAGAGGCGCTCAGGGCATCAGAGGTGAGGGCACGGGAGTTGGAGGAGAGGTTGAGGGCTGCTGAGGATCGGGCCAGAGGGATAGAGAGTCGCCTTCAACAGAGATTGGAGAGAAGAGACAGAGATATGCAGCAGGTCTATCTCTGGGAGGCAACTATGATGGAAAAATTGGTTGGAGGGGGCTCTATGACCAAGGCGGAGCTCGACCTTCTCCCGCTTGAGCCTGACCATTCTCTCTC
The DNA here is from genome assembly GCA_030737845.1 of Acorus calamus. Lineage (NCBI taxonomy): Eukaryota > Viridiplantae > Streptophyta > Magnoliopsida > Acorales > Acoraceae > Acorus > Acorus calamus. The sequence goes on along the minus strand of CM060876.1, from coordinate 9,988,483 downwards.
GGCTTCCTTGGCTACTGGGGCCACCTTCAGCCGGGCTTCTCATCCTTCGGCGTCCAGGAGTCATGCGATATACGCGAGGGCCGCATCTTCAGTTCGAGAGACTCTTGCCGCTCCTCACGCTCCAGAGGTTCAGTCCTCTCCTCAGCCGCTGCTCCCTTCTCAACCAAGTCAGGAGGTTCCTCCTGCTCAGCCTCCAGCAGATGATGATACGCCGAGGTATAACTTCTTTGCATCTTGGTTTTAGGTAGAAGAATAGTATATATGCAAGGAATTCATGCTTTTCTTCTTTTGTTTTGACTCAGGTGATATTTTGGCGATGCATAGCTCAAGACTTTGGAGTTTTGGAGCTCTCGGTGGACCCATCTCTTCCTCACTCTTAAATAAAAACTCTCTTTTATGCACTCTCTTAGGTTTTTAGGAAACAATCTATGTTTATGGTCTTGGTGGGACAATTTTATGGTTTCTATGCATGGTCTGGTGTAGTTAGTATGGACATTTTGGTATCTTTCAAAAGAGTTTCTTTTATTTTGAAAAACGCATATCGCGTGGACGAATGAACTTGGTGTTTACAAGTTTTAATTTATCGATGGATGTAGGATTCTAATATATATAATCATTCTAGCATGGTATCTATACAGGTTTTGTGTATGAATGTGTCTGAAATGTGTGTATGTATGTTTGGGAAAAGAATATTTTGACAGGTTTTGAAGAGTTGAAGAGTTGATTGAGGATGGGACTGACAGGGCAGATGGGGCAGCAGGTGAGGGGCGGCTACATGCGTTTAGCCACCCCAGATGGGGTGGCTTGTTTAAGCTAGCCGCCCCATTCCTGGGATCTTTACTTGGAAAAGAAGAGGCAGGGGCGGCTAGTGCTATCTAGCCGTCTAATGGGGGGCGGATAGTTGGATTTAGCCGCCCCCTGCCTGGGGCAAGTTTTAGTTCCGTCACTTCTGTTTGCTGCTGATGAAAGCCTTCGCGAGTGTTTCAACCTTTGAGACCTATAAAAACATTCCTTTCGTGGACCAAGCGTTAAATCTGTCCGGATTGTGCCCCTGCACTGACTTTTAAGCCCTTCTTGCTTTAATTGTCAGGGGCTACAATCCATCTCAAGGAAAAAGGAAAGATAATGCAAGAAAGTAAAGTGCGGAAAACCATGCTTTAGTACGCAAGGGAGGGATTCCAAGTGTGTGAGCGAAGAAAACTCTTAAGTATGTGTGAAAGTGGGATAATTTCTTCTCAAGCATGTGCGGAGGAAGGGCATGAAATGAGTGTAGATGGGGATAATTTTAATATTGGTACGGGGGGTCAACTTTAGTTTTTCAAGAAAATTGGATGCCTAGATGTTTTGGAAAAGGAAAATGCGAGCTTACACGTAAGTATAAGTGGCATAGGGGGGACATTTTAATTCTTCAATGGTCTTTTATGTGAGAGGGCAATGTTTTTGACTTTCTTAAGTAAACGATACCATCAAGTCCCCATGGAGGATTGTATTTGAAACGTAAGCCTTAGGTGTCAGTTTTTTTTTCTAGGTTCATGGTTCTCAAATGCTTGATCGTATTATTCTAAACATGCTGAAAAATCCATGAGTGTACCAGGAGTCAAGTCAAATAAGCTCCTTTTGGATAGGCAACTTTCTAAGTGAACTCACATGAGTGTGTGCAGTTGTAAACATGGAAATGGTCTACCTTTGGTCGAAATTTCACCTTTCCTGGTAGACATAGTTCAATTTTGAATCCCATTGTGAGAAAAAAGGGGGGGGGGATGGGGTAAGAGTAATATCTTCCTTTTGGGCAATATTTTAGAACTGTCCATATGTCCTACTTTCTAGGTCCCTCTGGCATTCTTCTTTTTATCACTTCTTTATTTTGGGTGGAAAGTATAGTCCGTTGTTTAGACATGTACTAGTATAGCCGTTTGTTTGACATATACTTGTGCGTAAAGACGTGAAAGCCTGCTAAAATAGAGAGTTTAACCCGTTCACTTGGGTGTTATTTTTCTTTTGTTGGCCTCTCATTGCCTAATTATTTTTTGTTTTGATTTGAGGGGGGGCTCTTCTGTTTTTCACCCCGATTCTTTTCATGCTTCCCCTCTAGAAGTATTTGTATAGTACCAGAGCCAGTTTTGGGACATATGCTACGTCCAGGTAATTTCCCATTTTGACCTTGGGTTAATACGAGTAGGACGGAAATAAGAGAGGTTTGCTTTGGGGTTTTAAAATTGTCCCAGTCTACGGGGTAAGCAATTTCTCTTCTATTAGGTAAATCGGTTGTCCAGTCATACGTGTGTGAAGGAAACGGCATGATTGGCGGAGATGTGTTCAAATAAATACGAGTTTATCTTTGAGAGTGGTGTTTTCTGTAGCGGTGAGGATGAAGGCTTTTTGGGTGGTGTTTTCTATACTGTCCCAGAATGGTCCTATTACATCTAATGCCCACATAGAGAAGGGCCATATTGAAGTCATGGGGTGTAAGGAAGATGCTGGTGCATGCATTTTGTTGGCATGGGTTTGACATTGGATACAGCGCTTAACGTATTTGTTGCAGTCCCCTTCAAGTGTGGGCCAATAGTAGCCCATTCTTAGTACCTTTTTTGCTAGCATTTGGGCGTTGACATGCCCTCCACATTCTCTGGAGTGGGCTTCTTCTACGATGGTATATGCTTCTTCGTCATCCAAGCATCTGAGTAGTTCTCCATTGAAGGACGCTCGGAAAAGTACCCCTCCTCGGAGGCAGTATTTGACTGCTATCCTTTTAACTATTTTCTAGTCATTGCTAGTAGCGTAGCCTAGGAATGAACCGTCTTCAAGGTAATTTTTAATGCCAAAGTACCACGGATTTCCGTCGTCCATATCTCCTAGTTCAAGGGATAGGATTTTCGTGGTACTAGTGGTTTTGTCTGTTTGGTCCCTTTTTAGGAGATCTCGAGGTTTATGGTCTCGAAGTTCGGTGGCAGGTGTTCTAGTCTTTGGATAGTGACTGTTTCAGATATCCTAGATATGGGGAAGGTGAGTGAGGAAGCTAAAGAGGCTAGAGAATCCGCGAGAATATTGCTAGTCCTTGGTATGAAAATGTGAGTAACCTTATGGAATTGATTCAACATGACTATGGCTAGTTCTCTATATGGCTTCAGCTTCGGGTCTCTAGTCTGGTATTTTATAAGAGTTTGGCGGATTACTAAGAAAGAGTCCCCAATGATATCTAAACTTTTAACTCCTAGGGCTAGGGCTGCCTTCAAACCTGCTATCAAGGCTTCGTATTCCGCAATATTGTTGGTGGCATTAAACATAAGCTGAAACGCTCGTGGGATAATGATGCCCTCGGGGGAGATTAGTGCTATTCCTATTCCCCTTCCCTTTTGGTTGACCGCTCCGTCGACGTATAGTGTCCAAGTCTTTCTATCTTTTTCTTCAATAAGTGCGAATATTTCCTCATCCGGTAAGTCAGTTTTCACTGGTTCATAATCAAGGAGGGGGAATTGAGCGAGGTGGTCAGCGATAGCTTGCCCCTTAATGGATTTTTGAGTGACGTACATGATGTCAAACTCATTTAACTGTACTTACCATCGGGCCAAGCGTCTAGTAAAAACAGCTTTCTCGAATAAGAACCTTATTGGGTCCATTTTGGCAAAGTACTTGACTTTGTGGGCAAGAAAGTAATGTCGTAATTTTTGGGAAGCCCACACTAATGATAAGCAAGTTTTTTCTGTGGGAGGGTAGACTTTTTCATATTCGATCAGGGTTTTATTTAGGTAGTAAATAGCCTTTTCCTTCCTTCCTATATCGTCGTATTGTGCGAGCACTGCACCAATGGCTTCCTTAGTTGCAGCTATATAGAGAAGCAGAGGTCGTTTGAGCACTGGGGCTGAGACGACCGGGGGATTAAGAAGGTACTCCTTTAAATTATCGAAGGCCTTTTGGCATTCGCTATCCCAGTTAAACCTAACTCCCCTTTTAGCAGTTTGTAAAAGGGGCGACATCTTTCAGCATGTTGTGAAATAAATCTCCTAATAAATTGCAACATTCCTATGAGCCTTCTCAATTCCTTTAGGTTCTTAGGTGGGGGCATTTGAGCGATGGCTTTCACCTTGGTTGGATCTACTTCGATCCCCCTTTTGCTTACCATGAATCCCAAGAGTTTTCCGGTGGAGACACCAAAGCGGCACTTTTTTGGATTCATTTTGAGCAAAAACTCTCTGCATCTCTGTAATACTTGCCTGAGTATGTCCGTGTGTCCTATTCGAGTTCTAGATTTAACTAAGATGTCATTCACATAAACCTTTACTAGTTTGTGCATCATATGATGAAATATTGAGGTCATAGCTCTTTGATATGTTGCACCCGCATTTTTAAGCCCGAAAGGCATCACTGTATAGCAGTAAGTCCCCCAGGGTGTGGTAAAGGAAGTCTTTTCTTGATCTTTTTCTGTCAACCGGATCTGGTTGTATCCGGACAAGCCATCCATGAAAGAGAGCATCTCATATCCTGCTGTGTTGTCGACAAGGAGGTCAATATGTAGGAGTGGGAAGTCATCTTTTGGGCATGCTCGATTGAGGTCCCTGAAGTCGATGCATACCCGGATCTTACCATCTTTCTTGGATACCGGAACAATATTAGCTACCCATTTCGGGTATAAGACTACCCGGATAAAGTTAGCCTGGTGGAGCTTGTCCACCTCATCTTTGATTTTTCGAGCCACCTCAGGATGAAAGGGCCTCAATTTTTGTTTTACTGGCTTTGCATTGGGTTCTAGGATTAACTGATGCTCGATTAAAGAGGTGTCAAGTCCAGGCATATCTTTGTACAACCATGCAAAGACGTCTTTATACTCATGTAATATTTTAACTAGGCCCTCTCTCTCATTGTGATTTAGTCCCGCACTAATTAAAATGATTTTGGGGTCAACCTTTGTCCCCAGGTTTAGCTCCTATACCTTCTCATCTGCTTCCTCCATCTTTTCGTCAAACCTTTGAAGGCTTTGCTCGAATTCTTTAGATAGGTCCTCTTCTTCTTTATCGTTCTCATCACAGATTTCGAAGACTCCTAGACCATCGTCTAGGTTTTCTATGTTATCTAGGTCTGGTTCCTCTATAACCGCTATTGATTCAAATTTTTCCAAGCCCAACGTGGCCCCGCTACACTCTTATAAGTTACTAATGATCTGGTCAGGTATCTGACTCCTAGTAGGTTTGATCGTCTTGGACGAGGTACTAGGGTTGGGACTCTTAGCTTGGCTGGCTAGACGTTGTAGTCTATTCAGGAGGTCAGAGTCATCACTGAAAGGGTGCCATGCCGGGGTGAAGTCATCTTTGTCGAACAGGGACCCTAGGGTTTTGGTTTTTTGTTGTTTTTTGTTTTTTTTTGTTGTTTTTTTTGTAACAGAAAGGACACTTATTATTCACAGCCTACTGGATTGGTGGAAGTGTTTCAACTGACTTTCCTCCAGCAGCTGACGCTCCTTTGTTGCGATGCTTGAGCACTACGAGAAAAGGAGGCTGGGTCAGCTGGAGTGTGTCACGCCCCAGGGCGGCCGTCCCCGAGACGTGGTAGATATATAAATGATATCAGTAATCCATACATGAGGTCAAATAAATACTCCACAAGAAAAAAGGCAATACACAAGTAATTGACATCAAATATATACAAATGGCGGAAGCTCAAATGACTAAGTCTGTAATTCAAAGACATATTACAGACTAGAGTACACAATCAACTGTCCTGTGAGAGCCAATATATAACAATAACAGACATCAACAGTCTACATACCGTGCGCAAGCACAAGTATAATACATACAATAAAAAGGGAATGCTGATAGCCTCCGACTCGCAAGACATCCAACGCGAACGCGTCTCCTACTCGTATTGCGCCAGGGGAGCTCTTCTCATGGATCTGACTCAGCGTCATCTGGAGAAAACATAGGCGAGGGGTGAGCTACAAGCTCAGTGAGTGGTCAGAAACCAAACACCAACACAACATTCGATCCTAAGGCAATCTCCTATCAAGGAAACCATGGGTAGAAACCCAATGGTTAGCAAGGTCACACGGCGGTGCAACCATACCTCTTCCTCGCCCTAACCCCCACAGGGGTGAGCCTAGGAACTTGAAGGACAAAACTTGCTGTTCTACACCGTTCGTCATCCGGTAGCGCTCTCCCGGGCAGTCTCCACCTGGAGCCGGCCACGGTCAGTACACTGTCGACAGCGTCGATGGTACCTACAGGTGGGGGTCCACCCAGGGCGGCTCGTACCTAGGAAGCATCCACATGGATCCGGTGAAGGGGAGAACGATAATTCATACTCGCAATATCGTCCGTTGGTCCACCCTCGTGTAGACTCACCTGGTACACTCCCATGATCAGTACATCCGCCGAATGCATCGGGAGTACCTACAAGTGGGAGTCCTCTGTCAGGGCAGCTTCAACGTCGGGGCCCCGATACGACGATATTGGGAGGACCCATTACATGCTCGCACGCAAACCCTACGGGAAAACCATCTATACAAGCTGATGGGTCGAGAATCAACTCGAGCCCACCCCACTCACGCCAATACTCTCACCCTCACCCCAATGGGTGACATAGGATCTTGGGAGCAATACCCTCACCCTCACCCCGACGGGTGACATAGGATCTTGAGAAATTACACGAACTGGCAGATCGAACAAACGCCGACCCACCACACCCTCACCCTCACCCCCTCCTCGGGGTGACATAGGCTCTTGGGGTGAGAGGTCGATTGTTCTACACCGCTCGTCCTCCGGTAGTCTCTCCCGGTGTGGCCCATACTACCTGGCAGCCTCCCGGCACCTCACAGGGTTCAGGCCTCTACCGGACTAGCCTCCCACGATCATTACCTCAGCTGTATGGGCACACCGACACGCGTCATGAGTAGTATCAGGGAGGTCTCCACCGGACTTTACTACACCGGGCAGTCTCTACTCGGAACCGACGAAGGTAAGAACACCCGACACTCGCGAATACGATCCCTATGGATCCGTCATCATCGGTTATCAAACACCGATAGGCGCAATGAATTCTCATGAATTCCCTCCAGGGCGCATAACTCAGATGCGGGGAAGAATTTTAATTATAAATGTCGAAGCCATGGTATGACCCCACAAGAGGTCATACACTTGTCTAACACATTAGACAGGAATCATGGCCATATCGGCATATATTATATATATGCAATTAATTACCCAGGGATAACTTACTTAAACATGCATATGAGGCATAATAAACAAACAATCACAAAGGTATGACTTAAGCAGGCGTTGGGTATCACCAACTCAAAGAGGAGGGTTAAGCGCGATCCGCGCGACAATAGGTGTATGCCAATAATTCCAAGCAAACCCGAGTCAAGTAGGAACTACATCTACTCACTCGGTTCGCGAAAGGAGGAAGGGTGAGAGAGAGGGAATGCCTCATTCCCTCTCGAAGCTGGTCATAATTTTGCCCCAACAAGATGGGTGCAACAACTATACCACACCCTCAAGTACTAAATCGGGATTATTACGCATACACCCCGTTATTAACTCAAGTTAAACATGCTGGATATGTTCAATTAATAATACGGGTAGTAATTCAAACAAAATTACCTAAGTCATGCCATATTCTATACAATACATAGGCAAGTATAAGGTAGAACAAGGGTTCTACACAATATACGAGCTATACAACCTAGCATGCATGATATCTAACATATTTAGGGTGCAATTAAAGCCCCATGGAAGCGCGAAGCACGACTACGTGCATCGAGCGCTCCCGGAAGGGTTGGAATCAAACCACTCACCGATACCCGGGTCGTCGAGCATCCCAACCGACGAGGTCTGCAAGGCAAGGGGTATCAAAATGATGAGTATAACCGTAAACAAACACATAAAATCAATTAGGGATGCCTAAGACATAGACATGGATGCACGCACGCGTGCACGAGCCCCCCGGACACCCACCCGAGGATGGCGACCCTCAGCACGGCCAAAACGGCCCCGGCAGCCCCACACGCACCCCGGGGAGCCCCGGGCGCAGCCCCAGGCATCCCCGCGCGCGCACGCCGCGCGCCCAGACGCGCGCCCTCCATGCGCTGACACGTGCGCGCTCGCGCGTGACCCTCCTGTCGGTGTCGAAAAATCCGCGTGTGTGGGGGTTCTTCGGGGATTCCGATCGGATGCGTGCCCTGGCGGGCTCGGTCGGATCGTCTTCTCGGAAGGGGTGAGGGTGTGGTTCCTGGTTGAGGCGCCCGACAGCGGCTCAAGAGGATTCAAGGGGTTTTGTGATCGCCACCTGCTTTTTCTAAAAACAGGAAAGGGTTTGGGTCGGATTTGATCGCCTACGTGGGGAGTTTGTGGGGTCTCCGCTCTGAGACACGGATGTACCGTACACAGAGGTGAAAAACAGGTAATCCTATTCTGTTCCCGGGCTTGACTAAAGGAGTTATGGGACAAAGGGGTGTGAGTATGGGGTGTGTATAGGGGGGCGGCTAGTTGGATCTAGCCGTCTGGTCAGGGGCGGCAATTAGGGTTTAGCCATCCCAGGTCTGGTTTGATTTGGGCATAGGTTTGGTAGGAAAGGGGTTTGGTTTTGGGCAGAGGCTAAGCTAGGTTTAGCCCGGGCTTTTGGAGGGTGAGATGAGAGGGTATTTTATGTGGGGAATGGGTGTTTCTCTCACAAAAAAGGGCTCTCTCTCTCTCTCTTGGGATTTCTAGTGTGAAAAGGGAATGTGAATTGTGGGATGTTGGTATGGAATGGTTGTTTGTGGATTTCTTGATGTTATATTTGGGCTTGGGACCCCTCTATTTATAGTAAAAGAGGGGCAGGGAAATATTTCGAGGGTAATGGAGTGGGTTGGCTTCGATTGGACCTCTCATTAATGCTCTGGTTTTTCTGCCAGAGAACAGGTGAAGGGCGGCTAGTGCTAACTAGCCGCCCGGGATGGGGCGGCTACTTCCCCGTAGCCGCCCCTATCATGACCTGCCAAACGTCCCATCTCTGACAAGCGGTGGCTTGGGTCGGCTACTTGGTTTGATCCGGCCAAGAGAGGGCGGCTAAAGGTCATGACCCGCCGCAATGATCAGCATTTAATATTGCTTTATGTCCCATCCAGGGAACTGGTCCAAAGTCGGCCAGGGGGCGGTTAGGGGGGCGGCTAGTGTGAACTAGCCACCCAGTGAGGGGCGGCTAGTTAGGGCTAGCCGCCCCTTTCTAGGGACTTAGGTTTTTTAGGGTTTTAGTTTTGGTTTGGGTCTGGGTTAGGGTTTGGCTTAGGTTTAGGGTTTGAGCTAGGGTTTGGGTTTAGGTTAAGGTTGGGATTAGGGTTTAGGGTTTGGGTTTAGGTTACGGCTAGGTTTAGGGTTTCTGGTTAGGTCAAGGTTCTGGGGTTTCCGGTTTAGGGTTAGGTCAAGGCTAGGGTTAGGCTTAGGTTTAGGGTTTGAGCTAGGGTTTGGGTTTAGGTTAAGGTTTAGGGTTTCCGGTTTACGGTTAGGTCAAGGCTAGGGTTAGGGTTTCTGGTTTACCGAACCTTCGGTTCTCTATTGGTGTCCACTTGTGGGATATTTCCGTGTGTTACTTGAAGTATTTCTGTCTCTCTGGACGGTCAAAATTGGGGTATCTACAATTGTCCCTCATCGGGCGGAGTCTTTGTGCGAAGCAGGAAAGACTTCGACCGATGATAAGGAAAGAGACCCCTATTTTGGCCGGCCCGACCTTCAAGAAGTTATGCCAACACGAACAGTACTTTTCGGGGAGTTGATTTAGGCTGTCAGAGGCTAGGTCTTGACTTAGAATTTTTATCCGAGAAGATGATCCAGGTGGAAGGCGGGGAAAAGTAAATGGTGAGTGATCCAACCCGCGGTCGGGGTTCTTAGCTATCGTGCACGGAGCAGCCCAGCGTCAGTTTCCTCATGCCTACCGTTCCCGTGTTTGGGAAAACTCAGCAAGGAGGGGATATCGCCGACAGAAAGCAAGTAAAAGGTTGATTTGGGTGAATTGGATCATCCGAGGGAAAAGAATTCTGGAAAAGAACCAGAACTGAAGAAATTTGAATCTGAATGGTACTGAATGTGTTGAAAAACTTTGGGAGAGTCGTGTTTGATCAAGTAATGCCTGGAAATAAGCCAATACATGGCTGTTTGGTATGGAGAACCTTGAATTTTAGGGCTGAAAAGATTGGAAGGGGGTTTTTTAAGCAAAAGAGAAAAACTGGGAGGGGCGGCTAGTTGTAACTAGCCGCCCAAGAGGGGGCGGCTACTCGCGGGTAGCCGCCCCTCAACTGGGTCCCTTATAACCGAAAAGACCCTCTCTCTCCCCATATGTTTTTAAAACGGTTTCTCTTCCCTCTTCTCTTCTTCCCTTCGGTTTCAAACTTGAAAACCCTGATTTCTTTGCCTTTCTTTCCTCCATTTCGACCTCAATCTTTCTCTTTCCCTTGATTTCGAAACCCTAGTTTGGGTTCTCCTTTTTCTTTTCCAAACCGAGGAGATGACGAGGTCGAAGGCGATTGCTTCGAGGGGGAAACGACCGTGGGTGGCTCGTGGAGAGCGTAGCCCGAGCTCTTCATCATCGGAGAGCGATAGGCCGGAGGTCGAGGCCGTGGGGGAGGGTATGGTTATGACGGAGGTGCCGCCAGTGGATATCGGCGTGGGTGAGGTCGGGGATTTGCCTTCGGGGGCTGTCCCGGAGGTAGGGGGAGTGTGATAGGCTATACACGCAAGAGGGGGCGTGGGGATCGACCGGTGGTGGCCGAGGAGGTGGTTCCGGGGGTTGGAGAATCGATCGAGGGTGCAACTGAGGGGGTAGGGGTCTAAGGAGTTAGTGAGGAGGTGAGGGCGTCATTGGATGCCCTCGTCGGGATGTTGGATAGAGAGGCCACAGAGGCCAGAGTTGAGGAGGAGGAGAGTAGGGCTATGGGGGCTTTTGCGGAGTTTATCTCCGGCGTGGGGAGGGTGGAGGGGATAGGAGAGGCTAGGGACGGGGCCGGGGAGACCGAGGGTATGGGCATTGGGGCTGCTGAGGCCGGTGTGGGTGTTGGGGTTGAGGCCGAGGAGGCCGTGTTTGAGGAGGATGAGGAGGAGGATGACGACGGGATGGACGATCCCGACGAGGCCGAGGTGGACGCTCCTGGGTCCACACGGGCCGTGGTATGTTCCTAACTCGTTAGTCTTAGCCTTTTTGGTGTATATGCATGTCTTGGTGGTATGAACAGGTTGTATGTGTGTTTTATACTCGTATATGTGTGTTTTTTTAAATAGGCATGCTTGTGTATAAGTTAATCACGGTGGGATGCGTAAGCAGGCTGTCATGGGTTTGTTTTTATAGGGAGGGGGACAATTTCTATATATATATATATCCATGTTTGTCATATGCATGTAAAGGAGAGAAATGATATAGCTAATATGCTTGCATGCGATAGTTTTCTATGTGTATGTGATTTCGTACGTGTTTGATCGTGGTAGGGCATGAGGGAGTGTATGCATGCATTTCATGGGTTTGTTTTTATAGGGAGGGGGACAATTTCTATATATATATATCCATGTTTGTCATATGCATGTAAAGGAGAGAAATGATATAGCTAATATGCTTGCATGCGATAGTTTTCTGTGTATGTGATTTCGTACGTGTTTGATCGTGGTAGAGCATGAGGGGGTTCATGCATTTCATGGGTTCGTGTTCCATATGGCTGTATCGCTTAGGTGTGTTTGATAGGCTTGATGTAAGAAAGTGCGTGAGTGGTGACCACGGCGAGATGTGTTTGATATTTGTCTGGCATGCGTGATCATATGAGGAGTGTAGTTTCTTACTTTCATTCTTTTAGCATGTGGGAGTCTCGATTTCGCTAAGCATGGTTTCAACTGATTTCGTAGATTTGGACTCTTACCTCTCGCTTGCTTTTAAACTAACCCATTGTTCCCTTCGCTTGTTTTGTAGAGGCCGAATCGTATCCGGGCTTTATGGCACGGGACGAAGAGATGGTACGACGCCTTGGGGCAGGAGGAGAGGAGTTTGGTGGATGGAGCGGGCTTCCGTTCCTTCTTCCTGATCGAGCCATTCCACGTCCACCGTCCATATGTGGAGGCCTTGGCGGAGAGATGGGATCCGGAGAGTTGTACGTTCATCCTCCCTACCGGTGCTGTCATGCCGACGCTCGAGGACGTCCATCAGATCACCGGCCTTCCGGTTCTGGGGGAGGCGATGATCGCGGCCACCCTAGCTGACTACAGGGGGCTTTTCCGAGAGTTGATCGGAGAATGGGAGTTCGTGGAGCGGGAGCGGACGTTGAACCGGATCCCTTTGTGGCGGCTTTCGGGGCAGTATGGCCTCGGTTCCTTCACAGAGCGCCAGAAGGGCGAAGCTGCAGCTAGCTTTGAGAGGCGGCGGGCGATGATCGAGGCGAGAGAGGCGGCCGCGTGTCCACAGAGGGCACGGAGGGAGTTGAGAGCGTTCTTCCTCTACTTCTTCCTCTACTACTTCTTCGGTGGGACTTGGAGGGCATGGGGCGCTATGCTTGGGGAGTGGCGATGCTTGCCCACTTGTTTGCGGAGCTCTCGAAGAAAGTTAAGAGGGCTGGAGGAAAGAACCTTGGTGGCTTCGCACCATTCCTTCAGGTATGTGTAAGTGATGAGTGTCTTCTTCTTGGTTTAGCTTTACTTTGGTCATGATAAATTCCCTCTTACTTTGTTAGATCTTCGGGTACGAGCACTTCGCCATTGATTGTCCGACTTCGGCTCCGTTCGATCATGCCCTCCCTTGGGCCATGAGATGGGAACCCCGGGGATCTTCCCGCTTGCACCGCCTCGCCCAATTCCGAGAGGCCTTCCGCGTTTTGTCGGAGGAAGAGGTATGAGTTTTCTTTGAATCTCTTTGGCTTGTACTTGGTTTTCTTTTGACTAAGCGCTCTTCCTCTCTTTCGATGCTTTCTTAGATGACGTGGAGGCCTTACTCGGAGGAGGTTCCTGAGGCCCTGGCGCGAGACATCTGACTGATCTACTTCAATGAGGTCGTGTTCCATGCGATCAGCCGGGTCGTCCGTCAGCTTGGGTACCATCAGTGGGTGCCCGATCCTCTTCAGTGGCGCCCTTCGATTCCGGTGGCCGGGATTCCTCGGGACACGATTCTCCCGAGGAATTATGCGACGTACGTGGCGGGATGGATGGGTCGAGGCGTCTTGGTGGAGCGTCGTCCTGAGGTGACTTCGAGTGACGAATACCTAGCTTGGTATCATCGGGAGTATGCGGATATCCTCGGGACGATGGAGGAGGAGATCCCGGATGCTTATGTAAGTTAAAGAATCCCCTTTTTTTTTCGTTCTCTTTCGCTTGAACATCTTCTGAATGGTACTTCCTTTTGCAGGTTGAGTTGAATGAGATGGAGAAGAGGCTCAAGACCGCCAACGAGCACCTCCAAGCGCGGGCCAGGCAGATAGAGGCGTTGCGGGCACAGAGAGGACGCTTGCAGGACCAGGTCCGGGTCCTTGAGGCTCAGGTGGATGCTCTGTCAAGAGCGAGGGCCGATGGCGCTTCTTCTTCTTCCGTCCCTCCTCCTTCAGTGGTTTCCGAGCAGGAGCTCGAGCTGACGAGGGAATTGGATGTGGCCCGGAGTGAGTTGGCGGCCACAAGGATGGAGTTGGGCCAGGCGAGGGGCAGGGCTTCTCGGGCTGAGGAGGATGCGGACCGGCTGAGGTCCATGATAGCCTCGAGGGAGGAGGGGTTCATTACCCTAGGCCGTGAGAGGGACTCCCTCCAGACGAGGGTGTCGGAGTTGGAGGCTTCGGCGGGTGTTCCCGGAGGTTTGATGGGAGACCTGGTTCGTTCTCTACAGGCGGCCGGGGATAGGAACAGAGAGGCACTCAGGGCGTTGGAAGTGAGGGCGCGGGAGTTGGAGGAGAGATTGAGGGTTGCTGAGGATCGGGCCAGAGGGACAGAGAGTCGCCTCCGACAGAGATTGGAGAGGAGAGATAGAGACATGCAGCAGGTCCGTCTCTGGGAGGCCACTATGAGGGGGAAGTTGGTCGGAGGGGGCTCTATGACCGAGGCGGACCTTGATCTTCTTCCACTTGAGCCTGACCATTCTCTCTCGGCTTCCTTGGCTACCGGGGCCACCTTTAGCCGTGCCTCTCGTCCTTCGGCGTCTCGGAGTCGTGGGATATACGCGAGGACCCGTCTTCGGTTCGAGAGACTCCTGCTGCTCCCGATGCCCCAGAGGTTCAGTCTTCTCCTCATCCGCCGCTCCCTTCTCAGCCAAGTCAGGACGTTCCTCCTACTCAGCCTCCAGCGGATGATGATACGCAGAGGTATAGCTTTTGTGTCTTGGTTTTAAGTAGAAGAATAGTATATATGCGATGAATTCATGCTTTTCTTCTTTTGTTTTGACTTAGGTGAATGTTTCGATGATGCATAACTCAAGACTTTGAAGTTTGGAGCGTTTTGAAGAAAGATTCCCTTTTTATGCCCTCTTTTAGGTTTAGAAAAAAAAAACAATCGATGCTTGTGGTTTTGGGTGGGACAATTTAATCATTTCTCCTTTATATGCATGTGTTAGAGTAGTTTAGCATGGATGGTTCTTGGACATGTATGTAAGTGTGGATGAATCTGGATTTTTATTGGTTTGATTCATGGATGGACATACGATTTTGAGATATGGTTGTTTTTCGAAGTGTATTTATATTGGTTTTATGAATGTATATGCGTATGAAATGTGTGTATGCAATTTTTGGAATGAAATGTTCTTAACAGGTATTTGGAGATACGAAGATTTGATTAAAATAGGACTGACAGCACTGGAATAGGTGCAGGCAGGGGGCGGCTAGTTGTGTTTAGCCGCCCCCTGCCTGGGGCTTCCTTACCTGGAATAGAGGGCAGGGGCGGCTAGTACAAACTAGCCGCCCAGTGAGGGGCGGCTAGTTGGGCTTAGCCGCCCCCTGCCTGGGGCAGTTTGGTCCTGCTGTTCCTGTCTGCTGCTGCTGCTGAAAGTCTTTGCGGCCGTTCTATCCTTCAATACCTATAAAAAAACATTCTTTCCATGGACCAAGTGTTAAATCTGTCCAGATTGTGCCCCTGCACTGACTTTCGAGCCCTTCTTGCTTGAATTGTCAAGGGCTACAATCCATGTTAAGGGGGAATGGAAATATTAATGCGAGAAAGTAAAGTGCGGGAGACCAGGCTTTAGTGCGCAAGGAAGGGATTCCAAGTGCGCGAGTGAAGATGAACTTATGTGTAGGAGTTTGGGGGATAATTTCTTCTCACGCATGTGCGGAAGGGCATGAGGTGAGGGGGGGACAATCTTCATATGAGTGGGGATAATTTTAAATTTTGCGGGGACAATTCTCATATGAGTGGGGATAATTTTAAATTCGGGGGGGGGGTTAACTTTAATGTTTCAAGAAAATCAGATAACAAGGTGTTTTGAGAAGGAAAATGCGAGCTTATGCGTAAGTATAAGTGGCATAAGGGGGCATTTTAGTTCTTCAATGACTTTTTAGGTGAGGGGCAATGTTCTTGATTTTCATAAGTAAAAGACGCCATCAAGTCCCCGTGGAGGAGCCCTTGTGGTCACTCATGTCCAAACCAGGATTGTATTTGAGGGTATAAGCCTTAGGCGTCGATTTTCCTAGGTTCATGGTTTTCAAATGCTTAATCGTATTATTCTAAACATGCTGAAAAATCCATGAGTGTACCAAGAGTCAAGTCAAACAAGCTTCCTTTGGATAGGCAAGTTTCTAAATGAATTCGTGTGAGTGTGTGTGTAGGTGTAAACCTGGACGTGATCTTCCTTCGGTCAAAATTTCGCTTTTCCTGGTGGACATAGCTCAATTTTTAACCCCCATTGCAAAAAAATAAAAAGGGGAGAGGGTGAATGAGGTAAGAGTAATATCTTCCTTTCGGGCAATATTTTAGAATTGTCCCAGTCTAGCACATGTCTTACTTCCTAGGTCCCTCTGGCTTTCTTCTTTTTACCACTTCTTTATTTTTGGGTGGAAAGGTACAGTCCGTTGTTTGGATCTGTACTGGTATAGCCGTTGTTTAGCGTATACCGTGCGTAAAGGCGTGAAAGCCTGCTAAATAGAGAGTTTAACCCGTTCACTTGGGTGTTTGGCCTCTCCTTGCCTTACTTTCTCTTTTTTTTTTGTTTTGTGTTTTGTGTTGAGTTTGAGGGGGGGGCTCTTCTGTTTTTCACCCCGATTCTTTTCATGCTTCCCCTCTAGAAGTGTTTATATAGTGCCAGAGCCAGTTTTTGGGACATATGCTAGGTCCGGGTAACTCCTCATTTTGACCTAGGGTTAATACGAGCGGGGCGAAATAAGGGATATTTTGCTTTGGGGAGTTTTAAATTGTCCCAGTCTACGGGGTAGGCAATTTTTCTTCCATCAGGCAAATCTAGTCCAGTTATACGTGTGTGAAGGGAATGACATGATTTGGCGGAAACGTGTTCAAATAGATACGAGTTTATCTTTGAGAGTCTTATAATTCTATCATCAAGTACTGAACGCTGGAAATCGCAGGAAGGAAGAATAATAGTTCTTAGGTATTGAAAGCTTTTCATGCATGGAATTTCTTTAGATAAAGTGCATTCCACGAACCTGGAACCTCGACTCCTTCGGCATCTACCAGGCGGTAGGCATTCCCGGAATAGGCATGGGTGATCACATAGGGTCCCTCCCATGTGGGTTGCAGCTTTCCTCTCGGGTGAGGCTGTCTTGATGGCATGATTTGCTTAAGTACTAATTCCCCGATTTCGAATTTTCTTTTATCACCTTCTTTTCAAATGCCCTTGCCACCCTTCTTTGGTAGGCCTGGGCATGGTCTGCCGCTCTTAATCTCTTCTCGTCCAGTAGTTCGAGGCGTAGTAGGAGTGCCTCCCTCTTTTCCTCAACTTGGAGATCTTCTTCTAGTACTATTCTTAAGGATGGGACGAGAATTTCGTAAGGTACTACTGCTTCAGTCCCAAATGTGAGTGAATAGGGGGTTTGACCAGTGGGCGTTCTAATGGAGGTTCGGTATGCCCAGAGGGCATCTACCAGTTTATCAGGCCAATCGGTAGCCTTGTGGGTTTCTACTGTTTTCTTTATAATTTTGAGTAAGGTTTTGTTGGTGGCCTCTGCTTGTCCGTTCCCCTGTGGGTAGTATGGCGTGGAATGATGGAGTTCTATATGGTGTCTATCGCATAGGTCTTGGAACTCTTGGGAGATGAACTGGGGGCCATTGTCAGTTATGATTACTTTGGGGGTGCCGAACCGTGCCAGGATGTGAGTGCGGACAAAACGAGATAGGGTAGAGCTTTTAATTACTACGTAGGACTCGGCCTCAGCCCATTTGGTAAAATATTCTGTGGCGGTGAGGATGAAGGCTTTTTGGGTGGTGTTTTCTATGGTGTCCCGGAATGGTCCTATTATGTCTAATGCCCACATGGAGAAGGGCCATGGTGATGTCATGGGATGTAAAGAAGATGCTGGTGCGTGTATTTTGTTGGCATGGGTTTGACATTGGATACAACGCTTAACGTATTTGTTACAGTCTCCTTCGAGCGTGGGCCAATAGTAGCCCATTCTTAGTACCTTCTTTCCTAGCATCTGGGCGTTGACGTGCCCTCCGCATACCCCAGAGTGAGCTTCTTCTACAATGGTGTATGCTTCTTCGTCGTCCAGGCATCTGAGTAGTTCTCCGTTGAAAGAGGCTCGGAAGAGTATACCCCCTCGGAGGCAGTATTTGATTGCTATCCTTTTAACTATTTTCTGGTCGTCGTTGGTAGCATAGCTTGGGAATGAAGCGTCTCTAAGGTAGTTTTTAATATCAAAGTACCATGGGTTTCCGTCGTCCATATTTCCTGGTTCAATAGTTAGGATTTCCGTGATACCAGTATTTTTGTTGGCCTGGTTCTTTTTAGGAGATTTTGAATTTTAGGGTCACTGAGTTCGGTGGCAGGTGTTTCCAGTCTCTGAATAGTGACTGTTTCAGATGTCCTAGATAAAGGGAAGGCGAGTGATGAGGCTAGGGAGGCTAGAGAATCGGCAAGAATATTGCCAGTCCGGGGTGTGAAAATGTGAGTGACCTCACGGAATTGTTTTAACAGGACTATGGCTAGTTCTCTGTATGGCTTCAGCTTTGGGTCTCTAGTCTGATATTTTTTAAGAGTTTGGCGGATCACTAAGAGGGAGTCTCCAATGATGTCTAAATTTTTAGCTCCTAAGGCTAGGGCTGCCTTCAAACCTGCTATCAGGGCCTCGTATTCAGCAATATTGTTGGTGGCTTTGAACGTAAGCTGAAACGCTTGTGGGATAATGACGCCTTCGGGAGAGATTAGTGCTATTCCTATTCCCTTTCCCTTTTGGTTGACTGCTCCGTCGAAGTATAGCGTCCAGGTCTCTCTACTTTTCTCTTCAATAAGCGCAAATATTTCTTCGTCCGGGAAGTCCGTTTTTACTGGTTCGTAGTTGGGGAGAGGTAGTTGAGCGAGGTGATCAGCGATGGCTTGTCCTTTGACGGATTTTTGAGTGGCGTACGTGACGTCGAACTCGTTTAACTGTACTTGCCATCGGGCTAAGCGTCCCGTCAGTATGGCTTTCTCGAATAAGAACCTTACTGGGTCTATTTTGGCAAAGTATTTGACTTTGTGGGCGAGAAAGTAATGTCGTAATTTTTGGGAAGCCCATACTAATGCTAGACAAGTTTTTTCTGTAGGAGGGTAGCCTTTTTCGTATTCAATCAGGGTTTTACTCAAGTAGTAAATGGCCTTTTCCTTTCTTCCCATGTCGTCGTGTTGTGCAAGTACGCACCAATGGCTTCTTTAGTTGCGGCTATATAGAGGAGTAGGGGGCCCGGGTACTGGGGCCGAAAGTACTGGGGGTTTAAGAAGGTACTCTTTTAAATTATCAAAGGCCTTTTGGCATTCACTATCCCAATTAAACCGGACTCCCCCTTTTAGTAGTTTGTAAAAGGGGCGACATCGTTCAGCATGTTGAGAAATAAATCTCCTAATAAACTGCAACCTTCCTATAAGCCCTCTTAGTTCTTTTAGGTTCTTGGGTGGGGGCATTTGGGCAATGGCTTTTGCCTTGGTCGGGTCTATTTCTATCCCCCGTTTACTTACCATGAATCCCAAAAGTTTTCCCGAGGAGACACCGAAACGACATTTCTTTGGGTTCATTTTAAGTGAATATTCCCTGCATCTCTGCAGTACTTGCCTAAGTATTTCTGCGTGTCCTATTCGAGTTCTAGATTTAACCAAGATGTCATCCACTATACTTCTACTAGTTTGTGCATCATATCATGGAATATTGAGGTCATTGCCCTTTGATAGGTTGCCCCTGCATTTTTGAGCCCGAAAGGCATCACTATGTAGCAGTAGGTTCCCCAGGGTGTGGTAAAGGAGGTCTTTTCTTGGTCTTTTTCTGCCAGCCGGATCTGGTTGTATCCAGAAAAGCCATCCATGAATGAGAGCATCTCATATCCTGCAGTGTTGTCGACAAGGAGGTCGATGTGTGGGAGTGGGAAGTCATCTTTTGGGCATGCTCGGTTGAGGTCCCTGAAGTCGATGCATATTCGAATCTTTCCATCTTTTTTTGACACTGGAACGATATTTGCTATCCACTTTGGGTATAAGACTACCCGGATAAATTTAGCCTGGTGGAGTTTGTCCACCTCATCCTTGATTTTTAGAGCCACTTCGGGATGGAGGCGCCTTAGCTTTTGTTTGACTGGTTTTGCGTTTGGCTCTAAGATTAACTGATGTTCGACTAACGAAGTATCGAGCCCAGGCATGTCTTTGTAAGACCATGCAAAGACGTCTTTGTACTCGTGTAATATTTTAATTAGTCTCTCTCGTTCATCGTGATTTAGTTCTGCGCTAATCGAAATGATTTTGGGGTCAGTATTTGTCCCTAGGTTCAGCTCTTCTATCTTCTCATCTGTTTCCTCTGTCTTTTCATCGAACCTTTGAAGGCTCTGCTTAAACTCCTTAGACAGGTCTTCTCTTTCCTTATCATCCTCATCACAGATTTCGAAGACTCCTAGACCGTCATCTGGGTTTTCTATGTCATCTAGGTCTAGTTCTTCTACCACCGCTATTGATTCAAATTTCTCTAAACCTAGTATGGCCCTGCTATATCCTTCCAAGTTGCTAATGATCTGGTCAGGTACTTGGCTCCTAGTGGGTTTTACCGTTTTGGACGAGGCACTAGGGTTGGGGTTTTTGGCTTGACTGGCGAGACGCTGTAGTTTGTTCCGGAGATCAGAGTCATCGCTGAAGGGGTGCCATGCTGGAGTGAAGTCATCTTTGTCGAACAGGGATCCTAGGGTTTTGGTTTCCATTTTGTTTTGTTTTGTTTTGTTTTCGTTTTTGTTTTTGTTTTTTTTTTTTGTGTTTTTGTTTTTGTTTTTGTTTTTTTTTTTGTTTTTTTTTTTTTTTTTGAACAGAAAAGACACTTATTATTTACAACCTACTGGATTGGCGGAAGTGCTTCAGCCGACTTTCCTTCAGCAGCTGGCGCTCCTTTGTTGCGATGCTTGAGCACTGCGAGAAAAGGAGGCTGGGTCAGCTGGAGTTTTGTCGTCTGGTGGCGAGCGTGGATTTAGGTGTTTATCAGGGAGTGGGAACAACCATTCTAGGTAGCCGGAGAGGTAGTCTAGCTCACTTTCCTCGGTAGGGTCTAGGGGGCATACGGTTTCTTCGGAGGGTTCTGCGATTATTTCCCTCACGAAATGTTCGTACAACTTCGAATTATATTTTCCCTCTAATTTAGATTTGTGTTTGGGTGAGCCGATCCCCCTTTTGTCTAGCCATGCCGGGAGGTCGATGGGGTCCAGGATCCCATTTTTGTGTCCCAGAGTTTCCCCAGGAAGGTAACCCATGGTCCCCATTATACGCCAGCCAGGACTTTCAAACCTAGGGTGGCTTGTCTTTGAGGTAACGGGGGGAGTGTTCCGGGGATTTAGCCAATTGGCCGGGAAATCTAAGATGTGGATGGTGGTTTCTATGGGTTTTGAGCTACTGGTTTTTATGGTGGTGGTTTCATTATCGGCGAACCTTGGCTTAGGTTCTCTGATCGCATCCCCTTGTATTTTGATTATCCGACCTCCCAAGGGAAATTTCAAGCACTGGTGCAGCTGGAGTTTGTACTGCTAGGGCTGCACAACGGGAAATCCTGTTGTGGCGGTCAATCAGAAGTTGATACGTAGTGCAGTCTCCGTACGAAAGGCTCGTACGGAGCTCTGGACTCAGGCTCTGTAACATCATGTCAATTTCTTGACATTCTGTGAGTTGCAGACCGGTTCGGTGGACAAGGGTGTGCCACCGAGACACGTATTGTTCGAATTCCTCCCTAGGCCTCATTCTCTCTACGGTTAGATCTGAAATAGAGGGGGTCCTAATCCTCTGGTAACCGTAGCGGCCCAAGAATTTCTCGCTTACAGCCGAGAAATTCGACAAGTGATCTACAGGGAGGGTGGAGAACCATTGTAGTGCTTCTCCTTCCAATGATTTCTGGAAGAGGAAGACTAGTAGAGGTTGATTATCTAGAAACGGGCGTGCGTCTAGATAAAAGGCAGTTAAATGAATGTCTGGGTCTCCACGACTGTTGTACCGGTGGAATTTGGGGATTTTGAATCCCTCCGGTAGGTGGACTGACGGGATTTGTCTCAGGTTATGTAGAGACATGTGTTTGGGGGCCGAGGGACCAGTCTCGGAGAGAATTCTCCGGATGGTATCGTCCAGTGTTTCCCCCCGGGGAGGGCTGCCTAGAGGTCCCGGGTTTGGGGTGGTCTGGTAGGGGCCTGGGGTGGAAACGGCTGGGAATTTTGGATTTGCGGGGGAAAGGGGGGTGAACGAAAAACACTCGGGTTGACCAAGTGACTGGGTGTGAATGGGGTTTTGGGAATGGGTTTAGGGGCTCCGACAGGGGTTTCTTGTCTCGAGGTCTTGGCTTGACGGTAGTCAATGAGGTCATGAAACATGTCCTCTACCGTTTGATACCCTAGACTAGCCATCCTTTCCTCTAGATGGGTCAGGAACTGTGTGGCCTGACCCTCTTGGTGATTCCTTTCCTCTAATATCTCCTCTTCCATGTGGGATTCCATGACGTAGAGTGGGGGGATGAATGCAGATTGAAAGCAGTAAATAAAGCAGTAAAGGATTGCGCAGCTGTGTGCGACTTACGAAAGCAGTAAAGGATTGCGCAGCTGTGTGCGACTTACGAAAGCAGTAAAGGATTGCACAGCTGTGTGCGACTTACGAAAGCAGTAAAGGATTGCGCAGCTGTGTGCGACTTACGAAAGCAGTAAAGGATGTTATAATGCACAGTAGAAGAGGATTTAATTCAAGGAGTGAGAAACTCTAACCTTCCTAGAGGGTTGATAGCATTTTAGTCAAGTTTATAAAAGGGGGCAGAAGAGGATTACCTTTTGTTGTTTTTCACGAGGGACGTCCCACCGTGATCGCCAGAATTTGTCGGTGTCGAAAAATCCGCGTGTGTGGGGGTTCTTCGGGGATTCGGATCGGATGCGTGCCCTGGCGGGCTCGGTCGGATCGTCTTCTCGGAAGGGGTGAGGGTGTGGTTCCTGGTTGAGGCGCCCGACAGCGGCTCAAGAGGATTCAAGGGGTTTTGTGATCGCCACCTGCTTTTTCTAAAAACAGGAAAGGGTTTGGGTCGGATTTAATCGCCTACGTGGGGAGTTTGTGGGTCTCCGCTCTGAGACACGGATATGCCGTACACAGAGGTGAAAAACAGGTAATCCTATTCTGTTCCCGGGCTTTACTAAAAGGAGTTATGGGACAAAGGGGTGTGAGTATGGGGTGTGTATAGGGGGGCGGCTAGTTGGATCTAGCCATCTGGTCAGGGGCGGCAATTAGGGTTTAGCCGTCCCAGGTCTGGTTTGATTTGGGCATAGGTTTGGTAGGAAAGGGGTTTGGTTTTGGGCAGAGGCTAAGCTAGGTTTAGCCCGGGCTTTTGGAGGGTGAGATGAGAGGGTATTTTATGTGGGGAATGGGTGTTTCTCTCACAAAAAAGGGCTCTCTCTCTCTCTCTCTTGGGATTTCTAGTGTGAAAAGGGAATGTGAATTGTGGGATGTTGGTGTGGAATGGTTGTTTGTGGATTTCTTGATGTTATATTTGGGCTTGGGACCCCTCTATTTATAGTAAAAGAGGGGCAGGGAAATATCCCGAGGGTAATGGAGTGGGTTGGCTTCGATTGGACCTCTCATTAATGCTCTGGTTTTTCTGCCAGAGAACAGGTGAAGGGCGGCTAGTGCTAACTAGTAGCCCGGGATGGGGCGGCTACTTCCCCGTAGCCGCCCCTATCATGACCTGCCAAACGTCCCATCTCTGACAAGCGGTGGCTTGGGTCGGCTACTTGGTTTGATCCGGCCAAGAGAGGGCGGGTAAAGGTCATGACCCGCCGCAATGATCGGAATTTAATATTGCTTTATGTCCCATCCAGGGAACTGGTCCAAAGTCGGCCAGGGGGCGGTTAGGGGGGCGGCTAGTATGAACTAGCCGCCCAGTGAGGGGCGGCTAGTTAGGGCTAGCCGCCCCTTTCTAGGGACTTAGGTTTTTTAGGGTTTTGGTTTTGGTTTGGGCCTGGGTTAGGGTTTGGCTTAGGTTTAGGGTTTGAGCTAGGGTTTGGGTTTAGGTTAAGGTTGGGATTAGGGTTTAGGGTTTGGGTTTAGGTTACGGCTAGGTTTAGGGTTTCTGGTTAGGTCAAGGTTCTGGGGTTTCCGGTTTAGGGTTAGGTCAAGGCTAGGGTTAGGCTTAGGTTTAGGGTTTGAGCTAGGGTTTGGGTTTAGGTTAAGGTTTAGGGTTTCCGGTTTAGGGTTAGGTCAAGGCTAGGGTTAGGGTTTCTGGTTTACCGAACCTTCGGTTCTCTATTGGTGTCCACTTGTGGGATATTTCCGTGTGTTACTTGAAGTATTTCTGTCTCTCTGGACGGTCAAAATTGGGGTATCTACACCTCCGCGCGCACCCCTGTGCGCTACCGCGCGCTCCCGCGCATACGCGCCCGCCAACGCCACCCAGCGCACCTGCCTGCGCGCGCACGCGCGCGGACGGCCCCGCGCGCGCGCCCAGCACTCCCTAGCCCTCCCCAAGCCTCCCACATGCACCCAAACACAACCACCACCCATGCATGCCCTCTCAACACACCCCCAAAGCCATAAAACCAAATTAAAGAAGTGGAGAACTTACCAATCCTAAGAGGGGGAGGGAAAGGGGAGAGGTTGGGGCCCTCGAGCATACCCACGACCCTCTCGACCACCACTACAACTACCACCACCTCTCTTTGGCTTCTCTTCTTCACATGGCTTCACCTTGGCATTTTATCAAACACATGGGGGCTGATTAGAGAGGTGAGGGAAGAGCAAAGATGGGAAAGTGAAAGAATCAACAACAACAACAACCACCACAACTCACCTTCTTCAACTTCTTCTTCTTGTTGTTGTTGCATGAACACAAGCACCTCATCTTCACCTCTTTCATGGCTGACCCAACACAAAAAGGGGGGAACAAAGGGAGAGCGTGAAAGATAGAGATCAAGCAACAAACATAGCACCTTCTCTTGTACTTCCTCTTCACTTTGATCTCCTTCAACTTCCTCTCCTCCTTCACACACACAAAGAGGGGAAAAAGAGAGACCAAATAGAGGGAGAGAGAGCTCCTTGAGAGGGTGAGAGAGGGCTGAAGTCGTAACACTTAGAGGGGATTTAATAGGCAAGGTCGGAGTGAATGACCAAGCCGTCCTCGGACTAAAACCTCTGCGCAGCCTTCACTTAAACGGCCATAACATCCTCAATACAGCTCCGAATTGCACGATTCCAGTGGCATTGGAAAGCTAAGAAGATTATCTACAACTTTAATGTTTACATCTAGATCAAATAACCCCTCCAGCTATTTCGAAATCAAGGCTAAACATCTTACAGGGCTGCTGCCTGGATTTCTCAACTTCGGGGCATACATGGAAAAATAACCATAACTTTTAATATACGAATTCAGTTGATCCAATTCCACTTCTATATGGAAGCTATCCCCAAACTTAACATCTCGTAATAATATCGGATTTTTACCTCATCATCTTGGATTTTAATAAAATCAAATCCGAATACCAATCCGAAACTGCATAATTCCAAAAACGTTAACGGAATTAAACGAAAATTTTATGGGCAGTACTAAACAGTACCAGGACCCATAATATGCAGTTATATCTTCAATCAGAGTCCTTAAACCCCAGAAGCTAGCTAAAAATAAAAAATTTTAGCGACTCCGATCGAAATTAGGACTCTAAATGACACAGGTCTAACATTCTCCCCCCCTTAGGAAATTTAGTCCTCGAAATTTAAGGAAACCCAAAGGGAAGACCGAACATAGAAGTGTCCCCCATAGAGTCCCTTGGCTCCTGAGTGGTCCGGACACCAAACTGGTGCTACCACGCACTTTAACCGAAGGAACGGTCTGGGTACGGAGCCTCTTCTCACATTGGTCTACGGTCTCGATCAACTGCTCCCCGAACGACAAATCCTGCTCGAGGATGAGCGGCTCGAACGGAATGATGTGAGCAGGATCATGGACATAATGTCTCAGCTGAGACATTGGATGACGTCACAGGCACGAGTCAGCCACGGGGCAAGGCTTCATGACAGCCACCTCCCCTAATCCACTCCAAGACTAAAACCGGTCCGATGGAAGGCCGACTCAACACGCCCCGAACGTCGAAACAGAGGATGCCCTTAAACCGGGACACCTCATGCCAACATGTTCGCCGAACCCGAAGGTAGGCTCCTGGCGACAATGACCTGCGTAGCCCTTCCAACGGTTCTAGGTGGTGTAGAGGCACGCACGAACCATCTCGGCCACCGCAAGGTCGATAAAATGACTTATGGCCCCTCCAACTGGCGCTCCACAATCGTCCCAACATAAGGGAGGTATAAAACTGCTCCCGTAGAGTGCCCCTTTTCCATTTCATCTGGATGCTCGAATGGCAGTCGTCTCATAGGCAGACCCCTACCCAAAGGGTGGTGCCTCATCCAACTGCCCCAAGTCGAGCACGCAGGCAAATAGCATGTCCTCCAAGGCCTAAATCGTCCTCTTGCCTGGCTGTCCGTCGGTATCGAAACGCTGTACTTAAAAGGAGGCTCGCGCGAAAAGCCTGCCAAAGGCTGCGCCAGAACCTCGAAGTAACCCACGCGTCTCAGCCCGAAATAGCACCGACCGGAGTGCCATGAAAATGAACAATCGCGAAGGCTCAAACCCGCGTCGAAGCGTCCAGGGACTCAGTCAGTTGGATAGGGAGGAAAGTGCGGACCTAGTCAATCGGTCAATGATCACCCAGACGGTATCGTGACCCGAACGTGACTTTAGCGAGCCCACAACGAAACCCATGATAACTCACTCCCACGTGCACTGAGGAATCTCCATGGACGAACGCATTCCAACGCGACGATCCACAACTTCGCCTGAGGGCATGCCAACCAACATCCTCAACGAAAGCTACCACAGAACAACCCATGGAGATCCAATAACATATTCGAGATCCTTGTAGGCATCTGGCGTATTCGTCTACCCCGGCGGCAGTACCCAAAATTCGTACTGCCCGAACGGTCACGAAAGGCCAACTAAAGAATGCCCAACTTCTGGATCTCCAAATATGGTACCTTGCGCGAAGATCGATCAACAGAAAGACACTAGCTCCCAAAGCTGGTCAAAACAGATCATCAATTCGCGGCAAGAGGTACTTGATCTTCAACCCCTATGGGGAGATCAAAATCATTCCTGGGACGGTTAAGTCCAAATCTGCTCCTCGAGCATGGCTGACGCTCATGATGACTCTTACACGCTGGGTAAGCCGCTCGACCGCACTTAATCTGCAAGACACGCAATAGGAGGTCGTCGATTCCTGACAACACCTAAGCGACGTCATCTACCTGATATGGCGGTTGAGTCCCATCACGAACGCTTAGCGTCACGTCTCCTCATTTACGATCCATGTGGGGGCAAAACGCGACAGTACCTCCAACTGTGCTTCACATGCCGCCACCAACAGGTCGCCCAACTATAACCGTTGGAACTCCAGCATCATGCACTCAATGGGCAGATTCATCACAGGGAGTCCAAGCGCTCGACGTCATCCAGTAGCACTCTTCTGGTGTGGCCCCTACCTGGTAGCCTCCCATGTCCACTATCTCTGCTATATGGGCACACCAACAAGCGTCGTGGATAGTCCCAGGGAGCACCTCACAGGACTCTTGCCCCTACCGGGTAGCTACTATGCACGATGATATATCAAAGCGACTCCAGATATGGCTATGGAACCCTAGTCCATAAGCTATCGCCCACTAAGCTGCAACAAGATGCACTCAATCTCGATCATATGCATCACCACCCGCTATCACACCTTCCAAGTGAGGAAAAATCCATCATCAATTGATGCTTCAAAGGTATTCCATGACTGGGAAAAGAACCTCGGGAGGGTCTCATGAGGTCCCGATATAGGATATCCCGACAACCAAACAAGGAACACGGAGTACCCTAGCCCGGGTCTCAAGGCTGACCCTGCAAGGCCCCTTATCCTGAGTAGGAAGGCTAGAAGAAGACATCACCCCTTAATGAGTACTACACCACATCCTCAACACTTGAAACTGGTGCCATACGCAAACTCTATGGTATACCCCCGGTAAACAGAACGGAGGAGAATGCGGTCTCCAACCGATACATGGGGTATCTCTGGCACCACTGGTGGACCTACCGCTAAGGGTATCTACGGGATCGCCACGCCGGCCGCCCGCAACTCCTGGATCTCTCGCGCCTGCTCAGCCAACGCTCCAGTCTATGCCTCCAGTGCTCTAGTCTGAGTGTCCAGAAGATCCGCCATCTCAGCGTTAGCTCGCGCCCACGCTGGAGGCATCCTGCGCAAGTCCTGGCCCAACAGCCGAGAACTCTCCAGTAGACTCCTCGCCTCCGATAGGTTCGTAAACCTCCGAAGCCCGAGGGTGACCACGTCCACGCGCCCGTCTCCGAGGAGGCATATCAGCAACTAAGGAACCAGCACTAGGATCAGAATACTCGTCTCAAAATCCTAGGACTCATCTCAAAGAAAACAATTGGCTCTGACAGGACATGGCTCTGATACCAACTTTTGTCACACCCCAGGGCGGCCGTCCCCGAGACGTGGCAAATATATAAATGATATCAGTAATCCACACACGAGGTCAAATAAATACTCCACAAGAAAAAAGGCAATACACAAGTAACTGACATCAAATATATACAAATGGCGGAAGCTCAAATGACTAAGTTTGTAATTCAAAGATATATTACAGACTACAGTACACAATCAACTGTCCTGTGAGAGCCAATATATAACAATAACAGACATCAACAGTCAACATACCGTGCGCAAGCACAAGTATAATACATACAATTAAAAGGGAATGCTGATAGCCTCCGACTCGCAAGACATCCAACGCGAACGCGTCTCCTACTCGTATTGCGCAAGGGGAGCTCTTCTCTTGGATCCGACTCAGCGTCATCTGGAGAAAACATAGGCGAGGAGTGAGCTACAAGCTCAGTGAGTGGTCAGAAACCAAACACCAACACAACATTCGATCCTAAGGCAATCTCCTATCAAGGAAACCATGGGTAGAAACCCAACGGTTAGCAAGGTCACACGGCGGTGCAACCATACCTCGTCCTCGCCCAAGCCCCCACAGGGGTGAGCCTAGGGACTTGAAGGACAAAACATGCTGTTCTACACCGTTCGTTATCCGGTAGCGCTCTCCCTGGCAGTCTCTACCTAGAGCCGGCCACAGTCAGTACACTGTCGACAGCGTCGATGGTACCTACAGGTGGGGGTCCACCCAGGGCGGCTCGTACCTAGGAAGCATCCACATGGATCCGGCGAAGGGGAGAACGATAATTCATACTCGCAATAACGTCCGGCGGTCCACCCTCGTGTAGCCTCACCTGGTACACTCCCATGATCAGTACATCCGCCGAATGCATCGGGAGTACCTATAAGTGGGAGTCCTCTGTCAGGGCAGCTTCAATGTCGGGGCCCCGATACGACGATATTGGGAGGACCCATTACATGCTCGCACGCGAACCCTACGGGAAAACCATCTATACAAGCTGATGGGTCGAGTATCAACTCGAGCCCACCCCACTCACGCCAATACTCTCACCCTCACCCCGATGGGTAACATAGGATCTTGGGAGCAATACCCTCACCCTCACCCCGACGGGTGACATATGATCTTGGGAAATTACACGAACTGGCAGATCGAACCAACGCCGACCCACCACATCCTCACCCTCACCCCCTCCTCGGGGTGACATAGGCTCTTGGGGTAAGAGGTCGATTGTTCTACACTGCTCGTCCTCCGGTAGTCTCTCCCGGTGTGGCCCATACTACCTGGCAGCCTCCCGGCACCTCACAGGGTTCAGGCCTCTACCGGACTAGCCTCCCACGATCATTACCTCAGCTGTATGGGCACACCAACACGCATCATGAGTAGTATCAGGGAGGTCTCCACCGGACTTTACTACGCCGGGCAGTCTCTACTCGGAACCGACGAAGGTAAGAACACCCGACACTTGCGAATACGATCCATAGACACTCGCGAATACGATCCCTATGGATCCGTCATCATCGGTTATCAAACACCGATAGGCGCAATGAATTCTCATGAATTCCCTCCAGGGCGCATAACTCAGATGCGGGGAAGACTTTTAATTCTAAATGTCGAAGCCATGGTATGACCCCACAAGAGGTCATACACTTGTATAACACATTAGATAGGAATCATGGCCATATCGGCATATATTATATATATGCAATTAATTACCCAGGGATAACTTACTTAAACATGCATACGAGGCATAATAAACAAGCAATCACAAAGGTATGACTTAAGCAGGCGTTGGGTATCACCAACTCAAAGGGGAGGGTTAAGCGCGATCCGCCCGACAATAGGTGTATGCCAATAATTCCAAGCAAACCCGAGTCAAGTAGGAACTATATCTACTCACTTAGTTCGCGAAAGGAGGGAGGGCGAGAGAGAGGGAATGCCTCATTCCCTCTCGAAGCTGGTCAAAGTTTTGCCCCAACAAGATGGGTGCAACAACTATACCACACCCTCGAGTACTAAATCGAAATTATTACGCATACACCCCGTATTTAACCCAAGTTAAACATGCTGGATATGTTCAATTAATAATACGGGTAGTAATTCAAACAAAATTACCTAAGTCATGCAATATTCTATACAATACATAGGCAAATATAAGGTAGAATAGGGGTTCTACACAATATACGAGCAATACAACCTAGCATGCATGATATCTAACATATTTAGGGTGCAATTAAAGACCCATGGAAGCGCGAAGCACGACTACGTGCATCGAGCGCTCCCGGAAGGGTTGGAATCAAACCACTCACCGATACCCGGGTCGTCGCGCATCCCAACCGACGAGGTCTGCATGGCAAGGGGTATCAAAATGATGAGCATAACCGTAAACAAACACATAAAATCAATTAGGGATGCTTAAGACATAGACATCCACGCAAACGGGCTCGAACGCACGCAAGCATGGATGCACGCACGCGTGCCCGAGCCACCCGGACACCCACCCGAGGATGGCGACCCTCAGCACGGCCAAACCGGCCCCGGCAGCCCCACACGCACCCCGGGGAGCCCCGGGCGCAGCCCCGGGCATCCTCGCGCGCGCACGCCGCGCGCCCCACGCGCAGCGTGCCCAGACGCGCACCCTCCGTTCGCTGACACGGGCGCGCTCGCGTGCGACCCTCCACGCGCACCCCCGTGCGCTACCGCGCGCTCCCCCGCGTACGCACACGCGCACGCACCCGCTCGCGCGTACGCGCCCGCCAGCGCCACCACGCGCGCGACGGCCCTGCGCGCGCGCCCAGTACTCCCTAGCCCTCCCCAAGCCTCCCACATGCACCCAAACACAACCACCACCCATGCATGCCCTCTCAACACACCCCCAAAGCCATAAAACCAAATTAAAGAAGTGGAGAACTTACCAATCCTAAGAGGGGAAGGGAAAGGGGAGAGGTTGGGGCCCCCGAGCATATCCACGACCCTCTCGACCACCACTACCACTACCACCACCTCTCTTTGGCTTCTCTTCTTCACATGGCTTCACCTTGGCATTTTATCAAACACATGGGGGCTGATTAGAGAGGAGAGGGAAGAGCAAAGATGGGAAAGTGAAAGAATCAACAACAACAACAACCACCACAACTCACCTTCTTCAACTTCTTCTTCTTCTTCTTGTTGCATAAACACAAGCACCTCATCTTCTCCTCTTTCATGGCTGACCCAACACAAAAAGGGGGGAACAAAGGGAGAGCTTGAAAGATAGAGATCAAGCAACAAACATAGCACCTTCTCTTGTACTTCCTCTTCACTTTGATCTCCTTCAACTTCCTCTTCTCCTTCACACACACAAAGAGGGGAAAAAGAGAGACCAAATAGGGGGAGAGAGAGCTCCATGAGAGGGTGAGAGAGGGCTGAAGTCGTAACTGTTGGTGTCGAAAAATCCACGTGTGTGGGGGTTCTTCAGGGATTCGGATCGGATGCGTGCCCTGGCGGGCTCGGTCGGATCGTCTTCTCGGAAGGGGTGAGGGTGTGGTTCCTAGTTGAGGTGCCCGACAGCGGCTCAAGAGGATTCAAGGGGTTTTGTGATCGCCACCTGCTTTTTCTAAAAACAGGAAAGGGTTTGGGTCGGATTTGATTGCCTACGTGGGGAGTTTGTGGGGTCTCCGCTCTGAGACACGGATATACCGTACATAGAGGTGAAAAACAGGTAATCCTATTCTGCTTCCCGGCTTGACTAAAGGAGTTATGGGTCAAAGGGGTGTTGATATGGGGTGTGGATTGGGGGGGGGGGGCGGCTAGTGGTGGTTAGCCGTCGGCTAGGGGGCGGCTAGCTAGGGTTAGCCGTCCAGGGTCTGGGGGGATTTAGGCATGGGTTTAGTAGGTAAAGGGTGGGGTCTTGGGCAGAGGCAAAGCTAGGTTTAGCCTGGGGTTATGGAGGGTGGGATGAGAGGGTATTTTATGTAGGGAATGGGTGTTTCTCTCACAAAAGGGGCTCTCTCTCTCTCTCTCTCTCTTGGGATTTCTGGTGGTGGAAGGGTTTGTAGATGAATTGGTGGTTGATGTGGATTTTGTTGGGTGTGTGGGATGTTGTTGAAGGCTTGGGACCTCCTCTATTTATAGTAAAAGAGAGGTAGGAAAAATATCCCGAGGGTAATGGAGTGGGTTGGCTTCGATTGGACCTCTCATTAATGCTCTGGTTCTTCTGCCAGAGAACAGGTGAAGGGTGACTAGTTCTAACTAGCCGCCCGGGGTGGGGCGGCTACTTCATGGTAGCCGCCCCTATCATGACCTGCCAAACGTCCCATCTATGACAAGCAGTGGCTTGGGTTGGCTACTTGGTTTGATCTGCATTTAATATTGCTTTATGTCCCATCCAGGGGACTGGTCCAAAGTTGGCCAGGGGGCGGTTAGGGGGGCGGCTAGTATAAACTAGCCGCCCAGTGAGGGGCGGCTAGTTAGGGATAGCCGCCCCTTTCCAGGGGCTTTAGGTTTTTAGGGTTTTGGTTTTTAGGGTAGGTTTAGGTTTAGGTCTGGGTTAGGGTTTGGCTTAGGTTTAGGGTTTGGGTTAGGGTTTGGGGTTAGGTCTAGGTTTAGGGTTTCCGGTTTAGGGTTAGGTCAAGGCTGGGATTAGGGTTTAGGGTTAGGGATTGGCTTAGGTTTAGGTTTTGGGTTAGGGATTGGGTTTAGGTCACGGCTAGGGTTTGGCTTAGGTTTAGGGTTAGGTCAAGGCTAGGGTTAGGGTTTCTGGTTTACCGAACCTTTGGTTCTCTATTGGTGTCCACTTGTGGGATATTTCCGGGTGTTACTTGAAGTATTTCTGTCTCTCTGGACGGTCAAAATTGGGGTATCTACAATTGTCCCTCATTGGACGGAGTCTTTGTGCGAAGCAGGAAAGACTTCGACCGATGATAAGGAAAGAGACCCCTATTTTGGCCGGCCTGACCTTCAAGAAGTTATGCCAACACGAACAGTATTTTTCGGGGAGTTGATTTAGGCTGTCAGAGGCTAGGTCTTGACTTAGAATTTTTATCCGAGAAGATGATCCAGGTGGAAGGCGGGGAAAAGTAAATGGTGAGTGATCCAACCCGCGGTCGGGGTTCTTAGCTATCGTGCACGGAGCAGCCCAGCGTCAGTTTCCTCGTGCCTACCGTTCCCGTGTTTGGGAAAACTCAGCAAGGAGGGGATATCACCGACAGAAAGCAAGTAAAAGTTGATTTGGGTGAATTGGATCATCCGAGGGATAAGAACTCTGGAAAAGAACCAGAACTGAAGAAATTTGAATTTGAATGGTACTGAACGTGTTGCAAAACTTCGGGAGAGTCATGTTTGATCAAGTAATGTCTGGAAATAAGCCAATACATGGCTGTTTGGTATGGAGAACCTTGGAATTTAAGGCTGAAAAGATTGGAAAGGGGGGGTTTTTAAATGAAAGAGAAAAACTGGGAGGGGCGGCTAGTCGTAACTAGCCGCCCAAGAGGGGGCGGCTACTCGCGGGTAGCCGCCCCTCGACTGGGTCCCTTATAACCGAAAAAACCCTCTCTCTCCCCATACGTTTTTAAAACGGTTTCTCTTCCCTCTTCTCTTCTTCCCTTCGGTTTCAAACTCGAAAACCCTAATTTCTTTGCCTTTCTTTCCTCCATTTCGACCTCAATCTTTCTCTTTCCCTTGATTTCGAAACCCTAGTTTGGGTTCTCCTTTTTCTTTTCCAAACCGAGGAGATGTCGAGGTCAAAGGCGATTGCTTCGAGGTGGAAACGACCGCGGGTGGCTCGTGGAGAGCGTAGCCCGAGCTCTTCATCATCGGAGAGCGATAGGCCGGAGGTCGAGGCCGTGGGGGAGGGTATAGGTACGACGGAGGTGCCGCCAATGGATATTGGTGTGGGTGAGGTCGGGGATTTGCCTTCGGGGGCTGTCCCGGAGGTAGGGGGGAGTGTGATAGGCTATATACGCAAGAGGAGGCGTGGGGATCGACCGGTGGTGGCCGAGGAGGTGGTTCCGGGGGTTGGAGAATCGATTGAGGGTGCAACCGAGGGGGTAGGGGTCGAGGGAGTTAGCGAGGAGGTGAGGGCGTCATTGGATGCCCTCGTCGGGATGTTGGATAGGGTGGGGAGGGTGGAGGGATAGGAGAGGCTAGGGACGGGGCCGGGGAGGCCGAGGGTATGGGCACTGGGGCCGCTGAGGCCGGTGTGGGTGTTGGGGTTGAGGCCGAGGAGGCCGTGTTTGAGGAGGATGAGGAGGAGGATGACGACGGGATGGACGATCCCGATGAGGCTGAGGTGGACGCCCCTGGGTCCACACGGGCCGTGGTATGTTTCTAACTCTTTAGTCTTAGCCCTCTTGGTGTATATGCATGTCTTGGTGGTATGAACAGGTTGTATGTGCGTATTATACTCGTATATGTGTGTTATTTTTTAAATAGGCATGCTTGTGTATAAGTTTAATCTTAGTGGGATGTGTAAGCATGCTGTCATGGGTCTGTTTTTATAGGGAGGGGGGCAATTTCTATATATATACATACATGTTTGTTTATATACATATAAAGGAGAGAGAAATGATATAGCTAATATGCTTGCATGCGATACTTTTATATGTGTATATGATTTCGTACGTGTTTGACTGTGGTAGAGCATGAGGGGGTGTATGCATGCATTTCATGGGTTCGAGTTCTATATTGGTATGATAGGCCGTGATGTAAGAAAGCGTGTGAGTGGTGACCACGGTGGGATGTGTTTGATATTCGTCTAGCATGCGTGATCATATGAGGAGTGTAGTTTCTTACTTTCATTCTTTTAGCATGTGGGAGTTTTGATTTCGCTAAGCATGGTTTAAAATGATTTCGTAGATTTGGACTCTTACCTCTCGCTCGCTTTTAAACTAACCCATGTTCTCTTCGCTTGTTTTGTAGAGGCCGAATCGTATCCGGGCTTTATGGCACGGGACGAAGAGATGGTACGACGCCTTGGGGCAGGAGGAGCGTAGTTTGGTGGATGGAGAGGGCTTCCGTTCCTTCTTCCTGATCGAGCCATTCCACGTCCACCGTCCATATGTGGAGGCCTTGGTGGAGAGATGGGATCCGGAGAGTTGCACGTTCATCCTCCCTACCGGTGCTGTCATGCCGACGCTCGAGGACGTCTATCGGATCACCGGCCTTCCGGTTCTGGGGGAGGCGGTTATTGCGGCCACCCTTGCTGACTACAGGGGGCTTTTCCGAGAGTTGGTTGGAGAATGGGAGTTCGTGGAGAGGGAGCGGACGCTGAACCGGATCCCTTTGGGGCAGCTTTCGGGGCAGTACGGCCTCGGTTCCTTCACAGAGCGCCAGAAGGGCGAAGTTGCAACTAGCTTCGAGAGGCGGCGGGCGATGATCGAGGCGAGAGACGCGGCCGCGTGTCCACAGAGGGCACGGAGGGAGTTGAGAGCGTTCTTCCTCTACTTTTTTGGCCGGTTCCTTTTCTCGACGGCCTCTGATAAGGTCTCCTCTCATTCCCTTCTACTGATGCGGGACTTGGGGGGCATGGGGCGCTACGCTTGGGGAGCGGCGATGCTTGCCCACTTGTTTGCGGAGCTCTCGAAGAAAGTCAAGAGGGCTGGAGGAAAGAACCTTGGTGGCTTCGCGCCATTCCTTCAGGTATGTGTAAGTGATGAGTGTCTTCTTCTTGGTTTAGCTTTACTTTGGTCATGATAAATTCCCTCTTGCTTTGTTAGATCTTCGGGTACGAGCACTTCACCATTGATCGCCCGACTTTGGCTCCGTTCGATCATGCCCTCCCTTGGGCCATGAGATGGGAACCCCGGGGATCTTCCCATTTGCACCGCCTCGCCCAATTCCGAGAGGCCTTCCGCGTCTTGTCGGAGGAAGAGGTATGAGTTTTCCTTGAATCTCTTTGGCTTGTACTTGGTTTTCTTTTTGACTAAGCGCTCTTCCTATCTTTCGATGTTTTCTTAGATGACGTGGAGGCCTTACTCGGAGGAGGTTCCCGAGGCCCTGGCGCGAGACGTCTGGCTGATCTACTTCAATGAGGTCGTGTTCCATGCGATCAGCCGGGTCGTCCGCCAGCTTGGGTACCACCAGTGGGTGCCCGATCCTCTTCCACGGCGCCCTTCGATTCCGGTGGCCGGGATTCCTCGGGACACGAATCTCCCGAGGAATTATGTGACGTACGTGGCGGGATGGATGGGTCGAGGCATCTTGGTGGAGCGTCGTCCTGAGGTGACTTCGAGTGACGAATACCTAGCTTGGTATCGTCGGGAGTATGCGGATATCCTCGGGACGATGGAGGAGGAGATCCCGGACGCTTATGTAAGTTAAAGAATCCCTTTTCTTTCCTCGTTCTCTTTTGTTTGAACATCTTCTGAATGGTATTTCCTTTTGCAGGTTGAGTTGAATGAGATGGAGAAGAGGCTCAAGACCGCCAATGAGCATCTCCAAGCGCGGGCCAGGCAGATAGAGGCGTTGCGGGCACAGAGAGGACGCTTGCAGGACCAGGTCCGGGTCCTCGAGGCTCAGGTGGATGCTCTGTCGAGAGCGAGGGCCGATGGCGCTTCTTCTTCTTCCGTCCCCCTCCTTCCGTGGTTTCCGAGCAGGAGCTCGAGCTGACGAGGGAATTGGATGTGGCCCGAAGTGAGTTGGCGGCCACAAGGATGGAGTTGGGCCAGGCGAGGGGCAGGGCTTCTCGGGCTGAGGAGGAGGCGGACCGGCTGAGGTCCATGATAGCCTCGAGGGAGGAGGGGTTCATTACCCTAGGCCGTGAGAGGGACTCCCTCCAGATGAGGGTGTCGGAGTTGGAGGCTTCGGCGGGTGTTCCCGGAGGTTTGATGGGAGACCTGGTTCGTTCTCTCCAGGCGGCCGGGGATAGGGACAGAGAGGCACTCAGGGCGTCGGAAGCGAGGGCGCGGGAGTTGGAGGAGAGATTGAGGGTTGCTGAGGATCGGGCCAGAGGGACAGAGAGTCGCCTCCGACAGAGATTGGAGAGGAGAGACAGAGACATGCAGCAGGTCCGTCTCTGGGAGGCCACTATGAGGGGGAAGTTGGTCGGAGGGGGCTCTATGACCGAGGCGGACCTTGATCTTCTTCCACTTGAGCCTGACCATTCTCTCTCGGCTTCCTTGGCTACCGGGGCCACCTTTAGCCGTGCCTCTCGTCCTTCGGTGTCTCGGAGTCGTGGGATATACGCGAGGGCCGCGTCTTCGGTTCGAGAGACTCCTGCTGCTCCCGATGTTGCAGAGGTTCAGTCTTCTCCTCATCCGCCGTTCCCTTCTCAGCCAAGTCAGGACGTTCCTCCTACTCAGCCTCCAGCGGATGACGATACGCCGAGGTATAGCTTTTGTGTCTTGGTTTTAAGTAGAAGAATAGTATATATGCGATGAATTCATGCTTTTCTTCTTTTGTTTTGGTTTTAGGTGATATCTCGGTGAGATATAGCTCAAGACTTTTGGATTTTGGAGCGCTTTGAAGGAAGATACCCTTTTCATGCCCTTTTTTTAGGTTTTAGAAAAACAGTCTATGCTTGTGGTTTTGGGTGGGATAATTTAATCATTCTCCTTTGTATGCATGTGTTTAGAGTAGTTTAGCATGGATGGTTCATGGATATGTATGTTTGTGTAGATGAATCTTGGTTTCATAGGTTTGATTCATGGATGGATGTAGGTTTTGATATATAGTTTGTTGGTATCTATACAGGTTTTGCGTATGAATATGTGTATGAAATGTGTACATGCAGGTTTTGGAAAGAATTTTGATTTGTAATAGGTAAAGAAGGGCTGAAGAGTTGATTATATGGGCTGACATAACTGACAGGGGTGCAGGCAAGGGGCGGCTAGTGTAACCTAGCCGCCCAGTGAGAGGCGGCTAGTTAGGTTTAGCCGCCCCTGGCCTGGGGCAAACTTACCTGAGACAAGGGGGAGGGGCGGCTAGTACAAACTAGCCGCCCAGTGACGGGCGGCTAGTTAGGGTTAGCCGCCCCCTGCCTGGGGCATTTTGGGCCTGCTGCTCCTGTCTGCTGCTGCTGCTGAAAGCTTTTGAGACCGTTCTATCCTTCAATACCTATAAAAACATTCTTTCCATGGACCAAGTGTTAAGTCTGTCCAGATTGTGCCCCTGCACTGACTTTCGAGCCCTTCTTGCTTGAATCGTCAAGGGCTACAATCCATCTTAAGGCGGAATGGAAATATAAATGCGAGAAAGTAAAGTGCGGGAGACCAGGCTTTAGTGTGCAAGGAAGGGATTCCAAGTGCGCGAGTGAAGAAGAACTTATGTGTAGGAGTTGGGGATAATTTCTTCTCACGCATGTGCGGAAGGGCATGAGGTGAGTGGGGACAATTTTCATATGAGTGGGGATAATTTTGAATTTGCGGGGACAATTCTCATATGAGTGGGGATAATTTTAAATTCGGGGGGGGGGGGGTTAACTTTAATGTTTCAAGAAAATCAGATGCCAAGGTGTTTTGAGAAGGAAAATGCGAGCTTATGCGTAAGTATAAGTGGCATAAGGGGGCATTTTAGTTCTTCAATGACTTTTTAGGTGAGAGGGCAATGTTCTTGATTTTCATAAGTAAAAGACGCCATCAAGTCCCCGTGGAGGAGCCCTTGTGGTCACTATGTCCAAACCAGGATTGTATTTGAGAGGTATAAGCCTTAGGCGTCGATTTTCCTAGGTTCATGGTTTTCAAATGCTTAATCGTATTATTCTAAACATGCTGAAAAATCCATGAGTGTACCAAGAGTCAAGTCAAACAAGCTTCCTTTGGATAGGCAAGTTTCTAAATGAACTCGCGTGAGTGTGTGTGTAGGTGTAAACCTGGACGTGATCTACCCTTGGTCAAAATTTGCTTTTCCCGGTGGACATAGCTCAATTTTGAACCCCCATTGCAAAAAAAATAAAAAGGGGAGAGGGTGAATGAGGTAAGAGTAATATCTTCCTTTCGGGCAATATTTTAGAATTGTCCCAGTCTAGCACATGTCTTACTTCCTAGGTCCCTCTGGCTTTCTTCTTTTTACCACTTCTTTATTTTTGGGTGGAAAGGTACAGTCCGTTGTTTGGATCTGTACTGGTATAGCCGTTGTTTAGCGTATACCGTGCGTAAAGGCGTGAAAGCCTGCTAAATAAAGAGTTTAACCCGTTCACTTGGGTGTTTGGCCTCTCCTTGCCTGACTTTCTCTTTTTTTTTGTGTTTTGATTCGAGTTGAGGGGGGGGGGCTCTTCTGTTTTTCACCCCGATTCTTTTCATGCTTCCCCTCTAGAAGTGTTTATATAGTGCCAGAGCCAGTTTTTGGGACATATGCTAGGTCCGGGTAACTCCTCATTTTGACCTAGGGTTAATACGAGCGGGGGAGAAATAAGGGATATTTTGCTTTGGGGAGTTTTAAATTGTCCCAGTCTACGGGGTAGGCAATTTTTCTTCCATCAGGCAAACCTAGTCCAGTTATACGTGTGGGAAGGGAATGACATGATTTGGCGGAAACGTGTTCAAATAGATACGAGTTTATCTTTGAGAGTCTTATAATCCTATCATCAAGTACTAAACGCTGGAAATCGCAGGAAGGAAGAATAATAGTTCTTAAGTATTGAAAGCTTTTCATGCATGGAATTTCTTTAGATAAAGTGCATTCCACGAACCTGGAACCTCGACTCCTTCGGCATCTACCAGGCGGTAGGCATTCCCGGAATAGGCATGGGTGATCACATAGGGTCCCTCCCATGTGGGTTGCAGCTTTCCTCTCGGGTGAGGCTGTCTTGATGGCATGATTTGCTTAAGTTCTAATTCCCCGATTTTAAATTTTATTTTTATCACCTTCTTTTCAAATGCCCTTGCCACCCTTCTTTGGTAGGCCTGGGCATGGTCTGCCGCTCTTAATTTCTTCTCGTCTAGTAGTTCGAGGCGTAGTAGGACAAATGTATATTTATGGTTTTGAAAAGGGGCCTGTGTTGGCGAAAAGATATGTTTTTGGAAAGAAAAGAGTGGAGATAAAGTTTGGAAAACGGTTTTTATAAGGAAAGTATGGAAAGACAGTTCGTAAAAAAATGTTTTTCGGCGGAAGTACGGCTTTGTAAAATATTTTGCTTTTGAAGAAAGGTGTGGAAGCGCAGATTTGGAAATCATTTTCGTCGTGAAGAAGAGTAGAAATGTAGTTTGTAAATATTTTCGTTGTTTTTGGAAAAAATATGTAAAGAAAGTTTGGGAAAGTGTTTCATTTTTGTGTTGGAAGCACGGAAACACGATCTTGTAAAACTTTTGTTTTGAAGGAGTGTGGAAAACATGTTTTTAGAAAACATTTTTTTAGTTTTTAAAGAAGAGTGGAAATAAAGCTGGAAACAAGTATGTTCAGAGTTGGGGAATGAAAGCTGATCGGCATGTTTTGTTTGTTTGTTTTTGGATTTCTTTTTAGGAAAGCAGGTAAACAAATATGTACAGGGGTTGAAAGCGAAAGCTAGTAAACAAATATTTTGATCTTTTGATTTTTGGAAAAGCTGTAAACAAATATGTACAGGGGTTGAAAGCGAAAGCTGGTAAACAAATATTTTGATCTTTTGATTTTTTTTGGAAAAGCTGTAAACAAATATGTACAGGGGTTGAAAGCGAAAGCTGGTAAACAAATATTTTTGTCTTTTTGATTTTTTTTAGGAAAAGCTGTAAACAAATATGTACAGGAGTTGAAAGCGAAAGCTGGTAAACAAATATTTTGGTCTTTTGATTTTTGGAAAAGCTGTAAACAAATATGTACAGGGGTTGAAAGCTTACTCGGGAGGATCGGTACCTGGTTCTTGAATTTGTATTGCCTCCTCGGGTCGGCTTCTTTTTGATGGCCAGCTGATGTCTGGTGGGGGTCCCCTGTTCCCAAATTCTCCCTCCCTGAGTCTTTTCAAAGGCCTCCCTTGATGGAGTAGTTCTTCGTCTGTGGCGCCTGGTTGCCAACATGCGAGCACCTCTAGCCGAATGCGCATGGCACAGACGCTCCAATTTCAGGCCTGAGTATTATTAGAGCGCGCCTCTCCCCATATGGATATTACCTTCCCGCGGTACGGGAAGCGAAGACATTGGTGACGGGTGGATGAGACGGCTTCGATGCTGTTGAGCCATGTCCTCCCAACAATCAGAGGGTGGGGTGATTGAATGTTCATCACCATGCAGTTAACGATGGTGGAGACTGGGCCGATCTTCAGTGGGAGCGTGACTAGTCCGCAGGCGTTCTTGCGTGTGCTGTCGAAGGCGTAAATGTATTCGTCCGAGGGCTCCAATCTGGGAACCTGGCCTTCTAGCTTTTGGTAGGTGGAATATGTAAGGACGTTAGTTTCCGCTCCCGTGTCAATGAGAATGTGACAGAATTCCCTTCCCCCGAGTATGGCGGTGATTGAGAGGGGTGCGGAACATGCTCTAGCTTTTGCGACTTCATGGGGGAGGAAGGTGATCGAGTTGGGCTCCGCAAGATTGCTTGGTGGACGCTGGGTCCTGGCCGCTTCTTCTGAGGGAGAGTTGTTGTCACAAGGGGACCCAGGTGGGCTACCGCCTTCATTTCGTTCCTCGGTCGGAGGGCTAAGGTGAACATATTGTGTATGGCCCAATTGTTCTCGTTCTCGTATTGGAGGCGTGCTCTCCCCAAATTGTCAGTACATGATTCAAGAAGGGCAGTCGAAGGCATTGGTGTCGGGGGGAACAGATAGCTTGGATGCTGTCTAACCATGGTCGCCCCAGCATCAATGGGTACCTTGTGTCGATGTCGGCCACGAAGCAGGCTACTTCGCAGATGAGAGGTCCGACGGATAGCTCGAATGTTCCGGGGCCGCGGAGAGTCTTCCCGGTATGGTTGAAAGCTTGGATAGTATGGTGGGCCGGGTGGACGGGAGGACGGCCTAGCCCGGGTCCGG
Organism: Acorus calamus; assembly: GCA_030737845.1. Classification (NCBI taxonomy): domain Eukaryota; kingdom Viridiplantae; phylum Streptophyta; class Magnoliopsida; order Acorales; family Acoraceae; genus Acorus; species Acorus calamus. The sequence continues at coordinate 9,946,545 of CM060876.1, read as the reverse complement.
GTATCTTCTGGTAAGTGGAGCATGTCATTATGTTCATGCCCGATCCTGGGTCTACAAAGATGTTGTTCAGCCACAACATCTGAAGTCGTCCGCGGATGTGTAGAGGGTAGACTCGCAGTCGGGGATCTGGGAGGTCTTGGTCAGTGAATGAAATGGTCATTGGGCGGCGGGGTCCATTGACAGTGTCGGTACTCTTAGAGGACCCGTTGTCGTCCGGATGCAGATCATCCGACGTACATTCCCCTCCTTCGGGTCCTTCGCTAGCTCCTTCGGGGATCTCCTCGAATGGCTCTTCTTCTTCGTCTTCTCCCGGGTTTTCTAGTCCGCTTTCGTCGGACTCGAGGTTGATGACTGCGGGAAGGGCGAGGACTGCGTCTTCTTCTTCGCCATAGAGTATGGCGAGGTCATGGTCGTCGAGGTTCAGCTGGAAGGGCTCGTTCTGCTCTTCCTCCTCGGACTCTTCGGATAGGCTGCCATCAGTAGCATCTTCCGAGCTGCTTGGTTCTGGCGATGGTTGTCTCCCTCGCCTGATCATGTTGACCGCGTGGGCTCTAGATGTGGAGGCTTGGGTGTGTCCTGGCAAGGGGTCAGTCAATATGCCAAGTGGCTTGGGTGCTTGGGGATTTCCCTGGCTCAAATGGCCTTTGATCATGGCCCAGTCAAGGCGCCTGTCATCATTAAGATCATAAACGAAGTCCCGAAAAACAATGCATTGTTCTACGGTATGGGCCATATTGTTGATGATATTGACAGTAACGCGCCGTGCTGGCTCCGGGTAGTGAAGGCCTGGCGTCAGGGAGGGAGATACTATTTGTGTCCAACATCACCCTAAAGATCCTAGTTAAAGTTTCTGGGAGGGGAGGGTAAGAGTCCCTCTACCCCATTCGTCTCTGGTCATAGGATGCGGGAGGTCTAACCTCGTTATAAGAGCTTTGTATGGGTTGCGTAGGGGTTGGATTTTGTGCTCTTGGGGGAGCAGAGTAAAAGGGAGCCCAAGTTTGAGTTTGGCTCTGGATTATAGGGCTTTGGAGTGGGAAATTTTAGACTGTGGGGTTTTGTCGTATTGGCACGGGGACTGGTACTGATCGAGGGGTAAAATGTTGATTTGCTTGCCGAGGCGGTGCATATCCGGATGATCCGGGCGTGTACTGTCTTGGAGCTGTTCCTCGGTCAGGAACTCGTGCTCCGTTCGGGTAGAGTGCCGATACTTGGTTAATGATCCCCACTACCGTGGGGGTTTGCGCCTTACGAGGCGGTTGTCCAACCCTATGGCTGATAGGTGGGGACTGGGTTTGTACTGCTGGGGCTGCACAACGGGAAATCCTGTTGTGGCGGTCAATCAGAAGTTGATACGTAGTGCAGTCTCCGTACGAAAGGCTCGTACGGAGCTCTGGACTCAGGCTCTGTAACATCATGTCAATTTCTTGACATTCTGTGCGTTGTAGACCAGTTTGGTGGACAAGGGTGCGCCACCGAGACACGTATTGTTCGAATTCCTCCCTAGGCCTCATTCTCTCTACGGTTAGATCTGAAATAGAGGGGATCCTAATCCTCTGGTAACCGTAGCGGCCCAAGAATTTCTCGCTTACAGCCGAGAAATTCGACAAGTGATCTACAGGGAGGGTGGAGAACCATTGTAGTGCTTCTCCTTCCAATGATTTCTGGAAGAGGAAGGCTAGTAGAGGTTGATTATCTAGAAATGGGCGTGCGTCTAGATAAAATGCAGTTAAATGAATGTCTGGGTCTCCACAACCGTTGTACCGATGGAATTTGGGGACTTTGAATCCCTCCGGTAGGTGGACTGACGGGATTTGTCTCAGGTTATGTAGAGACATGTGTTTGGGGGCCGAGGGACCAGTCTCGGAGAGAATTCTCCAGATGGTATCGTCCAGTGTTTCTCCCCGGGGAGGGCTGCCTAGCGGTCCCAGGTTTGGGGTGGTCTGGTAGGGGCCTGGGGTGGAAACAACTGGGAATTTTGGATTCGCGGGGGAAAGGGGGGTGAACGAAAAGACACTCGGGTTGACCGAGTGACTGGGTGTGGATGGGGCTTTGGGAGTGGATTTAGGGGTTTTGACAGGGGTTTCCTGTCTCGAGGTCTTGGCATGACGGTAGTCAGCGAGGTCATGAAACATGTCCTCTACCGTTTGATACCCTAGACTAGCCATCCTTTCCTCTAGATGGGTCAGGAACTGTGTGGCCCGACCCTCTTGGTGATTCCTTTCCTCTAATGTCTCCTCTTCTATGTGGGATTCCATGACGTAGAGTGGGGGGGGGGATGAATGCAGATTGAAAGCAGTAAATAAAGCAGTAAAGGATTGCGCAGCTGTGTGCGACTTACGAAAGCAGAAAAGGATTGCGCAGCTGTGTACGACTTACGAAAGCAGTAAGGGATTGCGCAGCTGTGTGCGACTTACGAAAGCAGTAAAGGATGTTATAATGCACAGTAGAAGAGGATTTAATTCAAGGAGTGAGAAACTCTAACCTTCCTATAGGGTTGATAGCATTTTAGTCAAGTTTGTAAAAGGGGGCAGAAGAGGATTACCTTTTGTTGTTTTTCACGAGGGAGGTCCCACCGTGATCGCCAGAATTTGTCGGTGTCGAAAAAAAATCCGCGTTTGTGGGGGTTCTTCGGGGATTCGGATCGGATGCGTGCCCTGGCGGGCTCGGTCGGATCGTCTTCTCGGAAGGGGTGAGGTTGTGGTTCCTGGTTGAGGCGCCCGACAGCGGCTCAAGAGGATTCAAGGGGTTTTGTGATCGCCACCTGCTTTTTCTAAAAACAGGAAAGGGTTTGGGTCGGATTTGATCGCCTACGTAGGGAGTTTGTGGGGTCTCCGCTCTGAGACACGGATATACCGTACACAGAGGTGAAAAATAGGTAATCCTATTCTGCTTCCGGGCTTGACTAAAGGAGTTATGGGCCAAAGGGGTGTTGATATGGGGTGTGGATAGGGGGGGGGGGCGGCTAGTGGTGGTTAGCCGTCGGCCAGGGGGCGGCTAGCTAGGGTTAGCCGTCCAGGGTCTGGGGGGATTTAGGCAGGGGTTTAGTAGGTAAAGGGTGGGGTCTTGGGCAGAGGCTAAGCTAGGTTTAGCCTGGGTTTATGGAGGGTGGGATGAGAGGGTATTTTATGTAGGGAATGGGTGTTTCTCTCACAAAAGGGGCTCTCTCTCTCTCTCTCTCTTGGGATTTCTGGTGGTGGAAGGGTTTGAAGATGAATTGGTGGTTGATGTGGATTTTGTTGGGTGTGTTGGATGCTGTTGAAGGCTTGGGACCTCCTCTATTTATAGTAAAAGAGAGGTAGGAAAAATATCCCGAGGGTAATGGAGTGGGTTGGCTTCGATTGGACCTCTCATTAATGCTCTGGTTCTTCTGCCAGAGAACAGGTGAAGGTGGGGCGGCTACTTCCTGGTAGCCGCCCCTATCATGACCTGCCAAACGTCCCATCTCTGACAAGCGGTGGCTTGGGCCGGCTACTTGGTTTGATCAGCATTTAATATTGCTTTATGTCCCATCCAGGGGACTGGTCCAAAGTCGGCCAGGGGGCGGTTAGGGGGGCGGCTAGTTAGGGATAGCCGCCCCTTTCTAGGGGCTTTAGGTTTTTAGGGTTTTGGTTTTTAGGGTAGGTTTAGGTTTAGGTCTGGGTTAGGGTTTGGCTTAGGTTTAGGGTTTGTGTTAGGGTTTGCGGTTAGGTCAAGGTTTAGGGTTTCCGGTTTAGGGTTAGGTCAAGGCTGGGATTAGGGTTTAGGGTTAGGGTTTGGCTTAGGTTTAGGTTTTGGGTTAGGGTTTGGGTTTAGGTCACGGCTAGGGTTTGGCTTAGGTTTAGGGTTAGGTCAAGGCTAGGGTTAGGGTTTCTGGTTTACCGGACCTTTGGTTCTCTATTGGTGTCCACTTGTGGGATATTTCCGTGTGTTACTTGAAGTATTTCTGTCTCTCTGGATGGTCAAAATTGGGGTTTCTGCAGTAACACTTAGAGGGGATATAATAGGCATGGTCGGAATGAATGACCAAGCCGTCCTCGGACTAAAACATCTGCGCAGCCTTCACTTAAACGGCCATAACGTCCTCAATACAGCTCCGAATTGCACGATTCCAGTGGCATTGGAAAGCTAAGAAGATTATCTACAACTTTCATGTTTACATCTAGATCAAATAACCCCTCCAGATATTTCGAAATCTAGGCTAAACATCTTACAGGGCTGCTGCCTGGATTTCTCAACTTCGGGGCATACATGGAAAAATACCCATAACTTTTAATATACGAATCCAGTTGATCTAATTCCACTTCTATATGGAAGCTATCCCCAAACTTAACATCTCGTAATAATATCGGATTTTTACCTCATCATCTTGGATTTTAATAAAATCAAATCCGAATACCAATCCGAAACTGCATAATTCCAAAAACATTAACGGAATTAAACGAAAATTTTATGGGCAGTACTAAACAGTACCAGGACCCACAATATGCAGTTATATCTTCAATCAGAGTCCTTAAACCCCAGAAGATAGCTAAAAATAAAAAAATTTAGCGACTCCGATCGAAATTAGGACTCTAAATGACACAGGTCTAACATTCTCCCCCCCTTAGGAAATTTAGTCCTCGAAATTTAAGGAAACCCAAAGGGAAGGCCGAACATAGAAGTGTCCCCCATAGAGTCCCTTGGCTCCCGAGTGGTCCGGACACCAAACTAGTGCTACCACGCACTTTAACCGAAGGAACGGTCTGGGTACGGAGCCTCTTCTCACATTGGTCTATGGTCTCGATCAACTGCTCCCCGAACGACAAATCCTGCTCGAGGATGAGCGGCTCGAACGGAATGATGTGAGCTGGATCATGGACATAATGTCTCAGCTGAGACATTGGATGACGTCACAGGCACGAGTCAGCCACGGGGCAAGGCTTCATGACAGCCACCTCCCCTAATCCACTCCAAGACTAAAACCGGTCCGATGGAAGGCCGACTCAACACGCCCCGAACGTCGAAACAGAGGATGCCCTTAAACCGAGACACCTCATGCCAACATGTTCGCCGAACCCGAAGGTAGGCACCTGGCGACAATGACCTGTGTAGCCCTTCCAACGGTTCTAGGTGGTGCAGAGCCACGCACGAACCATCTCGGCCACCGCAAGGTCGATAAAATGACTTATGGCCCCTCCAACCGGCAGCCCCACACGCACCCCGGGGACCCTCCGCGCGCCCCAAGATGATGAGGTAAAAATCCGATATTATTACGAGATGTTAAGTTTGGGGATAGCTTCCATATAGAAGTGGAATTGGATCAACTGGAAAGCTAAGAAGATTCCAGTGGCATTGGAAAGCTAAGAAGATTATCTACAACTTTCATGTTTACATCTAGATCAAATAACCCCTCCAGATATTTCGAAATCTAGGCTAAACATCTTACAAGGCTGCTGCCTGGATTTCTCAACTTCGGGGCATACATGGAAAAATACCCATAACTTTTAATATATGAATCCAGTTGATCCAATTCCACTTCTATATGGAAGCTATCCCCAAACTTAACATCTCGTAATAATATCGGATTTTTACCTCATCATCTTGGATTTTAATAAAATCAAATCCGAATACCAATCCGAAACTGCATAATTCCAAAAACATTAACGGAATTAAACGAAAATTTTATGGGCAGTACTAAACAGTACCAGGACCCATAATATGCAGTTATATCTTCAATCAGAGTCCTTAAACCCCAGAAGATAGCTAAAAATAAAAAATTTTAGCGACTCTGATCGAAATTAGGACTCTAAATGACACAGGTCTAACAGAGTGTGTGTTTAGGTGCTTATCAGGGTGTGGAAATAACCAATCAAGGGAGCCAGAGAGATGGTCTGTCTCTATTTCCTGGATAGGATTTAGGGGGCGGGTATATGGTCTCCTTGGCAGGTTTCGTGATCACTCACTTTATGAAATGTTCATATAACCTCCAATTGTATTTTTCTTTTAATTTAGCGTGACGTTTGGATGAGCCAAGGCCTCTTTTATCTGGCCATGCTGGGAGTTCGATGGGCTCCAAGATCCCATTTTTTAGTCCCAATGTCCCTCCAGGGAGATGACCCATGATCCCCATTATGTGCCAGCCAAGATTCTTAAGTCTAGGGTGACTTGTCTCTGTGGTGCTAGAGGGCGTGTTCCGAGGATTTAGCCAATCGGCTGGGAAATCTAAGATGTGGATGCTGGCTTCTATGGGTTTTGGGTCACTGGTTTTCACAGCAATAATTTCATTATTGGTGAACCTCGATTTAGGTCCCCTGACCGCGTCTCCCTGTATTTTGATTATCCGGTCTCCCAAGGGGAACTTCAAGCACTGGTGTAGGGGAGAGGAGACTCCTTTTATAGACGCTAGCCATTTACATCCTAGGATCATATTATAATCTGAATCCATTTCTAGGACGTAAGCTTTAGTGCTAATTTCCAGCGGTCCTACTCTTAACTGGAAGTCTTTAAAGCCGAGAATCGGACAAGTCGTTTTGTCATAAGCAAATATACGGGTGTTCGTCTTGAGGAGTGTGGTTATGTGTCCGTCAATGTGCTCGAAGGTTTGTAATGACATGAGGTTTACCCCTACGCCGGTGTCAATTAGGACCTTATCCACTGAATACCCTTCGAGGTCAACTGTTATGCATAAGGTCGAGGTGTTAACGACCTTATCATGAATCTCTTCTTCGGGTCTAAAGGTTATGATTGGCCCTAGCCCCGCGGAGGCTAAAGCTATTGGCACGCCTAGGGTAGAGATTTGTGGGTCAACTTGGATTCTTTCTAGGAACATTCTTAGGGCTTGCTAGTGATGTTCTGAGGTTTCAATCAGCTCTAAAATGGAAATTTTTGTGGGGATTTTTCAGAGTTGGTCCAGGATGTCGATCTTATCTCTGGCGCGGGGCTCCTCGATTTCTGTTTCAGGCAGGGGGTGTCTATAAGAGGGGACATCGTTGAAAATTCTGCCTGCCCTAGTAGTATGATAGTTCAGAGCGTCAATGGTGGTTCGGGGGTCTTGTTTTGATAGGTATAAGCTTTCGTTAATTGGTGAGAGGGGTAATGGTTGGAGGTCATTAGGGAAGGGGGACTTCGCGGGGTTTGGGAGAATGGGGGAGGGGGCTGGTAGGATGGGGGAAGAGGCTGGTAGTATTAAGCCACCTGGGATGATTCTGGGTGACTCTTCGTGGTTAGTGGCCTTTATGGTGTAGACATTTTCAAAGCTTTGGCTCTCCGGTTCTTCTAAGAGAGCCTTTAGGGCCGGCTTTGGGTTTTGAGTTTTGGCTCCTACAGGGCTGGGATTTTCTGGGGTCCGCTTGAGGAGTGGGCTTAACTGGGCTTCTAGTGACTTCGTAGCTGGGTTGTTTTTGAGTCCCCTGATGGTGGCCCAGTCTAAGCGCCTTTCTTCATCGAGGTTGTAGACGATGTCTCGAAACGAGGCGCATTGTTCGATGGTGTGACCGTGGTGTCGGTGATACAGACAAAAATGGGTGGGGTCGGCACCGATAGGCGAAGGTCTAGCCATGGGTAAGGAAATGCCATCGACTTTTACTAAGGCCCTAAAGATGTTTCCTAGGGTTTCTGGAAGGGGTGGATAGCTATCCCGGCTGTTTGACCATCTCGGGCCGTAGAAGGAGGAAGGTGCAGCTTTATCACGGGGGTTTAGCGCGGGTTGTTTAGGGGCTATGCTTTGCGTTCTTGGGAGAGTAGATTAAAAGGGGGTCCTAATTTGGTTCCGGTCTTGGATTATGGGGACCTGAATTGGGGAATTATGGGCTACAGGGCTTTTTGTATCGGTACGAGGACAGGTACTGATCGAGTAGCGAAATTTTGGTTGGTTGGCTGAGGCGGCGCATATCCAGATGAACTGGATGTGTACTGTCTCGGAGCCGTTCCTCGATCAGGAACCCACGCTCCGTTTGGGTAGAGTGCCGATACTTGTGTAATCCCCTCTACCGAGGGGGTTTGTGCCTTACGTGGCGGTTGTCCAACCCTATGGCTGATAGGTGGGGACTGGGATTGGATTACTGGAGCTGCACAATGGAAAATCCTGTTGTGGCGGTCAATTAGAAGCTGATACGTAGTACAGTCTCCGTACGAAAGGCTTGTATGAAGCTGTGGACTCAGGCTCTATAACATCATGTCAATTTCTTGACATTCTGTGAGTTGCACGCCGGTCCGATGGACAAGTGCGCCACCGAGACACGTATTGTTCGAATTCCTCCCTGTCCCTCATCGAACGGAGTCTTTGCGCGGAGCGAGAAAGACTTCGACCGATGATAAGGAAAGAGACCCCTATTTTGGCCGGCCCGACCTTCAAGAAGTTATGCCAACACGAACAGTACTTTTCAGGGAGTTGATTTAGACTGTCAGAGGCTAGGTCTTGACTTCGAATTTTTATCTGAGAAGATGATCCAGGTGGAAGGCAGGGAAAAGTAAATGGTGAGTGATCCAACCCGCGGTCGGGGTTCTTAGCTATCGTGCACGGAGCAGCCCAGCGTCAGTTTCCTCGTGCCTATCGTTCCCGTGCTTGGGAAAACTCAGCAAGGAGGGGATATCGCCGACAGAAAGCAAGTAAAAGTTGATTTGGGTGAATTGGATCATCCGAGAGATAAGAACTCTGGAAAAGAACCAGAACTGAAGAAATTTGAATATGAATGGTACTGGACGTGTTGCAAAACTTTGGGAGAGTCGTGTTTGATCAAGTAATGTCTGGAAATAAGCCAATACATGGCTGTTTGGTATGGAGAACCTTGAATTTTAGGGCTTAAAAGATTGGAAAGGGGGTTTTTAAGTGAAAGAGAAAAACTGGGAGGGGTGGCTAGCTGTAACTAACCGCCCGAGAGGGGGCGGCTACTCGCGGGTAGCCGCCCCTGGACTGGGTCCCTTATAACCGAAAAGACCCCCTCTCTCCCCATACGTTTTTAAAACGGTTTCTCTTCCCTCTTCTCTTCTTCCCTTCGGTTTCAAACTCAAAAACCCTGATTTCTTTGCCTTTCCTTCCTCTATTTTGACCTCAATCTCCCTCTTTCTCTTGATTTCGAAACCCTAGTTTGGGTTCCCCCTTTTTTTTTATCAAACCGGGGAGATGACGAGGTCGAAAGCGATTGCTTCGAGGGGAAAACGACCACGGGGGGCTGTCCCGGAGGTAGGGGGGAGTGTGATAGGTTATATACGTAAGAGGAGGCGTGGGGATCGACCGGTTGTGGCCGAGGAGGTGGTTCCGGGGGTTGGAGGATCGATTGAGGGTGCAATCGAGGGGGTAGGGGTCGAGGGAGTTAGCGAGGAGGTGAGGGCGTCGTTGGATGCCCTCGTTGGGATGTTGGATAGGGAGGCCACAGAGGCCAGGGCTGAGGAGGACGAGAGTAGGGCTATGGGGGCCTTTGCGGAGTTTATCTCCGGCGTGGGGAGGGTGGAGGGGATAGGAGAGGCTAGGGATGGGGCCAGGGAGGCCGAGGGTATGGGCACTGGGGCCGCCGAGGCTGGTGTGGGTGTTGGGGTTGAGGCCGAGGTGGCCGTGTTTGAGGAGGATGAGGAGGAGGATGATGACGATGGGATGGACGATCCCGACGAGGCCGAGGTGGACGCTCCTGGGTCCACACGGGCCGTGGTATGTTCCTAATCCTTTAGTTTTAGCCTTTTATTTTGGTTGTATGTGCATGTCTATTGGGTGGTATGGATGGGTGTATATGTGTATTATATTTGTATATGTGCATTTTTTTTTAAATAGGCATGCTTGTGTATAAGTTAATCATGGTGGGATGTGTAAGCATGCTGTCATGGGTTTGTTTTTATAGGGAGGGGGACAATTTCTATATATATATCAATGTTTGTTATATGCATACAAAGGAGAGGGAAATGACATAGCTAATATGCTTGCATGCGATACTTTTCTATGTGTATGTGATTTCGTACGTGTTTGATCGTGGTAGGGCATGAGGGAGTGCATGCATTTCATGTGTTCGAGTTCTATATTGCTGTATTGCTTAGGTGTGTTTAGGGGAGGTATAAGCATGATAGGCTTGATGTAAGAAAGTGTGTGAGTGGTGACCACGGTGGGATGTATTTGATATTCGTCTAGCATGCGTGATCATAGTAGGAGTGTAGCTTCTTACTTTCATGCTTTTGTTTCCTTTTTTAGCATGTGGAAGTTTTATTTTGCTGAGCATGGTTTAAAATGATTTCGTAGATTTGAACTCTTACCTCTCGCTCGCTTTTAAACTAACCCATGTTCCCTTCGTTTGTTTTGTAGAGGCCGAATCATATTCGGGCTTTATGGCACGGGACGAAGAGATGGTACAATGCCCTGGGGCAGTAGGAGAGGAGTTTGGTGGATGGAGCGGGCTTCCGTTCCTTTTTCCTGCCGAGCCATTCCACGTCCACCGTCCATATGTGGAGGCCTTGGCGGAGAGATGGGATCCGGAGAGTTGCACGTTCATTCTCCCTACCGGTGCTGTCATGCCGATGCTCGAGGACGTCCATCGGATCACCGGTCTTCCGGTTCTGGGGGAGGCAGTGATCGCGGCCACCCTAGCTGACTACAGGGGGCTTTTCCGAGAGTTGATCGGGGAATGGGAGTTCGTGGAGTGGGAGCGGACGCGGAATTAGATCCCTTTGGGGCGGCTTTCGGGGCAGTACGGCCTTGGTTCCTTTACAGAGCGCCAGAAGGGCGAAGCTGCAGCTAGCTTCGAGAGGCGGCGGGCGATGATCGAGGCGAGAGAGGCGGCTGCGTGCCCACAGAGGGCACGGAGGGAGCTGAGGGCGTTCTTCCTCTACTTCTTTGGCCGGGTCCTCTTTTCGACGGCCTATGATAAGGTTTCTTCGCACTCTCTTCTGCTGATGAGGGACCTGGAGGGCATGGGGCGCTATGCTTGGGGAGCGGCGATGCTCGCCCATCTCTTTGCGGAGCTCTCAAAGAATGTCAAGAGGGCCGGGGGAAAGAACCTTGGTGGTTTTGCGCCATTTCTTCAGGTACGTGTAAGTGAGCGGTAAATGTCTTTTCTTTGATTTTAGCTCTCTTTGATCGTGACGATTCCCCTCTTATTTTGCTAGATCTTTGGGTACGAGCATTTCTCCATTGATCGCCCGACTTTGGCTCCGTTCGATCATGCCCATGAGATGGGAACCCCGGGGATCTTCCCGCTTGCACCGCCTAGCCCATTTCCGAGAGGCCTTCCGCGGTTTGTCGGAGGAAGAGGTATGAGTTTTCTTTGAATTTCTTTGGTTTGTATTTGGTTTTCGTTTGACTAAGCGCTCTTCCTATCTTTCGATGCTTTTTAGATGACGTGGAGGCCTTACTCGGAGGAGGTTCCCGAGGCCCTGGCGCGAGACGTCTGGCTGATCTACTTCAATGAGGTCGTGTTCCATGCGATCAGCCGGGTCGTCCGCCAGCTTGGTTACCATCAGTGGGTGCCCAATCCTCTTCCGCGGCGCCCTTCGATTCCAGTGGCCGGGATTCCTCGGGACACGAATCTCCCGAGGAACTATGCGACGTATGTGGTGGGATGGATGAGTTGAGGCGTCTTGGTGGAGCGTCGTCCTGAGGTGACTTCGAGTGACGAATACCTAGCTTGGTATCGTCAGGAGTATGCGGATATCCTCGGGACGATGGAGGAGGAGATCCCGGACGCTTATGTAAGTTGAAAATATCCCTTTTCCTTTCCTCGTTCTTTCTCTTGTTTGAGCATCTTCTGAATGGTATTTCCTTTTGCAGGTTGAGTTGAATGAGATGGAGAAGAGGCTCAAGACCGCCAATGAGCACCTTCAAGCGCGGGCCAGGCAGATAGAGGCGTTGTGGGCACAGAGAGGACGCTTGCAGGACCAGGTCCAGGTCCTTGAGGCTCAGGTGGATGCTCTGTCGAGAGCGAGGGCCGATGGCGCTTCTTCTTCTTCCGTCCCTCCTCCTTCCGTGGTTTCCGAGCAGGAGCTCGAACTGACGAGGGAATTGGATGTGGCCCGAAGCGAGTTGATGGCCATACGGTTGGAGTTGGGCCAGGCAAGGGGCAGGGCTTCTCGGGCTGAGGAGGAGGTGGACCGGCTGAGGTCCATGGTGGCTTTGAGGGAGGAGGGGTTCATTACCCTAGGCCGTGAGATGGACTCCCTTCAGATGAGGGTGTCAGAGTTGGAAGCTTCAGTGGGCGTTCCTGGAGGTTTGATGGGAGACCTGGTTCGTTCTCTCCAGGCGGCCGGGGATAGGGATCGAGAGGCGGTCAGGGCGTCGGAAGCGAGGGCGCGGGAGTTGGAGGAGAGGTTGAGGGCCGCTGAGGATCGGGCCAGAGGGACAGAGAGTCGCCTCCGACAGAGATTCGAGAGGAGAGACAGAGACATGCAGCAGGTCCGTCTCTGGGAGGCCACTATGAGGGGGAAGTTGGTTGGAGGGGGCTCTATGACCGAGGCGGACCTTGATCTTCTTCCACTTGAGCCTGACCATTCTCTCTCAGCTTCCTTGGCTACCGGGGCCACCTTCAGCCGTGCCTCTCGTCCTTTGGCATCTCGGAGTCGTGGGATATATGCGAGGGCCGCGTCTTCGGTTTGAGAGATTCCTGCGGCTCCCGATGTTCCAGGCTTTAGTGCGCAAGGAAGGGATTCCAAGTGCGTGAGTGAAGAAGAACTTATGTGTAGGAGGTGGGGACAATTTCTTCTTACGCATGTGCGGAAGGGCATGAGGTGAGTAGGGACAATTCTCACATGAGTGGGGATAATTTTAAATTTCGTGGGGACAATTCTCATATGAGTGGGGATAATTCTAATATTCGGGGGGGAGTTAACTTTAATATTTCAAGAAAATCGATGCCAAGGTGTTTTGGAAAAGGAAAATGCAAGCTTATGCGTAAGTATAAGTGGCATAAGGGGGCATTTTAGTTCTTCAATGACTTTTTAGGTGAGAGGGCAATGTTCTTGATTTTCATAAGTAAAAGACACCATCAAGTCCCCGTGGAGGAGCCCTTGTGGTCACTCATGTCCAAACCAGGATTGTATTTGAGAGGTATAAGCCTTAGGCGTCGATTTTCCTAGGTTCATGGTTTTCAAATGCTTAATCGTATTATTCTAAACATGCTGAAAAATCCATGAATGTACCAAGAGTCAAGTCAAATAAGCTTCCTTTGGATAGGCAAGTTTCTAAGTGAACTCGTGTGAGTGTGTGTGTAGGTGTAAACCTGGACGTGATCTACCCTTGGTCAAAATTTCGCTTTTCCCGGTGGACATAGCTCAATTTTGAACCCCCATTGCAAAAAAAATAAAAAGGGGAGAGGGTGAATGAGGTAAGAGTAATATCTTCCTTTCGGGCAATATTTTAGAATTGTCCCAGTCTAGCACATGTCTTACTTCCTAGGTCCCTCTGGCTTTCTTCTTTTTACCACTTCTTTATTTTTGGGTGGAAAGGTACAGTCCGTTGTTTGGATCTGTACTGGTATAGCCGTTGTTTAGCGTATACCGTGCGTAAAGGCGTGAAAGCCTGCTAAATAGAGAGTTTAACCCGTTCACTTGGGTGTTTGGCCTCTCCTTGCCTGACTTTCTCTTTTTTTTTTTTTTTTTTTTTTTTTGATTTGATTTGAGGGGGGGGGCTCTTCTGTTTTTCACCCCGATTCTTTTCATGCTTCCCCTCTAGAAGTGTTTATATAGTGCCAGAGCCAGTTTTTGGGACATATGCTAGGTCCGGGTAACTCCTCATTTTGACCTAGGGTTAATACGAGCGGGGCGGAAATAAGGGACATTTTGCTTTGGGGAGTTTTAAATTGTCCCAGTCTACGGGGTAGGCAATTTTTCTTCTATCAGGCAAATCTAGTCCAGTTATACGTGTGTGAAGGGAATGACATGATTTGGCGGAAACGTGTTCAAATAGATACGAGTTTATCTTTGAGAGTCTTACAATTCTATCATCAAGTACTAAACGCTGGAAATCGCAGGAAGGAAGAATAATAGTTCTTAAGTATTGAAAGCTTTTCATGCATGGAATTTCTTCAGATAAAGTGCATTCCACGAACCTGGAACCTCGACTCCTTCGGCATCTACCAGGCGGTAGGCATTCCCGGAATAGGCATGGGTGATCACATAGGGTCCCTCCCATGTGGGTTGCAGCTTTCCTCTCGGGTGAGGCTGTCTTGATGGCATGATTTGCTTAAGTACTAATTCCCCGATTTCGAATTTTCTTTTTATCACCTTCTTTTCAAATGCCCTTGCCACCCTTCTTTGGTAGGCCTGGGCATGGTCTGCCGCTCTTAATCTCTTCTCGTCCAGTAGTTCGAGGCGTAGTAGGAGTGCCTCCCTCTTTTCCTCAATTTGGAGATCTTCTTCTAGTACTATTCTTAAGGATGGGACGAGGATTTCGTAAGGTACTACTGCTTCGGTCCCAAATGTGAGTGAATAGGGGGTTTGACCAGTGGGCGTTCTAATGGAGGTTCGGTATGCCCAGAGGGCGTCTACCAGTTTATCAGGCCAATCGGTAGCCTTGTGGGTTTCTACCGTTTTCTTTATAATTTTGAGTAAGGTTTTGTTGGTGGCCTCTGCTTGTCCGTTCCCCTGTGGGTAGTATGGCGTGGAATGATGAAGTTCTATATGATGTTTATTGCATAGGTCTTGGAATTCTTGGGAGATGAACTGGGGGCCATTGTCAGTTATGATTACTTTGGGGGTGCCGAACCGTGCCAGGATGTGAGTGCGGACAAAACGAGATAGGGTAGAGCTTTTAATTACTACGTAGGACTCGGCCTCAGCCCATTTGGTAAAATATTCTGTGGCGGTGAGGATGAAGGCTTTTTGGGTGGTGTTTTCTATAGTGTCCCGGAATGGTCCTATTATGTCTAATGCCCACATGGAGAAGGGCCATGGTGATGTCATGGGATGTAAAGAAGATGCTGGTGCGTGTATTTTGTTGGCATGGGTTTGACATTGGATACAACGCTTAACGTATTTGTTACAGTCTCCTTCGAGCGTGGGCCAATAGTAGCCCATTCTTAGTACCTTCTTTGCTAGCATCTGGGCGTTGACGTGCCCTCCGCATACTCCGGAGTGAGCTTCTTCTACAATGGTGTATGCTTCTTCGTCGTCCAGGCATCTGAGTAGTTCTCCGTTGAAAGAGGCTCGGAAGAGTATACCCCCTCGGAGGTAGTACTTGACTGCTATCCTTTTACCTATTTTCTGGTCGTCGTTGGTAGCATAGCTTGGGAATGAAGCGTCTCTAAGGTAGTTTTTAATATCAAAGTACCATGGGTTTCCGTCGTCCATATTTCCTGGTTCAATAGTTAGGATTTCCGTGGTACTAGCATTTTTGTTGGCCTGGTTCGTTTTTAGGAGACTTTGAGTTTTAGGGTCACTGAGTTCGGTGGCAGGTGTTTCCAGTCTCTGAATAGTGACTGTTTCAGATGTCCTAGATAAGGGAAGGCGAGTGATGAGGCTAGGGAGGCTAGAGAATCTGCAAGAATATTGCCAGTCCGGGGTGTGAAAATGTGAGTGACCTCACGGAATTGTTTTAACAGGACTATGGCTAGTTCTCTGTATCGCTTCAGCTTTGGGTCTCTAGTCTGATATTTTTTAAGAGTTTGGCGGATCACTAAGAGGGAGTCTCCAATGATGTCTAAATTTTTAGCTCCTAAGGCTAGGGCTGCCTTCAAACCTGCTATCAGGGCCTCGTATTCAGCAATATTGTTGGTGGCTCTGAACGTAAGCTGAAACGCTTGTGGGATAATGACGCCTTCGGGAGAGATTAGTGCTATCCCTATTCCCTTTCCCTTTTGGTTGACTGCTCCGTCGAAGTATAGCGTCCATGTCTCTCTACTTTTCTCTTCAATAAGCGCAAATATTTCTTCGTCCGGGAAGTCCGTTTTTACTGGTTCGTAATCGGGGAGAGGTAGTTGAGCGAGGTGATCAGCGATGGCTTGTCCTTTGACGGATTTTTGAGTGGCGTACGTGACGTCAAACTCGTTTAACTGTACTTGCCATCGGGCTAAGCGTCCCGTAAATATGGCTTTCTCGAATAAGAACCTTACTGGGTCTATTTTGGCAAAGTATTTGACTTTGTGGGCGAGAAAGTAATGTCGTAATTATTGGGAAGCCCATACTAATGCTAGACGAGTTTTTTCTATAGGAGGGTAGGCTTTTTCGTATTCAATCAGGGTTTTACTCAAGTAGTAAATGGCCTTTTCCTTTCTTCCCATGTCGTCGTGTTGTGCAAGTACCGCACCAATGGCTTCTTTAGTTGCAGCTATATAGAGGAGTAGGGGGCGCCCGGGTACCGGGGCCGAAAGACTGGGGTTTAAGAAGGTACTCTTTTAAATTATCAAAGGCCTTTTGGCATTCACTATCCCAATTAAACCGGACTCCCCCTTTTAGTAGTTTGTAAAAGGGGCGACATCGTTCAGCATGTTGAGAAATAAATCTCCTAATAAGCCCTCTTAGTTCTTTTAGGTTCTTGGGTGGGGGCATTCGGGCAATGGCTTTTGCCTTGGTCGGGTCTATTTCTATCCCCCGTTTACTTACCATGAATCCCAAGAGTTTTCCCGAGGAGACACCGAAACGACATTTCTTTGGGTTCATTTTAAGTGAATATTCCCTGCATCTTGCAGTACTTGCCTAAGTATTTCTGCGTGTCCTATTCGAGTTCTAGATTTAACCAAGATGTCATCCACATACACTTCTACTAGCTTGTGCATCATATCATGGAATATTGAGGTCATTGCCCTTTGATAGGTTGCCCCTGCATTTTTGAGCCCGAAAGGCATCACTATGTAGCAGTAGGTTCCCCAGGGTGTGGTGAAGGAGGTCTTTTCTTGGTCTTTTTCTGCCAGCTGGATCTAGTTGTATCCAGAAAAGCCATCCATGAACGAGAGCATCTCATATCCTGCAGTGTTGTCGACAAGGAGGTCGATGTGTGGGAGTGGGAAGTCATCTTTTGGGCACGCTCGGTTGAGGTCCCTGAAGTCGATGCATATTCGGATCTTTCCATCTTTTTTTGACACTGGAACGATATTTGCTATCCACTTTGGGTATAAGACCACCCGGATAAATTTAGCCTGGTGGAGTTTGTCCACCTCATCCTTGATTTTTAGAGCCACTTCGGGATGGAGGCGCCTCAGCTTTTGTTTGACTGGTTTTGCGTTTGGCTCTAAGATTAACTGATGTTCGACTAACGAGTATCGAGCCCAGGCATGTCTTTGTAAGACCATGCAAAGACGTCTTTATACTCGTGTAATATTTTAATTAGTCTCTCTCGTTCATCGTGATTTAGTTCTGCGCTAATCGAAATGATTTTGGGGTCAGTATTTGTCCCTAGGTTTGCTCTTCTATCTTCTCATCTGCTTCCTCTGTCTTTTCATCGAACCTTTGAAGGCTCTGCTTGAATTCCTTAGACAGGTCTTCTCTTTCTTATCGTCCTCATCACAGATTTCGAAGACTCCTAGACCGTCATCTGGGTTTTCTATGTTATCTAGGTCTGGTTCTTCTACAACCGCTATTGATTCAAATTTCTCTAAACCTAGTATGGCCCTGCTATATCCTTCCAAGTTGCTAATGATCTGGTCAGGTACTTGGCTCCTAGTGGGTTTTACCGTTTTGGACGAGGCACTAGGGTTGGGGTTTTTGGCTTGACTGGCGAGACGCTGTAGTTTGTTCAGGAGATCAGAGTCGTCGCTGAAGGGGTGCCATGCTGGAGTGAAGTCATCTTTGTCGAACAGGGATCCTAGGGTTCTGGTTTCCATTTTTTTTTTTTTTTTGTTTTGTTTTTTTGTTTTGTTTTTTTGTTTTTTTTAACAGAAAAGATACTCTTATTATTTACAACCTACTGGATTGGTGGAAGTGCTTCAGCCGACTTTCCTCCAGCAGCTGGCGCTCCTTTGTTGCGATGCTTGAGCACTGCGAGAAAAGGAGGCTGGGTCAGCTGGAGTTTTGTCGTCTGGTGGCGAGTGTGGATTCAGGTGTTTATCAGGGAGTGGGAACAGCCATTCTAGGGAGCCAGAGAGGTAGTCTAGCTCGCTTTCCCGGATAGGGTCTAGGGGGCGGGGGCATACGGTTTCTTCGGCGGGTTCTATGATTATTTCCCTCACGAAATGTTCGTACAACTTCCAATTATATTTTCCCTCTAATTTAGATTTGTGTTTGGGTGAGCCGATCCCCCTCTTGTCTAGCCATGCCGGGAGGTCGATGGGGTCCAGGATCCCATTTTTGTGTCCCAGAGTTTCCCCAGGAAGGTAACCCATGGTCCCCATTATACGCCAGCCAGGATTTTCAAACCTAGGGTGGCTTGTCTTTGAGGTAACGGGGGGAGTGTTCCGGGGATTTAGCCAATTGGCCGGGAAATCTAAGATGTGGATGGTGGTTTCCATGGGTTTTGAGCTACTGGTTTTTATGGCGGTGGTTTCATTATCGGCGAACCTTGGCTTAGGTTCTCTGATCGCATCCCCTTGTATTTTGATTATCCGACCTCCCAAGGGAAATTTCAAGCACTGGTGCAGGGGAGAGGAGACCCCCTTTATGGACGCTAGCCATTTACGTCCTAGGATCATATTATAATCTGAATCCATTTCTAGGACATAAGCTTTAGTGCTAGTTTCCAGCGGCCCCACTTTTAATCGGAAGTCCTTGAAGCCTAGAACTGGACGAGCCGTTTTGTCATAGGCAAATATACGGGTGTCCGTTTCAAGGAGTGTGGTTATGCGCCCATCGATGTGCTCGAAGGTTTGTAATGACATGAGGTTTACTCCTGCCCCGGTGTCAATTAGAACTTTATCCACCGGTGTCCTTCGAGGTTGATTGTTATACATAGGGTTGAGGTGTTGACGACTTTATCATGAACTTCTTCCTTAGGTCTAAAGGTGATGACGGGCCCTAGTCCTGCGGTGGCTAGAGCTATTGGTATGCCTAGGGTAGAGATTTGCGGGTCGACTTGAGTTCTTTCTAGGAACGTTCTTAGAGCCTGCTGGTGGTGTTCTGAGGTTTCGATCAGCTCTAAAATGGAAATTTTCACGGGGATTTTTCGGAGTTGGTCTAGGATGTTGATCCTATCCCCGGCGCGGGGGTCCTCAGTTTCGGTTTCAGGCAGGGGGTGTCTATAAGAGGGTACAGTGTTGAAGATTCTGCCTGCTCTGGTAGTATGATGGTTTAGTGCGTCAATGGTGGTTCGGGGGCTTTGTGTTATTGGGCGCAGGCTTCTGTTGATTTGTAAGGGGGATATTGGTTGGTCTTTTTTGGGGGGAAAGAGTCTTGTGGGTTTGGGGAGAATAGGGAGGGGGTTGGTAGGATGGGGGAAGAGGCTGGTAAGATTATGCCACCTGGAACGATTCTGGGTGACTCTTCATGGTCAGCAACTTCTATGGTGTAGACGCTTTCATAGCTCAGGTTTTCTGGTTCTTTCAAGGGAGCCTTCGTAGCTGGCCTTGGGTTTTGGATTGTGGTTTCTACGGGGTTATGGGTTTCTGGGACCTTCTTGACTTCTAGTGATCTCGTAACTGGGTTGTTGTTGAGTCCCCTAATGGTGGCCCAGTCTAAGCGCCTCTCTTCGTCAAGGGTGTAGACAATGTCTCTAAACAAGGAGCATTGCTCGATGGTGTGGCTGTGATGCCGAAGATACTGACAAAAACGGGTTGGGTTAGCACTGATAGGCGAAGGTCTAGCCGTGGGTAAGGAAATGCTATTGACCTTTAATAAGGCTCTGAGGATGTTCCCTAGGGTTTCTGGGAGGGGGGAACAGCTATCTCTTCGGTTTGACCATCTTGGGCCGTAGGAGGGGGAAGGTGTAGCCTTACCATGGGGGCCGTACGCGGGTTCTCTGAGGGCTATACCTTGCGTTCTTGGGGGGATAGGATAAGACGATCTCCTATTTTGGTCCTGGTTATGGATTCCGAGGCGGTGCATATCCGGATGAACTGGACGTGTACTCTCTCAGAGTTGTTCCTCAGTCAGGAACTCGTGCTCCATTTGGGTAGAGTGCCAATACTTGGCTAATGATCCCCTCTACCGTAGGGGTTTGCGCCTTACGAGGCGGTTGTCCAACCCTATGGCTGATAGGTGGGGACTGGGTTTGGACTGCTGGGGCTGCACAACGGGAAATCCTATTGTGGCGGTCAATCAGAAGTTCTGGACTCAGGCTCTGTAACATCATGTCAATTTCTTGACATTTTGTGAGTTGCAGACCGGTTCGGTGGACAAGGGTGCGCCACAGAGACACGTATTGTTCGAATTCCTCCCTAGGCCTCATTCTCTCTACGGTTAAATCTGAAATAGAGGGGGTCCTAATCCTCTGGTAACCGTAGCGGCCCAGGAATTTCTCGCTTACAGCCGAGTAGAAGTGTGTGGCTTACAAAGCAGTAAAGGATTGTGCAGCGGTGTGCGGCTTACAAAGCAGTAAAGGATTGCGCAACGGTGTGCGGCTTACAAAGCAGTAAAGGATTGCGCAGCGGTGTGCGGCTTACAAAGCAGTAAAGGATTGCGCAGCTGTGTGTGACTTACGAAAGCAGTAAAGGATTACGCAGCTGTGTGCGGCTTACAAAGCAATAAAGGATGTTATAATGCATAGTAGAAGAGGATTTAATTCGAGGAGTGAGAAACTCTAACTTTCCTAGAGGGTTGATAGCATTCTAGTCAAGCTTGTAAAAGGGGGCAGATGAGGATTACCTTTTGTTGTTTTTCACGAGGGAGGTCCCACCGTGATCTCCAGAATTTGTCGGTGTCGAAAAATCCGCGTGTGTGGGGGTTCTTCGGGGATTCGGATCGGATGCGTGCCATGGTGGGCTCGGTCGGATCGTTTTCCCGGAAGGGGTGAGGGGTGTCGTTCCTGGTTGAGGCGCCCAACAGCGGCTCAAGAGGATACAAGGGGCTTTGTGATCGCCACCTGCTTTTTCTAAAAACAGGAAAGGGTTTGGGTCGGATTTGTTCGCCTACGTGGGGAGTTTGTGGGGTCTCCGCTCTGAGACACGGATATACCGTACACAGAGGTGAAAAACAGGTAATCCTATTATGCTTCCGGGGCTTGACTAAAGGAGTCTTGGGACAAAGGGAGTGTGGGTGGGGTGTGAGTGTGGGGCGGCTAGTGGGTTTGAGCCGTCTGGATTGGGGCGGCTAGGTAGGGTTAGCCGTCAAGGGTCTGGGGTATTTTGGGCAGGGGTTTGGTAGGAAAAGGGTGGGGTCTTGGGCAGAGGCTAAGCTAGGTTTAGCCTGGGTTTATGGAGGGTGGGATGAGAGGGTATTTTATGGAGGGAATGGGTATTTCTCTCACAAAAGGGGCTCTCTCTCTCTCTCTCTTGGGATTTCTAGTGGGGGAAGGGTTTGAACAAGTGGGGATGGTGGATTGGTGGTGTTTTGTGGGTTTTGTTGATGTTGTGGATTATTGGTGATGTTGTATTTGGGCTTGGGACCCCTCTATTTATAGTAAAAGAGAGGCAGGGGAAGATCCAGGGGGTAATGGAGTGGGTGGCTTCGATTGGACCTCTCATTAACTCTCTGGTTCTTCTGTCAGAGACCAGGTGAAGGGCGGCTACTTCCTGGTAGCCGCCCCTATCATGACCTGCCAAACGTCCCATCTCTGACAAGCGGTGGCTTGGGTGGGCTACTTGGTTTGATCCAGCCAAGAGAGGGCGGCTAAAGGTCATGACCCGCCGCAATGATCAACATTTAATATTGCTTTATGTCCCATCCAGGGGACTGGTCCAAAGTTGGCCAGGGGGCGGTTAGGGGGGCGGCTAGTTAGGGCTAGCTGCCCCTTTCCAGGGACTTAGGTTTTTGGGTTTTGGGTTTTCGGGTAGGTTTAGGTCAAGGCTAGGGTTTGGTTTAGGGTTAGGGTTTGGGCTAGGGTTTGGGGTTTTGGCTTAGGGTTAGGGTTTCCGGTTTAGGTTTAGGTCAAGGCTAGGTTTAGTGTTTAGGGCTAGGTCAAGGTTTAGGGTTTCCGTTTTAGGTTTAGGTCAAGGCTAGGGTTTGGTATAGGGTTACGGTTTGGGCTAGGGTTTGGGGTTTTGGCTTAGGGTTAGGGTTTCCGGTTTAGGTTTAGGTCAAGGCTAGGGTTAGGGTTTCTGGTTTAGGTCTAGGTCAAGGCTAGGGTTAGGATTTCCGGTTTACCGAACCCTTGGTTCTCTATTGGTGTCCACTTGTGGGATATTTCCGTGTGTTACTTGAAGTATTTCTGTCTCTCTGGATGGTCAAAATTGGGGTATCTACACTCCCTAGGCCTCATTCTCTCTACGGTTAAATCTGAAATAGAAGGGATTCTGATCCTCTGGTAACCGTAGCGGCCTAAGAACTTTTCGCTTACGGCCAAGAATTTTGACAAGTGGTCTATAGGGAGGGTGGAGAACTACTGCAACGCTTCCCCTTCCAATGATTTCTGGAAGGGGAAGACTAGAAGAGGTTGATTATCTAGAAACGGTCGGGCGTCTAGATAAAAGGCAGTTAAGTGAGTGTCTGGGTCTCCACGACCATTATACCGGCGGAACTTGGGGATTTTGAATCCCTCCGGTAGGCGGACTGATGGGATCTGTCTCAGGTTATGTTGAGACAGATGCTTGGGGGCTGAGGGACCAGTCTCGGAGAGAATTCTCCGGTTGGTTTCGTCCAGCGTTTCTCCCCTGGGAGGGCTGCCTAGCGGTCCCGGGTTTGGGGTGGCCTGGTAAGGGCCTGGGGTGGAAACGGTTGGTAACACTGGATTCGCGGGGGAAAAGGGGGTGAACGAAAAAATGCTCGAATTGACCGAGCGACTGGGTGTGGACGGGGTTTTAGGAATGGCCATGGAGGTTTCGACAGGGGCCTCCTGTCTCATGGTCTTGGCAGGACGGTAGTCGGCGAGGTCATAAAACATGTCCTCTATGGATTGGTATCCTAGACTGGCCATCTTTTCCTCTAGATGGGTCAAGAATTGTGTGGCCTGACTCTCTTGGTGGGTGATTCTCTCCACTAGTATCTCCAATAGGTGGGATTCCATGATGCATGCGGAATGATTTAAGGGAATAAATGCATGTATAAAGCAGTAAATAAAGCGGTAAAGGATTGCGCAGCGATGTGCGGCTTACAAAACAGTAAAGGATTACGCAGCGGTGTGTGGCTTACAAAGAAGTAAAGGATTGCGCAGCGGTGTGCGGCTTACAAAGCAGTAAATGATGCCGTGATGCAAAGCAGAGGAGGATTTGATTCAAGGGGTGGGAAAATCTAACCTTCCTAGAGGGTTGATATCATTCTAGTCAAGCTTGTAAAAGGGAGGTAGAAGAGGATTATCTTTTGTTGTTTTTCACGAGGGAGGTCCCACCGTGATCGCCAGATTTTGTCGGTCTCGGATTTCATGGGTGTTGAAAAATCCGCATGGTGTGTGTGTGTGGGAGTTCATTGGGGATTTGGATCGGATGCGTGCCCTGGTGGGCTCGGTCGGATCGGCTTCTCGGAAGGGTGAGGGTGTCGTTCCTGGTTGAGGTGCCCGACAGCGGCTCAAAAGGATTCACAGGGTTTGTGTGATCGCCACCTGCTTTTTCTAAAAGCAGGAAAAGGTTGGGTTGGATTTGATCACCTACATGGGGAGTTTGTGGGGTCTCCGCTCTGAGACACGGATATACCATACACAGAGGTGAAAAACAGGTAATCCTATTATGCTTACGGGGCTTGACTAAAGGAGTCTTGGGACAAAAGGGTGCAAATGGGGTGTGGGTATGGGGTGGCCAATGGGATTCAGCCGTCAGGTATGGGGCGGCTACTAGGGTTTAGCCGTCCGGAGCCTGGGATGGCTTGGGCAGAACTTCGGTAGGAAATGAGTTTGGTTTTGGACAGAGGTTAAACTAGGTTTAACCCGGGTTTCTGGAGGGTGGAATGAGAGGGTGTATAGGGGAATGGATTTTTCTCTCACACAAGGGACTCTCTTTCTCTCTCTCTAGGGATTTCTAGTAGTGGAAGGGGGGATTGAACGTGTGTGGGTGGTTGTGAATTGTGATTGGAATTGGTGATGTTTTGGGTGGATGTTAATTGTTTTAGAAATGTTTTGAACCCCCTCTATTTATAGTAAAAGAGAGGCAGGGGAATATCCAGGGGCTAATAGAATAGCTTGGTTAATAGTGTGTTTGATTAGACCCCTCATTAATACCCTGGTTCTTCTATCAGGACCAGGTGAGAATAGGACAGCTACTTCCTGGTAGTCGCCCCCATCATGACCTGCCAAACGTCTTATCTATGACAAGCGGTGGCTTGGGTCGGTTACTTGGTTTGAACCGGCCAAGATGGGGCAGATAAGGGTCACAACCCGCTGCAATGATCAACATTTAATGCTGCTTTATGTCCTATCCAGGGAAGCGGTTCAGGGGGGGCAACTAGTGCCAACTAGCCACCTTGTGTGGGGCGGCTAGTTAGGGATAGCCACCTCCTACGAGGGTTTCTTCAGTTTTAGGTTTTTCTGGGGTTCTCTAGGTGGATTTAGGTTTGGGGCCAGGTTTAGGTTCAGGGGTTTAGGTCAGGGTTTGGTTTAGGGTTTGGGCCAGAGTTTGGTTTAGGGTTAGGGTTTCTGGTTTAGGGTTTAGGGGTTTAGGTTAGGGTTTAGGATTTGGGCCTGGGTTTGGTTTAGGGTTAGGGTTTAGGGGTTTAGGTTAGGGTTTCTGGTCAGGGCATCTGGTTTTCTGAACTTTTGGTTTTCTATTAGATGCCCAAATATGGGTTATTTCCAGGTATCACTTGAAGTATTTTCGTCTTTCTGGACAGTCAAAATTGTGGTATCTTCATACCCGAACAAAGCATGAGTTCCTGATCAAGGACCAACTCGGAGATAGTACACGCCCAGTTCATTCGGATATGCGCCACCTTGTGAAGCCAATCAAAACTTCATTCCTCGATCAGTACCCACCCCCGTGCCTGTAGATACCCCAATTTTGACCGTTCAGAGAGACAGAAATACTTCAAGTAACACACGGAAATATCCCGCAAGTGGACACCAATAGAGAACCGAAGGTTCGGTAAACCAGAAACCCTAACCCTAGCCTTGACCTAACCCTAAACCGGAAACCCCAGAACCTTGACCTAACAATAGGTAGTTTTGTTTGAAATACTACCCCTATTTATCTAGCATGTCTAACTCGGGTTAATAACAGGGTGTATGCGTAATATTCTTGATTTAGTACTCGAGGGTATGGTATAGCTGTTGCACCCATCTAGTTGGGGTAAAACTATGACCCGCTCAAGAGAGGATGAGGCATTCCCTCTCTCTCGCCCTCCCTCTTTTCGCGAACCGAGTGAGTAGATGTAGTTCCTACTTGACTCGGGCTTGCTTGGAATTATTGGCATGCACCTATTGTTGCGCGGATCGCGCTTAACCCTTCCCTCTGGGTTGGTATCATCCAATGTATGTTAGGTTGTAGTTTGTGTGATTGAATGTTTATTATGCCTTGTATTCATGTTTAAGTAAGATTTACTTGCTTAGTTAATTGCATATTGTATATATGCCGATTTGGCCATGATTCTTGTCTAATGTGTTAGACAAGTGTATGACCTCCTATGGGGGTCATACCATGGCTTTGACACTTAGAATAAAATGTCTTCCCCGCATCTGAGTTATGCGCCCTGGAGGGAATTCATGAGAACTCATTGCGCTTATCGGTGTTTGGTAACCGATGACGACGGATCCATGAGGATCAAAACCGCGTATGTCAAGTGCTCACCCCTTCGTCGCTTCCATGTCGAAGCTACCCGGGTTTAGTTGTCCTGCTAGGCTCTCCCAGACACTATTCATGACGCCGGGTGGTGCGCCCATACGGTAGAGGTAGAGGTCATGGGAGGATACCAGGTTGAGGCTACTCGGCAGAGGGCTACCGGATGACGAAAGGCGTAGACCAGTTGACCCCTTTTCCCCAATAGTCCTATGTCACCCCGAGGAGGGGGTGAGGGTGAGGGTGTGGTGGGACGACGTTGGTTCGATCTGCCAGTTGTGCAATTTCCCAAGATCCTATGTCGCCCGTCGGGGTGAGGGTGAGGGTATTGCTCCCAAGATCCTAGGTCACCCTTCAGAGGTGAGGGTGTTGGTATGAGTGTGGCGGGCTCGAGTTGATACTCGACCCACCAGCTTAGAGTAATTGGTTTTTTTTAAGGGTTCGCGCTGCGAACAAGTAGTGGTTCCTCCCAATATCGCCGTATGTCGTGGTCCTGACGTTGGGGCTGCTTGGTCAGAAGGCTCCCACTTGTAGGTACTCCCGATGCATTCGGCAGATGTACTGATCATGGGAGCATACCAGTTAGAGATTGCATGGCGGTGGGCAACCGAATGATATTGCGAGCGTGAATAGTTCTCCCCTTCGTCGGATCTATGTTGAAGCTGCCTAGGTTGACCCACCCTGGGTGGAGCCCCCACCTGTAGGTACCATCGATGCGCTCGACAGTGTACTGACCGTGGCCGGCTCTGTAGATACCCCAATTTTGACCGTTCAGAGAGACAGAAATACTTCAAGTAACACACGAAAATATCCCACAAGTGGACACCAATAGAGAACCGAAGGTTCGGTAAACCAGAAACCCTAACCCTAAACCGGAAACCCTAAACCTTAACCTAAACCCAAACCCTAGCTCAAACCCTAAACCTAAGCCTAACCCTAGCCTTGACCTAACCCTAAACCGGAAACCCCAGAACCTTGACCTAACCAGAAACCCTAAACCTAGCCGTAACCTAAACCCAAACCCTAACCCAAAACCCTAATCCCAACCTTAACCTAAACCCAAACCCTAGCTCAAACACTAAACCTAAGCCAAACCCTAACCCAGACCCAAACCAAAACCAAAACCCTAAAAAACCTAAGTCCCTAGAAAGGGGCGGCTAGTTCACACTAGCCGCCCCCTAACCGCCCCCTGGCCGACTTTGGACCAGTTCCCTGGATGGGACATAAAGCAATATTAAATGCTGATCATTGCGGCGGGTCATGACCTTTAGCCGCCCTCTCTTGGCCGGATCAAACCAACTAGCCGACCCAAGCCACCGCTTGTCAGAGATAGGACGTTTGGCAGGTCATGATAGGGGCGGCTACCAGGAAGTAGCCGCCCCATCCCGGGCGGCTAGTTAGCACTAGCCGCCCTTCACCTGTTCTCT
Organism: Acorus calamus; assembly: GCA_030737845.1. Taxonomy (NCBI): domain Eukaryota; kingdom Viridiplantae; phylum Streptophyta; class Magnoliopsida; order Acorales; family Acoraceae; genus Acorus; species Acorus calamus. Next base: position 9,919,535 of record CM060876.1, on the reverse strand, counting down.
GGCAGAAAAACCAAAGCATTAATGAGAGGTCCAATCGAAGCTAACCCACTCCATTACCCTCGGGATATTTCCCTGCCCCTCTTTTACTATAAATAGAGGGGTCCCAAGCCCAAATATAACATCAAGAAATCCACAAACAACCATTCCACACCAACATCCCACAATTCACATTCCCTTTTCACACTAGAAATCCCAAGAGAGAGAGAGAGAGAGAGCCCTTTTTGTGAGAGAAACACCCATTCCCCACATAAAATACCCTCTCATCTCACCCTCCAAAAGCCCGGGCTAAACCCTACACCTTAACCTAAACCCAAACCCTAGCTCAAACCCTAACCCTAGCCTTGACCTAATCCTAAACCGGAAACCCTATACCTTAACCTAAACCCAAACCCTAGCTCAAACCCTAAACCTAAGCCTAACCCTAGCCTTGACCTAACCCTAAACCAGAAACCCTAACCCTAGCCTAGACCTAACCCTAACACTAAGCCAAAACCTAAAACCCTAGCCTAGACCTAAACCTAAACCTAAAACCGGAAACCCTAACCCTAAGACCAAAACCTAAACCCTAACCCTAAGCCAAAACCTAAGACCAAAACGTAAACACTAAACCTAAGCCAAAACCTAAAACCCTAGCCAAGACCTAAACCTAAACCAAAACCTAAACCCTAACCCTAAACCAAACCCTAGCCCGGACCTAAACCTAAACCTACCCTAAAACCCAAAACCCTAAAATCCTAAGCCCCTGGAAAGGGGCGGCTAGCATTAACTAGCCGCCCCCCCCCCCAAACCACCCTCTGGCCGACTTTGGACCAGTTCCCTGGATGGGACATAAAGCAATATTAAATGCTGATCATTGCGGCGGGTACTGACCTTTAGCCGCCCTCTCTTGGCCGGATCAAACCAAGTAGCCGACCCAAGCCACCGCTTGTCAGAGATGGGACGTTTGGCAGGTCATGATAGGGGCGGCTACCAGGAAGTAGCCGCCCCATCCCGGGCGGCTAGTGCTAACTAGCCGCCCTTCACCTGGTCTCTGACAGAAGAACCAGAGCATTAATGAGAGGTCCAATAGAAGCCACCCACTCCATTACCCCCTGGATCTTCCCCTGCCTCTCTTTTACTATAAATAGAGGAGGTCCCAAGCCTTAGAAGACACCAAGAAAAATCCCAACATCCTTCATCACCAACCCACCATCCTCACTTGTTCAAACCCTTCCACCACTAGAAATCCCAAGAGAGAGAGAGAGAGAGCCCCTTTTGTGATAGAAACACCCATTCTCTCCATAAAATTCCCTCTCATCCCACCCTCCATAAACCCAGGCTAAACCTAGCTTAGCCTCTGCCCAAGACCCCACCATTTTCCTACCAAACCCCTGCCCAAATTCTCCCAGACCCTGGACGGCTAACCCTACCTAGCCGCACCAATCCGGACGGCTCAAACCCACTAGCCGCCCCCCCTATCAACACCCCAAATCAACATCCCTTTGACCCATAAGTCCTTTAGTCAAGCCCGGAAGCAGAATAGGATTACCTGTTTTTCACCTCTGTGTACGGTATATCCGTGTCTCAGAGCGGAGACCCCACAAACTCCCCACGTAGGCCATCAAATCCAACCCAAACCCCTTTCCTGTTTTTAGAAAAAGCAGGTGGCGATCACAAACCCCCTTGAATCCTCTTGAGTCGCTGTCGGGCGCCTCAACCAGGAATGACACCCTCACCCCTTCTGAGAAGATGATCCGACCGAGCCCGCCAGGGCACGCATCCGAATCCCCGAAGAACCCCCACACACGTGGATTTTTCGACAACGACAAATTCTGGCGATCACGGTGGGACCTCCCTCGTGAAAAACAACAAAAGGTAATCTTCTTCTGCCCCCTTTTACAAGCTTGACTAGAATGCTATCAACCCTCTAGGAAGGTTAGAGTTTCACACTCCTTGAACAAATCCTCTTCTACCGTGCATTATAACATCCTTTATTGCTTTGTAAGCCGCACACAGCTGTGCAATCCCTTACTGCTTTCGTAAGTCGCACACAGCTGCGCAATCCTTTACTACTTTCGTAAGTCGCACACAGCTGCGCAATCCTTTACTGCTTTATTTACTGCTTTCAATCTGCATATATCCCCCCACTCTACGTCATGGAATCCCACATAGAAGAGGAGATATTAGAGGAAAGGAATCACCAAGAGGGTCAGACCACACAATTCCTGACCCATCTAGAGGAAAGGATGGCTAGCCTAGGGTATCAAACGGTAGAGGACATGTTTCATGACCTCGCTGACTACCGTCATACCAAGACCTCGAGACAGGAAACCCTTGTCGAAACCCCTAAGTCCATTCCCAAAACCCCATTCACACCCTTTCCCCCGCGAATCCAATGTTCCCAGCCGTTTCCACCCCAGGCTCCTACCAGACCACCCCAAACCCGGGACAGCTAGGCAGCCCTCCCCGGGGAGAAACACTAGACGATACCATCCGGAGAATTCTCTCCGAGACTCGTCCCTCGGCCCCCAAACACATGTCTCTACATAACCTGAGACAAATCCCGTCAGTCCACCTACCGGAGGGATTCAAAATCCCCAAATTCCGCCGATACAACGGTCGTGGAGACCCAGACATTCATTTAACTGCCTTTTATCTAGACGCACGCCCGTTTCTAGATAATCAACCTCTACTTGTCTTCCTCATCCAGAAATCATTGGAAGGAGAAGCACTACAATGGTTCTCCACCCTCCCTGTAGATCACTTGTCGAATTTCTCGGCTGTAAGCGAGAAATTCCTGGGCCGCTACGGTTACCAGAGGATTAGGACCCCCTCTATTTCAGATTTGACCGTAGAGAGAATGAGGCCTAGGGAGGAATTCGAACAATACGTGTCTCGGTGGCGCACCCTTGTCCACCGAACCGGTCTGCAACTCACAGAATGTCAAGAAATTGACATGATGTTACAGAGCCTGAGTCCAGAACTTCGTACGAGCCTTTCGTACGGAGACTGTACTATGTATCAACTTCTGATTGACCGCCACAACAGGATTTCCCGTTGTGCAGCCCCAGCAGTCCAAACCCAGTCCCCACCTATCAGCCATAGGGTCGGACAACCGCCTCGTAAGGATCAAACCCCCACGGTAGAGGGGATCATTAACCAAGTATCGGCACTCTACCCGAACGGAGCACGGGTTCCTGACCGAGGAACAGCTCCGAGACAGTACACGCCCGGATCATCCGGATATGCGCCGCCTCAGCAAGCAAATCAAAATTTTACCCCTCGATCAGTACCCGTCCCCGTGCCAATACGACAAAATCCCACAGTCCAAAATTTCCCACTCCAGAGCCCTATAATCCAGAGCCAAACTCAAACTCGAGCTCCCTTTTAGTCTGCTCCCCCAAGAGCACAAAATCCAACCCCTAGGCAGCCCATACAAGGCTCGTATAACGAGGTTAGACCTCCCGCATCCTACGACCTAAGACGAATGGGAAAGAGGGACTCTTACCCTCCCCTCCCAGAAACTTTAACTAGGATCTTTAGGGTGATGTTGGACACAAATAGTATCTCCCTGCCCGACTGCAGGCCTTCACTACCCGGGGCCAGCACGGCGCGTTACTGTCAATATCATCAACAATATGGCCATACCGTAGAATAATGCATTGTTTTTTGGGACTTCGTTTATGATCTTAATGATGACAGGCGCCTTGACTGGGCCATGATCAAAGGCCATCTGAGCCAGGGAAATCCCCAAGCACCCAAGCCACTTGGCATATTGACTGACCTTTTGCTAGGTCACACCCAAGCCTCCACATCTAGAGCCCACGCGGTCAACATGATCAGGAGAGGGAGACAACCATCACCAGAACCAAGCATCTCGGAAGATACTACTGATGGCAGCCTATCCGAAGAGAACGAGGAGGAAGAGCAGAACGAGCCCTTCCAGTTGAACCTCGACGACCATGACCTCGCCATACTCTATGGCGAAGAAGAAGACGCAATCCTCACCCTCCCCGCAATCATCAACCTCGAGTCCGACGAAAGCGGACTAGAAAACCCGGGAGAAGACGGAGAAGAAGAGCCGTTCGAGGTGATCCCCGAAGGAGCTAGCGAAGGACCCGAAGGAGGGGAATGTACGTCGGATGATCTGCATCCGGACGACAACGGGTCGTCTAAGAGTACCGACACTGTCAATGGCTCCCGCCGCCCAATGACCATTTCATTCACTGACCAAGACCTCCCAGATCCCCGACTGCAAGTCTACCCCCTACACATCCGCGGACGACTTCAGATGTTGTGGCTAAACAACATCTTTGTAGATCCAGGATCGGGCATGAACATAATGACATGCTCCACTTACCAGAAGATACCCAGACTAGGCCATCCTCCCGTCCAACCGGCCCACCATACTATCCAAGCTTTCAACCTTACCGGGAAGACTCTCCGCGGCCCCGGAACATTCAAGCTATCCGTCGGGCCTCTCATCTGCGAAGTAGCCTGCTTCGTGGTCGGCATCGACACAAGGTACCCATTGATGCTGGGGCAACCATGGCTAGACAGCATCCAAGCTATCTGTTCCCCCCGACACCAATGCCTTCGACTGCCCTTCTTGAATATACTGACAATTTGGGGAGAAGCACACCTCCAATACGAGAACGAGAACAATTGGGCCACACAAAACATGTTCACCTTAGCCCTCCGACCGGGGAACGAGAATGAAGGCGGTAGCCCACCTGGGTCCCCTTGTGACAACAACTCTCCCTCAGAAGAAGCGGCCAGGACCCAACATCCACCAAGCAATCTTGCGGAGCCCAACTCGATCACCTTCCTCCCCCATGAAGTCACAAAAGCCAGAGCACGTTCCGCACCCCTCGCTATCACCGCCATACTCGGGGGAAGGGAATTCCGTCACATTCTCATTGACACGGGAGCAGAAACTAACGCCCTTACATATTCCGCCTACCAAAAGCTAGAAGGCCGGGTTCCCAGATTGGAGCCCTCAGACGAATACATTTACGCCTTCGACAGCACACGCAAGAACGCCTGTGGACTAGTCACGCTCCCACTGAAGATCGGCCCAGTCTCCACCATCGTTAACTGCATGGTGATGAACATTCAATCACCCCACCCTCTGATTGTTGGGAGGACATGGTTCAACAGCATCGAAGCCGTCTCATCCACCCGACACCAATGTCTTCGCTTCCCGTACCGCGGAAAAGTAATATCCATATGGGGAGAGGCGCGCTCTAATTATACTGAGGCCCAAAATTGGAGCGTCTGTGCCATGCGCATCTGGCTAGAGGTGCTCGCATGTTGGCAACCAGGCGCCACAGACTAAGAACTGCTCCATCAAGGGAGGCCCCTGAAGAGACTTAGGGAGGGAGAATTTAGGAACAGGGGACCCCCACCAGACATCAGCCGACCCGAGGAGGCAATACAAATTCAAGAACCAGGTACCGATCCTCCCGGGTAAGTTTTCACAACCCTGTACATATTTGTTTACAGCTTTTCCAAAAATCTAAAAGATCAAAACATTTGTTTACTAGCTTTCGCTATCACCACCCTGTACATATTTGTTTACAGCTTTTCCAAAAATCAAAAAGATCAAAACATTTGTTTACTAGCTTTCGCTTTCACCACCCTGTACATATTTGTTTACCTGCTTTCCTAAAAAGAAATCCAAAAAAATATACATGCTAATCAGCTTTCATTTCTCAACCTTGAACATATTTGTTTCCAGCTTTACCCCCCACATCTTTCTTCAAAACAAAAAAAATATTTTCTAACTGCCTTTACATCACTTCTAAAAACAACGAAAATATTTACAAACTACATTTCCACACTCTTCTACATGCCATCAAGACAACCCCACCCAAGAGGAAAGCTGCAACCCACATGGGAGGGACCCTATGTGATCACCCATGCCTATTCCGGGAATGCCTACCGCCTGGTAGATGCCGAAGGAGTCGAGGTTCCAGGTTCGTGGAATGCACTTTATCTAAAGAAATTCCATGCATGAAAAACTTTCAATACTTAAGAACTATTATTCTTCCTTCCTGCGATTTCCAGCGTTTAGTACTTGATGATAGAATTGTAAGACTCTCAAAGATAAACTCGTATCTATTTGAACACGTTTCCGCCAAATCATGTCATTCCCTTCACACACGTATGACTGGACTAGATTTGCCTGATAGAAGAAAAATTGCCTACCCCGTAGACTGGGACAATTTAAAAACTCCACAAAGCAAAATGTCCCTTATCTCCGCCCCGCTCGTATTAACCCTAGGTCAAAATGAGGAGTTACCCGGACCTAGCATATGTCCCAAAAACTGGCTCTGGCACTATATAAACACTTCTAGAGGGGAAGCATGAAAAGAACCGGGGTGAAAAACAGAAGAGCCCCCCCTCAAATCAAAACAAAACAAAAAAAACAAAAAAAAGAGAAAGTCAGGCAAGGAGAGGCCAAACACCCAAGTGAACGGGTTAAACTCTCTATTTAGCAGGCTTTCACGCCTTTACGCACGGTATACGCTAAACAACGGCTATACCAGTACAGATCCAAACAACGGACTGTACCTTTCCACCAAAAAATAAAGAAGTGGTAAAAAGAAGAAAGCCACAGGGACCTAGGTAGTAAGATATGTGCTAGACTGGGACAATTCTAAAATATTGCCCGAAAGGAAGATATTACTTTTACCTCATTCACCCTCTCCCCTTTTTATTTTTTTTGCAATGGGGGTTCAAAATTGAGCTATGTCCACTGGGAGAAGCGAAATTTTGACCAAGGGTAGATCATGTCCAAGTTTACACCTACACACAGACTCACGCGGGTTCACTTAGAAACTTGCCTATCCAAAGGAAGCTTATTTGACTTAACTCTTGGTACATTCATGGATTTTTCAGCATGTTTAGAATAATACGATTAAGCATTTGAGAACCATGAACCTAGGAAAATCGACGCCTAAGGCTTATACCTCTCAAATACGATCCTGGTTTGGACATGAGTGACCCTGAGTGACCACAAGGGCTCCTCCACGGGGGCTCGATGGCGTCTTTTACTTATGAAAATCAAGAACATTGCCCTCTCACCTAAAAAAGTCATTGAAGAACTAAAATGCCCCCTTATGCCACTTACACTTACGCATAAGCTTGCATTTTCCTTTTCCAAAACACCTTGGCATCTGATTTTCTCGAAACGTTAAAGTTAACCCTCCCGAATATTAGAATTATCCCCACTCATATGAGAATTGTCCCCACGAAATTTAAAATTATCCCCACTCATGTGAGAATTGTCCCCACTCACCTCATGCCCTTCCGCACATGCGTAAGAAGAAATTGTCCCCACCTCCTACACATAAATTCTTCTTCACTCACGCACTTGGAATCCCTTCCTTGTGCACTAAAGCCTGGTCTCCCGCACTTTACTTTCTCGCATTTATATTTCCATTCCGCCTTAAGATGGATTGTAGCCCCTGACAATTCAAGCAAGAAGGGCTCAAAAGTCAGTGCAGGGGCACAATCTGGACAGATTTAACACTTGGTCCATGGATAGAATGTTTTTATAGGTACTGAAGGTTAGAACGGTCGCAAAAACTTTCAGCGGCAGCAGCAGACAGGAGCAGCAGGACCAAACTGCCCCAGGCAGGGGGCGGCTAAGCTCGACTAGCCGCCCCTGCCCTTTGTTTCAGGTAAGGATGCCCCAGGCAGGGGGCGGCTAAACACAACTAGCCGCCCCTCACTGGGCGGCTAGTTCACACTAGCCGCCCCCTGCCTGCACTTATTCGAGTGCTGTCAGTCCTCTTTTAATCAAATCTTCGTATCTCCAAATACCTGTTAAGGACATTTCATTCCAAAAATTGCATACACACATTTCATACGCATATACATTCATAAAACCAGTATAAATACACTTTGAAAAACAACCATATCTCAAAATCATATGTCCATCCATGAATCAAACCTATGAAACCAAGATTCATCTACACAAACATTCATATCCATGAACCATCCATGCTAAAACTACTCTAACACATGCATATAAAGGAGAATGATTAAATTGTCCCACCCAAAACCTAAAAGAAGGCATAAAAACTAAAAGACTATTTTTCTAAAAACCTAAGAGAGGGCATAAAAAGGGGAATCTTTTCCTTCGAGACGCTCCAAAATCCGAAAGTCTTGAGCTATGCATCATCGAAATATTCACCTAAAACAAAAAAAAGAAGCTTGAATTCATCGCATATATACTATTCTTCTACTTAAAACCAAGACACAAAGGCTATACCTCGGTGTATCGTCATCCGCTGGAGGCTGAGTAGGAGGAACATCCTGACTTGGCTGAGAAGGGAGCGGCGGATAAGGAGAAGATTGAACCTCTGGAACATCAGGAACAACAGGAGTTTCTCGAACCGAAGACGCGGCCCTCGCATATATCCCACGACTCCGAGACGCCGAAGGACGAGAGGCACGGCTGAAGGTGGCCCCGGTAGCCAAGGAAGCCGAGAGAGAATGGTCAGGCTCAAGTGGAAGAAGATCAAGGTCCGCCTCGGTCATAGAGCCCCCTCCAACCAACTTCCCCCTCATAGTGGCCTCCCAGAGACGGACCTGCTGCATGTCTCTGTCTCTCCTCTCCAATCTCTGTCGGAGGCGACTCTCTGTCCCTCTGGCCCGATCCTCAACAGCCCTCAACCTTTCCTCCAACTCCTGCGCCCTCGCTTCCGACGCCCTGAGGGCCTCTCGGTCCCTATCCCCGGCCGCCTGGAGAGAACGAACCAGGTCTCCCATCAAACCTCCAGGAACGCCCGCCGAGGCTTCCAACTCCGACACCCTCATCTGAAGGGAGTCCCTCTCATGACCTAGGGTAATGAACCCCTCCTCCCTTAAAGCCGCCATGGACCTCAGCCGGTCCACCTCCTCCTCAGCCCGAGAAGCCCTGCCCCTTGCCTGACCCAACTCCGTCCGTATGGCCGTCAACTCGCTTCGGGCCACCTCCAATTCCCTCGTCAGTTCGAACTCCTGCTCGGAAACCACGGAAGGAGGAGGGACGGAAGAAGAAGAAGCGCCATCGGCCCTCGCTCTCGACAGAGCATCCACCTGAGCCTCAAGGACCCGGACCTGGTCCTGCAAGCGTCCTCTCTGTGCCCGCAAGGCCTCTATCTGTCTGACCCGCGCTTGGAGGTGCTCATTGGCGGTCTTGAGCCTCTTCTCCATCTCATTCAACTCAACCTACAAAAAGAAATGCCATTCAAAAGATGCTCAAGCAAAAGAGAACGAAGAAAGGAAAAGGGATTTTTCAACTTACATAAGCATCCGGAATCTCCTCCTCCATCGTCCCGAGGATATCCGCATACTCCCGACGATACCAAGCTAGGTATTCGTCACTCGAAGACACCTCAGGACGACGCTCCACCAAGACGCCTCGACTCACCCATCCCGCCACATACGTCGCGTAGTTCCTTGGGAGATTCGTGTCCCGAGGAATCCCGGCCACCGGAATCGAAGGACGCCGCGGAAGAGAATCGGGCACCCACTGATGGTACCCAAGCTGGCGGACGACCCGGCTGATCGCATGGGACACGACCTCATTGAAGTAGATCAGCCAGACGTCTCGCGCCAGGGCCTCGGGAACCTCCTCCGAGTAAGGCCTCCACGTCATCTAAAGGAAGCATCAAAAGATAGGAAGAGAGCTTAGTCAAAGAAAACCAAATACAAGCCAAAGAAAACTCGAAGGAAAATTTATACCTCTTCCTCCGTCAAGACACGGAAGGCCTCTCAGAATTGGGCGAGGCGGTGCAAGCGGGAAGTGCTCGTACCCGAAGATCTAGCAAAGCAAGAGGGGAATCGTCACGATCAAAGTAAGCTAAGCCGAAAAAGGGACATTTATCACTTACACGTACCTGAAGAAATGGCGCGAAGCCACCAAGGTTCTTTCCCCCGGCCCTCTTGACTTTCTTTGAGAGCTTCGCAAAGAGATGGGCGAGCATCGCCGCTCCCCAAGCATAGCGCCCCATGCCCTCCAGGTCCCTCATCAGCAGAAGGGAGTGCGAAGAAACCTTATCAGAGGCCGTCGAAAAGAGGACCCGGCCAAAGAAGTAGAGGAAGAACGCTCTCAACTCCCTCCGTGCCCTCTGTGGGCACGCAGCCGCCTCTCTCGCCTCGATCATCACCCGCCGCCTCTCGAAGCTAGCTGCAGCTTCGCCCTTCTGGCGCTCTGTAAAGGAACCAAGGCCATACTGCCCTAAAAGCCGCCCCAAGGGGATCCGGTTCAGCGTCCGCTCCCGCTCCACGAACTCCCATTCCCCGATCAACTCTCGGAAAAGCCCCCTGTAGTCAGCTAGGGTGGCCGCGATCACTGCCTCCCCCAAAACCGGAAGGCCGGTGATCCGATAGACGTCCTCGAGCGTCGGCATGACAGCACCGGTAGGGAGGATGAACGTGCAACTCTCCGGATCCCATCTCTCCGCCAAAGCCTCCACATATGGGCGGTGGACGTGGAATGGCTCGATCAGAAAAAAGGAACGGAAGCCCGCTCCATCCACCAAACTCCTCTCCTCCTGCCCCAAGGTGTCATACCATCTCTTCGTCCCGTGCCATAAAGCCCGGATACAATTCGGCCTCTACAAAACAAACAAAGGGAACATGGGTTAGTTTAAAAGCGAGCGAGAGGTAAGAATCCAAATCTACGAAATCATTTTAAAACCGTGCTTAGCAAGATCAAAACTCCCACATGCTAAAAGAAAAGGAACAAAAACATGAAAGTAAGAAACTGCACTCCTCATATGATCACGCATGCTAGACAAATATCAAACACATCCCACCGTGGTCACCACTCACACACTTTCTTACATCAAGCCTATCATGCACACCTAAGCAATACAGCAATATAGAACTCTAACCCATGAAATGCATGCATACACTCCCTCATGCCCTACCACGATCGAACACGTACGAAATCACATACACATAGAAAAGTATCGCATGCAAGCATATTAGTCATATCATTTCTCTCTCTTTTATATGCATATAACAAACTTGGATATATATATAGAAATTGCCCCCCTCCCTATAAAAACAAACCCATGACAGCATGCTTACACATCCCACCGTGATTAACTTATACACAAGCATGCACACAAATACAACCTGTTCATACCACCAACACATGCATATACACCAAAAAAGGGCTAAGACTAAAGAGTTAGGAACATACCACGGCCCGTGTGGACCCATAGCCCTACTCTCCACCTCCTCAGCCCTGGCCTCTGTGGCCTCCCTATCCAACATCCCGACGAGGGCATCCAACGACGCCCTCACCTCCTCGCTAACTCCCTTGACCCCTACCCCCTCGGTTGCACCCTCAATCGATCCTCCAACCCCCGGAACCACCTCCTCGACCACTCTCCCGAAGTTTTGCAACACGTTCAGTACCATTCAAAATCAAATTTCTTCAGTTCTGGTTCTTTTCCAGAGTTCTTATCCCCAGGATGATCCAATTCACCCAAATCAACTTTTACTTGCTTTCTGTCGGCGATATCCCCTCCTTGCTGAGTTTTCCCAAGCACGGGAATGGTAGGCACGAGGAAACTGACGCTGGGCTGCTCCGTGCACGATAGCTAGGAACCCCGACCGCGGGTTGGATCACTCACCATTTACTTTTCCCTGCCTTCCACCTGGATCATCCTCTCGGATAAAAATTCTAAGTCAAGACCTAGCCTCTGACAGTCTAAGTCAACTGCCCGAATAGTACTGTTCGTATTGGCATAACTTCTTGAAGGTCGGACCGGCCAAAATAGGGGTCTCTTTCTTTATCATCGGTCGAAGTCTTTCCTGCTTCACGCAAAGACTCCGTCCGATGAGGGACAATTGTAGATACCCCGATTTTGACCGTCCAGAGAGACAGAAATACTTCAAGTAACACACGGAAATATCCCACAAGTGGACACCAATAGAGTACCAAAGGTTCGGTAAAACCGGAAACCCTAACCCTAACCCAAAACCTAAACCCTAACCCTAAGACCAAAACCTAAACCCTAACCCTAAGCCAAAACCTAAAACCCTAGCCTAGACCTAAACCTAAACCTAAAACCGGAAACCCTAACCCTAAGACCAAAACCTAAACCCTAACCCTAAGCCAAAACCTAAGACCAAAACCTAAACCCTAAACCTAAGCCAAAACCTAAAACCCTAGCCTAGACCTAAACCTAAACCAAAACCAAAACCTAAACCCTAACTCTAAACCAAACCCTAGCCCGGACCTAAACCTAAACCTACCCTAAAACCCAAAACCCTAAAATCCTAAGCCCCTGGAAAGGGGCGGCTAGCCTTAACTAGCTGCCCCTTACTGGGCGGCTAGTTTACACTAGCCGCCCCCCGCCCCCCCAAACAGTCCTCTGGCCGACTTTGAACTAGTTCCCTGGATGGGACATAAAGCAATATTAAATGCTGATCATTGCGGCGGGTCATGACCTTTAGCCGCCCTCTCTTGGCCGGATCAAACCAAGTAGCCGACCCAAGCCACCGCTTGTCAGAGATGGGACGTTTGGTAGGTCATGATAGGGGCGGCTACCAGGAAGTAGCCGCCCCATCCCGGGCGGCTAGTTAGCACTAGCCGCCCTTCACCTAGTCTCTGACAGAAGAACCAGAGCATTAATGAGAGGTCCAATAGAAGCCACCCACTCCATTACCCCCTGGATCTTCCCCTGCCTCTCTTTTACTATAAATAGAGGAGGTCCCAAGCCTTAGAAGACACCAAGAAAAATCCCAACATCCTTCATCACCAACCCACCATCCTCACTTGTTCAAACCCTTCCACCACTAGAAATCCCAAGAGAGAGAGAGAGAGAGAGAGCCCCTTTTGTGAGAGAAACACCCATTCCCTCCATAAAATTCCCACTCATCCCACCCTCCATAAACCCACGTTAAACCTAGCTTAGCCTCTGCCCAAGACCCCACCCTTTTCCAACCAAACCCCTACCCAAATTCCCCCAGACCCTGGACGGCTAACCCTACCTAGCCGCCCCAATCCAGACGGCTCATACCCACTAGCCGCCCCCCTATCCACACCCCAAATCAACATCCCTTTGACCCATAACTCCTTTAGTCAAGCCCGGAAGCATAATAGGATTACATGTTTTTCACCTCTGTGTACGGTATATCCGTGTCTCAGAGCGGAGACCCCACAAACTCCCCACGTAGGCGATCAAATCCAACCCAAACCCCTTTCCTGTTTTTAGAAAAAGCAGGTGGCGATCACAAACCCCCTTGAATCCTCTTGAGCCGCTGTCGGGCGCCTCAACCAGGAACGACACCCTCACCCCTTCCGAGAAGATGATCCGACCAAGCCCGCCAGGGCACGCATTCGAATCCCCGAAGAACCCCCACACACGCGGATTTTTCGACACCGACAAGCCCAGCGTCAGTTTCCTCGTGCCTACCGTTCCAGTGCTTGGGAAAGCTCAGCAAGGAGGGGATATCGCCGACAGAAAGCAAGTAAAAGTTGAGTTTGGGTGAGTTGGATCATCCGAAGGATAAGAACTCTGGAAAAGAACCAGAACTGGAGAAATTTGATTTTGAACGGTACTGAAAGTGTGGCAAAACTTCGAGCAGGTCGTGTTTGGTCAAGTAATGTCCGGAAATAAGCCAATACATGGCTGTTTGGTATGGAGAACTTTTGAAATTTAAGGCTGAAAAGATTGGAAAGCGGGGTTTTTAAATGAAAGAGAAAACTGGGAGGGGCGGCTAGTTGTAACTAGCCGCCCTAGAGGGGGCGGCTACTCGTGGGTAGCCGCCCCTCGACTGGGTCCCTTATAACCGAAAAGAGGACCCTCTCTCTCTCTCCATACGTTTTAAAACGGTTACTCTTCCCTCCTCTCTTCTTCTTTTTATTTCAAACCGAAAATCTTGATTTTTAAAACACCTTGAATCCTTTGTTTAAGCCTTCCATCATTCCTTTCTTCTTGATTTCGGAGCCCTAGATTTTTTTCTTTTGTGCGAAATCGGAGATGACGAAGGGGAAGAGGACGGCTTCGATGATGATGCGCCTTAGGTCTTCCCGAGAGCAGAGAGGGGCTGTCTCGGGGTCTAGTTCATCGGGGAGTGATCGGGTGGAGGAGGAGGTCGTGAGGGAGGTTGTGGGTGCGGCGGAGGTGCCGTCGATGGATACCGGTGCGGCTAGGGGCACGGGTATGTCTTCGGGGGCTGTCCCGGAGGTTGGGGGTGTTATGATAGGTTATACATGCAAGAGGAGGTGTGGGGATCGACCGGCAGTGGTCAAGGAGGTGGTTTCGGGGGTCGGGGGATTGGTTGGGGGTGCAACGGAGGGAGGGGCCGAGGCCGAGGGGGTGAGTGAGAGTGAGAGGGCGTCGTTGGACGCCATTATTGGGATGTTAGATAAGGAGGCCATGGAGGCCAGGGCAGCAGAGGAGGAGAGAAGGGCTATGGGTGTTTTTGAGGGCTTAGCCTCCGGTGCGGCCGGCACGGAGGAGGTAGGAGGGGCTGATGTTGGGGAGGATGCCGGGGAGGCCAAGGGTATGGACATGGGGGCCGCGGAGGCCGGTGTTGGCGCTGAGGCCGAGGCTGAGGAGGCCGTGTTTGAGGAGGACGAGGAGGGGGATGACGATGGGATGGATGATCCCGACGAGGCCGAGGTGGACGCTCCTGGGTCCACACGGGCCGTGGTATGTTCCTAACTTTAGTCTTAGCCTTTTATTTATATGTGTATGTCTTTTGTGGTATAAATAGGTGGTAGTGTGTGGTATGTGTGTCTAATATGCATGAGTAGGTAATAGTGAGTGATATGTGCGTCTAAGATGCATGTTTGTATGTATAGTTTGATCACGGTGGGATAATGTAAGCATGTGAACGGGTTCGTGTTGAAAAAAAAAGGAAGGGGACAATTTTTATATGTACATCCATGCTTGTTGTATGCATATAAAAGAAAGAGGAGTCATACGGCTAGCATGCTTGCATTTGATACTTTTCTACCCGTATGTGACTTCGTACGTGTTTGATTGTGGTAGAGCATGGGGGAGTGTATGCATGCATTTCACGGGTCCTAGTTTTTATATTGCTTAGGTGTGTTTAGGGAAGGTATAAGCATGATAAGCTGTGATGTAAGAAAGCCTGTGAGTGGTGACCACGGTGGGATATGTTGATGTTTGTCTAGTATGCGTGATCATATGAGGAGTGTAGCTTCTTACTTTCATGCTTTTGTTTCTATATTTAGTATATGGAAGTGTCATTTTGCTAAGCATGGTTTACCATGATTTCGTAAACTTGGACTCTTACCTTTCAATCGCTTTTAAACTAACCCGTGTTCCCTTCGTTTGTTTTGTAGATATCGAACCGTATTCGGGCCTTATGGCACGGGACAAAGAGATGGTACGACGCCTTCGGGCAGGGGGAGAGGAGTTTGGTGGATGGAGCGGGCTTCCGTTCCTTCTTCCTGATCGAGCCATTCCACGTCCACCGTCCGTATGTGGAGGCCTTGGCGGAGAGGTGGGATCCGGAGAGTTGCACGTTCATTCTCCCAACCGGTGCTGTCATGCCGACGCTTGAGGACGTTCATCGGATCACCGGCCTTCCGGTCTCGGGGGAGGCAGTGATTGCGGCCACCCTTGCCGACTATAAGGCATTCTTCCTGGAGTTGATTGGAGAATGGCACTACGTGGAGCGCGTGAGGACACTGAACCGGATCCCCCTTGGGCAGTTGTCGAGGCAATACGGCCTCAGTTCCTTTACCGAGTGCCAGAAGGGCGAAGCCGCAGCGAGCTTTGAGAGGAGGTAGGCGATGATTGAGGCGAGAGAGGCGGCCGCGTGTCCACAGATGGCACGGAGGGAGTTGAGAGCGTTCTTCCTCTACTTCTTCGGCCGGGTCCTCTTTTCGACGGCCTCTGACAAGGTTTCCTCTCATTCTCTTCTGCTGATGATGGACCTAGAGGGCATGGGGCGATATGCTTGGGGAGCGGCGATGCTTGCCCATTTGTTTGCGGAGCTCTCGAAGAAGGTCAAGAGGGCTGGGGGAATGAACCTTGGTGGCTTCGCGCCATTCCTTCAGGTATGTGTAAGTGATGAGTGTCTTCTTCTTGGTTTAGCTTACTTTAGTCATGATAATTTCCCTCTTGCTTTGCTAGATCTTCGGGTATGAGCATTTCGCCATTGATCGCCCGACCTCTGTGCCGTTCGATCTTGCCCTCTCTTGGGCAATGAGATGGGCGCCCCGGGGATCTTCGCACTTGTATCTCCTCGCTCAGTTCCGGGAGGCCTTCCATGTCTTGACGAAGGAAGAGGTATAAATTTTCCTTCGAGGTTTGTTTTGGCTTGTATTCGGCTTTCGTTTGACTAAGCGCTCTTCCTGTCTTTTGATGCTTTATAGAAGACGTGGAGGCCCTACACGGAGGAGGAGGTCCCAGCGGAGTTGTTGCGGGATATCTGGCTGATCTATTTTAATGAGGTCGTGTTTCATGCAATCAGTCGGGTCGTCCGCCAGCTTGGGTACCACCAGTGGGTGCCTGATCCTCTGCCGAAGCGCCCCTCGATCCCGGTGGCTGGGATTCCTCGGGACACGAATCTCCCGAGGAACTACGCGACGTACGTGGCGGGATGGATGAGCCAAGGTGCTTTGGTGGAGCGTCGTCCCGAGGTAGCTAGCAGTGAGGAGTATATGGTTTGGTATCGCCAGGAATATGCCAGTATCCTTGGGACTATGGAGGAGGAGGTCCCGGATGCCTATGTAAATCTCTCTCCCCTTCTTTTCTTTTCTTTTCTTTTCTTCTCCTTGGGTATATTCTGACTGATGTTGCTTTTGTAGGTTGAGCTGAATGAGATGGAGAAGAGGCTCAAGACCGCCAATGAGCACCTCCAAGCGCGGGCCAGGCAGATAGAGGCCTTGCAGGTGCAGAGGGGACACTTGCAGGACCAGGTCCGGATCCTTGAGGCTCAGGTGGATGCTCGGTCGAGAGCGAGGGCCGACGGCGCTTCTTCTTCCTCCTCCCCTCCTCCTTCCATGGTGTCCGAGCGAGAGCTTGAACTGACGAAGGAGTTCGATGTGGCCCGGAGCGAGTTGATGGCCACAAGGATGGAGTTGGGCCAGGCGAGGGGCAGGGCTTCACGGGCTGAGGAGGAGGCGGACTGGCTGAGGTCAATGGTAGCCTAGAGGGAGGAGGGGTTCATTACCCTAGGCCGTAAGAGAGACTCCCTCCAGATGAGGGTGTCGTTGTTGGAGGCTTCGGCGGGTGTTCCCGGAGGTTTGATGGGAGACTTAGTCCGTTCTCTGCAGGTAGCCGGGGATAGGGACCGAGAGGCGCTCAGGGCGTCGGAGGCGAGGGCGCGGGAGTTGGAGGAGAGGTTGAGGGTCGCCGAGGATCGGGCTAGAGGGACGGAGAGTCTCCTTTGACAGAGATTGGAGAGGAGAGACAGGGATATGCAGCAGGTCCGTCTCTGGGAGGCGACTATGAGGGGGAAATTGGTCGGAGGGGGCTCGATGACCGAGGTGGACCTCGACCTTCTTCTACTTGAGCCTGATCACTCCCTCTCGGCCTCCTTGGCTATTGGGGCCACCTTCAGCCGTGCCTCTCGTCCTTCGGTGTCTCGGAGTCGCGGGATATACGCAAGGGCCGCGTCTTCAGTTCGAGAGACTCCTGCCGCTCCCGATGCTCCAGAGGTTCAGTCTTCTCCTCAACCGCCACCTCCTTCAGGCCAGGATGTTCCTCCTTCGATTCGCCCTCCCGGGGATGATGATACGCCGAGGTAAAGCTTTTGGTGTCTTGGTTTTAGGTAGAAGAATAGTATATATGCAAGGAATTCATGCTTTTCTTCTTTTCTTTTTGACTCAGGTGATATTTTGGTGATGCATAGCTCAAGACATTTAGATTTGAAGCTTTTGGTGGATCCCTACCTATTTAACTTTTTTTTTTAGTTTTAACTAGGTTTACCTTCCCTTTTTTATGAACAATTTCCTCCTTCTCTTTTGGTGTATGGACAAACATGGGTGTTTTTAACTTAGTTTTGAAAGGGCATTGGTTGGTTTTAATCTGGTGGTATATGTGGAATGGTTTCGTAAGGCTTGTCTGGGTGGATGAATGGATGAATGGATGTATGGTTTGGTATATGATTTTCATTCCGGTTGTTGTTTGATTCGTAGTTATACTATTTTTATGTATGTATGAATGTATGAAATGCGTGTGCACAGGTTTTGGGGAAAGATGTTTCTTATAGGTACCAAAGGAGTTGAAGAGTCTGAAAAAGATGGGACTGACAGGGCAGATGATGCAGCAGGTTGGGGGCGGCTACTCGCGTTTAGCGGCCCAGTGAGGGGCGGCTACTTGCATTTAGCCGCCCCTTGCCTGGTTTTTTTAACGTGGACAAGAGGGGCAGGGAGCAGGGGCGGCTAGCCGTCTCTGGGGGGGCGGCTACCCCGTTAGCCGCCCCCTGCCTGGGACAATTTCCTGGTTTTGCTTCTTGTCTGCTGCTGCGGAAAGTCCTCCTGAGTGCTTTATCCTTTGAGACCTATAAAAACATTCTTTCCATGGACCAAGTGTTAAATCCGTCCAGATTGTGCCCCTGCACTGACTTTCGAGCCCTTCTTGCTTGAATCGTCAAGGGCTACAATCCAAAACACCTTGGCATCCGATTTTCTAGAAATATTAAAGTTAACCACCCAGACAATTCTAATATTCGGGGACAATTCTAATAATCGGGGGGGGGGGGTGGTTAACTTTAATATTTCTAGAAAATCGGATGCCAAGGTGTTTTGGAAAAGGAAAATGCAAGCTTATGCGTAAGTATAAGTGGCATAAGGGGGCATTTTAGTTCTTCAATGACTTTTTTAGGTGAGAGGGCAATGTTCTCGATTTTCATAAGTAAAAGACACCATCAAGTCCCCGTGGAGGAGCCCTTGTGGTCACTCATGTCCAAACCAGGATTGTATTTGAGAGGTATAGGCCTTAGGCGTCGATTTTCCTAGGTTCATGGTTTTCAAACGCTTAATCGTATTATTCTAAACATGGTGAAAAATTCATGAATGTACCAAGAGTCAAGTTAAATAAGCTTCCTTTGGATAGGCAAGTTTCTAAGTGAACGCGTGTGAGTGTGTGTGTAGGTGTAAACCTGCACGTGATCTACCCTTGGTCAAAATTTCGCTTTTCCCGGTGGACATAGCTCAATTTTGAACCTCCATTGCAAAAAAAAATAAAAGGGGAGAGGGTGAATGAGGTAAGAGTAATATCTTTCTTTCGGGTAATTTTTTTAGAATTGTCCCAGTCTAGCACATGTCTTACTTCCAAGGTCCCTCTGGCTTTCTTCTTTTTACCACTTCTTTATTTTTAGGTGGAAAGTACAGTCCGTTGTTTGGACCTGTACTTGTATAGCCGTTGTTTAGCGTATACCATGCGTGAAGGCGTGAAAGCCTGCTAAATAGAGAGTTTAACCCGTTCACTTGGGTGTTTGGCCTCTCCTTGCCTGAGTTTCTCTTTTTGTTGCTTTTTTTTTGTTTGTTTTGATTTGAGGGGGGGGGGCTCTTCTGTTTTTCACCCCGATTCTTTTCATGCTTCCCCTCTAGAAGTGTTTATATAGTGCCAGAGCCAGTTTTTGGGACATATGCTAGGCCCGGGTAACTCCTCATTTTGACCTAGGGTTAATACGAGCGGGGCGGAAATAAGGGATATTTTGCTTTGGGGAGTTTTTAAATTGTCCCAGTCCACGGGGTAGGCAATTTTTCTTCTATCAGGCAAATCTAGTCCAGTTATACGTGTGTGAAGGGAATGACATGATTTGGCGGAAACGTGTTCAAATAGATACGAGTTTATCTTTGAGAGTCTTACAATTCTATCATCAAGTACTAAACGCTGGAAATCACAGGAAGGAAGAATAATAGTTCTTAAGTATTGAAAGATTTTCATGCATGGAATTTCCTCAAATAAAGTGCATTCCACGAACCTGGAACCTTGACTCCTTCGGCATCTACCAGGCGGTAGGAATTCCTGGAATAGGCATGGGTGATCACATAGGGTCCCTCCCATGTGGGTTGCAGCTTTCCTCTCGGGTGGGGCAGTCTTGATGGCATGATTTGCTTAAGTACTAATTCCTCGATTTTGAATTTTCTTTTTATCACCTTCTTTTCAAATGCCCTTGCCAACCTTCTTTGGTAGGCCTGGGCATGGTCTGCCGCTCTTAATCTCTTCTCGTCCAGTAGTTCGAGGCGTAGTAAAGACAAATGTATACTTATGTTTTTGAAAAGGGGCCTGTGTCGGCGAATAGATATATTTTTGGAAAGAGAATGGGGATAAAGTTTGGGAAACGGTTTTGTTTTTATAAGGAAAGTATGGAGAGACAGTTTGTAAAACGTTTTTTTGGCGGAAATCATGGAAGTACGGCTTTGTAAAATATTTTGCTTTGAAGAAAGGTGTGGAAGCGCAGATTTGGAAAACATTTTTGTCGTGAACAAGAGTGTAGAAATGTAGTTTGTAAATATTTTCGTTGTTTTTTTTTTGGAAAATATGTAAAGAAAGTTTGGGAAAGTGTTTCGTTTTTTGTTGGAAGCATGGAAACACGGTCTTGTAAAACTTTTGTTTTGAAGGAGAGTGTGGAAAACATGTGTTTTTTTTTAGGAAACATTTTTTTTTTGTTTTTAAAGAATAGTGGAAATAAAGCTAGAAATAAGTATGTTCAGAGTTGGAGAATGAAAGCTGATCGGCATGTATTTTTTTTTGTTGGATTTTGGTTTCTTTTTAGGAAAGTAGGTGAACAAATATATACAGGGTGTGATTTGGAAGTGAAAGCTGGTAAACAAATATTTTGATCTTTTGTTTTTTTTTTTTTTTTTTTCGTTTTTAGAAAAGCTGTAAACTATGTACAGGATTTGAAAACTTACCCGGGAGGATCGGTACCTGGTTCTTGAATTTGTATTGCCTCCTCGAGTCGGCTTCTTTTTGATGGCCGGCTGATCTCTGATGGGGGTCCCCTGTTCCCAAATTCTCCCTCCCTGAGTCTCTTCAGGGGCCTCCCTTGATGGAGCAGTTCTTCGTCTGTGGCGCCTGGTTGCCAACATGTGAGCACCTCTAGCCGGATGCGCATGGCACAGACGCTCCAATTCCGGGCCTGAGTATTATTAGAGCGCGCCTCTCCCCATATGGATATTACTTTCCCACGGTACGGGAAGCGAAGACATTGGTGTCGGGTGGATGAGACGGCTTCGATGCAGTTGAGCCATGTCCTCCCAACAATCAGAGGGTGGGGCGATTGAATGTTCATCACCATGCAGTTAATGATGGTGGAGACTGGGCCGATCTTCAGTGGGAGCGTGACCAGTCCGCAAGCGTTCTTGCGTGTGCTGTCGAAGGCATAAATGTATTCGTCTGAGGGCTCCAATCTATGAACCCAGCCTTCTAGCTTTTGGTAGGTGGAATATGTAAGGACGTTAGTTTCTGCTCCCGTGTCAATGAGAATGTGCCGGAATTACCTTCCCCCGAGTATGGCGGTGATAGCGAGGGGTGCGGAACGTACTCCGGCTTTTGCGACTTCATGGGGGAGGAAGGTGATCGAGTTGGGCTCCATAGGATTGCTGGGTGGATGCGGGGTCCTGGCCGTTTCTTCTGTGGGATAGTAGTAAGGGGACCCAGGTGGGCTATCACCTTCGTCCTCGTTCACCGGTCGTAGGGCTAGTGTGAACATATTATGTATCTCCCAATTGTTCTCGTTCTCATACTGGAGGCGCGCCTCTCCCCAGATTGTCAGGATATGACTTAAGAAGGGCAGTCGAAGGCATTGGTGCCGGGGGGAACAGATAGCTTGGATGCTGTCTAACCATGGTCGCCCCAACATCAATGGGTACCTTGTGTTGATGTCGGCCACGAAGCAGGCTACCTCACAGATAAGAGGGCCGACAGATAACTCGAATGTTCCGGGGACGCGGAGAGTCTTCCCGGTATGGTTGAAAGCTTGAATAGTATGGTGGGCCGGGAGGACGGGAGGACGGCCTAATCCGGGTATCTTTTGGTAGGTGGAGCACGTCATTATGTTCATTCCTGACCCTGGGTCTACAAAGATGTTGTTTAGCCACAACATTTGGAGTCGTCCACGGATGTGTAGGGGGTAGACTCGTAGTCTAGGATCCGGGAGGTCTTGGTCAGTGAATGAAATGGTCATTGGGCGGCGGGGGCCATTGACAGTGTCGGTACACTTGGAGGACCCGTTGTCGTCCGGATGCAGATCATCCGACGTACATTCCCCTCCTTCGGGTCCTTCGCTAGCTCCTTCGGGGATCTCCTCAAACGGCTCTTCTTCTTCGTCTCCTCCCGGGTTTTCTAGTCTGCTTTCGTCGGACTCGATGTTGATGACTGCGGGAAGGGCGAGAACTGTGTCTTCTTCTTCTCCATAGAGTATGGCGAGGTCATGGTCATAGAGGTTCAGCTGGAAGGGCTCGTTCTGCTCTTCCTCCTCGGACTCTTCGGATAGGCTGCCATCAGTAGCATCTTCCGAGCTGCTTGGTTCTGGCGATGGTTGTCTCCCTCTCCTGATCATGTTGACCGCGTGGGCTCTAGATGTGGATGCTTGGTTGTGACCTGGCAAGGGGTCAGTTAATATGCCAAGTGGCTTGGGTGCTTGGGGATTTCCCTGGCTCAGATGGCCTTTGATCATGGCCCAGTCAAGGCGCTTGTCATCATTAACATCATAAACGAAGTCCCGAAAAGCAATGCATTGTTCTACGGTATGGCCATATTGTTGATGATATTGACAGTAACGCGCCGTGCTGGCCCTGGGTAGTGAAGGCCTGGCATCGGGGAGGGAGATACTATTCGTGTCCAACATCACCCTAAAGATCCTAGTTAAAGTTTCTGGGAGGGGAGGGTAAGAGTCCCTCTTTCCCATTCGTCTTTGGTCGTAGGATGCGGGAGGTCTAACCTCGTTATAAGAGCTTTGTATGGGCTGCCTAGGGGTTGGATTTTGTGCTCTTGGGGGAGCAGAGTAAAAGGGAGCCCGGGTTTGAGTTTGGCTCTGGATTATAGGGCTTTGGAGTGGGAAATTTTGGACTGTGGGGTTTTGTCGCGTCGGCACGGGGACGGGTACTGATCGAGGGGTAAAATTTTGATTCGCTTGCCGAGGCAGTGCATATCCGGATGAACCAGGCGTGTACTATCTCGGAGCTGTTCCTCGGTCAGGAACTAGCGCTTCGTTCGGGTAGAGTGCCGATACATGGCTAATGATCCCCTCTACCGTGGGGGTTTGCAACAGAAAATCCTGTTGTGGCGGTCAATCAGAAGATTATACGTGGTACAGTCTCCATACGAAAGGCTCGTACGAAGTTCTGGACTCAGGCTCTGTAACATCTTGTCAATTTCTTGACATTCTGTGAGTTGCAGACCGGTTCGGTGGACAAGGGTGCGCCACCGAGACACGTATTGTTCGAATTCCTCCCTAGGCCTCATTCTCTCTACGGTTAAATCTGAAATAGAGGGGGTCCTAATCCTCTGGTAACCGTAGCAGCCCAAGAACTTCTCGCTTACAGCCGAGAAATTCGACAAGTGATCTACAGGGAGGGTGGAGAACCATTGTAGTGCTTCTCCTTTCAACGATTTCTGGAAGAGGAAGACTAGTAGAGGTTGATTATCTAGAAACGGGCGTGTGTCTAGATAAAGGGCAGTTAAATGAATGTCTGGGTCTCCACGACCGTTGTACCGGCGGAATTTGGGGATTTTGAATCCCTCCGGTAGGTGGACTGACGGGATTTGTCTCAGGTTATGTAGAGACGTGTTTGGGGGCCGAAGGACCAGTCTCGGAGAGGATTCTCCGGATGGTTTCGTCCAGTGTTTCTCCCCTTGGAGGGCTGCCTAGCGGTCCCGGGTTTGGGGTGGCCTGGTAGGGGCCTTGGGTGGAAACGGCTGGGAATATTGGATTCGCGGGGGAAAGGAGGGCGAATGAAAAAATGCTCGGATTGACCGAGCAGCTGGGTGTGGATGGGGCTTTGGGAGTGGATTTGGGGGTTTCGACAGGGGTTTCCTGTCTCAAGGTCTTGGTATGACGGTAGTCAGCGAGGTCATGAAACATGTCCTCTACCGTTTGATACCCTAGACTAGCCATCCTTTCCTCTAGATGGGTCAGGAACTGTGTGGCCTGACCCTCTTGGTGATTCCTTTCCTCTAATATCTCCTCTTCTATGTGGGATTCCATGACGTGGAGTGGGGATGAATGCAGATTGAAAGCAGTAAATAAAGCAGTAAAGGATTGCGCAACTGTGTGCGACTTACGAAAGCATTAAAGGATTGCGCAGCTGTGTGCGACTTACGAAAGCAGTAAAGGATTGCACAGCTGTGTGCGGCTTACAAAGCAATAGAGGATGTTATAATGCACAGTAGAAGAGGATTTAATTCAAGGAGTGAGAAACTCTAACCTTCCTAGATGGTTGATAGCATTCTAGTCAAGCTTATAAAAGGGGGCAGAAGTGGATTCCCTTTTGTTGTTTTTCACAAGGGAGGTCCCACCGTGATCGCCAGATTTGACGGTGTTGAAAAATCCGCATGTGTGGGGGTTCTTCGGGAATTTGGATCGGATGCGTGCCCTGGCGGGCTCGATCGGATCGTCTTCTCGGAAGGGGTGAGGGTGTCGTTCCTGGTTGAGGCGCCCGACAGCGGCTCAAGATGATTCTAGGGGTTTCGTGATCGCCACCTGCTTTTTCTAAAAACAGGAAAGGGTTTGGGTCGGATTTGATCGCCTACGTGGGGAGTTTGTGGGGTCTCCGCTCTGAGACACGGATATACCATACATAGAGGTGAAAAACAGGTAATCCTATTCTGCTTCCGGGCTTAACTAAAGGAGTTACGGGACAAAGGGATGTTGATATGGGGTGTGGATAGGGGGGCAGCTAGTTGTGTTTAGCCGTCGGTCAGGGGGCGGCTAGCTAGGGTTAGCCGTCCGGGGTCTGGGTTGGTTTGGGCAGAACTTCGGTAGGAAATGGGCTTTGTTTTGGACAGAGGCTAAGCTAGGTTTAGCCTGGGTTTCTGGAGGGTGGGATGAGAGGGTATTTTATGTGGGGAATGGGTGTTTCTCTCACAAAAGGGGCTCTCTCTCTCTCTCTCTCTTGGGATTTCTAGTGGTGGAAGGGTTTGAACAGGTGGGGATGGTGGGTTGGTGATGAAGATGAATTGGTGATGTTGTATTTGGGCTTGGGACCCCTCCATTTATAGTAAAAGAGAGGCAGGGAAATATCCCGGGGGTAATGGAGTGGGTTGGCTTCGATTAGACCCCTCATTAATTCTCTGATTTTTCTGTCAGAGACCAGGTGAAGGGCGGCTAGTTCCAACTAGCCGCCCAGGATGGGGCGGCTACTTCCTGGTAGCCGCCCCCATCATGACCTGCCAAACGTCCCATCTCTGACAAGCGGTGGCTTGGGTCGGTTACTTAGATTGATCCGGCCAAGAGAGGGCGGCTAAAGGTCATGACCCACCGCAATGATCAGCATTTATTGCTGCTTTATGTCCCATCCAGGGGACTGGTCCAAAGTCGGCCAGGGGGCGGTTAAGGGGGCGGCTAGTTCAAATTAGCCGCCTGGTATGGGGCGGCTAGTTAGATCTAGCCGCCCCTTTCCAGGGACTTGGGGTTTTTAGGGTTTTGGGTTTTAGGGTATGTTTAGGGTTTAGGGTTAGGGACTGGCTTATGGTTAGGGTTTGGGCTATGGTTTAGGGTTTGGCTTAGGGTTAGGGACTGGCTTAGGGTTAAAGTTTGGGCTAGGGTTTAGGGTTTGGCTTAGGGCCAAGGTTTCCGGTTTCAGGTCAAAGCTTCCGCTTTAGGGTTTCCGGTTTTTAGGTCAAGGCTTCCGGTTTCCCGAACTTTGGTTCTCTACGGTATCTACAATCACCACCACCGAAAACATACCCAACAAAGGGGCTGGACCAGAACAAGAGAGGAGAAGAGAGTGCCCCACATCGTGCACATTTGGGGGGATTTAAATAGGCAAAGGTGGAGTGAAAGACCACGTCCTCGGACTTAAAAACTCTGGACATCCCTCACTTAAATTACCATAACTTCCTCAATACAGCTCTGAATTGTATGATTCGAATGGCATTAGAAAGATAAGAAGATTATCTACAACTTTCATGTTTACACCCAGATCAAATAACCTCTCCAACTATTCCAAAATCGAGGCTAAACATTTTACAGGGCTGCTGCGTGGATTTCTCATCTTCAGGGTATAATCGGAAAAATACCCATAACATTTGATACACGAATCAAGTTGATCCAATTCCACTTCTGTATGAAAGCTAGATCAAAACTGAACATCTTAGAATAATATCGGATTTTTACCTCTTCATCTTGGATTTTAACAAAATCAAATCCGAATACCAATCCAAAACTGCATAATTCCAAAAACGTTATCGGAATTAAATGAAAATTTTATGGGTAGTACTAAAGAGTACCAAGACCCATAATATGCAGTTATATTTCAATCAGAGTCCTCAAACCCCAACAGGTAGCTAAAAACCAAAATTTTAGCGACTCCGATCGAAATTAAGACTCTAAATGACACAAGCCTAACACGCACTCACCACCAGATGATGAAACTCCAACTGACCAAGCGCTCTTTCCTCACAGTGTGCAAGCATCACAACAAAGGAGCGCCAGCTGTTGGAGGGAAATCGGTTGAAGCACTCGAACTAATCCAGTAAGTTGTAAATAATAATTGCCTTTCCCTTTCCAAAACAAAAAAAAAAAACAAAACAAAAGACATAATCTTTAGGATGGGAACCAAAACTTTAGGGTCCTTGTTTGACAAAGACGATTTCACCCCAGCATGGCACCCTTTCAGCGCCAACTCTGATCTCCTAAATAAACTACGGCGTCTGGCTAGTCAAACAGAAAACCCCAGCCCCAGCACCTCGTTTAAAACAGTTAGGCCTACCAGAAGTCAGATACCTGACCAGATCATTAACCACATAAAAGCACATAGTGGGACTATTTTAGGCTTGAAAAAGTTTGAATCAATAACAGTTATAGAAGAATCAGACCTGGATAATATAAAAAACCTAGATAATGGTTTGGGAGTCTTTGAAATCTATGATGAAGACAATAAGGAAGAAGACATCTCTTAAAAATTTGAACTAAGCCTCCAGAGATTTGATGAGAGAATGGAAAAAGCAGATGAGAAGGTGGAAGAACTAAACCTAGAGACTGAAGCTAGCCCCAAAGACATGCCCGGGCTCATTCTAATTAGTGCGAAGCTAAAACTCAATGAGAGAGAAGGCCTAGTTAAGATACTACGTAAATATAGTGATGTCTTCGCCTGGTCTTATAAAGACATGCCCGGGCTCAATACCTCTTTAGTCGAGCACCGATTAATTTTAGTGCCCAATGCTAAACCAGTAAAACAAAAGCTGAGGTGCCTTCATCCGGAGGTAGCTTTAAAAATTAAAGATGAGGTGGACAAATTCTAGCAGGCTAAATTTATTCAGGTAGTCTTGTTCCCAAAATGGGTAGCTAATATTGTTCTGGTATCTAAAAAAGATGGCAAGATCTGGGTGTTCGACTTCAAGGACCTCAATCGAGCGTGCCCAAAAGATGATTTCTAACTCCCGCATACTGATCTCCTTGTCGAAAACATGACAGGTTATGAGATGCTCTCTTTCATTCGATTGGCAGAAAAAAGACCAGGAAAAGACTTCCTTCACCACACCCTAGGGGACTTACTACTATGTAGTAATGCCTTTCGGGCTTAAATACACAAGTGCAACATATCAAAGAGCGATGACTTCGATATTTCACGATATGATGCACAAGCTAGTAGAGGTTTACGTAGATGACATCCTAGTTAAATCGAGGACTCGAATAGGGCACGCAGATATACTTAGGCAAGTGCTGCAAAGATACAGTGAATTCTCGCTCAAAATGAATCCAAAGAAGTGTCGCTTTGGTGTCTCTTCCGGGGAAGCTCTTGGGATTCATGGTAAGCAAAAGAGGATTGAAGTTGATCCAACCAAGGCAAAGGCCATTGCCCAAATGCTCCCACCCAAGAACTTGAAGGAATTAAGAGGACTCATCGGTCGACTGTAGTTCATTAGAAGATTCATCTCGCAGCATGCCAAACGGTGTCGCCCCTTTTACAAGCTATTAAAAGAAGTTAAGTTTAACTGGGATGACGAATGCCAAAAGGCCTTCGATAGTCTAAAGAAATACCTCCTTAATCCCCCAGTGCTCTCAACCTCGGTACTTGGATGACCCCTGCTCGTTTACGTAGCAGCAACCAAGGAAGCCATCGGTGCTGTACTCGCACAACACGACGACGTGGAAAGGAAAGAAAAGGTTGTTTACTATCTAAGTAAAGCACTGATCGAATATGAATGGGCCTACCCTCCCATAGAAAAGACTTGCTTAGCTTTAGTATGGGCTTCCCAAAAATTACGCCATTATTTTCTTGCCCACAAAGTCAAGTACTTTGTTAAAATGGACCCGGAAGGTTCCTATTCAAGAAAGCTGTATTAACTGGTCGCTTAGCCTGATGGCAAATTCCAGTTAAATGAGTTTGACATCACGTACGCCATAGAGAAGTCCGTTAAAGATCAAACCATTGCTGACCATCTCGCTCAGCTCCCTCTCCCTGACTATGAACCAGTGAAAACCCACTTCACACATGAGGAAATATTTGCACTTATCGAAGAGAAAGATAGCAAGAATTGGACACTGTATTTCGACGAAGTGGTTAATCAACAAGGGAGAGGAATAGGAATAACGTCAATCTCCCCAGAAGGCGTGATTATCCCACAAGCATTTCAGCTTACATTCAACGCCACAAACTATATTGTTGAATACGAAGCCCTGATAGCAGGTTTGAAGGCAGCCCTTGCCCTAAGGGTTAAAAATCTCGACATTATTGGAGACTCACTCTTAGTGATTCGCCAGACTCTAAAGAAATGCTAGACTAGAGACCCAAAACTAAAACCATATAGGGAGCTAGCCATAGTCCTATTAAGACAATTCCGTAAAGTCACTCACATCTTTATACCCCGCACTGACAATATTCTTGCGGATTCCTTAGCCTCATTAGCTTCATCACTTACCATCCCCATATCGAAGAAATCTGAAATAGTCACTATCCAGGGACTAGAAATACCTGCCACCAAACTTCGAGATTGGAGAACTTAAAACCTCCTAAACCAACGAAACCAAGCAGAAGGAATCACTAATACCACAAAAATCCTAGCCCTTGATCTAGAAGATATGGACGACGGAAATCCATGGTACTTTGATATAAAAACTATCTCGAAGATGGTTCGTTCCCGGAATACACCACCAATAGTGACCAAAAAATAGTTAAGAGGATAGCAACTACATACTGCCTCTGGGGGATACTCTTTCGAGCATCCTTCAACGGAGAGTTACTCAAATGCTTGGATGATGAAGAAGCATACACCATCGTAGAAGAGGCTCATTCCGGAGTCTGTGAAGGACATGTTAATGCTCAGATGATGGCAAAGAAGGTACTGAGAATGAGTTACTATGGGCCCACGCTCGAAGGAGACTGCAACAAATACATTCGGTGCTACATTCAGTTTCAAACTCATGCCTGTCGGTGTCAGATTCTGTCAGTGTCGGAAAGGATCCGGCGGTGCGCGGGATGCGCGTGCGCGTGTGTTGGGTTTCTTCAGGGATTTGGATCAGATGTGTTCCCTAGCGGGCTCGGTCGGATCGTCTTCTCGAAAGGGTGAGGGTGCCGTTCCTGGTTGAGGTGCCCGACAGCGGCTCAAGAGGATTCCAGGGTTTGTGTGATCGCCACCTGCTTTTTCTAAAAGCAGGAAAAGGTTGGGTTGGATTTGATCGCCTACGTGGGGAGTTTGTGGGGTGTCCGCTCTGAGACACGGATATACCGTACACAGAGGTGAAAAACAGGTAATCATATTTTGCTTCCGGGGCTTGACTAAAGGAGTCTTGGGATGTGGGGCGGCTAGTCGGATCCAGCCATCGGGTATGGGGCGGCTAGTCGGATCCAGCCGTCGGGTATGGGGCGGCTACTGGGGTTTAGCCGTCCGGGGCCTGGTTTGCTCTGGGCAAACTTCGATAGGAAATGGGTTTGGTTTTGGATAGAGGCTAAGCTAGGTTTAGCCCGGGTTTCTGGAGGGTGGAATGAGAGGGTGTTTTGTGAAGGGAATGGGTATTTCTCAAACAAAAGGGGATCTCTTTCTCTCTCTCTTGGGATTTCTAGTGGGGGAAGGGAATGATCAAGTGAGGATTGTGGATTTGAAGATTGGATTTTGAATTATGGATGTTGGATTTAGGCTTGGGACCCCCTCTATTTATAGTAAAAGAGAGGCAGGGGAATATCCAGGGGGTAATGGAGTGGCTTGGTTAATAGTGTGTGTGATTAGACCCCTCATTAATTCTCTGGTTCTTCTGTCAGGACCAGGTGAAGGGCAGCTAGTTCTAACTAGCCGCCCAGGATGGGGCGGCTGCTTCCTGGTAGCCGCCCCTATCATGATCTGCCAAACATCCCATCTCTGACAAGCGGTGGCTTAGGTCGGTTACTTGGGTTGATCCGGCCAAGATAGGGCGAGTAATGGTCATGACCCACCACAATGATCAGCATTTAATGCTGCTTTATGTCCCATCCAGGGAAGCGGTTCAAGGTCGGCCAGGGGGGCGGCTAGTTCTAACTAGCCGCCGGGTATGGGGCGGCTAGTTAGGGCTAGCCACCCATTGCCAGGGACTCTGGGTTTTTTTGGGTTGTAGGGTTTTTCTTAGGTGGGGTTCTGGTTTGGGGCCAGGGTCTGGTTTAGGGTAGGATTTAGGGTTTAGGTTTAGGTCAGGGCTAGGGTTAGGGTTTAGGGCTAGGGTTAGGGTTTCCACACGTGCCTGTCGGTACCATCGGGGAGGCCTCCGGATGTCGGTTGCGGATGTCCCGGCGGGGTGCGCGGTGAGCGCGTGTGCGTGTGTGGGGGTTCTTCGGGGACTCAGATCGGACGCGTGCCCTGGCGGGCTCGATCGGATCGTCTTCTCGGAAGGGGTGAGGGTGTGTCATTCCTGGTTGAGGTGCCCGATAGCGTCTCAAGAGGATTCAGGGGTTTGTGTGATCGCCACCTGCTTTTTTCTAAAAAAAGCAGGAAAAGGTTGAGTTTGGTTTTGGTCGCCTACGTGGGGAGTTTTTGGGGTCTCCTCTCTGAGATGCGGATATACCGTACACAAAGGTGAAAAACAGGTATCTTATTCTGCTTCTAGGGCTTGACTAATGGAGTTATGGTACAAAGGGGTGTGAGTATGGGGTGTGTATAGGGGGGCGGCTAGTTGGATCTAGGCGTCTGGTGAGGGGCGGCTACTAGGGTTTAGCCGTCCCAGGTCTGGTTTGATTTGGGCAGAGGTTTGGTAGGAAATGGGTTTGGTTTTGGGCAGAGGCTAAGCTAGGTTTAGCCCGGGCTTTTGGAGGGTGGAATGAGAGGGTGTTTTTGTGTAGGGAATGGTTTTCTTCCTCTCACAAAAAGGCTCTCTCTCTCTCTTTCTCTCTCTTGGGATTTCTAGTGTGGAAAGGGAATGTGAATTGTGGGATGTTGGTGTGGAATGGTTGTTTGTGGATTTGTTGATGTTGTATTTGGGCTTGGGACCCCTCTATTTATAGTAAAAGAGAGGTAGGAAAATGTCCCGAGGGTAATGGAGTGGGTTGGCTTCGATTGGACCTCTCATTAATTCTCTGGTTTTTCTGTCAGAGACCAGGTGAAGGGCGGCTAGTTCTAACTAGCCGCCCAATATGGGGCGGCTACTTACTGGTAGCCGCCCCTATCACGACCTGCCAAACGTCCCATCTCTGACAAGCGGTGGCTTGGGTCGGTTACTTGGGTTGATCCAGCCAAGAGAGGGCGGCTAAAGGTCATGACCCGCCGCAATGATCAGCATTTAATACTGGTTTATGTCCCATCCAGGGGACTGGTCCAAAGTCGGCCAGGGGGGCGGCTAGAGATAACTAGCCGCCTAGGATGGGGCGGCTAGTGAGGTCTAGCCTCCCCTAGCCAGGGACTTAGGGTTTTTGGTTTTTAGGGTTTTTCCTAGGTGGGGTTCTGGTTTGGGCTAGGGTCTGGTTTTAAGGTAGGGTTTTGGGTTTCTGGTTTAGGTCAAGGCTAGGTTTAGGGTTTCTGGTTTAGGTTTAGGACAAGACTAGGGTTAGGGTTTGGGTTTAGGGTTTAGGTCAAGGCAAGGGTTAGGGTTTGGGTTTAGGGTTTAGGTCAAGGCTAGGGTTTAGGGTTTCTGGCTTAGGTTTAGGTCAAGGCTAGGTTTAGGGTTTCTGGTTTAGGTTTAGGTCAAGGCTAGGGTTAGGGTTCGGGTTTTTAGGGTTTAGGTCAAGGCTAGGGTTTGGGTTTCCGGTTCACCGAACTTCTGGTTCTCTATTGGATGTCCAACTGTGGGATATTTCCGTGTGTTACTTGAAGTATTTCTGTTTCTCTGGACCGTCAAAATTGGGGTATCTACAATTGTCCCTCATCGGACGGAGTCTTTGTGTGAAGCAGGAAAGACTTCGACCGATGATAAGGAAAGAGACCCCTATTTTGGCCAGCCCGACCTTCAAGGAGTTATGCCAACACGAACAGTACTATTCGGGGAGTTGATTTAGACTGTTAGAGGCTAGGTCTTGTCTTAGAATTTTAGCCTAAAGGATGATCTAGGTGGAAGGCGGGGAAAAGTAAATGGTGAGTGATCCAACCCGCGGTCGGGGTTCTTAGCTATCGTGCACGTGGCAGCCCAGCGTCAGTTTCCTCGTGCCTACCGTTCCCTTGCTTGGGAAAACTCAGCAAGGAGGGGATATCGCCGACAGAAAGCAAGTAAAAGTTGAGTTGGGTGAATTGGATCATCCGAAGGATAAGAACTCTGGAAAAGAACCAGAACTGAAGAAATTCAAATTTGAGCGGTACTGAAAGTGCGGTGAAACTTTGAGAAAGTCATGTTTGATCATGTAATGTCTGGAAATAAGCCAATGCATGGCTGTTTGGTATGGAGAACCTTGGAATTTAGGGCTGAGAAGAGTTTGGAAAGGGGTTTTGAAGTAAAACAAAGAAACTGGGAGGGGCGGCTAATTGTAACTAGCCGCCCGAGAGGGGGCGGCTACTCGCGGGTAGCCGCCCCTGAACTGGGTCCCTTATAACCGAAAAGACCCTCTCTCTCTCCGTACATTTCAAAAATGGTTTCTCTTCCCTCCTCTCTTCTTCCCTTCGGTTTCAAACTCAAAAACCCTAATTTCTTTGCCTTTCTTCCCTTCATTTCGACCTCAATCTTTCTCTTTCCCTTGATTTCAAAACCCTAGGTTTGGGTTCTCCTTTTTCTTTTTCACACCGAGGAAGATGACGAGGTCGAAGGCGATTGTTTCGAGGGGAAAGCGACCACGGGTGGCCCGTGGAGAGCGTAGCCCGAGTTCTTCATCATCGGAGAGCGATAGGCCAGAGGTCGAGGCCGTGGGGGAGGTTATGGGTTCGACGGAGGTGCCGCCGGCGGACATTGGCATAGGTGAGGTCGGGGATTTACCTTCGGGGGCTGTCCCGGAGGTAGGGGGGAGGGTGATAGGCTATACACGCAAGAGGAGGCGTGGGGATCGACCGGTGGTGGCCGAGGAGGTGGTTCCAGGGGTTGGAGGATCGATTGAGGGTGCAACCGAGGGGGTAGGGGTCGGGGGAGTTAGCGAGGAGGTGAGGGCGTCGTTGGATGCCCTCGCTGGGATGTTGGATAGGGAGGCCATAGAGGCCAGGGCTGAGGAGGAGGAGAGTAGGGCTATAGGGGACTTTGTGGAGTTTATCTTCGGTGTGGGGAGGGTGGAAGGGATAGGAGAGCCTAGGGACGGGGCCGGGGAGGCCGAGGGTATGGGCACTGGGGCCGCCGAGGCTAGTATGGGTGTTGGGGTTGAGGCCGAGGAGGCCGTGTTCGAGGAGGATGAGGAGGAGGATGACGACGGGATGGACGATCCCGACGAGGCCGAGGTGGACGCTCCTGGGTCCACACGGGCCGTGGTATGTTCCTAGTCTTTTAGTCATAGCCTTTTATTTTGGTGTATATGCATGTGTTTTGGTTGGTATGAGCAGGTCGTATATGTGTATTTATACTCGTATGTGTGTTTTAAATAGGCATGCTTGTGTATAAGTTTTGTCATGGTGGGATGTGTAAGTATGCTGAGATGGGTTTGTTTTTATAGGGAGGGGGACAATTTCTATATATATATCCATGTTTGTTATATGCATATAAAGGAGAGAGAAATGATATAGCTAATATGCTTGCATGCGATACTTTTCTATGTGTATGTGGTTTCGTACGTGTTTGATCGTGGTAGAGCATGAGGGAGTGTATGCATGCATTTCATGGGTTCGAGTTTTATATTTCTGTATTGCTTAGGTGTGTTTAGGGGAGGTATAAGCATGATAGGCTGTGATGTAAGAAAGCGTGTGAGTGGTGACCACGGTGGGATGTGTTCGTCTAGCATGCGTGATCACATGAAGAGTGTAGCTTCTTTCTTTCATGCTTTTGTTTCTTTTTAGCATGTGGAAGTTTTATTTCGCTAAGCATGGTTTAAAATGATTTCGTAGATTTGGACTCTTACCTCTCGCTCGCTTTTAAACTAACCCATGTTCCCTTCGTTTGTTTTGTAGAGGTCGAATCGTATCAGGGCTTTATGGCACGGGACGAAGAGATGGTATGACGCCTTGGGGCAGAAGGAGAGGAGCTTGGTGGATGGATCGGGCTTCCGTTCCTTCTTCCTAATCAAGCCATTCCACGTCCACCGTCCTTACGTGGAGGCTTTGGCAGAGAGGTGGGATCCGGAGAGTTGCGCTTTTATTCTCCCTACTGGTGCTGTCATGCCGACCCTTGAGGACGTCCATTGGATTACTGGCCTTCCGGTCTTGGGGGCGGCAGTGATTGCGGCCACCCTTGCGGACTACAGGGGGCTTTTCCGAGAGTTGATCGGGGAATGGGAGTTCGTGGAGCGGGAGTGGACGCTGAACCGGATCCCTTTGGGGTGGCTTTCGGGGCAGTATGGCCTCGGTTCCTTTACTGAGCGCCAGAAGGGCGAAGCTGCAGCTAGCTTTGAGAGGCGGTGGGAGATGATCGAGGCGAGAGAGGCGGCCGCATGCCCACAGAGGGCACGGAGGGAGTTGAGGGCGTTCTTCCTCTACTTCTTTGGCCGGGTCCTCTTTTCGACGGCCTCTGATAAGGTTTCCTCGCATTCTCTCTTGCTGATGAGGGACCTGGAGGGTATGGGGCGCTATGCTTGGGGAGCGGCGATGCTCGCCCATCTATTTGCAGAGCTCTCGAAGAAAGTCAAGAGGGCCGAGGGAAAGAACCTTGGCGGCTTTGCGCCATTTCTTCAGGTACGTGTAAGTGAGTGGTAAATGTCTTCTCTTTGGCTTAGCTCAGTTTGGATCGTGACGTTTCCCCTCTTGCTTTGCTAGATCTTCGGGTACGAGCACTTCGCCATTGATCGCCCGACTTTGGCTCCGTTCGATCATGTCACCCCTTGGGCTATGAGATGGGAACCCCGGGGATCTTCCCGCTTGCACCGTCTCGCCCAATTCTGAGAGGCCTTCCGCGCTTTGTCGGTGGAAGAGGTATAAGTTTTTTTTTAATTTCTTTGGCTCGTATTTGGTTTTCTTTTGGCTAAGCACTCTTCCTATCATTTGATGCTTTTTTAGATGACGTGGAGGCCTTACTCGGGAGAGGTTCCCGAGGCTCTGGCGCGAGACGTTTGGTTGATCTACTTCAAAGAGGTCGTGTTCCATGCGATCAGCCGGGTCGTCCACCAGCTTGGGTACCATCAGTGGGTGCCCGATCCTCTTCCGTGGCGCCCCTCTATTCCGGTGGCCGGGATTCCTCGGGATACGAACCTCCCGAGGAACTATGCGACGTATGTGGCAGGATGGATGGGCCGAGGCGTCTTGGTGGGGCGTCGTCCCGAGGTGACTTCGAGTGACGAATACCTAGCTTGGTATCGTCGGGAGTATGCGGGTATCCTCGGGACGATGGAGGAGGAGATCCCGGATGCCTACGGAAGTTTGGAAGCTCTCCTTCTCTTCTTCGTTCTCTTTTGCTTGAATATTTTCTGAGTGGTGTCGCTTTTGTAGGTTGAGTTGAACGAGATGGAGAAGAGGCTCAAGACCGCCAATGAGCACCTCCAAGCGCGGGCCAGGCAGATAGAGGCGTTGCGGGTTCAGAGAGGACGCTTGCAAGACCAGGTCCGGGTCCTCGAGGCTCAGGTGGATGCTTTATCGAGAGCGAGGGCTGACGGCGCTTCTTCTTCTTCCGCCCCTCCTTCTTCCATGATTTCCGAGCGAGAGCTCGAACTGACGAGGAAGCTAGATGCGGCCTGGAGCGAGTTGACGGCCGTGCGGATGGAGCTAGGCCAGGCGAGGGGTAGGGCTTCTTGGGTTGAGGAGGAGGCGGACTGACTGAGGTCCATGGTGGCTTTGAGAGAGGAGTGGTTTATCTCCCTAGGCCGCGAGAGGGACTCCCTCCAGATGAGGGTGTCGGAGTTGGAGGCTTCGGCGGGTGTCCCCGGGGGTTTAATGGGAGACTTAGTCCGTTTTCTGCAGGCGGCCGGGGATAGGGATCGAGAGGCGCTCAGGGCATCGGAGGCGAGGGCGCGGGAGTTGGAGGAGAGGTTGAGGGCCGCCGAGGATCGGGCCAGAGGGACAGAGAGTCGTCTCCGACAGAGATTGGAGAGGAGAGACAGGGACATGCAGCAGGTCCGTCTTTGGGAGGCGACTATGAGGGGGAAATTGGTTGGAGGGGGCTCTATGACCGAGGCGGACCTCGATCTTCTTCCACTTGAGCCTGACCATTCTCTCTCGGCTTCCTTGGCTACCGGGGCCACCTTCAGCCGTGCCTCCCGTCCTTCGGCGTCTCAGAGTCATGGGATATACGCGAGGACCGCGTCTTCGGTTCGAGAGACTCCTGTCGCTCCCGATGCTCCAGAGGTTCAGTCTTCTCATCAGCCGCCGCTCCCTTCTCAGCCAAGTCAGGACGTTCCTCCTACTCAGCCTCCAGCGGATGATGATACGCCAAGGTATAGCTTCTTTGTGTCTTGGTTTTAATAGAAGAATAGTATATATGCGATGAATTCATGCTTTTCTTCTTTTGTTTTTGGTTTTAGGTGATATTTCGGTGAGGTATAGCTCAAGACTTCAGAGTTTGGTGCGTTTCGAAGGAAAGGACTCTTTTTTAGGCTTTCTTAGGTTTAGAAAAAACAGTCTATGTTTGTGGTTTTGGGTGGGACAATTTAATTATTCTCCTTTGTATGCATGTCTTGGAATAGTTAGTATGGATGTTCATGGATATGTATGTATGTGTAGATGAATCTGGATTTTTATAGGTTTGATTCATGGATGGGTGTAGGTTTTGATATATAATTTGTTTTAGCATGGTATCTATACAGGTTTTGTGCATGAATATGTGTATAAAATGTGTATATGCAGGGTTTGGAAAGAACTGATCTCAATAGGTAAAGAAGAGTTGATTGGATATGGACTGATATAACTGAAAGAGGTGCAAGCAAGGGGCGGCTAGTGTAAACTAGCCGCCCAGTGAGGGGCGGCTAGTTAGGTTTTGCCGCCCCCTGCCTGGGATATGCTCACCTGAGACAAAGGGCAGGGGCGGCTAGTATAAACTAGCCGCCTAGTGAGGGGCGGCTAGTCAAGTTTAGCCGTCCCCTGCCTGGGGTTATTTGGTCCTGCTGCTCCTGTCTGCTGCTGCCGCTGAAAGTTTTTGTGACCGTTCCAACCTTCGGGACCTATAAAAACATTCTTTCCATGGACCAAGTGTTAAATCTGTCCAGATTGCGCCCCTGCACTGACTTTCGAGCCCTTCTTGCTTGAATTGTCAAGGGCTACAATCCATCTTAAGGTGAAATGCAAAAAGATAATGCGAGAAGATAAAGTGCGGGGGACCATGCTTTAGTATGCAAGGAAGGGATTCCAAGTGCGTGAGTGAAGAAAACTTTTAAGTATGTGTAAAAGGTGGGGCAATTTCTTCTCAGGCACGTGCGGCAAGGGCACGAAATGAGTGGGGACAATTTTAATATTTGAGGGGATAATTTTCATATGAGTGGGGACAATTTTAATATGAGTGGGGATAATTTTCATGAAAATTGGATGCCAAGGTGTTTTGGAAAAGAAAAATGCAAGCTTATGCGTAAGTATATGTGGCATAAGGGGGCATTTTAGTTCTTCAATGGCTTTTCATGTGAGAGGGCGATGTTCTCGATTTTCTGAAGTAAAAGATGCCATCAGGTCCCTGTGGAGGAGCCCTTGTGGTCACCCATGTCCAAACCAGGATTGTATTTGAAAGGTATAGGCCTTATGTGTCGATTTTTCTAGGTTCATGGGTTTCAAATGCTTAACCGTATTATTCTAAACATGCTGAAAAATCCATGAGTGTACCAAGAGTCGAGTCAAATAAGCTTCCCTTGGATAAGCAAGTTTCTAAGTGAACTCATGTGAGTGTGTGTAGTTTGAAAACCTGGACAAGATCTATCTTTGGTCGAAATTTCACCTTTCCCGACAGACGTGGTTCAATTTAGAATCCCATTGCGAAAATAAAAGGGGAGGGGGAGAATGGGGTAAGAGTAATATCTTCCTTTTGGGCAATATTTAGAATTGACCTAGTCTAGCACATGTCTTACTTTCTAGGTCCCTCTGGCTTTCTTCTTTTTACCACATCTTTATTTTGGGTGGAAAGTACAGTCCGTTGTTTAGATGTGTACTGGTATAGCTGTTGTCTAGCGTATACCATGCGTAAAGGCGTGAAAGCCTGCTAAATAGAGAGTTTAACCCGTTTACCTGGGTGTTTGGCCTCTCATTGCCCGATTTCTCTTCTTTTTTTTTGTTTGATTTGAGGGGGGGGCTTTTCTATTTTTCACCACGATTCTTTTCATGCTTCCCCTCTAGAAGTGTTTGTATAGTGCAGAGCCAGTTTTGGGACATATGCTAGGCCTAGGTAACTCCTCATTTTGATTTAGGGTTAATATGAGTAGGGCGGAAATAAGGAATGTTTTTTGCTTTGGGGGTTTTAAATTGTCCCAGTCTACGGGGTAGGCAATTTCTCTTCTTTCAGGTGAATCTAGTCCAGCTATACGTGTGTGGAGGAAACAGCATGATTTGGCGGAGATGTGTTCAAATAGATACGAGTTTATCTTTGAGAGTCTTATAATTCTTTTATCAAGTACTAAACGCTGGAAATCACAGGAAGGAAGAATAATAGTTCTTAAGTATTGAAAGCTATTCATGCATGGAATTTCTTTAGATAAAGTGCATTCCACGAACCTGGAACCTCGACTCCTTCGGCATCTACCAGGTGGTAGGCATTCCCGGAATAGGCATGGGTGACCACATAGGGTCCCTCCCATGTGGGTTGCAAAACTTTCCTCTTGGGTGAGGCTGTCTCGATGGCATGATTTGCTTGAGTACTAATTCCCCGATTTTAACTTTTCTTTTTATTACCTTCTTTTCAAATGCCCTTGCCACCCTTCTTTGGTAGGCCTGGGCATGGTCTGCCGCTCTTAATCTTTTCTCGTCTAGTAGTTCGAGGCGAATAGGAGTGCCTCTCTCCTTTCCTCAATTTGGAGTTCTTCTAGTACTATCCTTAAGGATGGGACAAGGATTTCGTAGGGTACTACTGCTTCGGCTCCAAACGTGAGTGAATAGGGGGTTTGACCAGTGGGTGTCCTAATGGAGGTTCGGTATGCCCAAAGGGCGTCTACCAATTTATCAGGCCAATCAGTTGCCTTATGGGTTTCTACCGTTTTCTTTATAATTTTGAGCAAGGTTTTATTGGTGGCCTCTGCCTGTCCATTCCCCTGTGGATAATATGGCATGGAATGATGATGTTTTATATGATGTTTATTGCATAGGTCTTGAAATTCTTGGGAGATGAACTGGGGACCATTGTCAGTTATAATTGCTTTGGGGGTACCGAACCGTGCAAGGATGTGGGTGCGGACAAAACGAGCCAGGGTAGAGCTTTTAATTACTACATAGGACTCGGCTTCAGCCCATTTGGTAAAGTATTCTGTAGCGGTGAGGATGAAAGCTTTTTGGGTAGTGTTTTCTATAGTGTCCCGAAATGGTCCTATTACATCTAATGCCCACATAGAGAAGGGCCATGGTGAAGTCATGGGATGTAAAGAAGATGCTGGTGTGTGTATTTTGTTGGCATGAGTTTGACACTGGATACAACGCTTAACGTATTTGTTACAGTCCCCATCAAGCGTGGGCCAATAGTAGCCCATTCTTAATACCTTTTTCGCTAGCATCTGGGCGTTGACGTGTCCTCCGCATACTCCGGAGTGAGCTTCTTCTACAATGGTATATGCTTCTTCGTCGTCCAAGCACCTAAGTAGTTCCCCATTGAAGGAGGCTCGGAAGAGTATCCCTCCTCGGAGGCAGTACTTGACTGCTATCCTTTTGACTATTTTCTGGTCGTTGCTGGGAGCGTAGCTTGGGAATGAACCATTTTTAAGCTAGTTTCTAATATCAAAGTACCAGGGGTTTCCGTCGTCTATATCTCCTAGTTCAAGGGCTAGGATCTCCGTGGTACTAGCATTTTTGTTGGCCCGGTTCATTTTTAGGAGACTTTGAGTTTTATAGTCACCGAGTTCGGTGGCATGTGTTTCTAGTCTCTGGATAGTGACTGTTTCAGATGTCCTAGATAAGGGAAAGGTGAGCGATGAGGCTAAAGAGGCTAGAGAATCTGCAAGAATATTGCCGGTCCGGGGTATGAAAATGTGAGTAACCTTACGGAATTGTTTTAGCAGGACTAGGGGTGGTAAACGAGCCGAACGAGCCGAGCGTTGACATGTTCAAGCTCGGCTCGTTTATAAACGAGTCGATCCGAGCCAAGCTGAACCGAGCTCACGAGCCTCAACGAGCCTAGCGTTCTTCTTCATTTTAGGGTTTTTAGGAATTGAAAATAAAATTTTAGCCTAAAAGAGTCAAGTTCATGAGCTTAAACGAGCATAACTTTGTATTAATTAAATATTCTGATTTTATAAATGAGTTTAGTCAAGCTTCAACTAAGTTTTAATAATATAAATGAGTCGAATTTGAACATAAAATGAAGCTCGATCCAGGTCCCAAGCCTAACCGAGCTTTAAAATTTGTTCAAGTTCGCTCATTTATCTAAACGAATGAGCCTGAACGAGCTCAAACCGAGCCGAGCCCGAGCCGAGCCCGAGCGGCTTGGTTCGTTTACCAGCCCTAAGCAGGATTATGGCTAGTTCTCTGTACGGTTTTAGTTTTGGGTCTCTAGTCTGATATTTTTTAAGAGTTTGGCGGATTACTAAGAGGGAGTCCCCAACGATGTCTAAATTTTTAGCTCCTAGGGCTAGGGCCGCCTTCAAACCTGCTATCAGGGCCTCGTATTCGGCAATATTGTTGGTGGCTTTAAACGTAAGCTGAAACGCTTGTGGGATAATGACGCCTTCCGGGGAGATTAGTGCTATTCCTATTCCCTTTCCCTTTTGGTTGACCGCTCCGTCGAAGTATAGCGTCCATGTCTCTCTATCCTTTTCTTCAATAAGCGCAAATATTTCTTCGTCTGGGAAGTCAGTTTTTACTGGTTCGTAATCAGGGAGGGGTAGTTGAGCGAGGTGGTCAGCGATGGCTTGCCCTTTGATGGATTTTTGAGTGGCATATGTGATGTAAAACTCGTTTAACTGTACTTGCCATCGGGCTAAGCGCCCAGTTAATATGGCTTTCTCGAATAGGAACCTTACTGGGTCCATTTTGGCAAAGTATTTGACTTTGTGGGCAAGAAAATGATGTCGCAGCTTTTGGGAAGCCCATACTAATGCTAGACAAGTCTTTTCTGTAGGAGGGTAGGCTTTTTCGTACTCAATCAGGGTTTTACTTAGGTAGTAAATGGCATTTTCCTTTCTTCCCATGTCATCGTGTTGTGCAAGCACCGCACCAATGGCTTCCTTAGTTGCAGCTATATAGAGGAGCAGGGGTCGTCCGGGTACTGGAGCCGAAAGGACTGGGGGATTAAGAAGGTATGTTTTTAAGTTATCAAAGGCCTTTTGGCATTCACTATCCCAATTAAACTTCACTCCTCCTTTCAACAGTTTGTAAAAGGGGCGACATCTTTCAGCGTGTTGCGAAATAAATCTCCTAATAAATTGCAGCCTTCCTACGAGCCCTCTCAACTCTTTTAGGTTTTTAGGTGGGGGCATTTGGGCGATGGCTTTTGCCTTGGTCGGATCTATTTCTATTCCCCGCTTACTTAACATGAATCCTAAAAGTTTCCCATAGGAGACCCCAAAGCGACATTTCTTTGGATTCATTTTGAGTGAATATTCCCTGCATCTCTGTAACACTTGTCTAAGTATGTCTGCGTGTCCTATTTGAGTCCTAGATTTGACTAAGATATCATCCACATGTACTTCTACTAGTTTGTACATCATATCATGGAATATTGAGGTCATAGCCCTTTGATATGTTGCACCTGCGTTTTTGAGCCCAAAAGGCATCACTATGTAGCAGTAAGTTCCCCAAGGTGTGGTAAAGGAAGTCTTTTCTTGGTCTTTTTCTGCCAGCCGGATCTGGTTGTATCCAGAAAAGCCATCCACGAACGAGAGCATCTCATATCCTGTCGTTTTGTCGACAAGGAGGTCAATATGTGGGAGTGGGAAGTTATCTTTTGGGCAAGCTCGGTTGAGGTCCCTGAAGTCGATGCATATCCGGATTTCCATCCTTTTTGGATACTGGAACAATATTTGCCACCCATTTTGGGTATAAAACTACCCGGATAAATTTAGCCTGGTGGAGCTTGTCTACCTCATCTTTGATTTTTAAAGCTACCTCGGGATGTAGGCGTCTCAACTTTTGTTTTACTGGTTTTGCGTTTGGTTCTAAAATTAACTGATGTTCGACTAACGAGGTATCGAGCCCATGCATGTCCTTGTAAGACCACGCAAAGATGCCTTTATACTTGAGTAATATTTTAACCAGGCCCTCTCTCTCATCGGGATTTAGTTATGTCCTAATTGAAATGATTTTGGGATCAGCTTTTGTCCCTAGGTTTAGCTACTCTATCTTCTCATCTGCTTCTTCCATCTTTTCATCGAACCTTTGAAGGCTCTGCTTGAATTCTTCAGACAGGTCCCCTTTTTCTTTATCATCCTCATCACATATCTCTAAGACTCCTAGACCATCGTCTGGGTTTTCTATGTTATCTAGGTCTGGTTCTTCTATAACTGCTATTGTTTTAAATCTTTCTAAACCTAACATGGTCCTGCTATACCCTTCTAAGTTGCTAATGGTCTGGTCAGGAATTTGACCCCTAGTAGGTTTGACAGTTTTGGATGAGGTACTAGGGTAGGAATTTTTGGCCTGACTGGCTAGACGTTGTAATTTATTTAGGAGGTCAGAGTCCTCGCTAAAGGGGTGCCATGCTGGGGTAAAATCATCCTTGTCGAACAGGGATCCTAGGGTTTTGGTTTCCATTTTTTTTTTGAACAGAAAAGACACTTATTATTTACAATCTACTGGATTAATGGAAGTATTTCAACCGACTTTTCTCCAGCAGCTGGCGCTCCTTTGTTGCGATGCTTGAGCACTGTGAGAGAAGGAGGCTGGGTCAGCTGGAGTTTTATCGTCTGGTGGTGAGTGTGTGTTTAGGTGTTTATAAGGGTGTGGGAATAGCCATTCTAGGGAGCCAGAGAGATAGTCTGGTTCTGTTTCCGGGATAGGGTCCAGGGGGTAGGGGTATACGAATTTTCTGGCAGGTTCTACGATTAATCCTCTCACGAAATGTTCGTATAACTTCCAATCGCATTTTTCTCTTAGTTTAGGGTGATGTTTGGATGAGCCAATGCCTTTCTTATCTAGCCATGCTGGGAGTTCGATGGGGTCCAAGATCCCATTTTTGTGTCCCAAGGTTTCCCCGGGAAGGTAACCCATGATTCCCATGATACGCCAGCCAGGGTTTTCAAGCCTAGGGTGGCTTGCTTTTGAGGTAGCAGGGAGAGTACTCCGGGGATTTAGCCAATCGGCTGGAAAATCTAAGATGTGGATGGTGGCTTCTATAGGTTTTGGGCTACTGGTTTTTACAGTGATGGCTTCATTATCGGCGAACCTTGATTTAGGTCCTTTAATCGCATCCCCTTGTATTTTGATTATTCGACCTCCCAAGGGGAATTTCAAACATTGGTGTAGGGGAGAGGAGACCCCCTTTATGGATGCTAGCCATTTACGTCCTAGGATCATATTATAATATGAATCCATTTCTAGGACATATGCTTTAGCACTAGTTTCTAGCGGCCCTACCTTTAATCGGAAGTCCTTAAAGCCTAGAACCGGACGAGCCGTTTTGTCATAGGCAAATATACGGGTGTCCGTTTCGAAGAGTGTAGTTATGCGTCCGTCAATGAGCTCGAAGGTTTGTAGTGATATGAGGTTTACTCCCGCCCCGGTGTCAATTAGAACTTTATCCACCGAGTATCCTTCGAGGTTGATCGTTATGCATAGGGTTGAGGTGATAACGACTTTAT
Organism: Acorus calamus; assembly: GCA_030737845.1. Classification (NCBI taxonomy): domain Eukaryota; kingdom Viridiplantae; phylum Streptophyta; class Magnoliopsida; order Acorales; family Acoraceae; genus Acorus; species Acorus calamus. The sequence goes on along the minus strand of CM060876.1, from coordinate 9,875,080 downwards.
CGTGAATCTCTTCTTTAGGTCTAAAGGTTATGATGGGCCCTAGTCCTGCGGTGGCTAGGGCTATTGGTACGCCTAGGGCAGAGATTTGGGGGTCGACTTGGATTCTTTCTAGGAACATTTTTAGAGCGTGCTGGTGGTGTTCTGAGGTTTCGATTAGCTCTAAAATAGAAATTTTTGTGGGGATTTTTCGGAGTTGGTCTAGGATGTCGATCTTATCTCCGGTGTGGGGCTCCTCAGTCTCTGTTTCAGGCAGGGGGTGTCTGTAAGAGGGTACAGTGTTGAAAATTCTGCCTGCTCTAGTAGTATGATGGTTCAGTGCGTCAATGGTGGTTCGGGGGTTTTGTTTTAATGGGTATAGGCTTTCGTTAATTGGTGAAGGGGATAATGGCTGGAGTTTTTTAGGGAGAGAGGGCTTTGTGGGTTTGGGGAGAATGGGGGAGGGGGCTGGTAGGATGGGAGAAAGGCTGGTAAGATTAAGCCACCTAGGATGATCCTGGGTGACTCTTCGTGCTCAGCGTCTTTTATGGTGTAGACGCTTTCATAGCTTAAGTTCTCTGGTTCTTCCAAGGGAGCCTTCATGGCAGGCCTTGGGTCTTGGGTTGTGGCTTCCACAGGGTTGGGGATTTCTGGGGTTGGTTTGACTTTTAGGGCCCTTGTAGCTAGGTTGTCTTTGAGTCCCCTGATGGTGGCCCAGTCTAAGCGCCTTTCTTCATCAAGGTTGTAGACAATGTCTCGAAACGAGGAGCATTGTTCGATGGTGTGGCCGTGATGTCGATGATATTGACAAAAACGGGTGGGGTCGGCACCGATAGGCGAAGGTCCAGCCATGGGTAAGGAAATGCCATTGACTTTCATTAAGGCTTTAAAGATGTTCCCTAGGGTTTCTGGAAGGGGAGGGTAGCTATCTCTTCTGTTTGACCATTTTGGGCCGTAGAAGGAGGGAAGTCCAGCCTCGTCACGGAGGCTGCGCGTGAGTTCTCTAGGGGTTATGCCTTGCGTTCTTGGGGAGATAGGGTAGAAGGGTCTCCTGTTTTGGTCTTGGTTTTGGATTGAGGGGGCCTGAATTGGGGAATTATGGGTTGCGGGGTTTTGTCGTATCGGCACGGGGACGGGTACTGATCGAGTAGTGAAGTTTTGGTTGATTGGCCGAGGCGGCGCATACCCGGACGAACCGGACGTGTACTGTCTCGGAGCCATTCCTCGATTAGGAACTCGTGCTCCGTTCGGGTAGAGTGCCGATACTTGGGTAATAATCCCCTCTACCGTGGGGGTTTGTGCCTTGCGAGGCGGTTGTCCAACCCTATGGCTGATAGGTGGGGACTGGGTTTGTACTACTGGGACTGCACAACGGGAAATCCTGTTGTGGCGGTCAATCAGAAGCTGATATGTAGTACAATCTCCGTACGAAAGGCTCGTACGAAGTTCTGGACTCAGGCTCTATAACATCATGTCAATTTCTTGACATTCTGTGAGTTGCAGGCCGGTCCGGTGGACAAGTGTGCGCCACCGAGACACGTATTGTTTGAATTCCTCCCTAGGCCTCATTCTCTCTACGGTTAAATCCGAAATAGAGGGGGTCCTAATCCTCTAGTAACCGTAGCGGCCCAAGAACTTCTCGTTTACAGTCGAGAAATTCGACAAGTGATCTACAGGGAGGGTGGAGAACCATTGTAGTGCTTCTCCTTCCAATGATTTCTGGAAGAGGAAGACTAGTAGAGGTTGATTATCTAGAAAAGGGAGTGCATCTAGATAGAAGGCAGTTAAATGAATGTCTGGGTCTCCATGACCGTTATACCGGCGGAATTTGGGGATTTTGAATCCCTCCGGTAGGTGAACTGACGGAATTTGTCTCAGGTTATGTAGAGACATGTGTTTGGGGGCTGAGGGACCCGTCTCGGAGAGGAATCTCCAGATGGTTTCGTGCAGTGTTTCTCCCCTGGGAGGGTTGTCTAGTGGTTCCGGGTGTGGGGTGGCCTGGTAAGGGCTTGGGATGGAAACGGTTGGGAATATTGGATTCGCGGGGGAAAGGGGGGTGAGTGAAAAGACGCTCGGGTTGACCGAGTGACTGGGTGTAAATGGGGTCTTGGGAATGGCCTGAGGGGTTTCGACAGGGGCCTCCTGTCTTAGGGTTTTGACCTGGCGGTAGTCGGCGAGGTCATGAAACATGTCCTCTACGGATTGGTATCCTAGACTGGCCATCTTTTCCCCTAGATAGGTCAGGAATTGCGTGGCTTGACCTTCTTGGTGGGTTCTTTCCTCTAGTATCTCCTCCTCTATGCGGGATTCCAAGATGCGGGTGGAATGAATTAAGGGAACGAATGCAGATATAAAGAAGTAAATAAAGCGGTAAGGATTGCGCAGCGGTGTGTGGCTTACAAAGCGGTAAAGGATTGTGCAGCTGTGTGCGGCTTAGAAAGTAGTAAATGATTGTGCAGCTGTGTGCGGCTTACAAAGCGATAAATGATGCTGTGATGTGAATTAGAGGAGGAACTGATTCGAGGGGTCGGAACTTCTAACCTTCCTAGAGGGTTGATAGCATTCTAGTCAAGCTTGTAAAAGGGGGCAAAAGAGGACTACCTTTTGTTGTTTTTCACGAGGGAGGTCCCACCGTGATCGCCAGATTTGTCGGTACCGTTGGGGAGGCCTCCGGATGTCGGTTGCGGATGTCCCGGCGGGGTGCGCGGTGAGCGCGTGTGCGTGTGTGGGGGTTCTTCGGGGACTCGGATCGGACGCGTGCCCTGGCAGGCTCGATCGGATCATCTTCTCGGAAGGGGTGAGGGTGTGTCATTCCTGGTTGAGGCGCCCGATAGCGTCTCAAGAGGATTCAGGGGTTTGTGTGATCGCCACCAGCATTTTTCTAAAAAAAGCAGGAAAAGGTTGGGTTTGGTTTTGGTCGCCTACGTGGGGAGTTTGTGGGGTCTCCTCTCTGAGATGCGAATATACCGTACACAGAGGTGAAAAACAGGTATCTTATTTTGCTTCTAGAGCTTGACTAAAGGAGTTATGGGACAAAGGGGTGTGAGTATTGGGTGTGTATAGGGAGGCGGCTAGTTGGATCTAGCCGTCTGGTGAGGGGCGGCTACTAGGGTTTAGCCGTCCCAGGTCTGGTTTGATTTGGGCAGAGGTTTGGTAGGAAATGAGTTTGGTTTTGGGCAGAGGCTAAGCTAGGTTTAGCCCGGGCTTTTGGAGGGTGGAATGAGAGGGTGTTTTTGTGTAGGAAATGGTTTTCTTCCTCTCACAAAAAGGCTCTCTCTCTCTCTTTCTCTCTCTTGGGATTTCTAGTGTGGAAAGGGAATGTGAATTGTGGGATGTTGGTGTGGAATGGTTGTTTGTGGATTTGTTGATGTTGTATTTGGGCTTGGGACCCCTCTATTTATAGTAAAAGAGAGGTAAGAAAATATCCCGAGGGTAATGGAGTGGTTTGGCTTCGATTGGAACTCTCATTAATTCTCTGGTTTTTTTGTCAGAGACCAGGTGAAGGGCGGCTAGTTCTAACTAACCGCCCAATATGGGGCGGCTACTTACTGGTAGCCAGCCCTATCATGACCTGCCAAACGTCCCATCTCTGACAAGCGGTGGCTTGGGTCGGTTACTTGGGTTGATCCGGCCAAGAGAGGGCGGCTAAAGGTCATGACCCGCCGCAATGATCAGCATTTAATACTGCTTTATGTTCCATCCAGGGGACTGGTCCAAAGTCGGCCAGGGGGGCGGCTAGAGATAACTAGCCACCTGGGATGGGGCGGTTAGTTAGGTCTAGCCTCCCCTAGCCAGGGACTTAGGGCTTTTGGTTTTTAGGGTTTTTCCTAGGTGGGGTTCTGGTTTGGGCTAGGGTCTGGTTTTAGGGTAGGGTTTTGGGTTTCTAGTTTAGGTCAAGGCTAGGTTTAGGGTTTCTGGTTTAGGTTTAGGTCAACACTAGGGTTAGGGTTTGGGTTTAGGGTTTAGGTCAAGGCTAGGGTTAGGGTTTGAGTATAGGGTTTAGGTCAAGGATAGGGTTTAGGGTTTCTGGCTTAGGTTTAGGTCAAGGCTAGGTTTAAGGTTTCTGGTTTAGGTTTAGGTCAAGGATAGGGTTAGGGTTTGGGTTTTTTAGGGTTTAGGTCAAGGCTAGGGTTAGGGTTTCCGGTTCACTGAACTTCTGGTTCTCTATTGGATGTCCAACTGTGGGATATTTTCGTGTGTTACTTGAAGTATATCTGTCTCTCTGGACGGTCAAAATTGGGGTATCTACAGGGCCATGGTATGTTCCTAACCTGTTAGTCTTAGCCTTTTACTTTGGTGTATATGCATGTGTTTTGGTGGTATGAACAGGTTGTATATGTGTATTTTTAATAAGCATGCTTGATGTATAAGGTAATCATGGTGGGATGGCATGCTGATATGGGTTTGCTTCTTAGGAAGGGGGGGGGGGCAATTTTATATATCCATGTTTGTTATATGCATATAAAGGAGAGAGGAATAATATGGCGAGTATGCTTGCGTGCGATATATTTCTATGCGCTTTTTTTTTTTAGGGTGTGACTTCGCATGTGTTTTGATCGTGGTGGAGCATAAGAGATTGTATGCATGCATTTCATGGGTTCAAGTACTTACTATATGTTGGTGTGTTTAGGGAGGGTATATAAACATGATAGGCCGTATTGTAAGAAAGAGCGTAAATGGTGACCACGGTGGGATTTTGGCATATTTTTGTTTGCATGCGTGGTCATATGAGGAGTGTCTTGCGAATAACGGGAGGTGAACCTTTACGTGAATGCTTTCGTATTTGATATGAGAGTTTTACTTTGCTAAGCATGATCTCTAAATGATTTTTAGGTTTTAGATTCTTACCTCGTGATCGCTCTTTAAACTAACCCATCTCTTCTTCGTTTGTTCACAGCGGTCGAATTGTATCCGGGCTTTATGGCACGAGACGAAGAGGTGGTATGATGCCTTGGGGCAGGAGGAGAGGAGCTTAGTGGATGGGGCGGGCTTCCATTCCTTCTTTTTGATCGAGCCGTTCCATGTCCATCGCCCATATGTGGAGGCATTGGCGGAGAGATGGGATCCAGAGAGTTGTACGTTCATCCTCCCTACCGGCGCTGTTATGCCGACCCTCGAGGACGTCCATCGGATTACGGGCCTTCAGGTCTTGGGGGAGGCAGTGATTGCGGCCACTCTTGCGGATTATAGGGGGCTTTTTCAAGAGTTGATCGGGGAGTGGGAGTTCGTGGAGCGGGAGCGGACGCTGAACCGGATCCCTCTGGGGAGGCTTTCGGGGTAATATCGCCTCGGTTCTTTTACGGAGTGTCAGAAAGGCGAAGCTGTAGCTAGCTTCGAGAGGAGGCGGGCGATGATCAAGGCGAGAGAGGCGACTGCGTGCCCACAGAGGGCAGGAGGGAGTTGATGGCGTTCTTCCTCTTCTTCTTCGGTCGGGTCCTCTTCTCGACGGCCTCTGATAAGGTTTCCTCCCACTCCCTTCTTCTGATGCGGGACTTGGAGGGCATGGGGCGCTATGCTTGGGGAGCGGCGATGCTTGCCCATTTATTCATGGAAATCTCGAAGAAAGTTAAGAGGGCCGGGGGAAAGAATCTTAGCGGTTTCGCGCCATTTCTTCAGGTATGTGTAAGTGGTAAATGTCTTTTTCTTGGTTTAGCTCACTTTGATCATGATAATTTTCCTCTTGCTTTGCTAGATCTTCAGGTACGAGCACTTCACCATTGATCACCCGACTCTGGCACCGTTTAATCATACCCTCCCTTGGGATATGAGATGGGAACCCCGGGGGTCTTCACGCTTGCACCGCCTTGCCCAATTCCGAGAGGCCTTTCACGTCTTGTCGGAGGAAGAGGTATAAGTTTGTTTTTGAATTCTTTTGACTTGTATTTGGTTTTCTTTTGACAAAGTGCTCTTCCTATCTTTTGATGCTTTTTAGATGACGTGGAGGCCTTATTCGGAGGAGGCGCCCGAGGCCCTGCCGCGAGACGTCTGGTTGATCTATTTTAATGAGGTCGTGTTTCATGCGATCAGCCGGGTCGTCCGCCAGCTTGGGTGTCATCAGTGGGTGCCCGATCCTCTGCCGCGGCGCCCCTCAATTCCGGTGGCCGGGATTCCTCGAGACACGAATCTCCCGAGGAATTATGCTACGTAAGTGGCAGGGTGGATGGGCCGAGGCGTCTTGGTGGGGCGTCGTCCTGAGGTGACTTCGAGTGACGAATACATGGCTTGGTATCGTCAAGAGTATGCGGGTATTCTCGGGACAATGGAGGAGGAGATCCCGGATGCCTACGTGAGTTCGGAAACCCTCTTCTTCGTTCTCCTTTGCTTGAATATTTTTTGAGTGGTGTTTCCTTTTGCAGGTTGAGTTGAACGAGATGGAGAAGAAACTTAAGACCGCCAATGAGCACCTTCAAGCGCGGGCCAGGCAGATAGAGGTGCTGCGGGTACAGAGAGGACGCTTGCAGGACCAGGTCCGGGTCCTCGAGGCTCAGGTGGATGCTCTGTCGAGAGCGAGGGCCAATGGTGCTTCTTCTTCTTCCGCCCCTCCTTCCATGGTTTCCGAGCGAGAGCTCGAGCTGACGAGGGAGTTAGACGTGGCCCGGAGCGAGTTGGCGGTCACACAGATGGATTTGGGTCAGGCGAGGGGTAGGGCTTCTTGGGCTGAGGAGGAGACGGACCGGCTGAGGTCCATGATGGCTTTGAGAGAGGAGGGGTTCATCACGCTAGGCCGTGAAAGGGACTCCCTTCAGATGAGGGTGTCAGAGTTGGAGGCTTCGGCGGGTGTTCCTGGAGGTTTGATGGGAGACTTGGTTCATTCTCTCCAGGCAGCCGGGGACAGGGACCGAGAGGCGCTTAAGGTATCAGAGGCAAGGGCACGGGAGTTGGAGGAGAGGTTGAGGGTTGCCGAGGATCAGGCTAGAGGGACAGAGAGTCGCCTCCAACAGAGATTGGAGAGGAGAGATAGAGATATGCAGCAAGTCCATCTTTGGGAGGCGACTATGAGGGGAAAATTGGTCGGAGGGGGCTCTATGACCGAGGTAGACCTCGACCTCCTTCCGCTTGAGCCTGACCATTCTCTCTCGGCTTCCTTGGCTACCGGGGCCACCTTCAGCCGTGCTTCTCATCCTTCGGCGTCTCGGAGTCGTGGGATATATGCTAGGGCTGCGTCCTCAGTTCGAGAGACTCCTGCCGCTCCTGGTGCTCCAGAGGTTCAATCCTCTCCTCAGCCACCGCTCCCTTCTCAACCAAGTCAGGATGTTCCTCATCCTCCAGCAGATGACGATGACACTCTGAGGTATAACCCTTGTGTCTTGGTTTTAGGTAGAAGAATAGTATATATGCAAGGAATTCATGCTTTTCTTCTTTTGTTTTGACTCAGGTGATTATTTCAATGGCGTGTAGCTCAAGACTTTGATGGAAGCTTCCGATGGATCTTATCTATTTACCTTTAGTCTATTTTAAAAACTTTCTTTTAGTTTAAGACAAGGTCAGAATTTTCTGTTTATGAACAATCCTTTTCTTTCACCGTTTGGTGTATGAACAAGCATGGGTATTTAGCTTAGTTTTGTTTGGTTTTAATTGAGTGATGTATGTGGAATGGTTTTACGAGGTTCTATGGGTGGATGATTGTATGAGATGGACGTATGGTTTAGTTTTGGTATGTTTACGGATGGACAGGTGTTTTTGAAAATATGGTTATTTTTGAAATGCGCTGGTGTGTCTTATGAATGTTTATGTATATGAAATGCGTATATGCAAGTTTTGGAAAGAACTGATTTCAATAGGTAAAGAAGTGTTGAAGAGTTGATTGGATATGGACTGACATAGCTGAAATAGGTGCAGGCAGGGGGCGGCTAGTGTAAACTAGCCGCCCAGTGAGGGGCGGCTAGTTGTTTTTAGATGCCCCCTGCCAGGGGCATGCTGACCTGAAACAAAGGGCTGGGGCGGCTAGTGTATTCTAGCCGCTTGCTGAGGGGCGGCTAGTCGAGTTTAGCCGCCCCCTGCCTGCGGCAGTCTTTGGTTCTGCTGCTCCTGTCTGCTGCTGCGGACAGCCTTTGTGACCGTTTCAACCTTCGAGACCTATAAAAACATTCCTTCCATGGACCAAATGTTAAATCTGTCCGGATTGCGCCCCTGCACTGACTTTCGAGCCCTTCTTGCTTGAATTGTCAGGGGCTACAATCCATCTTAAGGTAAATGGAAAGATAATACAAGAAAGTAAAGTGCGGGAAACCATGCTTTAGTATACAAGGAAGGGATTCCAAGTGCGTGAGCGAAAAAAAACTCGTAAGTGCGTGTGAAGGTGGGACAATTTTCTCTCAAGCATGTGCGGAAGGGCGTAGAATGAGTGTAGGTGGGGGTAATCTTATCATTGGTACGGGGGGTTGATTTTAGTATTTCAAGAAAATCGAATGCCTAGGTGTTTTTGGAATAGGAAAATGCGAACTTATGCTTAAGTATGAGTGGCATAAGTGGGCATTTTAATTCTTCAATGGTTTCCTTTTATGTGAGAGGGCAATGTTCTCGACTTTCTTAAGCAAAAGATACCATTAAGTCCCTGTGGGGAACCCCTTGTGGTCACCTATGTCCAAATCAGGATTGTATTTGAAAGGCATAGGCCTTAGGTGTCGGTTTTTCTAGGTTCACGGTTCTCAAATGCTTGATCATATTATTCTAAACATACTGAAAAATCCATGAGTGTACCAGGAGTCAAGTTAAATAAGCTTCCTTTGGATATGCAGGTTTCTAAGTGAACTCATGTGAGTGTGTGTAGTTGTAAACCTGGAAATGACCTACCTTTGGTTGAAATCTCGCCTTTCCCGGTAGACATAGTTCAATTTTGAATCCCATTGCTAAAAAAAAGGGGGGGGGGAGAATGGGGTAAGAGAAATATCTTCCTTTCTGGCAACATTTTAAAATTGTCCCAGTAGCATATGTCCTACTTTCTAGGTCCCTCTGGCTTTCTTCTTTTTATCACTTCTTTATTTTGGATGGAAAGTACAGTCCGTTGTTTGGACCCTGTACTGGTATAGCCATTGTCTAGCGTATATCGTGCGTAAAGGCATGAAAGTCTGCTAAAATAGAGAGTTTAACCCATTCACTTGGATGTTATTTTCTTTTGTTGGCCTCTCATTGCCTGATTTTTTTTGTTTGAGGGGGGGGGGGGGGCGGGGCTCTTCTGTTTTTCACCCCGATTCTTTACATGCTTCCCCTCTAGAAGTGTTTGTATAGTGCCAGAGTCAGTTTTGGGACATATGTCAGGTCTAGGTAACTCCTCATTTTGACCTGGGGTTAATACGAGTGGGGCGGAAATAAGGGATGTTTGCTTTGGGGTTTTAAATTGTCCCATTCTACGGGGTAGGCAATCTCTCTTCTATCAGGTAAATCTAGTCCAGTCATACGTGTGTGAAGGAAGCGGCATGATTTGGCGGAGATGTGTTCGAATAGACACGAGTTTATCTTTGAGAGTCTTATAATTCTATCATCAAGTACTAAACGCTGGAAATTGCAGGAAGAAAGAATAATAGTTCTCAAGTATTGAGAGCTACTCATGCATGGAATTTCTTTAGATAAAGTGCATTCCATGAACCTGAAACCTCGACTCCTTCGGCATCCACCAGGCGGTAGGCATTCCCGGAATAGGCATGGGTGATCACATAGGGTCCCCTCCCATGTGGGTTGCAACTTCCCTCTTGGGTGAGGCTGTCTTTATGGCATGACTTGCTTAAGTACTAATTTCCTGATTTTGAATTTTCTTTTTATTACCTTCTTTTCAAATGCCCTTGCCACCCTTCTTTGGTAGGCCTGGGCATGGTCTGCCGCTCTTAATCTTTTCTCGTCTTTTCCTTTTCTCTCTTTTGGGTATTTTTTGATATTTTATGTTTTCGAAAGCATGGAAACAGATGCATACTTTTGGTTTTGAAAAGGCCTGTGTCGGTGAATAGATATGTTTTTGGTAAAAGAATGGAGATAAAGTTTGGTAAACAATTTTGTTTTAGAAGGAAAGCATGGAAAGATAGTTCGTAAATATTTTTGGCGGAAATCATGGAAATACGGCTTTGTAAAACATTTTCATTTTGAAGAAAGGTAGATTGGCAAAACATTCTTGTTTTGAAGAAGAGTGAAAAAAAAATGCAGTTTGCAAATATTTTCGTTATTTTGGTAAACAGGTAAAGAAAGTTTGGGAAAGTGTTTTATCTTGTTTGGAATGAGGAAATATGGTTTTGTAAAACTTTTGTTTTGAAGGAGAGTGTGGAAAACATGTTTTTAGAAAACATTTTTTTGGAAAAGAGTGGAAATAAAGCTGGAAACAAGTATGTTCAGAGTTGGGGGAATGAAAGCTGATTAGCATGTATTTTTTTGGATTTTGGTTTCTTTTCGGAAAGCAGGTAAACAAATATGTATAGGGTGGTGAAAACGAAAGCTAGTAAACAAATATTTTTTATTCCCCCATTTTTTTGAAAAAGCTGTAAACAAATATGTATAGGAGTTGAAAGCGGAAGCTGGTAAACAAATATTTTTATCTTTTGATTTTTCGAAAAAGCTGTAAAGAAATATGTACAGGAGTTGAAAGCGAAAGCTGGTAAATAAATATTTTTTTATCTTTTGATTTTTTTTTGGAAAAAGCTGTAAACAAATATGTACAGGAGTTGAAAGCTCACCCGGAGGGATCGGTACCTGGTTCTTGGATTTGTATTGCTTCCGCGAGTCGGCTTCTTTTCGGCGGCCGGCTGCTGTCTGGTGGGGGTCCCCTATTCCCGAACTCTTCCTCCCTGAGCCTCATCAAGGGCCTTCCTTGATGGAGCAGTTCTTCCTCGGTGGAGCCTGGCTGCCAACGTGCGAGCACCTCTAGCCGGATGCGAATGGCACAGATGCTCCAATTCCAGGCCCGTGTCTCGTTAAAGCGCACTTCTCCCCATATGGATATCACTTCCCCGTGGTACGGGAAGCGAAGACATTGGTGTCAGGTGGATAAGACGGCTTCAATGATATTGAGCCATGTCCTCCCAACAATCAGAGGGTGGGGTGATCGAATGTTCATTACCATGCAAATGACAATGGTGGAGACCGGGCCGATCTTTAGTGGGAGCGTGATCAATCCGCAAGCGTTCTTGCGTGTGTTGTCGAAGGCGTAAATGTATTCGTCCAAGAGCTCCAACCTAGGAACTCTGCGTTCTAGCTTTTGGTAGGCGGAATATGTAAGATGTTAGTTTCCACTCCCGTGTCGATGAGAATGTGCTGGAATTCCCTCCCTCCGAGTATGGCAGTGATCACGAGGGGTACGGAGCATGCTCCGGCTTTTGCGACTTCATGGCGGAGGAAGGTGATCGAGTTGGGCTCCGTAAGATCACTTGGTGGATGCAGGGTCCTGACCGCTTCTTCCGAGGGAGAGTTGTCGTTATAAGGGGACTCAGGTGGGCTACCACCTTCATCCTCATTCCCCGTCGCAGGGCTAGAGTGATCATATTATTTATTGCCCAGTTGTTCTCGTTCTCGTATTGGAGGCGTGCTTCTCCCCAGATTGTCAGTATATGACTCAAGAAGGGCAGTCGAAGGCATTGGTGTCGGGGGGGACAGATAGCTTGGATGCTATCTAACCACGGTCTCCCTAGCATTAATGGGTACCTTGTGTCGATGTCAGCCACGAAGCAGGCTACTTCACAGATAAGAGGGCCGACGGATAGCTCGAACGTTCCGGGGCCGCGGAGAGTCTTCCCGGTATGGTTGAAAGCTTGAATAGTATGGTGGGCCGGTTGGACGGGAGGACGGCCTAGTCCGGGTATCTTTTGGTAGGTGGAGCATGTCATTATGTTCATGCCTGACCCTGGGTCTACAAAGATGTTGTTTAGCCACAACATTTGAAGTCGTCCGCGGATGTGTACGGGGTAGACTCATAGTCTGGGATCCGGGAGGTCTTGGTCAGTGAATGATGGTCATTGGGCGGCGGGGGCCATCGACAATGTCAGTACTCTTGGAGGACCCGTTGTCATCCGGATGCAGATCATCCGACGTACATTCCCCTCCCTCGGGTCCTTCGCTAGCTCCTTCGGGGATCTCCTCAAAGGGTTCTTCTTCTTCGTCTTCTTCCGGGTTTTCTAGTCCGCTTTTGTCGGACTCGATGTTGATGACCGCGGGTAGGGCGAGAATTGCGTCTTCTTCTTCACCATAGAGTATGGCGAGGTCATGATTCTCGAGTTTCAGCTGGAAGGGCTCGTTCTGCTCTTCCTCCTCGGATTCTTCGGACAGACTGTCGTCAGTGACGTCTTCTGAACTGCATGGTTGTGGTGATGGGTGTCGCCCTCTTCTAACCATGTTTACCATGTGGGCTCCAGATGTGGATGCTTGGTTGTGACCTGGCAATGGGTCAGTAAAAATGCCAAGTGGCTTGGAGGCTCGAGAATTGCCCTGGTTTAAGAGGCTTTTGATCATGGCCCAATCAAGGCGCCTGTCATCATTTAAATCGTAAATAAAATCTCAAAAAACAATGCATTGTTCTACGGTATGACCATGTTGTTGGTGGTACTGACAATAACACAGTCTATTTGCCCCGGGGAGTGGAGGTTTAGCAGCTGGGAGGGAGATACTATTTGTGTCCATTAGTACCCTAAAAATTCTAGTTAGTGTTTCTGGGAGGGGAGGGTAAGAGTCCCTCTTTCCCATTCGTCTCTGATCACAGGATGTCGGAGGGGAGACCTCATTATAAGTATCCTGGGTGGGCTGCCTAGGATTTAGGTTCTGGCTTCTTAGGAAGCAGGAATAGAAAGGGGTCCTAGGCTGGCCTTGTCTTAAAATTACAAGGCTTTGGACCGGGGAGCTTTGGATTACCGGGTTTTGCTGTGTCGTCACGGGGACGGGTGCTGATCGAGTAGTTAAGTTTTGGTTGATTGGCCGAGGCAGCGCATACCCGGATGAATCGAACGTGTACTGCCTAGGAGCCGTTCCTCGATCAGGAACTCGTGCTCTGTTTGGGTAGAGTGCCGATACTTGGGTAATAATCCCCTCTACCGTGGGGGTTTGTGCCTTGCGAGGCGGTTGTCCAACCCTATGGCTGATTGGGGGGGACTGGGTTTGGACTGCTGGGGCTGCACAACGGGAAATCCTGTTGTGGCGGTCAATTAGAAGCTGATACGTAGTACAGTCTCCGGACGAAATGTTAGGCCTGTGTCATTTAGAGTCCTAATTTCGATCGGAGTCGCTAAAATTTTGACTTTAGCTACCTGCTAGGGTTTGAAGACTCTGATTAATAAATCTAATTGCATATTATGGGTCCTGTTACAGTTTTGTACTTCCCATAAAATTTTCTTTTAATTCTGATAACGTTTTTGGAATTATGCAGTTTTGATTTGGTATTCGGATTTGATTTTATAAAAATCCATGATGAAGAGGTAAAAATCCGATATTATTACGAGATGTTCAGTTTTGAGATAGATTCCATATAAAAGTGGAATTGAATCAACTGGATTCGTATATTAAAAGTTATGGGTATTTTTCCGAGTATACCCCGAAGTTGAGAAATCCAGGCAGCAGCCCTGTAAGATGTTTAGCCTAGATTTCGGAATAGCTGGAGAGGTTTTTTGATCTGGGTGTAAACATGAAAGCTGTAGATAATCTTCTTAGCTTTCCAATGCCACTGGAATCGTGCGATTTGGAGCTGTATTGAGGACGTTATGGCCATTTAAGTGAAGGCTGCGCAGAGTTTTAAGTCCGAGGACGACTTGGTCTTTCAGCCCGACCTTGCCTATAAATAGGCCCCCAAATCCCACGACTTTAGCATATTTTTTCACCCCTTTTGGGTCTGGTCCAGCCCCCATTGTTGTGTGTTTTGGGAGGAGGAAGAGATGGTGATGGAGAAGAAGGAGCACAATGAAGAAGAAGGTGTGTTTATGTTGTTGTTGTAGTTGATGATTCTTTCTTTCTCTTCCACATCCCTTCTCTTTTCCTTCCCCTCTCTAATCAGCCAGCCCCCCATGTGTTTGTGTTTATGTCCCAATGAGCAAGAAGAGCTAGGAAGAGGTGGTGGTAGCGGTGGTTGCGGTCGAGGTAGGCGAGGGTGTGCTTGCGAGCCCCTCCATCTCCCCCTTCCTTACCCCTCTCCTTTTGGTGAGTTCTTCCACTTCTTTTGTTGGTTTTAAAGCATATAAGGGTGCTTGGGAGGGCTTGCATGTGAGGTGTTTGTGTTTGGGTGCATGTGGGGGGCATAGGAGAAATTTTTGGAGGCTGGGCGCGCGCGCGCGGGGTGCTGGCGCGCTGGGGAGCGCTGGCGCGCAGTCGGGCGCGCTGGCGGGCGCGTGCGTGCGTGCGCGCAGGTGCGCGCTGCGCGCGGGCGGTGCGCGCGGGCGCGCGCAGGAGCGCGCCGCAGTGCGCCGGGGGTGTGCGGGAGTGCGTGCGCGTGTGCGCATGCGTGCGTATGAGTGCGGGGGCCACGCGTGTGGCTGCCCGGGGGTTCGGGTAGGTGTCGGGGTGCTCGGATATGCGTGCGTACGCGCGTTCTTGCATGCGTGCGAGCCCGTATGCGTGCGTATTTGAGTCTTTGACATTTCTAGTCTATTTTAAGTGTTTTTATGTGGTTGTATGTGGTTATACTCACCCCTATTGATACCCTTACCTTGCAGACCTCATCGGATGGGATGCGCGTCGATCCAGGTATCGGTGAGTGGTTCGATCCAACACTTTGGGACGTGCTCGATGCACGTAGTCGTGCACCGCACGTCCTTGGGGCATCTTAACCCCTAAATATGCTAGATATTTGCATGTTAGGGTTGTATAGCTCGTATATTGCGTAGAACCCCTATTCTACCCTATACTTGCTTAAGTATGTATTCATGTTTGTATAATTATGATTTCATGCGCCCCTTGTGTTTCGGGCATGTATTTTCGAATGAGTTAATGGATGTATTAGAATATGGCATGTCTTAGGTAGTAGTGTAATACTACCTCCACTATATTAATTATATCCAGCATGTTAAACCTTGGGTTAATAACCGGATGCATACTAATATTCCTTTACGATTAGACTGGAGGAATGGTGTAGTTGTTGCACCCATCTGTTGGGGCAAATCTAGGACCAGCTTTTCGGAGAGGATGAGACTTTCCTTCTCTCTCGCCCTCCCTCTTTGCGTAAACTGAGTAAGTAGATATGATTCCTACTTGACTCATTGGGATTATCGGTATGCATCGGTTAGTGCGCGAGATCACGCTTAACCCCCCCTTGGAGTTGGTAATATCCAACGCCTGCTTGAGTTATCCATTACATGATTGAATGTTTATTATGGCCTTATAAGCATGTTTAAGTGGGCCATACCTTTTATGCATATTGTATGATTTGTTGTTTATGATGTAAATCCATGTTAGGGAGTACCCCTATAGTTATATATATATATATATATATATTATTGTGCGTGTGGCACATATTATCATGTTATGATTCTCCTCATATATATATATATATATATATATATATATATATATATATGTATATATATATATATATATATATGTGTGTGTGTGTGTGTGTGTGTGTGTGCGCATGCTAAACTAATTTGGCCTATCCGTAATAGGCAAGGGTATGACCCGCGGTCGGGTCGTACCCTATTAGTTAAAGCGCTAGCGATATAATCACCCCTTGCATCCGAGTGATGCATTCGTATCGAATTATAAAGAATTCATCGTGGCATCGGTTTTGTTAAACCGATAGCTACGGCATTAACTTGGGCCTACCCGTGCTAGGCGTGTGTCTGAACCGCCTATTGGGTTATGCCCCTGGCTTTTCTACACGAGTGTAGAGATAGTCCTCGCGTTCGAGTGACGCCTCCGTGTGGGAATACAAGAGTATTCGATATCATCGATATATGTGTGTAAGTACCAAGGGTAGTTGGCTTTCCCATAGGGTTCGCATTGCGAACGCAAGGTGCTTCCTCCTGACATCGTCATGAGTCGAAGCTACCCGACATAGAAGCTGTCCTGTATGGTGCCACCACTTGTAGGTGCTACCGATGCGTACCGCAGTACACATCTAGGGAATGTACTGATCGTGGAAGGCCGACAGGTAGAGGCTGCACGGGAGAGAGCTACCAAGTGATATTTCGGGCTTCAAGTCGTTCTCCCCTTCGTCGGATCCGTATTGAATCTGCCCGATTCGTAGTTGTCCTGTGGGGTGCTCCCAGACGTATTTATGACACCTATTGGTGCGCCCATATGGTAGAGATAGCGGTTATGGAGAGGCTACCAGGTAGAGGCTCTCCGGGAGAGGGCTACCGGATGACGATGGGTGTAGAGCAACTGAGTTCGTTTCAAAAGTCCCTAGAGTCACCCCTCCGGGGGCTAGGGTGAGGATGAGTTGTTGTCACGTCGCCACGTGACCCAAATACCCATCGAGTATACTCTGGGTTTGTTACTTCTGACGCTTGAGGTATCGAAGTATATCTCTACCTCATAGCAGATGGACGCGTTGTGTCTCGTTAACCAGTAACACGTGGTGTTATGGTTAACCCTCGTTTGTCCCCGGGTCTCCCTGGAGCTCCCCTTCGGGGTCGGGGGCGATGAATGTGTTAAGTCACGTCGCTACGTGACCCATTTCTTTGTTCACCCGTTCCCATATTTGTTGGGTCCGGTTAAGTATCGATGTTGAGAGATATCGATAACAACTATCTCAATGTAGATGATCGCAATAGTGTTGTTAGACCAGTAATTCCGCGTCTCCTTGACAAACGGTATGGTCTCTCCCCAAGAGTCCCAAGAGTCTCCCTTCGGGAGTGAGGGTGTGGGTGAGACGGGTTGCACCGCCGTGTGACCCTATTATCCATTGGGTTTCAACCCATGTCTTTCCTTGAAAGGAAATTGCCTTAACATTAAATTGTTATAGTGGTGTTCGGTTTCCGATCCACTCACTGAGCTTGTAGCTCACCCCTCGCGTACTGTTTCTTTTACAGGGGCGTTGTTGGGCGTGGAGCTGGAGTTTTCCTATGGCGTGGTCTTGCGTGCGTGGAAACGTTCTGTCCGGCGGATTGGCGAGTGCGAGGCTGTCAGCAGTCCTAGAGTCTTGTGTATTGGTAATTCGTGCGTGTGGCACTTGTTGTATTTATTGGCTAGACTTGGCTCTCACAGGACAGTGATTGTGTATTCGAGTCTGTAATAATGTTTTTGGTTTATAGACTTATTGATAGTTATGCTTCCGCTTTTCAATTATATTATCAGTTGTCATTGCTTCATTAGCCTTGTGTATTGTTTATGATAGCTGATATTATATTATTGCCACGTCTCGGGGACGGCCGCCCTGGGGCGTGACAAAAGTTGGTATCAGAGCCTGGTCCTGTCAGAGCCTAAGTCGAGTCGTATAGATGAGTCGTAAGATTGTTATCCGCGTACTCTGGTTTAGAAGTTTTCTTAGGTTGCTGACATGCCTCCTCGCATCCGTGGACGTGGCCACCCCTGGACTCCCCTTAAGTTGTCGACTGGGTCGACTGATCAGGGTCAGTGTTGGGTTCCTTGTTGTGGGACTAAGGCTTGGGAAGGAGTTTCCAGCCCAGTTGTGTCGTTTTGATGGATCGTTGAAATTTCTAAGGTTGGATCGCGTCTCGACTATGGAGCTTCGTTCCCGGACATCGTTATTGCTATTAACCATGGAGTTCGCGTGCTGTGCCAGTTTCAAGTTTTGAGGATGGGGCGTATTGCTTATTAAAGGGTGATGTCTTCTTCCAGCCTTCCTACTCAGGATAAGGGGCCTTGCAGGGTCAGCGTTGAGACCCGGGCTAGGGTACTCCGTGTTCCTTGTTTGGTTGTCGGGATATCCTATATCGGGACCTCATGGTGCCCTCCCAAGGTTCTTTTCCCAGTCAAGGAATACCTTTGAAACATCAAATTGATGATGAATTTTTCCTCACTTGGAAGGTGCGACAGCGAGTGGTGAAGCATACGATCGGGATTGAGTGCGTCCTTTTGCAGTTTGGTGGGTGATCGCTTATGGACCGGGATCCATAGCCCTATTTGGAGTCGCTTTGATAGATCATCGTGCATTGTAGCTGTCCGGTGTAGCAGAGTCCTGTAAGGTGCTCCCTGGGACTATCCACGACGCTTGTTGGTGTGCCCATATAGCAGAGATAGTGGACATGGGAGGCTATCAGGTAGAGGCAACACCGAAAGAGTGCTACTGGATGACGTCGAGAGTTCAGACTCCCCGTGATGAATCTGCCCATTGAGTGCATGATGCTGGAGTTCCAATGTATAGTTGGGCGACCTGTCGGTGACGGCATGTGAAGCACAGTTCACGGTACTGTCGCGTTTTGCCCCACATGGGTGGTAAATGAGGAGACGCGATGCTAGCGTTCGTGATAGGACTCAACCGCCATATCAGATAAATGACGTCGCATAGGCGTTGTCAGAATTCGACAACCTCCTGTTGCATGTCTTGCGGATTAAGTGCGGTCGAGCGGCTTACCCAGCGTGTAAGTGTCATCATGAGCGCCATCCATGCTCGAGGAGCAGGAATCTTGGCTTAATCATCCAAGGAATTATTTTGATCTCCCCATAGGGGTTGAAGATCAAGTACCCCTTGTCATCAATTGATGATCTATTTGACCAGCTCTGGGAGCTAGTGTCTTTCTGCTGATCGATCTTCGTGCAGGGTACTTAATTTGGAGATCCGGGAGTTTGGCATTCCGTAGGTGGCCTTTCGTGACCGTTTCGGACACTACGAATTTGAGTATTGCCGTCGGGGTAGACGAATGCGCCAGATGCCTACGAAGATCTCAAAAGTTTTATTGGGCCTCCATGGGCTAATCTGAGTAGCCTTCTGCATGCCCTCGGGTGAAGTTGTGGATCCTCGCGATGGAATGCGTTCGTCCATCAAGATTCCTCAGTAGACGTGGGAGTGAGTTATCAAGAATCTCGTTGCGGGCTCGCTAAAGTAATGTTCGGGTCGTGACGCCGTCTAGGTGATCAGTGACCAACTAACTAAGTCCGCACTTTCCTCCCTATCCAACTGACTGAATCGCTGGACACTTTGGCGCGTGTATAAACCTTCGCGATTGTTCGTCTTCATGGCACTCCGGTCGACACTATTTTGAATCGAGACGCGTGGATTACTTCGAGGTTTTGGCATAGCCTTCAGCAAGCTTTTGCGCGAGCCTCCCTTTAAGTACGGCGTTTCATCATTGACGGATAGCCAGGCAAGAGGACGGTTTAACCTTGGAGGACATGCTAAGTGCCTGTATGCTTGATTGTGGGGTTTGCCTGCGAGGCGACTACTGTTCGAGCATCTGAATGGAATTGTAAGAGGCACTCCACAGGCGCTGTATTATACCTCCCTTGTGTTGGGACAGTTGAAACGCGCCAGTTGGAGCGGCCGCAAATAATTATTTGACCTTGCGGAGGCCGAGATGGTTCGTACGTGCCTCTGCACCACCCAGAACCGTCGGAAGGGCTACGCAGGTCATCGTCGCCAGGAGCTTACCCTCGGGTTTGGCGACCAAGTTTTTCGGAAGGTGTCCTGGTTAAAGGGCATCCGTTGTTTCGACGTTCGGGGCTAATTGAGTCGGCCCTCCATTCGGACCGTTCTCGTCCTTGAGTTGATTGGGGAGGTGGCTTGCATGTAGCCTTTCCCCCACAGCGGGCTCATGCCGTGACGTCATCCCTGTCTCATAGCTGAGGCATTAAGTCCACGATCCTGCCCACATCATCCCGTTCGAACCGCTTGTCTTCGAGCCGGACTTGTCGTTCGTGGAGCAGCCGATCGAGATCTTGGACCGACGCGAGAAGAAGCTCCGCACCAAGACCGACCAGTTGGTTAAGGTGCATTGGCAGCACCACTCTGGTGCCGAGGCCACTTGGGAGCCAAGGGACTCTATGCGTGACACTTCTACGTTCGGTCTTCCCTTTGGGTTTCCTTAAATTTCGAGGACTAAATTTCCTAAGGGGGGGAGAATGTTAGGCCTGTGTCATTTAGAGTCCTAATTTCGATCGGAGTCGTTAAAATTTTGACTTTAGCTACCTGCTAGGGTTTGAAGACTCTAACTAATAAATCTAATTGCATATTATGGGTCCTGGTACTGTTTTGTACTGCCCATAAAATTTTCTTTTAATTCTGATAACGTTTTTGGAATTATGCAGTTTGATTTGGTATTCGGATTTGATTTTATAAAAATCCATGAAGAAGAGGTAAAAATCCGATATTATTACGAGATGTTCAGTTTTGAGATAGCTTCCATATAAAAGTAGAATTGGATCAACTGGATTCGTATATTAAAAGTTATGGGTATTTTTCCGAGTATACCCCGAAGTTGAGAAATCCAGGCAGCAGCCCTGTAAGATGTTTAGCCTAGATTTCGGAATAGCTGGAGAGGTTATTTGATCTGAGTGTAAACATGAAAGCTGTAGATAATCTTCTTAGCTTTCCAATGCCACTGGAATCATGCGATTTGGAGTTGTATTGAGGAAGTTATGGCCATTTAAGTGAAGGCTGCGCAGTTTTTAAGTCCGAGGACGACTTGGTCTTTCAGCCCGACCTTGCCTATAAATAGGCCCCCAAATCCCACGACTTTAGCATATTTTTTCACCCCTTTTGGCTCTGGTCCAGCTCCCATTGTTGTGTGTTTTGGGAGGAGGAAGAGATGGTGATGGAGAAGAAGGAGCACAATGAAGAAGAAGGTGTGTTTATGTTGTTGTTGTAGTTGTTGATTCTTTCTTTCTCTTCCACATCCTTTCTCTTTTCCTTCCCCTCTCTAATCAGCCAGCCCCCCATGTGTTTGTGTTTATGTCCCAATGAGCAAGAAGAGCTAGGAAGAGGTGGTGGTAGCGGTGGTTGCGGTCGAGGTGGGCGAGGGTGTGCTTGCGAGCCCCTCCATCTCCCCCTTCCTTACCCCCTCTCCTTTTGGTGAGTTCTTCCACTTCTTTTGTTGGTTTTAAAGCATATAAGGGTGCTTAGGAGGGCTTGCATATGAGTGTTTGTGTTTGGGTGCATGTGGGGGGCATAGGAGAAGCTTTTGGAGGCTGGGCGCGCGGGGTGCTGGCGCGCTGGGGAGCGCTGGCGCGCAGTCGGGCGCGCTGGCGGTGCGCGCGGGTGCGCGCAGTAGCGCGCCGCAGTGCGCCGGGGGTGTGCGGGAGTGCGTGCGCGTGTGCGCATGCGTGCCTATGAGTGCGGGGGCCACGCGTGTGGCTGCCCGGGGGTTCGGGTAGGTGTCGGGGTGCTCGGATATGCGTGCGTACGCGCGTTCTTGCATGCGTGCGTATTTGAGTCTTTGACATTTCTAGTCTATTTTAAGTGTTTTTATGTGGTTGTATGTGGTTATACTCACCCTTATTGATACCCTTACCTTGCAGACCTCGTCGGATGGGATGCGCGTTGATCCGGGTATCGGTGAGTGGTTCGATCCAACACTTTGGGACGTGCTCGATGCACGTAGTCGTGCACCGCACGTCCTTGGGGCATCTTAACCCCTAAATATGCTAGATATTTGCATGTTAGGGTTGTATAGCTCGTATATTGCGTAGAACCCCTATTCTACCCTATACTTGCTTAAGTATGTATTCATGTTTGTATAATTATGATTTCATGCGCCCCTTGTGTTTCGGGCATGTATTTTTGAATGAGTTTATGGATGTATTAGAATATGGCATGTCTTAGGTAGTAGTGTAATACTACCCTACACCCACTATATTAATTATATCCAGCATGTTAAACCTTGGGTTAATAACCGGATGCATACTAATATTCCTTTACGATTAGACTAGAGGAATGGTGTAGTTGTTGCACCCATCTGTTGGGGCAAATCTAGGACCAGCTTTTCGGAGAGGATGAGACTTTCCTTCTCTCTCGCCCTCCCTCTTTGCGTAAACTGAGTAAGTAGATATGATTCCTACTTGACTCATTGGGATTATCGGTATGCATCGGTTAGTGTGCGAGATCACGCTTAACCCCCCCTTGGAGTTGGTAATATCCAACGCCCGCTTGAGTTATCCATTACATGATTGAATGTTTATTATGGCCTTATAAGCATGTTTAAGTGGGCCATACCTTGTATGCATATTGTATGATTTGTTGTTTATGATGTAAATCCATATTAGGGAGTACCCCTATAGTTATATATATATATATATTATTGTGCATGTGGCACATATTATCATGTTATGATTCTCCTCATATATATATATATATATATATATATATATATATATATATATATATATATATATATATATATATATATATATATATATATATATATATGTGTGTGTGTGTGTGTGTGTGTGTGTGTGTGTGCGCATGCCTAATTTGGCCTATCCGTAATAGGCAAGGGTATGACCCGCGGTCGGGTCGTACCCTATTAGTTAAAGCGCTAGCGATATAATCACCCCTTGCATCCGAGTGATGCATTCGTATCGAATTATAAAGAATTCATCGTGGCATCGGTTTTGTTAAACCGATAGCTACGGCATTAACTTGGGCCTACCCGTGCTAGGCGTGTGTCTGAACCGCCTATTGGGTTATGCCCCTGGCTTTTCTACACTAGTGTAGAGATAGTCCTCGCGTTCGAGTGACGCCTCCGTGTGGGAATACAAGAGTATTCGATATCATCGATATATGTGTGTAAGTACCAAGGGCAGTTGGCTTTCCCATAGGGTTCGCATTGCAAACGCAAGGTGCTTCCTCCTGACATCGTCATGAGTCGAAGCTACCCGACATAGAAGCTGTCCTGTATGGTGCCACCACTTGTAGGTGCTACCGATGCGTACCGTGGTACACATCTAGGGAATGTACTGATCGTGGAAGGCCGACAGGTAGAGGCTGCACGGGAGAGAGCTACCAAGTGATATTTCGGGCTTCAAGTCGTTCTCCCCTTCGTCGGATCCGTGTTGAAGCTGCCCGGTTCGTAGTTGTCCTGTGGGGTGCTCCCAGACGTATTTATGACACCTATTGGTGCGCCCATATGGTAGAGATAGCGGTCATGGAGAGGATACCAGGTAGAGGCTCTCCGGGAGAGGGCTACCGGATGACGATGGGTGTAGAGCAACTGAGTTCGTTTCAAAAGTCCCTAGAGTATCCCCCCTCGGGCTAGGGTGAGGATGAGTTGTTGTCACGTCGCCACGTGACCCAAATACCCATCGAGTATACTCTGGGTTTGTTACTTCTGACGCTTGAGGTATCGAAGTATATCTCTACCTCATAGCAGATGGACGCGTTGTGTCTCGTTAACCAGTAACACGTGGTGTTATGGTTAACCCTCGTTTGTCCCCGGGTCTCCCTGGAGCTCCCCTTCGTGGTCGGGGGCTGTGAATGTGTTAAGTCACGTCGCTACGTGACCCATTTCTTTGTTCACCTGTTCCCATATTTGTTGGGTCCAGTTAAGTATCGATGTTGAGAGATATCGATAACAACTATCTCAATGTAGATGATCGCAATAGTGTTGTTAGACCAGTAATTCCGCGTCTCCTTGACAAACGGTATGGTCTCTCCCCAAGAGTCCCAAAGTCTCCCTTCGGGAGTGAGGGTGTGGGTGAGACGGGTTGCACCGCCGTGTGACCCTATTATCCATTGGGTTTAACCCCATGTCTTTCCTTGAAAAGGAAATTGCTTTAACATTAAATTGTTATAGTGGTGTTTGGTTTCCAATCACTCACTGAGCTTGTAGCTCACCCCTCGCGTACTGTTTCTTTTATAGGGGCGTTGTTGGGCGTGGAGCTGGAGTTTTCCTATGGCGTGGTCTTGCGTGCGTGGAAGCGTTCTGTCCGACGGATTGGCGAGTGCGAGGCTGTCAGCAGTCCTAGAGTCTTGTGTATTTGTAAATCGTGCGTGTGGCACTTGTTGTATTTATTGGCTAGACTTGGCTCTCACAGGACAGCGATTGTGTATTCGAGTCTGTAATAATGTTTTTGGTTTATAGACTTATTGATAGTTATGGTTCCGCTTTTCAATTGTATTATCAGTTGTCATTGCTTCATTAGCCTTGTGTATTGTTTATTGGAGTCATTATTGACCTCTTGTTTATGATAGCTGATATTATATTATTGCCACGTCTCGAGAACGGCCGCCCTGGGGCGTGACACGAAAGGCTTGTACGAAGCTCTGGACTCAGGCTCTGTAACATCATGTCAATTTCTTGACATTCTGTGACTCGCAGGTCGGTCCGGTGGATAAGTGTGCGCCACCGAGACACGTATTATTCAAATTCCTCCCTAGGTCTCATTCTCTCCACGGTTAAATCTAAAATAGAGGGGGTTCTGGTTCTCTGGTAACCGTAGCGGCCTAAGAACTTCTCGCTCATAGCCGAGAAATTCGACAAGTGATCTATAGGGAGGGTGTAGAACCATTGTAGTGCTTCTCCTTCCAATGATTTCTGGAAGAGGAAGACTAGCAAAGGTTGATTATCTAGAACGGGGTGGGCGTCTAGATAAAAGGCAGTTAAAAGGATGTCTGGGTCTCCACGATCGTTATAACGACGGAATTTGGGGATTTTGAATCCCTCCGGCAGGTGGACTAGCGGTATTTGTCTCAGGTTATGTAGAGACATGTGCTTGGGGGCTGAGGGACCAGTCTCGGAGAGGATTCTCCGGATGGTTTCATCCAGCGTTTCCCCCCTGGGAGGGCTGCCTAGCGGTCCCAGGTTTGGGGTGGCCTGGTAAGGGCTTGGGTGGGACTGGTTGGGAACATTGGATTTGCGGGGGAAAGGGGGTGAACGAAAAACTGCTCGGATTGACCGAGCGGCTGGGCGTGGATGAGGTTTTGGGAATGGTCTTGGGGGTTTCGACAGGGGCCTCCTGTCTCATGGTCTTGACCTGACGGTAGTCGGCGAGGTCATGAAACATGTCCTCTACGGATTGGTATCCTAAACTGGCCATCTTTTCCTCTAGATGGGTCAGGAATTGTGTGGCCTGACCCTCTTGGTGGATTCTCTCCTCTAGTATCTCCTCCTCTATGCGGGATTCCATGATGTGTGTGAAATGATTCAAGGGAATGAATGCAGATATAAAGCAGTAAATAAAGCAGTAAAGGATTGCGCAGCAGTGTGTGGCTTACAAAGCAGTAAAGGATTGTGCAGCGGTGTGCGGCTTGCAAAGCAGTAAAGGATTGAGCAGCGGTTTGCGGCTTACAAAGCAGTAAATGATGCTGTGATGCGAAGTAGAGGAGGATCTGATTCGAGGGGTGGGAAACTCTAACCTTCCTAGAGGGTTGATAGCATTCTAGTCAAGCTTGTAAGAGGGGGGCAGAAGAGGATTACCTTTTGTTTTTTTCACGAGGGAGGTCCCACCGTGATCGCCAGATTTGTCGGCGTCGGATTCCGTCAGTTTCGGAAAGGATCCGGCAGTGCGCAGGATGCGCGTGCGCATGTGTGGGGGGTCTTCGGCGATTCGGACCAGATGTGTGCCCTGGCGGGCTCGGTTGGTTCGTCTTCTCAGAAGGGTGAGGGTGTCGTTCCTGGTTGAGGCGCCCGACAGCGGCTTAAGAGGATTCCAAGGTTTGTGTGATCGCCACCTGCTTTTTCTAAAAGCAGGAAAAGGTTGGGTTGGATTTGATCGCCTACGTGGGGAGTTTGTGGGGTCTCCGCTCTAAGACACGGATATACCGTACACAGAGGTGAAAAACAGGTAATCCTATTTTGCTTCCGGGGCTTGACTAAAGGAGTCTTGGGACAAGGGGTGCAAGTGGGGTGTGGATGTGGGGCGGCTAGTCGGATCCAGCCGTCGGGTATGGGGCGGCTACTGGGGTTTAGCCATCCGGGGCCTGGTTTGGCCTGGGCAGAACTTCGGTAGGAAATGGGTTTGGTTTTGGATAGAGGCTAAGCTAGGTTTAGCCCGGGTTTCTGGAGGGTGGAATGAGAGGGTGTTTTGTGTAGGGAATGGGTATTTTTCTCACAAAAGGGGCTCTCTTTCTCTCTCTCTTGGGATTTCTAGTGGGGGAAGGGAATGATCAAGTGAGGATTGTGGATTTGAAGATTGGATTTTGAATTGTGGATGTTGGATTTAGGCTTGGGACCCCCTCTATTTATAGTAAAAGAGAGACAGGGGAATATCCAGGGGGTAATGGAGTGGCTTGGTTAATAGTGTGTGTGATTAGACCCCTCATTAATTCTCTGGTTCTTCTGTCAGGGCCAGGTGAAGGGCGGCTAGTTCTAACTAGCCGCCCAGGATGTTGCGGCAGCTTCCTGGTAGCCGCTCCTATCATGACCTGCCAAACATCCCATCTCTGACAAGCGGTGGCTTAGGTCGGTTACTTGGGTTGATCCGGTCAAGATAGGGCGGGTAAAGGTCATGACCCGCCGCAATGATCAGCATTTAATGCTTCTTTATGTCCCATCCAGGGAAGCGGTTCAAGGTCGGCCAGGGGGGCGGCTAGTTCTAACTAGCCGCCTGTTATGGGGTGGCTAGTTAGGGCTAGCCGCCCATTGCCAGGGACTCAGGGTTTTTTGGGTTTTAGGGTTTTTCTTAGGTGGGGTTCTGGTTTGGGGCCAGGGTTTGGTTTAGGGTAGGGTTTAGGGTTTAAGTTTAGGTCAGGGCTAGGGTTAGGGTTTAGGGCTAGGGTTAGGGTTTCCGGTTTAGGTTAGGGCTAGGGTTAGGGTTTAGGGTTTCCGGTTTCCTAAACTTTGGTTCTCTACTAGATGTCCAAATGTGGGATATTTTCAGGTGTTACTTGAAGTATTTCTGGACGGTCACAATTGGGGTATCTACAATGCCAACAAAATACATGCACCAGCGTCTTCCTTGTACGCCACTTCACTATGGTCATTTTCTATGTGGGCACTAGATGTGATAGGGCCATTCCGGGACACTGTAGATATTACCACGCAAAAGGCCTTTATCCTCACTGCCACAAAGTACTTTACCAAATGGGCCGAAGCCGAATCCTATATACTAATCAAAAGTTCCACCGTGGCCTGTTTCGTTCGCACCCATATCCTTGCACAATTCGGTATTCCCAAGATGATCATAACAGATAATAGCCCCCAATTCATTTCCCAAGAATTCTGAGACCTGTGTAATAAACATCACATAGAGCTCCATCATTCCACACCATATTACCCCCAGGGAAATGGACAAGTAGAGGCTACCAATAAGACCCTACTCAGGATCATAAAGAAGACAGTAGAAACCCACAAAGCTATTGACTGGCCTGATAAATTGGTGCCCTCTGGGCTTACCAAATCTCTATCAGAACACCCACCAGTCCGAATCTGTATTCACTTACATTCGGAGTAGAAGCAATAGTACGCTACGAAATTCTCATCCCATCCTTAAGAATAGTATTAGAAGAAGATCTTCAAATCAAAGAAAGAAGAGAGACACTTTTACTACACCTCGAACTACTAGATGAGAAAAGGTTAAGAACAGCAGACTATGCCCGGGCCTACCAGAGGAGGGTGGCAAGGGCATTTGAAAAGAAAGTAATAGAGAGAAAAATTAATATTGGGGAGATGTGCTTAAGCAAATCATGCCATCAAGACAGCCCCACCCAAAAGACAAGCTGCAACCCACATGGGAGGGACCCTATGTGATCACCCATGCCTACTCCGAGAATGCCTACCGCTTGGTAGACGTCGAAGGAGTCGAGGTCCCAGGTTTATGGAATGTACTTTATCTAAAGAAATTTCATGCATAGAACTATCAATACTTGAGAAATATTATTCTTCCTTCCTGCAATTTCCAGTTTCTGACACCTGATGATAGAATTATAAGACTCTCAAAGATAAATTCGTATTTATTTGAGCTCATATCTGCCAATCATGCCATTTCCTTCACACACGTATGACTTAAGAATTGGTTTACCTGATAGAAGAGAAATTATCTACCCTGTAGACTAGGACAATTTTAAAATCCCCCAAAGCATCTCCCCTTTATTTTCGCTCTTATTCGTATCAACCCAAGGTCAAAGTGAGGAATTACCTGAACCTAGCAATGTCTCAAAACCGGCTCCGGCACTATATAAACACTTATAGAGGGGAAGCAGAAAAGAACAGGGGTGAAAAATAGAAAAGCTCCCCTTCAAAACAAAAAAATTTAGGTAATGAGATGCCAACAAAAGAAAAATAACACTCAAGCAAACGGGTTAAACTCTCTACTTTAGCAGAAAAATATGCCTTTACGCACAATATATGCCAAACAACGGCTATACTAGTACACTTTCGAGCAAACGAACTGTGCGCTCCACCCAAATAAAGAAGTAGTAAAAAAAAATTTTAGAGGGACCTAGAAAGTAAGACATATGCTAGACTGGGACAATTCTAAATATTGCCCCAAAGGAAGATATTACTCTTACCCTATTCCCCCTCCCCCATTTATTTTTGCAATGAGTTTGAAATTGGACTACGTCTACTTGGAAAGGTAAAATTTCGATCAAATGTAGACCTTTTCTATGTTTACAACAGCACACACTCGCATGAGTTCATTTAAAAAACTTGCTTGTCAAAGGGAAGCTTATTTGATTTGATTTCTGGTACATTCATGGATTTTTCAGCATGTTTAGAATAATATGATCAAGCATTAGAGAACCATGAACCTGAGAAATCGACACCTAGAGTTTATACCTTTCAAATACAATCCTGGTTTAGACATAAGTGACCACAAGGGCTCCTTTCAAGGACTTAATGGTATCCTTTACATAGGAAAATTGAAAGCATTGCCCTCTTACATAAAAGAATCATTAAAAATTTAAAATGCTCCCTTATGTCACTCACACTTATGCATAAGCTTGTATTTTCATTTTCTATGACACTTAGGCATTCAATTTCCTTAAAATATCACAATTGACACCCATACCAAAGGAAAATCACCCCTATTACACTCATTTCATGCCCTTCCACACACACTTGAGAAGAAATTGCCCCACTCTCATACACACTTAAGATTCTTTTTCATTCTCACACTTAGGAATCACTTAGACTCCCTCTTTTTTACGTCGAGCATGGCTTCTCACACTTGCACTATCTTTTCATTTACCTTAGATGAGTTGTAGCCCTGGACAATTCAAACAAGAGGGGCTCGAAAGTCAATGCAGGGGCACAATCCGGACAGATTTAACATTTGGTCCATGGAAAGAATTTTTTTGCAGGTTTTGAATTTTCAACCAAACACTTAGGAGAACTTTTAGCAGCAGTAGACAAGTGGAGAAACTAGGGGATCCACCCAGGCAGGGGGCGGCTACTACCCACAAGCCGCTTGATGCAAGGCGACTATTTATCACATGCCGGCCCCCTATCCCATCATCCTCTTAGGTAAAACCCCCCACGCAGGGGGCGGCTAAAAAATACTAGCCGCCCAGCCCTGGGCGGCTAGTTTGAACTAGCCGCCCCTCACCTGCTGCCTCACCTGATCCTGTCAGTCCAATTCAATCAATTCTTCAAACCTTCGAAACCTATTAAGAGCATTCCTTTCCCGAAAACCTGTACGCACACATTCCACACATACACAAACCCAAAAATTGTATAAATACGAATCAAACAGCAACAAAAACCAATGTCATATGCCAACCCATGGATTCATACCTCCATTCATCCACCCACAAAACCATACACCATTCTGTACACTTCATCCATACACCAATGCTCTAAAAACATTCATTCATCCACATAAAACCATTCAACCCTTTCAAACTAAATTAAACAACCAGGTATGTCCATACACCCAAAAAAAGAGATATAAATTGTTCATAAACAAAAAAAAACAAACAAGCCTAAATAAAACTGGAAGAGAGTTTTTAAAACAAAACAAACAAAAGATAAATAGGTAGAAGTCCACCCAAAGATTCAAATCCGAAAGTCTTGAGCTGTGCATCATCAAAATATCATCTAAGTCAAAAAGAAAATAAGAAAAGTATGAATTCCTTGCATATATACAATTCTTCTATCAAGACCAAGACACAAAAGATATACCTTGGCGTATCATTGTCCGTGGGAGGCTGGGTTGAAGGAGGAGCATCCTGGCCTGGCTTAGGGGGTGGTAGCTAGGGAGAAGACTGGACTTCTGGAGCTTCCAGAGCAGTAGGAGTCTCTAGAACTAAAGACACGGCCCTCGCAAATATTCCACGACTCTGAGATGCCAAAGGACGGGAGGCTCGGCTTAAAGTGTCCCCGATAGCCAAGGAAGCAGAGATGGAATGCTCAGGCTCGAGAGGGAGGAGGTTGAGGTCTGCCTCGGTCATGGCCCCTCCACCGACCAACTTACCCCTCATGGTGGCTTCCCAGAGGAGGACTTGCTGAATATCCCTATCCCTCCGCTCCAACCTCTGGCGATGGTGCGCCTCCACCCTCTCGAACGGTCCTCGATCACCCTCAACCTCTCCTCAAGCTTCCGCGATCTCACCTCGGCAGCCTGGAGCGTATCCTCGCTCAATCAAAGTGTGTCCCAGTCCCTATCCCAACAGCCTGAAGGGAGCAGATCAGATCCCCCACCAAACTCCAGGGAACACCCGCCGATGCCTCTAACTCCGACATCCTCATCTGGAGAGAGACTCTCTCGCGGCGCAGGAACTCCTCCTCTCTCAATATCCGCTCGGACCTCAGCTGGCCCATCTCCTCTTCAGCACGTGTGACCCTCTCCCTCGCTTGATCGAGCTCCATCCTCGTGGCTGTCAACTCGCTCCGGGCCACGTCCAGTTCCCTTGTCAACTCGCTCTTGCTCGGACGCCATGGATGGAGGAGGATCAGAGGAGGAAGAAGCACCTTCAGTTCTCACCCTCACCATCGCCTCCACTTGAACCTCTAGGACCTGAACTTGATCCCGCAAGCGGCGCCTCTAAACGCTCAAGCGCTCCACTTGATCGGTCCTCTCATGGAGATCTTGGTGAACGACCTCTAACTTCTTCTCCAACTCATTCATTTCAAACTACACAAGGAGTATATGTATACGTTAGAAATATTCAAGAGAAGAAGGAAATGGGAGAAAAGGCGAGGACTATACTCATATAAGGGTCTGGAATCTCCTCCTCCATCGTCCCGAGGATGCCTGCATACTCCTGACGATACCAAGCTAGGTAGTCGTCGTTCAATGTCACGTCAGGGCGGCACTCATCGAGAACCCCTCTCCTCTCCCATCCTGCCACATAGGTCACATAATTCCTTGGGAGGTTCGTATTTCGAGGATTGCCAGCTACTGGGATCAGAGGACGCTTCTGCAAGAAGTCCGACACCCATTGAAAATACCCGAGCTGATGAACCACCTGGCTGATCACATGGTAGACGACCTCACTGAAGAATATTAGTCAGATGTCCCTCGACAGCCTCTCCGAAACCTCATCCTCCATATAGGGCCTCCACGTCATCTACAATCGAAAGATACCAAGGAATAAGGAAGAGTGCTTAGCCAAAAGAAAAATCAAACACAAGCTAGTAACTCAAAGAATATATACCTCTTCCTCCTTCAAAACCCGGAAAACCCCCCGAAAATGTGTGAGACGACATAGACGTGAAGACCCTGGAGGCGCCCATCTCATAGCCCAAGGGAAGGCACGGTCGAAGACTAGCTGGGTCGTACGAGCAATAGCGAAGTGCTCATACCCAAAAATCTGCTGGAAAAAGAAAGTCAAACAACCGAAGTTAGGTGAAGTTAATAAACATAGTTCAAATCATTTCTATATTCACTAACAATACTTGCAGGAAGGCCGCAAAGCCACCAAGGTTCTTGCCCCCGGCCCTCTTCACCTTCTTTGAAAGCTCCGCTAAGAGGTGGGCGAGCATCGCGGCTCCCCAAGCGAAGCGTCCCATGCCCTCTAAGTCCCGCATCAGCATTAGAGAGTGAGAGGAGACCTTGTCGGAGGTTGTCGAGAAGAGGACCAAGACGAAGAAATAGAGGAAGAACGCCCTCAACTCCCTCCATGCCCTCTGTGGGCACGAGGCCGCCTCTCTCGCCTCAATCATCGCCCGTCTCTTCTCGAAGCTAGCTGCAGCTTCACCCTTTTGACGCTGAGTGAACGAGCCAAGACCGTACTGCCTCAACAACTGTTCGAGAGGGATCCGGTTCAAAGTCCTCTCCCGCTCCACGTAATCTCACTCCTCGATCAGCTCTCGGAACAACGCCCTATAGTGAACATTGGTCACCGCAATCACCACCTCACTCGAGACCGGAAGGCCCGTGATCCGCTCCACATCCTCGAGCGTCGGCATCACCGTACCGGTGGGGAGGATGAAGGCGCAACTCTCAGGATCTCATCGCTCTGCCAATGCCTCCACATAAGGCTGGTGGACGTGGAACGGCTCAATCAAAAAAGAGCGGAAGCCCGCTCCATCCACCAACTCCCTCTCCCCTTGACCCAAAGCGGAGTACCACCGCTTGGTCCTGTGCCACAAAGCTTGAATACGATTCGGCTACTGACACAAGGAGGAGATGGGTTAGTTTCTTAAAATAACACTTAGAAGAGGTAAAGAATTTTGAATCTAAACGAAGTTTTCATTCTAAACCATGCTTAATAAAATAATTCTCATACCAAAATAAAATGAACGCATGAAGTAAATGAGCCTAAAAAAAATTCAGCCTCCCTTGTTATAGAACTCCTTCATATGCATCACGTATTTGCCTACCCCCTCTACCCCGCCATGCCACCTCCATTCCATATATATACGCATGCATAAAGATGTATGAAGATTACCCCTCTCCATGACATGCTCACCAAAATCCCACCGTGGTCGTCTACCATATGTATATCAATTTCCTTTCATTACTATTCTATCACCTTTTATGTAAAACATATAAACATACTTGTCATAAGTAAAAGCATGTAAAAATTATTATCCCTTATCCCTCCCCTAGGTATACATACCAACATTCATATATATAAACCATGATCACCCACACAAACTCATAAGATGCATGGATACTTAAAAACATATGCATGCAAGGCCACTAATAAAATAAACATATAGGCATGCTATACTCTACCTTTTTCATCACCCCCCCCCCCCTCTCTTTTTTCATATATATGTGTACTTGCATAAAGATATATAAAGGTTGCCCCTCTCCATGACATGCTCACTAAAATCCCACCGTGATCAAATCTAATCTCCTACTACACACCATTTCCTATATATCTACACTACCCCTAGACATACGCCAAAACTATTAAGCATATAAAAATCAAACATAAAGAGTAGCATGCAAAAGGAATTAGTAAAAATACCGTGGCTCGTGTGGCTCCAGGAGCCTCCGCCCCAACCTTGTCAGGATCACCTATCCCGTCATCGTCTCCCTCCTCCTCCTCACCCCCCTCCTCCTCAATCATGGCCTCCTCAGCCTCCTCCACACCAACCTCGGCCTCCGTAGCCCCAACACCAGCGTCGGCCCTCGCGGCCCCATTGCCTCCACTCCAACACCTGCACCCTCCTCCGTGCCCACCGCACCGGAGGCCAACGCCTCAAAGGCACACATAGCCCTTCTCCCCTCCTCCTCAGCCCTAGCCTCCATGGCCTCCCTATCCAGCATCCCCACAATGGCGTCCAAAGACGCCTTCTCACTCTCACTAACCCCCTCGGCCTCGGCCCCTTCAACCACACCCTCGGCCGACCCTCCGGCCTCCATACCCACCTCCTCGACCACTGCCGGTCGATCCCCACACCTCCTCTTGCGCGTGTGTCAATGTGGGAAAAATCCACGTGTGTGGGTTTTTTTTGGGGATTCGGATCCGGTGCGCGTCTTGGCGGGCTCGGTTGGATCATCTCTCGGAAAGGTGGTGGGGCCTCGTTCCTGGTTGAGGCACCTGACAGTGGCTCAAGAGGATTCAGAGATGTGTGTGATTGCTGCCTGCTTTCTTGAAAAGCAGGAAAAGTTGGGGGTGAATTTGATCGCTTTCGTAGGGGAGTTTGTGGGGTCTCCGCTCTAGGACAGAGATATACCATACTCAGAGGTGAAAACAGGTATCCTATTCTACTTCTGGGCTGACTAGAGGAGTCTTGGTTCAAGTGGGGGTGTAGGTGGGGGCGGCAAGTAGATCTTAGCCGTCAGGTATGGGGTGGCTAGTTAGGTTTAGCCGCCTGAGGCCTGGGTCAACTTGGGCAAAACCTGGGTAGGAATGGGATTTTGCTTTGGAAAAGGTTAAATCTGGTTTAATCTGGGTTTTATAGAGTGGATTTGGAGAATGGATTTGTGTAGGGAATAGGTTACTCTTCAAAAATGGAACTCTCTCTCTCTCTCTAAGGATTTCAAGTAGTGGGTGTGGGTTGTGAATTGGAAATGTAATGAAGATAATTATTGGATGTAAGATGTGAATGATTGGGAATGTGTTAGAAATGCTTTAACCCCCCTCTATTTATAGTAAAACAGAGGCAGGGGAGTATCCACTGGGTAAAAGATAAAATTGGATAATAGGGTGTTTGATTTGACCTCCATTAATCCTTTGTTCTTCTGTCAGGGACCAAGTGTGGGGCGGGCTAGTTGAAACTAGCCACCCAGGATGGGGCGGTTACTCTCAAGTAGCTGCCCCCATCATGACATTCTCTCAATCCACCCTCCAAGACCCAGGTTAAACCAGGTTTAACCCTTGCCAAAACCAAATCCCATTCCTACCTAGGTTCTGCCCAAGTTGACCCAGGCCCCAAGCAGCTAACCCAAACTAGCCACCCCATACCCGATGGCTAAGGTCCACTAGCCAAACCCCATCTACACCACTACACAAATCCATTCTCTCAATCCACCCTCCAAGACCCAGGTTTAACCTTTACCAAAACCAAATCCCATTCCTACCCAGGTTCTGCCCAAGTTTACGCAGGCCCCAGGCGGTTAACCCCAACTAGCATCCCCATACCCGACGGTTAAAGTCCACTAGCCAACCCCCACCTACACCCCCACCTGAACCAAGTCTCCTCTAGTCAGTTTTCGAAGCAGAATAGGATATCTATTTTTCATCTCTACGTACGGTATATCCGTATCTTGGAGCGGAGACCCCACAAACTCCCCCACGAAGGCGATCAAATCCACCCCCAACTTTTCCTGCTTTTCGAAAAAGCAGGTGACGATCACACACTCCCCTGAATCCTCCTGAGCCGCTGTTGGGCGCCCCAGCCAGGAACGAAACCCCCACCACCCATCTGAGAGACGATCCGACAGAGCCCGCCAAGGTGCGTACCGGATCCGAATCCACGAAGAAACCCCACACACGCCAAAATAAAAACCGAGGAAGAAGGGAGGGCCAACCCTTCCCGGAATCTGATACCGATAGTTACCTCATCTAACCATGCAGAAATAGTGGCATTACATGAAGCGAGTAGAGAATGTGTTTAACTCAGATGCTTGATTCAACATATCCAAAACACTTGTGGATTTTCATCTACAACAAATATTCCTACAACCATATACGTAGACAATAGTGCATACATAGCTCAAATCCAAGGAGGTAACATCAAGGGAGATAGGATTAAACACATCTCACCAAAGTTCTACTCCTATGAACTTGAAGTCAAACAGATCCGCTCTAGTGATAATCTTGTAGATCTCTTCACTAAAGGTCTGCCAAAATCAATCTTCCAGAAGATGTTACGTGAAATCAGACAGTTTGAGACTTACCAAAGTCAGAGAACGTAACTAGTAAAGTTGCAATATTCAACTATGGACATCTTTTGCGTATTGTACTCTTTTTTCTTCATCTAAGTTTTGTCCCACTGTGTTTTCTAGGCAAGGTTTTAATGAGATAGCATTAAGCGTGTCCAACATTACTAAGATTCAAGTAGTTATACTCTTTTTCCTTCGCTTTGATTTTTTCTCGATGAATTTTTTTCAAGCAAAGTTTTAACGAGACAATTACATTAGGCCACGTTGTTTGTGTCATTTTGGGATAGATTTTGATTACATATGAGATTAATAGGAAAGTGTGTAAAATCCAGTGTTTTGTTGGTTAATGATAATTTTGATAATAATTGTGGGCCCCACTGGAATTAGAATACGAGCATGTGGGGAAAATAAGGTGGAATCTAATTCCCATCTTTTTTTGTGGTAATATCAAATTCCAACATGAATCTCAAATTAGATTATTATTCTACCCTTTATAAGTTAATTAAATCTCTATCTACACTCCTAAAATAAATAGTCTCCTTTTTTTTTACCCACCGCCTCTCCTATTTATTAGCTTCTAAACTTTAAAAATTATGTTTTATTTTGGGTTATGAATATTCTGTCATTTGAAGTTTTCGTTGGAGTTCATAATATTCAACTAATTTGAAAAAACTACGATTATTATGTGTTTAATTAATTATATAATCGATTGTTTTATTTACTTACATTCGTTAAATATTTATAAAAATTATTCCTTTTTTATAATTGTGATATGGGTAAAAAAATAAATTTTGCAAGTGGATGTATAATTATAAGGGTATTTTAGATATTTAAACCAAATTCCTTTATCATTTGATCCATATAAAAAAAACATGTATGATGTGGGTTTTAATTGATAAAAATAACCGAGTCTAATATTTTCCATTAATAAAACAACCACTAAGAAAAGCCATCTTGGATCCAAACGGGACTAGCGCTCAAATAAATTATTTCTCTCCTGAATTTGACAACCAAGAATCACAACGGACTTTTAAAAAACTACTGATAATAATTTGTCAATTGCTTTAAAATCTAGGTACAACCCATCTTGTCAAACACACCAAATTTATAGCTGAAGCGATCTAAAAATACATGGAGTGACTCCAAGAGACTTCACTTCTTTGTGTTCTTATTGTTCATAATGGGAGAATTGACATATAACATCATACCACAGATGGGTTGTATGGCCGGATCTTCATGGGTAAACCTCTTGCGAAATCAACCATAGGAAGAGCCATAGGTGGGTCAGGCTCCTCTGTTTCCCAAGCGTAAGCCAAAACCAGACGGTGAATGAAAACCGACAGCTCCACTTTGGCCAACTCCATCCCTGGGCAGAGGCGCAGACCGCCTCCGAACGACATTATATTGTTGGTTCTTGCTGGACTTGAGCTTTCTTTCTGTGGGGATTAAAAAAAGTGTGGAAATTAGTTGATGAAGATGACAGTAACTCAAATGCTCATGACTATGTTTGTTTGAAAAGAAGTGAAAAAATATGATGTTACATGATGGATAATTCAGCAGAGATTAATTAGTATTCTGTCTTGCTTTTGTTTAAACAACTTATTCGTAGTGTGATTTTAAATGGATTTGTTTCTTGTTTTTATGGGAATGTTTTACCTGCCATCTCCAAGGATTAAAGCATTGAGGATCATCAAACAATGAAGGATCCATATGCACAGCTGCTAAGGCAGGTATCACAGTATATCCATTAGGGATGTCAAATCCTGGACAAAATTTTACATCAGTATAAGAACAAAACAGAAAGTAAAAAAAATGGATACAGCATGTAGATTTTAGGGTTACCTTTGAATTGAATAGTTTTAGTAACCTTCCTTGGAAGATACCTAACAACATGTCCGAGACGGAGGGTCTCATTGATAACCTTCAAAAAGTCAAGCAAAATATTCACCAATGTGAAATATTACACAATTTTTCTTATTAAATATAGAAACTTTGTGGGAATATAACAATGGAGGTCTTACACATTGGGTAAACTCCATCTGTTTGTAATCTGTCCAATTAAGTTCAGTTTCTCCTCTTGATTCCATCACCTTTCTAATGTGGAGGTGCTCTTCCTTTCAACATCAATTCAAACAATGTTTTTTTCTTTCATTTTCACATTTTAGACCGCCAAATTCAATTGAAAATTTAACATCTCACATATATGAATGAAGAAGATTAAGTACCCGTAATTGATCGACCGCCCTCTGACATCCTTCAAGAAAATATATCGCCAAGGAAATGACATTTGAGAGAGTGTCATGTGCACCGAATATAAAGCCGAGCAAGTGATCTGCGATCTCTTCATTCGAGAGAGCATTTTGATTGAGGAGAAATGACAATAAGTCATCTGCTTTACCTTCGCACCCATCATTGATCTGTTGTTGCCTTTCCTGTACCTTCTGATTGATATACTTGAGAACATTTGACCTCGACTTGAGTGAAAGAGAACAATCACTAGATATAGGCAAAAGATATCTTAAATATCAAATGAAACAATTGCATTCCAAAATAAATAAAATACCTGCAAAGCCTTTCTATATGTGGTTCCTGGAAAATTTATGGGAAGAGAAGAAGCTAGTCCTTTGTATATATTTATATACTCTCTTCGAAGCTGGTCAACTTCAGGATTGTTTGCACCACAGTTCATCACTAATTTGACTGCCATGTTGAATGCAAACTGCAAATATCATCCAGCTTGCGATGAGAAGACTGATTTTGTAGACAAAACACGAGCAAAAAAAGAAGAAGAAAAAAACAAATAAAACCTTTCTTGTTTCCTCCTTGAAATAGACCAGTGACTTTTCCTTCCAAGAATCCAAGATGAAGGAAGCCTGAAGATCCACCTCTCGCAATGAACTCCCGCGAATCCTTTCAATGCTGAGGAAGCTAACAAAGAGAGATCTCTTGATCCTGTGTGCCTCCCCCTCCAGCAACGCAATACTATATTTCCCGAAGAGGCCTTCAAAGTTCCTCGGCCAGTCGTTCTTGAACTTCTGGCCTGTGTTCTGAAACACAATGCGGTTGAGCTCAGCGTCCCCTGAGAAGATCACTCGCCTTCCTGGTAACTGGGACCTGAAAATCTTTCCATACTTTGATATGCGCTGCTCGATAAAGGGACCTATGTGGATGGAGGGATGAGGCTTCAAGAAGGGGATGAGTTCTCCTATGAAGGGCCATCCTGAGCTTCCTTTGGGGATGTTTTGGGTATTATAACTGCTGTTGCTGCTTCTCCATGTATGGATGAGAACCAATATCAATGGAGAAAAGCAGAGAAGAAGAGCCACCAAAGACATCTTTCAGTGTGTGTGTGTGTAGACATAACAGATTTATAAGGAACGCAGTCTGCTTGAGACACGGGAAGATCTCCCAAGTTTCCGCTCTGTATCAATTACAAGACAATCAATGATTTTTGGATGGTTGATGCATTCTTTCCTAAAAATAAACAAACAATCTTATGCAAATTACATGCATATATCTTCATATTAAAGGCTCTATATGGAAAAGTCAATATTTTCACTCGATTTGAAAGATCATAAGTTTGGGTTTTGTTCCTTCAAGTGCAGGGAAGCTCTATGATTAGAAAGTCAAGGATTTGAAACAGATCCGGAGATGATTAAATTATTTTAAAGACAATAATGTAGCTTAGATGACACCTTACTATGTGTCATATGATCACATGATCGAAACAATCTTTATCAAATTCTAAGAACAAGATACCTAAAATTGTCGTTTCCTTCGCTAGATCCACGTTTGCTCATGGGCTTTGAGACAAAGAGGCATTAAAAATGATTCAAAGAAATATTTTTTTTTTGCTTGGTCAGCTTCTTAGGGACATTGAAATAAACATTGTTCCTCGAAAGAAGAAAAATATTGTGACAGAAAGACAATTTGCTTCTTAAAAAAACAAAATCAAAGATGTGTAGATTAAAAATATGAATTAAACTTTTGATTATTCACACTACACTTAATGAGAGCTATATGTTATTATAAAAAATAAAACATATACTCTAATAAGATACATAGATACATTTATATAAAATGTAAAAAATTTCTATTGAAACATATACTCGTTAACATAAGTATATGACATTAATTAAGCATACAAGACTGGAATTGGGGATTGAAAAGATGATGTAGCGCGATCATAGATCGTTCGATTGACAATGAGGACTATCGAAATGATGATTATGGTTGATTTACAATTTTAGTAATTTTTGAATTTGTTAGAATTTCTTTTCATAGAGATTTAGAGAGATTTATTGAGATCCTAGTTTGTTAAGGATTGATTATCTGCTCTATAAATAGGCTTGTAATCACATAATTAAAAAAGATTTTGATTAATATAATTTTATTTTCTCTATTGTATTTTGTTATCCTAAGAGGATTAACAACTACATAGGATTTCCATCATCTGATATTTCTTTAAGAAATCAGTAGATTGTTGAAGCCCATCGTCTTGACATTCTTTTGAATAATCAAAAGCATTATTGAACCTACAGATTTTGCATCCTTGATTGGATCCGCAGAAGATCGTAGCCCTACGCTGCATCAGTTGGTATCAAAACTTGCATTGATCTTTGGCACATCGTTCTAAAAATATAAAAAAAAAAGAACATGCTGTCGAGAAGATGTGCTCTTAGCGAAGCCTATAGCTATGAAAAAGCTGAATAGTCCATGGAAGCAATGAACATGCGAATGGACGAGAGGTTCAAAGCATTAACACAACAATGGAGGCGTCAATGGCGTTTATGCAATGTCGGGAGTGACTCCCAACCCCACGACCCTAATCACCAGCCCCACAATCACCAACCACTTGATATGTGGCGGAGGATTCTATTGGTGAAGATTTCAATAATCCGTTCATGAGGACCAATTCCAGAATCTATGGGTTTTTTTCTGACCCCATCAATGGGGAAAGTTTCTAGGGAATATAATTACATAGACACCCCATATGTCTAACCCATTCTAGAACGTATGGTTTTTTCTGTTCCCATCGACAGGTGTGTTGTTTAGAAAATATAATTACATAGACACCCATGTGTCTAACTCAGTCCAGAACCCATGGGGTTTTTGTTTTCTGTTCCCATCGACAGGTACATTGTCATGAAATATAATTACGTAAACATCTCAAGTGTCTAACCAATTCTAGAACCTACAGGAAGGGTTAAGGGTTTATATGTATTTTAGATTTGGGCGGTGGGTTTGTACAGGCCAAATTTGTAAGATAGTAACAACTATAGGGTGGTACTCTTAGTGTGCGTTTGATTGCACGATTGTACAGTGTTTGCGATTGCAGGAAGCTGCGTTTATAATCGTGCAACCAAACAGTTTTGCAATCACAGTTTTAAACCCAGCGATTGCAGGCAAATAGTATCCAAAAGCTGCGATTTCAAAAAGCTGAGAAAGTGAGCTTCCTGCGGAATCAGTTTTGTTATCGTAAATTCCTGCAGAATCAATTTTGCAATCGCGCAACCAAACGCACCCTTAGTCATTTTAAATAAGATATGTATGAATGGCAATTATGTAGATAAATGTGGTGCATAAAATAATATAGGTGGTGGCAATATCCCTACCCAAAGTCAAATATGGTGGGGGATATTAATTATCACCTCACATACCTCATGGAAATGTCATGTCTAAAGTATTATTGTTCTTAAAGCATGCTAATATTTTAGTTGAAATCATTATTCTCCCAACAAGTTCTATTATGATGATTACTTTAAAAAAAAACATGGAAAAGGCGTAATTCGTTCCATAATTATGATATGCTGAAAGAATACCTAAATTATGCATTTTATGCAGTAACATTTA
Source organism: Acorus calamus (assembly GCA_030737845.1). Taxonomy (NCBI): domain Eukaryota; kingdom Viridiplantae; phylum Streptophyta; class Magnoliopsida; order Acorales; family Acoraceae; genus Acorus; species Acorus calamus. The sequence goes on along the minus strand of CM060876.1, from coordinate 9,833,800 downwards.
AAAAAAAACATGCAATTTTTTTTGGTAACTATAAAAAAATACAATTAAATGTAATGGATGAGCATCTCTTTTAAAATGAATATTTCATAAAATTTACATGATTGAATAACTATATAGTTCATCGTTTGATCAAAACATAATCTCTCATTTTTTATTTTTATTTTTGAAAAAATCTGGTCATATCCGTTCATGTTATCACATGTTCAATCTAAATGGATACAATGTAGCAGATATACATATAAATGGTCATACTGACAGGTAATCGACCTGTCCATTTATGCCAAATAGATACAGGGTTCGAAGGTCCAAGCCCCTAAATCGATTATTGGTTAGGTCCAAAATTTAGGACAGGACCCAACCAATACTCTTAAAATAGAACTTACTAAAACAAAAGGTACTAAAAAAATTCCTTAATATGATGTAAAATACCTTTGCCATGAATTGAAGTAAAGGAGAAAGCTTTATATGGTTTGACAGAAGGTTACCTACATTCACATAGAGGAATAGAGAATGTGCTTTATTTATCTTTTAAATTTATATACTGTGTGGTGGAGCTACAGATATAACTCTAGCTCCTTCTCAAACACCAGGGCTGACTCTCAATGATATGAGAATATCAAAATCATAACGGAGTACATATATTCCCATACAGGATAATAAAATTCCAACACATAATACATAGAATTACAACATATATAACTCAACATATATAACTCGACTAGCATTTCCATCCTTGGTGGTAATCTATATTTTGACTAAGGAGGAACCCCTACTGCTATATAGGGCCCAAAAATAAGGCTCATCCATCAAGCTCCATGTGGCACCGGTCTACATCCCGTCTAAGGCCGACCTGCAACCCGTCTTAGGAAAGCCCACGACTTGGATCGTTTACCACAACAGATCTGACCCGTCGACCGGTTAAAATCCTAACCTAGTCAACTCCCAGATATGATAAATCCAATAGATCTAGGTCCATCATTATCCTAACCCTCTAAAAAGCCTAGGGAAATGATTCAAGACTAGATCAACCTTTTAATATCAGTAAATCAAGTAGATCTAGATCCGTCGTTATCTTAATCCACTAAAAAGCCTAGGAATGGGATTTGGAACTAGATCAACCTGGTCAATCCCTGTTGATGATCATAATCAGAGATCCCATCTAATCCAAATAGATGTGATCTCCAGATCTTAAGAGCACTATAAAAAGGAACTACGTATGGCTTGATTTTCAGAGGCAAATAGAGGGGTACGTAGGCAGCCTAGATAAATATCTCAAGGTTCAATCCAAAAAATAAATTTCACCACATCCCAGAGAGGAAAACCAGTCGAACGAAGGAAGAGACAGGGAGGAGCAGAGCAGATGGATCTTGGTGATCCGAATCTAGATAACCAATTTCCAGCCCTCCAGCTTGGCACGCCAAGTAGGGGACGCGCATGATCAAAATCATGCCTCTCAGAAAGAACCTTCCGTCCTTTCCGCCCCCGGTGACTCGATCTGCACTGCGGACCACGTTGTCCGACCCCGGAGGTCTACCGAGCGACGTACCGCGTCCGGATGGTGACCCCCCACGACATGACACTGACGAAGCTAGACGCGAAGCCGAGGCGATAGAGCTTCGTCGCATCATGGACGAGATGCGCCGCAAGAACAAACGCCTTTGCAACTTGTTGGGAGTTAGGCCACACCACGAAATGCCCCAAGGGGGCATGCCATCGACGCCACTCAATTATTCATTCCCGTGCGGACGCCAACCCAGCGAGAGCCTCCTAGCAAATCACGCCCACAAGGAAGAATCCGCTGGCTCATCCAACGTGACCGTCAATTCCAAAAGGTTGTGTCAGGAAGATCCGGGACTCTAAGAAGATCTGATGAGGGTGGTGGACCAGAAGTTCCATACCATGAGGTCCCGGACCGCCGCCGATCATGCTTTCCAAACTGTGGAGTTGATTCACTTGTCCCCGTTATTAGCGGATATCCTTCGAACCCCTCGCCCGGACAAATTCACTCCCCCGAAGTTTAAGCTCTACGAGGACAAGACCGATCCTACCAAACGTCTTTTTCTGTTTCAACAACGCATGTCCTTGGAGGCCAGAGACGATGCCCTGCTTTGCAATGTCTTCCCACAAAGCCTCGGGGGGCAGGCCCTGGCTTGGTTCCGAAAGCTCACCCCCGGCTCCATCTCAAGCTTTCGAAACTTGTGTGAGGTGTTCATCGGTCACTACATCTGCCACTGCAAGCCCAAGAAGGATGTCGCCAACCTCTTCAGGATGAGACAAGCAGAGGGTGAGCAGCTAAAAGATTACCTCACACGTTTCAATACGGAGATGACCCAGGTCAATGACTGCAACCCCATAACTGCTGCTATGGCCTTTCGATTGGGGTTCGTAGCCACCGGTAACTTCTACGAGTCCCTAGTATGAAAGCCCCCCACCGATATGGCTGACATACTGTCACGGGCCGATGGCTACATCCATTTGAAGGAGGATGCCGCACTTGCCAACCGGCAGATCGCAACTGCCGTCATCGTCACACAGACTCAAAAGGGGGGAACTACCTCAAAGAAACCACCTCCCGACCTGAAGAAAGGAGATGCCACGACACCGGTGGGATGAGCCCCTAGGGGAAACAACGTCGAAACAACCCCTCTCACCATCCCGATCGGACAGGTCTGGAAGGAGAACCGCGACAAAGGATTCTTCCGAGCCCTAGTTCCGATCAGATCACCTGTAGAGAACCGTGATCAGAGCATGAGGTGCGAGTTCCATAACGAAGTAGGACACACCACTGACGAATGTCGCAGCCTCTGTTCGCAAGTCAAAGCACTAATATGCGACGGGCGCCTCGCGCACTACGTGGCCCAGCAAATCACCCTGACAGTAGGGGGCACGGAAGGCCGTGCCACCAATGCAAAATCGACGAACCCGTATGACCTGGAGGAGGTACTCCTTCCCCAGTCTAACTCATTGGTCTTACCCTCTTTATCTGTAATTTCGAGGTTCAAAGGATCAGGATCGATGGAGGAAGTAGCGCCGACATCCTCTTCCTCAACGCCTTAAACCGTATGGGTCTAGACTCGGAGATCGTACAACGCTCGAGTCCACCCCTGGCCAGGTTTGATGGAAAGAGGATTACTCCAATAGGAGTGGTGACCCTTCCGGTCACCGCGGTCGACTGCACCCTAGATGTCAACTTCATCGTGGTGGATTCTCCCTCAGCTTACAATGCCATTATGGGACGAGATTAGATTCATCACATTGAGGGCGTGCCGTCAACTCTACACCAAGTTATGCACTGCCTAGCCAAAGATGGCTGCTCAATCATTGACGTTTGAGGCAATTAGGTCACGGCAAGACGTTGCGCGATTGCCTCCAGTGTAGTCATCCTGCTGCCTCGGGACGATCCCCCCTCTCCATCATAGCAATTAGCCGACCGGCCATTGAAGTGGGAGAGGGCCTTCTCCACGGAAGAACCCGAGCCTCCTCCTCTTGAGCCGGTCGAGTCTATTCCTTTGGACGCACACATCACCGATAGAACCGTCCAAATAGGGAGCCTCTATCCTATGGCGACCATTTGACTGAGGTCTTCCAGACCCTTGGATAGCATCATGTGAGGCTTAACCCAGCGAAATGCTCCTTCAGGGTTTCCTCCGATCATTTCTTTGGTCACATCATCCACCAGCAAGGGATAGAGGCTAGTCCAGGGAAAATCCGGGAGCTTCATGAAACCCTTTCGCCAAAATCCATGCGAGATGTACAGGTGATTACGGGGCAGGTCGCAACACTCTTCCGCGATCTTGCCGGTCTCTGCCGAAGGGGAGGAGCTCTACTTGTACCTGGCAGTCTTGACTACCTCCTTGAGCGGAGCACTCTTCCGCGACGACATGAGTTAGCAATGCCCTGTGTTTTACTCCCCGATCGAAAAGCTCATTCTCGTGCCGGTGGTAACCAAACGAAGGTTGCGGCACTACTTCAAGGCACATCGAATTGTCGTCCTCACCTCACACCCGATCCGCGTGTTCCTTTAGAAGCCAGACTTGTACGAGCATACAGTAAAATGGGCAATCGAGTTATCACCGTTCAATATCGATTACAAGCCCCGGGTCGTAATGAAAGGACAATTAGTGGCAGACTTCCTCCTTGAATTCGATCCCTCGAACAAGATGGAACAATCGATCATCGAGCTCGATGACCCTTTGCACCTCTGCGACTGGAGGACTTTGTACGTCGATGGCACATCCAACCACAGGTGGCACGAAGTTGGGATCGTAATCCATACACCCAACGGGACCAAGCTAGAGCAATCCCTCGAACTCAGCTTCACAGCATCCAATAATGTCACGGAGTACGAGGCACTATTGGCCGGACTCCGACTGGCCAAGGCACTCCATGTCAAGTACTTGCGCGTGTATTGCGACTCTTAATTGGTGGTTTTCTAGGTCAATGACACATACGCCGCCAAGGACTCAAGGATGGAGCGGTACCAACATATGGCGACCGAGCTATCCAAAGAATTCTTCGGATTTGAGGTTCACTACCTCCCAAGAAACGACAACGTCACAGCCAACTCTCTCGCCATAGAAGCCACCAACGAGGGCGGGTATTGGGTTCATTCGGAAGTGCTCGAACTCTCTTCCATTGATCCCTTCCCCATGGTCGGAGCGATTCAACAAGAATCCCCGTGGTGGATGGACGAGATCGAGGCCTTTATTTGGGATGGAACCCTCCCTACGGACGCCACTAAGGCCCTCAAGCTGAGGCACCGCTCTGCAAGGTACTCAATCATCGACGGGGTGTTTTATCGACGCAATGGAGAGGGACCGTTCTTGAGATGTCTCGCGAAGAAAGAAGCCAAGCCCCTAATGGAGGAAATTCATGAAGGATTCTTTAGCTAAGTTTTTTTATATAAAAATTTATTTATTTTTTTCAAATTTGAACATATCACTAATCTATTTTTAATTTTTCAAATAATTTTTATTACATGGAAAATGTAATCTTATGTAACGTCTTCAATGAAAACTTAAATTTTTTTTATTTTTAAAAATCTAATCCATATTATTTTATTTTTTTATTTATTATAGGGAAAATGACAAAAAAATCTCCTAAGAGTTTGAAATACTCAATTCAGTAATTTTTTAAAATTATACCTAAACATTTCACAGTTTTGAAAACACAAAAGACTAAAATCTGCTCTTATGTAATTAAATCTTTAGTATCCCTCTATATTCCACACTAAAAACTTATTTTTCCTATAAAACAACAATCTCTCTACTATACACATAATCATCTTAGAGGATTTGTTGTTATATATCATACTGTGTGTTTCTTATATATATCTTACATGATATTGTTTATCATTTTTCATTATGTATAATCATAATTTATAATTTAAATCTGTGTTGTGCCCCAATGTAGCATATCGATGATATTTTAGTATTCTAAATCTTTATTCACATTTTTATTTTTTTTGCTATTTACATATTTTTATGAAGTCATTAGTACATATCCATTTTTTTAAAGATGCATCAACATTTAATGGAGTTCATCATCAAAAACACAAATTATATTGGTACATATTTCACAAAATCCACTTAATCACAAATAATTTAGAATAAAAAAGTTGATCTACATGAAAATGTATGAAATATATTAACAAAATTAAGAGGGTGAAATATTTTAACAAAGTTAAGAGGTATGGAATATATTAATGATCAAATTGCATAAAAGTAGATTAGTCTTTTGTGTTTTTAAAATTGTAAAATGAGAATTTTTGTAGGTATAATTTTAAGAAATGGTTGATTTGGGTATTTCTAACTCTTAATGCCCCGTTTGGGAAGCGGAATAGGCGGGTATTAGGGTAGTATAAGGGTGGTATAAGGAAAATGGTTGTTTGTTTGCAGAGTATAATTTGATATTACTAAGCCAGTTTAAACGAGTATAAGAGAGTATAACAATTCTAAGTAACCCCTAGGATAAGCTATACTTACTTTATCTATTCGATCTCATGGGCCCACATGTCAAATCAATTTTTTACATCTTATCACATCAAATCACCTATCAACACCTCTTATACATCAAATGACTCACATGTCAAATCAATTTTTTTACATTTTATTTATATTTTATTCTTTATCAACCAAACAACTCAACCTTTATTCTTATGTTTTCCAATGAGAATAAAAAAAAACACAACCAAACAGAAAATCTCTTATTCATGTAGATTTGTTATCTATACTGGCATAGTTATCTATCCAGAATAACTCAATTCTGCTATCCAAACGGGGATTAAGAGATTTTATTAATCATTTCCCTTTATTATATCTATATATTATTCCTTGTTTGTAGTATTTGTGTGTGTGTATAAAAGAAATGAATTTTTTAACAACCAATCCTTTGATTTAAGGATTTTTTTATTTTTATTCCCTTTTCCAAAAAAAATAAAACAGTTTTTCTCTTCGAATATTTTTTTTTTTTTTTTTTTTAGACATATATTTGTTTATTCTTTTTTTAATATATATTTGTTATCCTTTTTTGTTTGAAATTTTTTTTAACCTTGATTTTTATGTACTATAAAACATTTTTTTCACAATCAAATTTTTTAAATGTAAATTTATTGGGACTCGTTATGTAGGCTATATAGGTTAGCCTAGGACCTCATCAAACAGATTAATCTCAGGGCCAACCCTAGACCTCTCAATCCGGTCATTATCACAAAACTCACAAGTAGCATACAAAATAGTTAAATAGAACCTCACAAAGCTAAACCAAGCATCACAACACAACCATGCAATTGCTCACATCCTTCCAACTGCACCTTCATCTCACTTTCATGAACCATCAAACAAAACACCATACATTATCTCTCAATCTCACACATATATATGCTGCACACAACACACACACACCCATTGCATGCACCCAAACGAACAACACACGCATGCATTTCCACAACACAGAACATTGAATAATGTTTTTTTTTTTTTAAATGGAACTACATGGACTGCTAATAGGGTTGCAATTAAGGGTGGATCCATGTAGGGACAAGGCGGGGCGGGGGGGGGGGGGGGATCAACAGCCCACAACTCAAAAAAAAAAAACATTCATGATCCATATGAACAATACACGTGTATAGTGTGCTCTCACCTCTTCTTTTAATTAACCCTCCCCCTCCACATAAAATAAAAGTCCATTTTACTCTCTTTTTTCATTAATCCCAAGCCTCCTTCAATATACATATCCCACAAACAGTCATGGAGGCACAAACTCCACTCCTCGGCGTTCCCACCCAGAGGCCCATCTTGAAAAAAAAAAAAATTTGAATTTTTTTTTTTTATCTCAATTGTCCCTAATATCAATTTCCATCTCTAAAAAAATCCCACATTTTACTTTTTTGTTCCATTAACTGTCCCACAATTGGGAATCCATAATCGATAATCTTCTCCTCTCCTGATCTCCTCCATCAACACTTTGAGGTATATAATTTTTCTCTCTTACCTTATTGTTATTGTTACTAATTTATTTGTATAAATATCTAAAATAATTGAATCATTTAAATTTTTAGAATAGAAACATCACCGATGTCAAATTTAAAGATATATACTACTTATTAGATCTAAGTTTTGACAATTTTTTTTTGTGAATCATCGATATGAAATATGGCATATCGTTTTAAAATCTGATAATCATCTTTTAAATTGCTCATTGATATGTTTTATGTGTGTCTTTATTTTATATATATTCATTTTTTAATCTATGCTACTAAAAAAATATAATGATATAACTTTAGAAAATATTTACGTAAGTCAAATTAGCCGCACCCCCCCCCCTCACTTTATAAAAATCCTAGCTCCGCCACTGTAAATATGTTTTCCCTTTCGATTTTTTTTCAATGATAAACTAATGCATAGGGTTTATGATATATGTTTTGAATCATAGGTTTGAAAAGTTAGGGTTTTCATGAAGATTTTCATTGTTTCCTTAGACCTACGGTTTCCCTCACCTATATTATATATTTTTAATTGTGTAATATTGATTTAACTTTACTTTTGGATTAACATTGGATTTATGAAGTTTTTTTTATGATTTAAACTAGGGTTTTATAAGATCTCAGTGATAAATCTAGGGTTTTCGATAAGTTTTTCTCCTTTATGATTGATTTTGATCTATCTTCATCGTTGTTTTGCATCTTTTTACATGACTTAAATATGGGTTTTCAATAATGTGATTGGATTCGTGTTTTCGTATTGGTTTTAAATGATCTTTTATGTAAATAATATTTTTATCTATTTATTTTATAGATTGTATCAATTGAATAAGTTTTTTATTTTGATTAGTTATATATAGTTAAGATCTGTTTTGCAAATGTTTTTAGATGTATTATGTATGAATATGTAAGAGAGTGCATTAGGTTTTTCAAAAAGAAATGATTGCAGGTTAATCTAAAAAGAAATGATTGCCAGTTTCTGGATGTCCCTTATTGGGGCCATTGATTGTAGGTTGGATGGTCCTTATAGGGCCGTCAGCTCTACAGTAGACGGCCCATAAAAGGGCCGTCGACTATGTATTGGACAACTCTTTCTAGAGCCGTCGGTTTCTGGAAAATCAAGTTCCGTTCATTTGCTGCAATCTAGTATCCTTTGTGATCCAGATATTCTATTTCAGAATCAATAGGTTTGATATAAAATCGATTAACTTTGTTTGCATGTCGTCGGACTGAAAGTAAGTTGACTTCTGTCTCATATGTATCTTTCAAAGGAAATATATTGTGTATTCATGCTAGAATCATTTTGTTTTGTGGAATATAACTGCAAGTTTTTTAAAAAAATTGTGAGCATGATTTTGTTGATATATTTATCTTATATGGTTTAATTGTACATGTTGTCTTATTATGATTTTGAAGATGACTTAGATTGTCGTACGCATGTATTATATTCTAGTCTGCATGACCAGTCTGTGTGGCATCATCTGCATGACAACGTCTGTGTGATCATAGGCTGTGTGGCATGGTTTGAGAACATATGACTCAAGTCTTCGTGGCTATGTCTACATTGCCATACATGTGAAAGGCCCCGCGAGTTAGGTGTTGTGAAAATGGAAATGCATGTTCGTGGTGTTGCATGCATCATGTTGGATAGATTGATATGTATATGTGTATTGCATGTCTTAGTAGCCCTATTGTATAATGTCTCCTCTTGATATATTATATGTCTGTGTTGACATATTATAAATATAATATTTTGAATACATCTGTATTAACGGGATAATGATGGTCTACTCACTGAGCGTGTTGTAGCTCTGCCCTCTCCTTTTTCCTCTATCAAATTTGAGGATCGAGTAGTGGCGTTTGTGGATCTTGAAGTTAATAGTGAGATCGAGTCTTGAAGTTGATAGTGAGATCGAGTTTGGGTCATCGTCTTTCATCGTTTAGCTTTAATTGCTTTCATTAGGGTGGATAAAGCATTTCTTTTTGACATGTTGTAGACTTTCTTTAGCACTATGAGCAAAACCAGAGAGATTGCTAAGTTTTAAATAATGATCATATGTGTAATTATCTAAACTTGGGATGAATTATTGTTAGATCATGGTGATGTTTTATGTTTTAATCTATGAGTAGCGCATTGTCTACCTTGCTTAATATTGATGGTGGATTGGGGGGCGTTACAAATATTGAATCCCATCAGCCATCAAAGGGGCGGAGCCTGCATGTAGGGACAAGGGGGGATCAAGCCCCTCCTTAGAATTTTTTTTTATGGTAAATGAACAAGAATGGTTCAGAATCTGAGTTTAATATTGATATATTTATTGAATTATAACAAAAATTCTCGAGGAAATAAATTCAAGTTTGTTTTTTACCTTTTGTTTTGTTTAGGTCTCTCAAACTCTTTGGTATATCAAAACACTCTTAAATAGTTATTATATTTGTTTTTTAAGTTTTCCATCTCCTTTTTTATCGCTTCCCCAATGAAATCATTTTAAACATGATTATACACTATGTATATATCATTTACTCGTACATTGTTATTTATTCCCTGTAATTTATTATATCAACCCATATTATGCATCGTATGTATACTATTAAGAGTCAGTTTGATAACTCTGGCTCTTATACTGTATCATTGTATTACACATGAATCACTATTGTATTCTATTGGATAAAAGACATGAGTCTCTTTATAATAGAAATAGGTTTATTGTTCTTTCTTTCTTTGATTATAACATGTTATGGTTGAAATATCACATCCCCTTTCAAAAAAGAAATCTTCTTTTTATCTTTTGTCTCTTTGTTTGTTTGTTTCTTTCTTTTTCTTTCTTCAATAATTCCATGGCCATCTCTATATTTTCCACGACCCATCATCCATCATCCATATTTTTTTTTCTTCAATGTTGAATCCCATCATCCATATTTTTTTTCTTCAATTTTTTTCCACGACCCATCGTCAATATTTTCCACAACTCTGATTCATGTACTGTATTATTGTGTTGCACATAAAACATTATCATGTATTATTATATAAAAGACCTGAGTCCATTTATAGTAGAAATATGTTTCATTATTATTTCTTTTTCTGATTGTAACATGTTATGCTTGAGATATAACATCCTATTTCAAAAAAGAAAATCTTCTTTTTTTTTTCTACTTTTGTCTCTTTGTTTATTTGTTTGTTTCTTTTTTTTCTTTAATAATTCCACGGACCATCTCCATATTTTCCACGCCCTATCATCCATCATTTATATTTTCTTTCTTCAATATTGAATCCCATCATCCATATTCTTTTTTTCTTCAATATTTTCCACACCCATCATCAATATTTTCCACGACCCATACTCTTTCTCAATAATCCATTTCATGTAGATTCCATGGAATAAATATTTTTGCTTGATATATCGAGGAATGAACACATGAATGGATGATGATTCCAAATACGATTTCCTTAAGTGATAATAGATTTTTATGAATATCCTTAAGTGGAATACAAGGATTTTATATAAAAGATATGATATATATATTCTATTTTAATTTTTTAAATAAAGATATATATTTTCTTACCAGAAACATTTTTTTTGTGAAGAACGGTGATTCACAAGATTTGATCTTTTGATCTCAAAGATGTAGGAGATGCTTACCGACTTAATAAAAGATTGATTTGCGAAAAATTTACATTTCAATCAAACATTAAAACAATTAGGGATGTTAGAATGAGAGAATGAAATAATGAGAATCCTTGTATTCCACTTAGGGTTAAACCCCTTTATATAGACAAGTGTCTAGGAATTACACGTGTAATGCATTACACACATTATGAGATAACACATATAATCTAACAGCCCCCCTCAAACTCACGGTGGATCATACAAAGTGACTTTGCGAAGGAGAAACTGAAATCGAGGAACAGGTTGTGACTTCGTAAAGAAATCAGCAAGCTGCTCAGCAGAGGAAATGTGCGGAAGCGATAGTGTCTTTGCAAGAAAGTGCTGACGAACGAAGTGACAATCGATCTCAATGTGTTTGGTCCTCTCATGAAAAATCGGATTGCTGGCAATCTGAATAGCAGAGCGGTTATCACAATGAAGAGGAGTAGGACCAGTCATAGTAACTCCTAGGTCCACCAAGAGACGTCTAAGATGAATAATCTCCTTGGTGGTGATGGTCATGGCTCGATACTCAGCCTCAGTACTGGATAGTGAAACAACCTCTTGTTTTTTGCCGCGCCAAGAAATGATGGAATCTCCAAGAAATATGCAGAACCCAGTGGTGGAGCGTCTAGTGGTCGGATCTCCAGCCCAATCAGCATCAGTGTAGGCCCTGAAAACCAGAGATGAAGAGGATGACAGATAGATTGATCTGGAGATAATATCACGTAAATATATGAGAATATGAATAAGAGCACCATAATGCACTGATCGAGGAGCTGGGAAAAACTGACTAACAATACTGACGGCATGAGCTATGTCAGGTCTAGTGATGCAAAGATACACAAGTTGACCAACAATCTGTCTGTACCAAGTTGGGTCTGGAAGGAGCTCACCGTCTGTAAGACGAAGCTTCACATGGAGCTCAAGAGGAGTATCTGTACTGCGAGTATCTGAGAGGGCAGCGCACTCGAGAATGTCAGTCGTATACTTCTGTTGAGAGAGCAGAATCTCACGATCACTCTGTACAATCTTGAGACCAAAGAAGTAGCGAAGAGTGCCGAGATCTTTCATCTGAAACTGTCAACTGAGGTGATTCTTGACCAGAGTAATACCGGTGGAGTCAGCGCCAGTGATAATCATGTCGTCAACATATAGAAGAAAGATAACCCGGCCCTGCGATGAGGATCGCACAAACATAGAGTGGTCCTGAAAGCTCTCAACAAAATCAGCTGCTAGAATAACACTGCGAAAATGCTCAAACCAGGTATGAGGAGCATGTTTAAGACCATATATAGCTCGCAGAAGATGATAGACATGCTGAAGTGGAGTGCTGAGACCTGGAGGTGGCGGCATATAAACAACCTAAGATAAATCACCATGAAGAAAGGCATTCTTCATGTCCATCTGAAAGAGAGGCCCGCGACGAACATCAGCAACTGCAAGAAGGGTGCGGACAGTAGTCATCTAAGCAACGGGAGTGAAGGTCTCCTCATAGTCAATGCCATACTCCTGTGTGAAACCTCTAGCAACAAGACGAGCCTTATGTCGTTCAATGGATCTATCAGGTCGATGCTTGATCTTGAAGATCCATTTGCAACTGATAGGTGTAACTCCATCCGAAAGTGGAACAACATCCCAGGTTTGTGTCTGTTCAAAAGCTTGAAACTCCTCATCCATAGCATGCTGCCACAGGGTACTCAACTGCCTCTCGATAGGATCTGGACTCACGATGGACATGGATAGTGGTGAGATAAGCCTGGAACTGTGGAGAATAGGTACTCACTAAAGCAAAGCCAAATCGGTCAGGTGGTCCAGAGTCAAAACTAAAGCGAGTAGGTGGATGACGCTCACGCTGAGGGTAGCGAGTCGAGGGACGAGGATCCACATCAAAGGGAGGTGTGTCAGTCATGAAAGGCGGAGTACCAGCGGAGTCATCTGTGGGAGAAGCAAGAGGAGACACGATAGGAGGAGAACTAGGAGGACCAGGGGAGTTGGCTGCAGGAGTGCTAAAATGAGGCTCAGAGAGAGTACAACTAGGAGTGGACTCAAGCACAACAGACGGTCAGAGAAGAGGTAGAAACTCAATAGGGGAGGTTTGAACAGGAGAAGAGGCCTGAACAGGAGAAGGCAAAGGAGGAGAGAGGCACAGGAGGGGAGGAGGCAGTGGGTGTAGAAGAAAAGTAGGGAACATCCTCGACAAATGACACATAATGAGCAAGCAAAAAACGATCTCCAACATGATCGTAGCAGCGATATCCCTTGTGTTCAAAACTAATCCCCAAGAATACACACTTGACTGACCGAGCGGCCAACTTGGTGCGTTGATGAGGAGGGAGAAGCACGAAACAAGTACATCCAAAAGTGCGAAGTCTACTATAATCAGGTTTGGAAGAGTAAAGGCGCTCATGAGGAGTCATACCAGAGAGGATAGAAGAGGGAGTAATATTGATAAGATGAACAGATAGAAGAGCAACCTCAGCCCAAAATGTGCCGGGGACTGAAGAAGAAAGTAAGAGGAAACGAGCGGTCTCAAGAATATAGCAATATATTCTTTCAGCAACACCATTCTGCTCATGAGTATAAGGACAAGATTGCTGAAAAAAAGTGCCATGAGATTGAAGAAGAGAATGCATCGTAGAAGAAATATATTCTCGAGCACAATCAAACCTAAAGATTTTGATACGAGTCTGAAACTAGGTGTGAATCATAGTGGTAAAAACTTCATATATTTCTGGGACCTCAGATCGATGACGCAATAAATAAATCCAGTTAAAATGAGAATAGTTATAAATAAAACTGATATAATACGAAAAATCACTCTTTGATGTGATATGAGAAGGACCCCAAATATCAGAATGAACAAGTTCAAATGGACTAGAGGATTGATGATTACTAGAATGGAATGGAGTAGCAACAGATTTGGCCAATTTGCAACCCTCACAAACAGAAAGAGGAGAAAAGAAAATACGAGCTAAATCACCAGATTCAATAAGGTCTTTAAGGCGAGACTCAGAAACATGACCTAACCTTTTATGCCACAAATCAACATCAGAGGTGACAGCGCCAGAGAAAGCTGAGGAATCGGGTACAGGACGATGAAGATACTCCACATAATATAGTTCGTCAATCCTACGACCAACATCAATCCTCTACCCTGAATGTGGATCATGCACAAAACACCCAAAAGAGGTAAAGGTAACAGTGAATCCGGAATCACACAGTCGACTAATTGACACAAGATTCATGCAAAGGTCAGGAGCATGCAAGAGAAATGGCAAGGAAAGTCAGCCAGTAGGGTCAGAGGTGGTGGTGATCGATCCACACTACGTGATGACCAAAGGAGAGCCATTAGCAATATAAACCGAAGGTAGGTGAGAGGGTGCAGGTGAGCATGTAGTGAGGACAAAACTATCAGGTATCATGTGATGTGAGGCACCCGAATCAAAGATCCAATAAATAGGAGTACCCGTAGTAGAAGACAATGCAAAGGGAGTAGAAGAACCAGAAATAGATTGCTGCAGAATCAGGTGGTCGAAGCACTGACTAATCTGATCAGGCTGGCCCAATGGTGGCAAAATGGAGCCAAGCGGAGTAGCAGTCGCAGCAGCAACAGGAGAAAGACTGTGTCCTCGTCTTTTCGGTCTATAATGCGTCGTAGTAGATCTTCGTCAACGCGATCTATGGTGCTTTGTAGTAGGAGCGGCGCCCAAGATGCCCTCATAGATGACCGACGAAGAGGACTGATGAGTCATCATAGAAAAATTTACTTGTCTGAGGAGAATTGATTTTTTTTAAGTTAAAAATCAAATGATGATGTCGGGGATGAAAAATCGATCAAAATGGACTCCTGAAACGCCTTAATCGGACTTCCGGATAGGAAGATATGATCGATTAAGTGGGTCAAAATCTCGAGGCCGAGGGGCAGCAGAGGGCGGCCGAAGGCGGCAGAGGGCGGCCGGAGATGCCACAAGACGGTCGGAGATGACCTGAGGAGAAATCCGGATCGGGCCGGATCGGGTGACTGGGCGCGGACTCGGGCGGGCTCAGGACAGGTGCCCGGGAGATCTGGGACAAGTGCACGGGAGATCTGAGACAGGTTCACGGGAGATCCGGGACAGGTTGCTGGAGGGCTACCGGAGTCGTCGGAGGGCTGCCTGAGATGGCCGAGGGTCACCGATGGTTGGTGGCGGTAGGCGGCGATTGGCTGCTGCCGGCGGCAATAGCTGATGGTGGCACAATCTGGCAAGTGGTGGCGCGGTTTAGTGCGTGCTGGGGACAAGACCCGGACGTGCGGGGGACAAGACCCGGACGGATCCCGGGAAACAGGGAGCAATTATAAGCTGTCACCCGGGAGATCATTGGAATTGATCGCGCGAGATACCGGGACGCGTTGGAGAAACCACGTGAAGCTGGCAAACCGTGTGAATGCGCTGGTACTCGGCAGCAGGGGTGGCGTGCAGCGGCAGGGGGCGCGTGGGTAGGGGGCACCAGCGGGCAGGGGCAGGTGCAGCGGGCAGGGGCAGGTGCAGGTGCAGGGGCAGGTGCAGGGGCGCGTGGGCAGCAGGGCGCGCGGGCAGGGGTAGCGCGCAGCGGCAGGGGGTGCGCGGGCAGGGGGCACGCGCAGCAGCAGGAGCACGCGCGGCGGCAGGGGCGTGGCGGCAGGGGCAGCGCGGCGCGACAGGGGCGGCACAGCAAGGGCAGCGCGACAGGGGCGGCGCGCAGCGTCAGGAGCGGCGCGGCGACGACCAACGACTATGACGTTGATGAATGATTGAAGGATTTCAAAAAAAAAAAAAAAATTAGGGTTTGTGAGGTGGTGGCTCTGATACTATGTTAGAATGAGAGAATGAAATAATGAGAATCATTGTATTTCACTTAGGATTAAATCCCTTTATATAGACAAGTTTTTAGGAGTTACACGTGTAATACAATACACACATTATGAGATAACACATGTAATCTAATAAGGGACAATATAAATTGCATGGTGGATATCATTCCAAGTGTTATGATCATAACAACCAGAATACCGGTCCTCTTCCGTTTGTAGGTAAATTGGGAGACATTCCAAATTAATCTCTGAATATTAAAAAAATGTCTCTGGTAGCTCTTTTCTTTTTTTCTCCATTGATATTAATTATCATCCATACATGGAGGAGCAACAATAAGAGAAGTAACACTACTCTAAACATCCCCAAAGGAAGCACTGGATGGCCCTTCATAGGAGAACTCATCCCCTTGTTAAAGCCTCATCCCTCCATCCACATGAGTCCCTTCATCGAGCAGCGCATATCAAAGTATGGAAAGATTTTCAGGTCCCAGTTACCGGGAAGGCGAGTGATCTTCTCGGGGGACGCTGAGCTCAACCGCATCGTGCTGCAAAACACAGGCCAGGTATTCAAAAACGACTGGCCGAGGAACTTCGTAGGCCTCTTCGGGAAATATAATCTTTCATTGTTGGAGGGGGAAGCGCACAAGGTCAATAGATCTCTCTTTGTTAGCTTCCTCAGCATTGAAAGGATCCGCGGGGGTTTATTGCGAGAGGTGGATCGTCAAGCTTCCTTGATCTTGGATTCTTGGAAAGAGAACTCACTGGTCTTTTTCGAGGAAACAAGAAAGGTTTTATTTTTATTTCTTCTTCTTAAAATTTTTCTCACGTGTTTGTCTACAAAATCAGTAGTCTTTATATCGCAAGCTGGACAATGTCTGCAGTTTGCATTCAATACGGCATTCAAATTTGTGATGAACTGTGATGCAAACAATCCTGAAGTCGACCAACTTCGAGGAGAGTATATAAATCTGAACAAAGGACTAGCTTCCCTTCCCTTTAATTTTCCAGGAACCACATATAGAAAGGCCTTGCAGGTATTTTCATTCATTCTTGGAAAGCAATTTTATTGTTTCATTAGTTTCTTGAGATATGTTTTGCCTAGATCTAGTGATTGTTCTCTTTATCTCATTCAAGTCAAGGTCAAATATTCTCAAGTACATTAATAAGAAGGTAAAGGAAAGGCAACAACAGATCAATGATGGGAGCGAAGGTAACGCAGATGACTTATTATCATTTCTCCTCAATCAAATTGCTCTTTCAGAGGAAGAGATCGCAGATCATTTGCTCAGTTTTATATTCGCTGCACATGACACTCTCTCATCTGTCATTCCTTTGGCGATATATTTTCTTGAAGGATGCCAGAGGGCCGTCGATCAATTACGGGTAATTAACCTTCTTCATTCATGTGTGAGAAGCTAAATTTTTCAGTTTAATTTGGTGGTAATTTAATGTGAAAAAGAAAAGAAAAAAAAACATTGTTTGAATTGATATTGAAAGGAAGAGCACCTCCACATTAGAAAGATGATGGAATCAAGAGGAGAAACTGAACTTAATTGGACAGATTACAAACTGATGGAGTTTACCCAATGTGTAAGACCTCTATTGTTATATTCGCCCAAAGTTCATATTAAAAAGAAAAGTTGTATAATTTTACACATTAGTGAAATCATTGAATTTAGCTTAATTTTTTGAAGGTTATCGATGAGACCCTCCGACTCGGAAATGTTGTTAGGTATCTGCCAAAGAAGGTTACTAAAACTACTCAGTTCAAAGGTAACTCTAAAATCTACATGCTGTATCCATTTTTTGTGTTTTTTGACTATATGTTTGTTCTTATACTGATGTAGAATTTTGTCCAGGATATGAAATTCCTAGTGGATATACTGTAATACCTGCCATAGCAGCTGTGCATATGGATCCTTCATTATTTGATGATCCTCAATGCTTCAATCCTTGGAGATGGCAGGTAAACATTGTCGAGAAAAAGAAACAAATCTAATTAAAATCATACTATTAGTTCAAGAATGGACTGTTCCCACTCATCCAAAATTTACCATTTTTTTAATATTTCAAATTACTAAAACTAAAAATTGACTATTGAATAAGTTGGATCCCCTTTTTTCTTGAATAGTAATTGTGCAAGCCTATGTAAGACAAAGACCAAAAACTAGACTAATGTTTAATTACCCATCACATGTAACACCAAATAAAAGAACTTCTCTTCATACAAACAGAGCCGTAAGCATCATGATACTGCCATCTTCACCGATTTAAACTTTTCTTATTGTCTCCACAGAGAAAAAGCTCAAATCCAGCAAGAACCAACAATATAATGTCGTTCGGAGGCGGTCAGCGCCTCTGCCCAGGGATGGAGTTGGCCAAAGTGGAGCTGTCGGTTTTCATTCACCGTCTGGTTTTGGCTTACGTTTGGGAAACAGAGGAGCCTGACCCACCTATGGCTCTTCCTATGGTTGATTTCGCAAGAGGTTTACCCATGAAGATCAGACCATACATGTCACCAATAGTCTGAGATTTGCATTATGCATGTGAATTTCCTTATGTCCATGTTGTTGGAATTTTGTGACCAAAATGCATAATCCACTATTCTCTAAGTCCCTGTTTGGATAGCGGAATTGAGTTATTCTGGATAGATAATTATGTCAGTATAGATAACAAATCTATATGAATAAGAGATTTTCTGTTTGGTTGTGTTTTTTTTATTCTCATTGGAAAACGTAAGAATAAAAGTTGAGTTGTTTGGTTTTTAAATAATAAAATATAAATAAAGTGTGAAAAAAGTTGATTTAACATGTGGGTCATTTGATGTATAAGAGGTGTTGATAGTTGATTTGATGTTATAAGGTGTAAAAAGTTGATTTGCCATGTGGGCCCATGGAAATAGATAAATTGAGCATAGCTTTTCCTATGGATTATTTAGAATTGTTATACTCTCTTATACTCGTTTAAACTGGCTTAGTAATACTAAGTTATACTCTGCAAACAAACAGTCATTTTTCCTATCCATTCTTATACCACCCTTATACCACTCTTATCCGGGCTTAACCCGTTACCCAAACGGGGGCTAATTGCATGGGTTTTGGTTTTTGGAGGTTACATTCACACGAATAAATGTTTAATTTATATTATTGCATGCTTGAATGAAAATTAAATATTGCATGAGTTACCATGAATGGTATTATTAACATGCTTGAGTTACAAACTGAAACGTTGAATATGAAATGTTTTTGAATTAATGTGTGATTTCAACATACGAGCGTTTCATCCTTCTCTCTATATGTGGAAGTGATGTCTCTCCGATTTTTAATAATAGGAATCACCCATTCCATATCCCCACCTTATGAAAATCAGAAAGAGGAAAGTCCATTTGTTCTCATCTTTTTTTCTATTAATCTTGATCAAGCATTATCTATTCCATTTCGGGCATCGACAATACAAGGATTCGATTCGAGAACTCCACTTGATCACACCTCAAGGAGTCAGCGAAATCTTGCGGATCGAGTTGTATTTTGGGAACGAATGATGTCGGTGAAACTGTGCATATGGAGGACATATTCGTTTCAAGGATAGCATCTCTTATGTGTCTCTCGACCAGGTGATTTCAACTATTTTTCTCTAGATATTATTATTTTTATATTATCAATCATATTATACATTAGTTATTCAAATTAATCATTCTTTGAGATTCAATATTTTTATGATTGCTAAGAATTTTTCTAACACATGTATTTCTTGTGTTTGATGACAAGATAGACTTGTTTTTTTCTTTCAATGGAACATTGTTGGTATGATCAATTTGTTTTGCATCTCCATCTGCGGTCTATAAATGGTCTCTCAGCCGCCTATACAAAACGATTGTATAATATAAATTGCACTATTACATTGCATAAAAATTAATTTTTTTATTTATTTAAGAAAAAATATGAGTGTATTTTAATGTAGACTTTTTTTATAATAATATTTAATTCAATGGGTGAGTATATATTTAAAAAAAAAAAAAAACTAGTGAGGGTTGCAGATAGGATAACATTAATTGGACATACCGTTTTCCATCTTCTATGTCTGCCACCACCATTTTCGTGAGTACCATATCAATCCACCGCCTTGTCTCCTAGGTCGTGTACCATATATCTATATATCCCTTGGGTGGTAATGGTGAAGAAGTATTTTAATTTTTTTTTTTTTTTTTGATTGGTAATCAAGGTGTTGTATTGCTATAAAATTTATACAAATACACAAGTATTACATGAAGCAAAATGGGGAAAAGAGTGGCACCAAGGTTGCCACAAGGCGGCTGCCCACCTTGGCCAATCTAATCCCCTGTTTTCATGCATGAATAGATACAATACAGTGCTATTTCTCCCTGACTCTTACAATGCCTGGTGCTTGTTTGTCTTGAAGTAATGCTTCTTCAATTTCTTTCCATAGCTGCTGAGGTTGAAAGATAGATTCACCTCTCGTCGATTCGAAGGCGGCTAATATGTCCGCTGGTGAGTTTCCTTCCCGATGAATGTGTGAGGCCTTCCATTCGACCATTTTTTGAAGGTTGAGATGGGTGTTTCGGAGCGAGCGAATGGCAGTCCAGGGAATAGTTCCTCTGCCCTGCAGCCATGCTAAGGCTGTTGTTGAATCAAATTCAATCCATAGCTTCTGGACCGGCAAGGTATTGCTTAACACAACTCCCTGTTCGATCGCTTTGAGTTCCAAAAGATTGATGGTGGGAAGATCCAATCGGCCTGCTAGTCCAATTAGGAAATCTGCATTTGAATTTCTGATTAGAGCCCCATAACCTCCTCTATCATCCGCCAGTGAGCCGTCTGTATTGAGCTTCACCCAACCATCTGCAGGAGCCAGCCACTTCACCGTGGAGTAGACCCTCTCCTTTTCCTCCGTTTGAACGCCAAAGGCTCTTGAAATCGCATCCAGTTCCGGAGACTGAGTGGTCCGAAAGACCCTATTAAGGGTCCGAAGCTTAATGTTTTCCTTGATACATCTCAACACGATTAGTTTATGCCTTCTTTTGTCAGAGAAAACTCTGTCATTGCGTTCGGACCAAATGTACCAAAAAGTGTTGGAAAGTATCATAAGGGCAATCTCCTTCTTGAATGACTCTGTAATATTCACTGACATCCAGGCTGGTAAGAGAGCTAACCTTCGAGGAAGAATAGCGCAGATCTGGAGATCGCGAAAAAGCTTGGTCCATATGAACCTTGCATATGCACAACCCAGAAACAAATGATCTGCATCCTCTTCTCCAGACATGCAAAGAGGACACACAACATTTTGAATGAGGGCCTTCCTTCGTAGCCGTATGAGAGTGGGAAGTTTGTTGAGGGATGCTTGCCAAACACATAAGCAGTGTTTAGGAGTTTGGAGTGGTTGCCACAACCATTTAGACCATACAGAAATATCACCCCTTCTTCTCACTGCTTTCCAAGCCTCAGATAGATTGAGTTTGCCTGTTTTGCTAGCGGGCCAAATCAACAAGTCTTCACCAACTCCTCCTACGTCTATCTGCTGGATGTCTGGCCAGATCATATCAAGATTCTCTGAGGTTCGATGCGGCTTGACCCATTTACCTTCTGTTATAAATGCAGCCACTGTTGCCTCCTTTGGTGGTCCCCAGTCATAGGATACCCTCCCAAGGATCTGAGCTAAGCTTTTTCCTTTTATCCATGGATCATACCACATATTTATATTTTTTCCTTCAAAAATTAGATACTGAACTTTGGGTTGAATCCATTTTCTGGCTTGGAGAATTGAAGACCAAGTGGATGAACTACCCAAGGGTGCTGTCACGCTCCAGATATTATCCTTCCGTAGATATCTTTTCCTCATCCATTGTGCCCACATGGATTGATTCTGTGTGGCAAGTTCCCAAAAACGAACCCCTATAGATCCATTGGACCAGTCATGAATGTGCTTGATGCCAAGGCCACCTTCTTCAATCGGCTTACATATAGTGTCCCAACTAACTTGATGCATCCTCCGTTGTTGGGAACTTCCTTGCCAAAAAAAGTCTCGAAGCAATTTTTCAGTATCCTTTTGAGTCCGTCGCGGAATTCGAAAAGCGGATGACCAGAAAATTTGGTAGGAGGAAAGAACAGATCGAATAAGTTCAGCCCTTCCAGCTTTAGAGAGTGAATGGCCAGCCCAGGAGGAGATTCGCTTACGAATCTTGTCGACAAGAGGTTGGCAGAGACGGTTATTTAATGTTCCATGGAAAAGAGGGAGGCCCAGATAGTGAACAGGCAGATCAAAAAGACCAATGTTCAGCTGTTGAGCAAAGATTGTCGACGAGGGACTGACGCTTGCGAAGATTTGGCTTTTTGAATTGTTTAACTTCAGCCCAGACGAATCTGCAAATTGTGAAAAGAGCTCATTGAGGGCAGAGGCCGAACTTGGAGCTTGTATCAGAAAAGACTAGTAGATCATCCGCAAAAGCAAGGTGAGTAATGTTCAGCTTGCCTCGGACAAAGTTCCCGACCAATCCTTCCTTAACTAGGTTGTTGAGCTGAGTGGAAAGGGCTTGAATAACTAGAGTGAACAGCAATGGAGAAAGAGGGTCTCCTTGGCGAATTCCACAGCTCGATGAGAAGAATCCTTCAGGTGAACCATTTATAAGAATTGAATACTTTGCAGAGGTTATACATTCCATATATAGACGGATCCAATGACGATTAAGCTGACAACTCCCGAGAACTTCTTCAAGAAAGCTCCACCGAACACTATCAAACGCCTTACGAAGGTCTATTTTGATACAAGCTCGTGACTTGCCTTGAGAGTGGAGATACTTGACCATTTCATGGGCAAGCAGGATATTGTGATGTATGTTTCTCCCCTTGATAAAAGCTGCTTGGTGCTCGCTGACTAAATGGGGAAGGACATCTCTGAGTCTTGAGGCCATCACCTTGGTAATAATTTTATACAATGTATTGCATAAGGAGATGGGACGATAGTTGTCCATAGATTCTGCGTTCAATGACTTTGGAATGAGAGAAATGAAGGAGTGGCTGACCTGCTTTAGAAGGTTTCCCGACTTGAAGAAATACTGAATGGCCTCCACTAGATCTAGATGCACCAAATCCCAGAAGAAATGGAAAAAACGAGCGGAGAAACCATCAGGCCCAGGTGAGCTTAATGGCTTTAGACTGAAGGTGGCCCGACGAATTTCTTCTGAGGATATAGGAGCAAGCAATCTTTGATTTTCCATATCTGAGATTGAACCATAGGACTGAAGAGTGGGGACAACGGAGCCGGAGTCCCTGTTGAGGAGAGTAGTGAAGTAGTCAACTATGTGTTCTTTTATGCTGACTGGATCTGTTAGTTCATCTCCATCAGGCAAACGAAGTGATCTGATAGTATTAACCACTGTGCGACTCTTGATTGAGTCATAAAAAAACGAGAGTTTGAGTCGCCAGAGATTAACCAAAGTTGCCTAGATTTTTGACGGAGATAGCTTTCCTCTTGATGCAAACTCCACTGATATTGAACCCGGGCAGACTGTTCCTCGGCAATGAGAATCTGATCCAAAGGACTTTGTTGCAGACGACCTTGAATTTCTTCGAGTTCCATTCTGCGCCTCCTTAGCTGTTGTTGAATAGGTCCAAAGGAAAACTTATTCCATTGTTTGAGAGCGAGTTTGGTGGCTGCTAATTTTTTAACCAGTCGGTACAGAGGGTTTCCAACCACCTCAGTGGCCCAAGCAGTTTCAACAGTGATTTTGAAGGTTGGGTGAGTTTCCCACATCTCAAAATACTTGAAAGGTTTAGGACCAGATGGGATAGCAGGCTCACAAATGACATGCATGGGGGAGTGATCGGAGATCCCGGGAGCTAAGTAGTTGACCATGGAGTGTGGATATGCATTGATGAAGGTTGAGTTGACCAGAATACGGTCCAAACGGCTCATAATGTGATCAGCTTGATGGTTAGACCAGGAGAAGGTATGCCCTGTTGCCTTGAGATCTTGAAGAAGAGATTTTGAGATGCACTCGTTAAACTTGCGAATCCTTCTTACATGAGCTGGTCTGCCTCCAATTTTTTCGTGACTGTACCTTACCTCATTGAAATCACCCCCCACAAGCCATGGAGATGGAGAGACAGTTTCAGATATCGCAAGCAGAGAATGCCAAAGATCAAGACGCTCCAAGAAAGTATTAGAACCATAAACCGATGTGACAAAGAAGGAGTGTTGAGATGTCTTACAGAGAATATGACAGTGGACGAATTGAGATGAGTAACTCAGAATTTTGACTTCGAGATGGTCACTATTCCAGAATAAACAAATACGCCCAGTCTCAGACAGAAAAGAAGAATCATGATGGACCAGTTTTTTTTTAGTGCATTGTGCCCAGCATCATTTAGTTTAGTTTCTTGCATACTTATAAAAGCTGACTTGTGATCTCTTAAGAATTGGCTCAGTTCCAATTGCTTTTCGCCACCCATTAAACCCCTTATATTCCAAAACAAACAGTTCATGAGAACAAATTGGGGGTGGGGCAAGCAGGTAAGTTTTAGGCTCTAGACCCTCCTAGTCCCTTTGAAGAGGGACCTTTTGCCGGAGGGACTGAAGCACTTCTTTTGGGGGAGGGATTTCCATCAGCTAGATCTTTAAAAAAATCTTTAATCAGGTCACTACCATTTGGATGCCCTTTTTTGGAGCATGTCCCTTTCCTTTGATTGTTATAGGGCTGCTTGTTTTTTTTGTTACCTCCCTTTTTGTTGGCCACTATGTTAATCTCAGAGAGTTGCTGGCTACCCTCCAATGAGATTTGCAGGGGATTGATTGTCACCACAACCTCCTCTTCTGTTATGTGTGTAAGAGCAGCTTCCTCCAAAGCTTGGGTTTTTTCTTGTTGGGGCTCGGTTATATTATCGGTATAATCTGAAATACATTTTGTATCTGCTTTGGGTGGAGGAGATACCTCCAGAGGAGTGCTATCCTTTGACTCCAAGGTCTCCTGAGTAGTTAAACAAGGGTCTGGGCAATCCTTCAAGGCATTGAATTTGTTGTTGGCATTTTGAACACTCTTTTGAACCACCCTAGGTCTGATGGTGCTTTGTTTCATAGCATCAACCATGAGCTTGGGATTGCTAGTACTGCGGGCTTTTGTTACTTCTTGCCATTGTGAGGTTTGTTTTTCTTTGCCTTTGGGTTGAGAGGTACTGACCGGCGCTATACTTTTATTTGCTATGGGAGCCTTCACTGAGGGTGGTTTCATAATGCAGCAAACTTCATCATGCCCGAATGTCTGGCAAAACTGACATGCAACTGGCTTCCAGTCATAATCGAGTTTGAAGGATTCCCGATGGCCTGGAGTTACTTCAACTAGAACAGAGTCTGGCAGGATTTTCGAGGCCTGAACTTCCACACAAATACGAGCATAAGATGCTCTTGTACATCTGAGTGTAGCAGAATCAGCATAAAGTGGTACTCCTATAGTGCTTCCAATTCGGCTTAAGGAGTCTTCCTCCCAGAGATGAAGAGGTAAATTTGGCAGTCGCACCCAAATAGGTATGCTACTGAGATGTTCCTGCTCCATTCGCACTTCGGGGGACCATTTTCGTATGATAAATGGACGGTGGTCCATGGTCCACGGGCCACCTTCAAGAACTGAGTTCATGTCCTCCACAAGACTGAACTTTACTGTGAAAAAACCATTTCCGTGGAGGAGAAGTCTCATCTCTCCCTTTGGATTCCACTTGGTTTTTAGGAATTGCAAAAAAGGTTAAGGGAATGAATGTGAGGGAATTGCAAAAAAACCATTTTAATTGTTCATGAAAGGGAATGAATGTGAGGGAATGAATGTGTTAAGGGAACTGTATGGTTTTATATGGGTTTTTGAAGGCATAAACTCAGACATATGCCTACTACCAAGGAGTTATATTCGTTACTTGTCCAGGATCTAAGTCCAATACTGAGGAGGGATGGATAAAATATTTGACAGTTCCAAGTTATTCCTAAGGTTCAGACTTATTTGGAACTTTGCTTGGGACAGACTTCCTACACGTTCTTTTTTAGATCGGATGGGGATGATCATGGACACTTCTGCCCCGTTTGGGAAGCTGAATAGGCGGGTATAATGATAGTATAAGAGTGATATAAGAATGGATAAGGAAAATAGTTGTTTGTTTGCAGAGTATAACTTGATATTATTAAGCCAGTTTAAACGAGTATAAAATAGTATAATAATTCTAAGTAATCCCTAGGATAAGCTATACTCACCTTATCTATTCTCATGGGCCCACATGTCAAATCAAATTTTTTACACTTTATTTATATTTTATTCTTTATCAACCAAACAACTCATCTTTTATTCTTACGTTTTCCAATGAGAATAAAAAAAAACACAACCAAACAGAAAATCTCTTATTCATGTAGATTTGTTATCTATACTGGCATAGTTATCTATCCAGAATAATTCAATTCCGCTATCCAAACGGAGACGAAATGTCCACTCTGTTCTTTATCTATTGAAATGTCCTCCCAATTATTTTCCCAGTGTGAATTTACAGCTAAATGTTAGGCAGTATATTCCTCCTCATATAAGACCACCACAAGTGATATGCCAACAGCCCATATGGTTGTAAATTTTTACAGGTATGCATTGGACTTTAGATTCTAATGTTACCTTTAAATTGGTCCTTATGTGTACCTTGATGTGGAGAACATGGAAGTTGCGTAATGCATTGATTTTTCAAAATAAGAGCCTAGATGTAAGATGGACGGTTGTTAAAGCTCTCTTTAGTTGTGGAATGTGTTAATAGCAAACAGGATATGGGGATTCCATTGTCTGATACTTTGATCCTCCCTCAAAGAATTGAAGAGCTGATTGATTCAAGAGTAACAGGGATCAGAGTAGAAGTGTGTATATAATCACTGATGGCAGTGCTAATTTTAATACCCAGGGGCCAGTTCTGTGTTGTAATTTCTGCTGTAATTTCTGTGTTGTAATTTCTGCTGAAGTTCCCAGTTCTGAATTATCAGTGTTAGGCGTAGGTTTTGCCGGATGGCCGTGGAGTACACCTATTCATCAAATGGAGGCGGAGGCTATCCGAAATGATTGTTTTATTTGCCAGAAAAAAGGGATTTGATAATTTGGTTGTTTCTTCAGATTCTCTACAATTAGTGGCATTGCTTCAGGGATGTATGGATGGTCAGGGATGCATGGATGGTCCCGTGACCATTAATTCAACAAACAATTTCTGAAATTAGAGCCTGTGATCAAGGCCAGCCCTGAGAATTTTTTTTTACAGGGCCCTAAGCGAACTTTTAAAGTGAGGCCCCATATACATTAAAAAATTATCTTTGACGATTATTTATTTTAAGTTACAAATGTTATAAAATTACAAATACAATATATACAATCATTAAAATTAAGACCTATTATATAAAAATTTCTTGTAACAACCACATCAGAAAACACTTATAAATAACTATATAAAATTGTATTCGTACTAAGATCAATCAAATAAAAATGTACAATAGCAAAAAAATAATAATAATAATCAAATAAATATCATTTGAAAAATATTTTTCTCGCATAGGTTGAGTTTTCAGTTTTTAGGGATTTGATAGGGGAGGAAGTTTTAGGGATTTTAATAGGGATGGTTGGAAAAAAAATGGCTTGGAATGGGAATCGATAGGTTGGGTTATCAATTTGAATACTTGGGGTGTATTCTAGTGGGCCTTGAAGTGTGTAATGGTATGCAAGGGTCTATCCTCTTAGCATCCATATTGACTTCTTTTTTTTCGGCGCTGTTACGCCCAGATTCATTTCCATCTCCAATTCAAGCTCTATATGCGTCGATAGAATTCTATCGACGCATATGCTCATGTTAACAAGACATATGCTTCGAAAAAAAAATTTTACATTTTCTATAAATTCATCCATCCAATTCATTGGAGTATATGTTTTACTTTTTTATAAAAGCATGTATATCATTAGATGAAGTATACTATTTTTAAAAAATTTGAAACACATGTAGACTGAAATTTAAAGTTGGAAATGGGACTAGATATAACATTATCCTTTTTTTTTCATTGACTGATTGAGTCAAAAAAAAATTTCATTGACTGATGGGCTTCAACTAGATGGGTTGGGGCCCTAGGCAGTGGCCTTGGTGACCTCTGCCCAGGGCCGGGACTGCCTGTGATTTGGCAGGGGATAAAATTAAATTCTGTAAGGTGTCTCTCTCAGGTCAGAGCTGGGGAGATGCTTGCGAAATATGCATGCAAATCACAAGAGAAGGTCCTCACGACCAGGGCCATCATGACCCATGATCTGACCTGAGCTCAAAGCCCAACAGCACCAGCCCATTCGGGGCTTTTCAACCTTCGCTGCACTAAGGACACACAAATTTTTTTTTTTTAAAAAAAAATGGTAGACTAAAGCCACCCCGATTATATTATCGATCCGCTTTGAGTTGAAGGAGATATAAGAAGGGAAGAAACGAAAAACATAGAGAAGAAAATACAAGAAGAAAAACGCAGGAGTAAGGCAAAGTCGAAGAGAATTCAATCAGTGCCCTCTCCCCATAGCTCTAGCACACTAGCCCTTTAGTTCATAAGTTCTAAGGACTACCTAGCTCAGCCATGCTGGATGAGTTCCTCCCTCCTTGCACCGCCAAGAAACATACCCCAATCGTGCATGAAGTTGTAGAAAGCCTCCCAAAGGTTCTCGAAGTAGAAACGTTGCCCGCGGAAAATGACAGTGTTACGAGACGTCCATGTGGCCCACAAACCCGTCGGGATGAGACACCGCTTTATTTTCGCCGTCCCCGATTTGTCCTTACGACCCGTGAGACGGGACGCCGCCCTCCCTAGCTGCTCGATCGATTGAACCTTCAGTCTGATGGAAGCGGCGCTTTCCAGCTTGGACCATAGCTCCTTAGCCACGGTGCATAAGCAAAATAGATGCTCTGCCATTTCCTCCCCATTCAAACAAAGTGAGCATACCATTGATGCCTGCGGCGCCCACTTGGCCCTGTAACATTTGGTAAGGATCCTGTTTTGATACACCAACCATAAGAAAATTTTGATCTTGAGCGGGATCTTCGGCCTCCAGATGACCGCACGCATCTCATACAGCCCGCCATCAGACACGACATTGCGCAAACACCATGTGTAACCGCGATACGCCGAGTATCCTCCTGGGGATCATACTGCCACCTTTCCGGAGGACAGACAAATATTAGAAAGATTTTTTGACAGGATGAAATTTGCCAGGAACAAAAAATGTGGGGGCGATAAAAACACCCTCAATTAAATCACTACACAGAAGAAAAAAAATTTATAAAAATGTCATTACACTTGAAAATCACCCGTACATATAAAAATGGGATTTTTAGTTTTAAGTTCCCGTAAACTATAGGATTTAGCGATCGATCTCTCACTTCTTCATATTTAGATTTTAGTCCCTACATTTAAATTATAATTTAGGAATAGGTCCCTCCCAGGGACTAAAAAGCAAACTAAGCAATTTAGGAATATGTCTCTCCCAGAGACTAAAAAAGAACATATTATTTAAATGTAGGGACTAAAACCTAAATATAAAGAAGTGAGGGAATGAACGCTAAATCCTATAGTTATGGAGACTTAAAACTAAAAATCCCTATAAAAATTGTGTATCGTTTATACAGGGAGTTATCATTCATTCACCCTCTAATGAGCTAATCGCGTAACTCAATTTGCATTATCATAGAGTAAACTCCGCAGATGCTATTTTTTTTTATAATCTAGAAACGGTAATGTAAAATATAAATCCAATAAATCAATTTTTTATTTAAATATGACACTACATGAAAAAAAAATTGAATGCAATATGTATATGAGTACAATAATATTTTTTAAGCTCCAAACTATAGGTTTCATCACAAACCCCATCAGATGGCATATGTGCATTCCCTAACATACCTCTGTGTGGTAAAACTGATTTTTTCAGCAACTGGTCCTTCAGATCGAGGAGACAGTTTCAAGTTTTCCCTTTTTCATGAGAAAAATTTACTCCGAGTTTTTTCTTTCTTTCTTTCGTGCAGAACATTTATTTCCATGGTTTTTTTAATTGAATCTTGTATGCTCATTTGTTCTTCCATGAATCCAATCCTTTTAATGTTGTGGAAACACGAAAAGGCAGAAATCATGATTTATTTGAAAGATTTTCAATTTTTGCTTTTGTGTTCGAGGGATTTGATTATCGTTGCATCAATGTCTGTCGATTGAGGTACGCACTCTGATATTTTTTTGTTAGTTCACTAGTTTAATCATCACAGTGATTTAGAATTTTATTTTTTTGTTGCATTTGGTGTTTGGTATTGAATTTGAGTTAAAAATTCAGCTACATTTTAAATGTAATTGGATTTTAATAAATATATCTAAACATTTTAAATGTAACTAATTTTTTTTTTTTTGAAATTTAGTTTCATCTCCAAAATGTATTTAAAATTTATATGCATTAAATTCCTAGTTTTTTTTGTTGTTAAATAGGATTTGTTTAATAGTCTTTTAAAAGTTAGTTACATTTCCAAATGCAACTGATCTTTGGTTCTATTACATGTGTTGTTAAATATTCTGAATACTCTAATTTATACGGTTTATGTTTTTTTATTGAATTTTTAAAATTCAGTTAAAATTTTTAAATATATCTGAATTTTATATGCATTATACTTTCTATTTTTAGTATGATTTTTTAATAATATTTGCTTGTTGTTTTGAAAGTCTGTTACATTTTTTAGATTTTTTTTAAATGTATCTGAATATTATATGCATTATATTTTTAGAATTTTTTTGTGCTTTTACGTAGTTTATGTTTTCATTAAAATTCAGTTACATTCCAAATCTATTTGAATTAATATGTATTACTATACTTCCTTTTTTTGTGGTTTTAAACAATGTTTATTTTTTCTTGAAATTCAATTACACTCCTAATGTATCTTACCTTTATATCTAGGCCTGTCAACGGGTCGGGTCCAAACCTGGACCCGATTACACGTGTAATATGCCCGACCCGATTTGGACCCGACCCGGCGGACCCGAACATACAAACGGGTCGGGTCCGGGTCCACTCCGCTCTGACCTGTTGGACCCGAGACCCGATTGTTTTATTAATATATACTCATATATTACAAGAATATTAGTATTAGTTGACCCATAATTTTATTTCTTATTTATCAATTTACAAGTATAAGTGTTTATTGTTTACTTTGTGACACAAATAACTATGAGCTCTTACTTTTAATTCATTGTTATATTGTTTAGACTTATGTTTACTTTGAATGTTGTTTAGTAATTCATTCACTTCTTTTGAATTGTATAAAAATATGTTCAAACACAGTATTAGAATATTAGTTTAGAAAATTCAATAATAATTAATGCTTTATTATAAATTTTTCCTAATAGAATGATAAGACAAACAAATTCATGAGTTTAAAATTTTTTTGTTTTTATTAACTTTCCTCGGGTCGGGTCCTGACCCGACCCGAGACCCGACGGGTCTGGGTCTGGGTCCACATGTTCAGTACCCGCCGGGTCCTGGGTTAGACCCGGACCCGCTGGGTCCTGTCACGGGTCAGGTCCAGGTCCACCCCAACCCGACCCAAACCCGACTCGTTGACAGGCCTATTTATATCTATTATATTTCATGTTTTATGTGTTACTGAGTAAATTTTTATTCAAGTCAGATACATTTTAAAATGTATTTAATTGTCAAAAGAAAAGGTGGAGGTGGATGTTGGAGGATGTAGAGGTCGAATAAGGCTCAAAAGGCAGCCGGTTGACATCTCATATAATAGATGGCGGTGAGAGGAATCGCCTGTTGTTGGAGATGAGAATGCCGGCCATAATGAATTTGAAAGTGGCAAATGACTTGGAAGAGTAAAAAATATATTCCCCAAGAACATAAGAGGTTATGGGAGAACATAAAATGATTGGAAGGGGTGGATTTTACATGAAGGGTAGTATTGTATTTTGTTAATTTATACTTATGTAAAGGTCAATCAGGCAATCAATGGAAACATGAAACCTTAGCTGGGTATCAGAACCGATATGACAAACATTTGATATGTCAACCAATCCTTTGTTCACATATTATGAGTTGCCTCACCAGCCAACATACCCTAAAGAGGAACCCAAAAGAAAGATTGCAGCCCGTTCAGCATGGGCAGTGGGGGACCCCTTTCCCTTCCATCATATCTCTTCTGCCCAACTCTTCTTTTGAAAGCAGTTTATTTTTTGAACGCTGATATGCTACGTTATCATAGTGCATGTTCTTTTATCATAGTTTATAACATAAAAAAATTTATCATTTTTTTAGTTAAAAAAATTAACTAATATATCTCAATATATATTTTATTTCATATAACAATATGTATTTTCTAAAAAGTGTATGATTTTTTGTAAAAAGAAAACCGATGCCGATTTCAATTGAAACTATTACGAAGGCTGGATTTATCATTTTTCTTATTTTCTCTTGTGAGCTTTTGCTGGCGCACACGTGTCGATGACTAGACACCTCACATGCCTCTGACACTCCCTAAGCTTTTTGGTTTTTTACTTTGAGCCCCTCAACTATTTGACCCCTCCCCTGGTCGCACATTGGTTTTCTGATAAACTGAAATTCCAAATTAACCCTCTCCACATTTACCCTGATCGAACTTAAAAAATATAAGTTTTTCCAACATACTAGATACTTCGAATATGAAAATATTTTAAAAGTGTCAGATTCAATACAGTTTATAAGATGCCTATAAAATAAGGATAATGTTACATCCAGCCCCATTTTCAGTCTTAATTCTAGTCTACATATGTTTCAATTTTTTTTTTAAATAGTATACCTCATGTAATGATGTATATACTTTTTTATAAAAAATGAAGTATATACTTAAAAGAATTGCTCTAACGAGGTATATAAGACTATATTTTAGAGTATAAAAAAATTGAGTGTAGCAATGCCCATGTTAGAGAGAAGAATTATAGTCTACTCTAAAGAAAAGATATAGAAAATATAATAATTATTTAGACTTTGATGATTATGATTAATCTTGCAAAATAATGAATATGAATAGTATATAATACATATATATATATATATATATATATATATATATATATATATGGTCGCGATTACGTGCGGTATGCGGTCGGTGCGGTTTACGACGTGGGCCGTCCGATCGCGGGTCTATCGCATCCAACGGTCGACGTGAATTGCACCCGACCGTTCGATGCGATGGACCCGTGATCGACGGCCCGTGATCGCACACCACACCGACCGTAAACCGCACCTAATCGGCTCCCTATATATATATATATATAGAGTCATGATATTATACGGTTGTGCGGTCGTGCGGTCGCGATTCACGGGCCGTCGATCACGGGTCCATCGCATCGGACGGTCGGGTGCGATTCACGTCGACCGTTGGATGCGATGGACCCGCGATCGGACGACGCACGTCGAATCCGCACGACCGCACCGACCGCATATTATCGGAAATATATATATATATATAGGGAAGTGATTCGGTGCGGGAATGCGGTCGTGCGGGAAGTGATCACGGGCCGTCGATCACGGGTCCATCGCATCGGACGGTCGGGTGCGATTCACATCGACCGTTGGATGCGATGGACCCGCGATCAAACGATCAACGTCGTTTCTCGCATTCCCGCATTCCCGCACTGAATCATTCGACTATATATATATATATATATATATATATATATATATATATATATATATATATATATATATATATGGTCGCGATTACGTGCGGTCGGTGCGGTTTACGACGTGGGCCGTCCGATCGCGGGTCTATCGCATCCAACGGTCGACGTGAATCGCACCCGACCGTCCGATGCGATGGACCCGTGATCGACGGCCCGTGATCGCGCACCGCACCGACCGTAAACCGCACATAATCGGCTCCCTATATATATATATATATATTAATTTGATAATATATATAAGATGTAGATATTTTTCAAAGGGAATACATAGATTTGTATATGCACTATGGATATTTGAATATCATATCATTTTTTATCTCTTGAATACAAATGCAGAGTGGATAAAGATATTTTGTTTGATAGTTGATAGGCTTAATATAAATATTTGCACAACAAGAAATCCGAGAGATCCCAACGGACTACATTCGTCGTTATTGAGTATTTTCGATGGCTTATAGCCATCACATATCCGTTCACTTTTTTTGTTGTGTATTTTTTTTTAAAGAATGTAGATATTTGTTATTCAATTTTATTTTTAATTTTTTATTATCAAATTACAAACTCTGAATGGAAAATGTGAGGGGAAAGAAAGGGGACACCAAATAGATAACAAAAAACAAAAAAAAACAAAATACATCGTCGAAGAAAACAGAAGCTCGACTTTTTTGGTTGTGTTGGAAGCGGGTATCCTCTTCAAAAAGCGGGTATCCTCTTCAAAAAATATGTTGAATGTTTCTCCTGCTGGTATAAGCTCGACTATTCCAAATTAAATTAAACTTTACTGTCCATCAATAATTTAAGAGGACCACAAAACTTGTCTCAATTTGCAGGAGTCCCTTTGCTGGCCTGTTTCCCTGTCAGTCTGTCTTTGAAGGAGATACAAAGGTGTCCATTCCACCATTTTTACCTGCCTCCTGTTCTGGAACAATCATCCCTTGAAGCTCGACTATGATGTGCCCCTGTTCCACAATTTGCACCCATACCTGTATCTTGTTATAAATTTTGGTCCATTTCATTGCCGTGTACCTGTCATCTTGGTAGGATAGTAGATTTACTCCCTTTTTAGTGAAGGGACCTAGGTTCAAATC